>JAUNZM010000128.1:0-600000 GCA_033459285.1 Clamator glandarius | reverse complement strand
GCATTTCTGTGTAGACCATAGGATCTTATGCCTGTGTGGAAGCCCTGAAGATGAGCATTTCAGCATCCATGACTGCTGAAGCACGCTAATATATTCATCTGGAAAGTTTCAAAACCATTTTAATCTTCAGACTGAAATATCTTGGTCTTAGTTTTTTTCAGCTAAAAAGTAATAATTGAAAGGTATTTGCGTAAGTGGCTAATTTTTCTCAGGGGAACAGAAATGGGAAATTATCTGTGGCAAATTAAAAGGGAGAGATGTTAACACAGTCACATGGAGGTCTGTGATTTGCTCAGGTTTCAGGCAAGGGTATAACCAAGGAAAAGTCTACACCTAGCCTTATAACAAAGTTGGCTCCAGCAGCAGATGTGGTATCTCACTTTTCCAAGTTATATTTTCACCCACACCTTTTTCAAAGTGAGTGAAACCAATTCTTTTATTGACATCATATATGAGATAATGGTCTGAGAAATCCAATAAGCTATTGAGAGATGACTGTTATTGAAGATCCCTGCAGTTGAACTAGACGCTTCTCAGAAATGAATCTTGAAACTGCTCATCCTCTGCGCCTTTATTCTGTAAGTGCCCATTGATTGCAACAACAATGTGCATTCTCAAGAACAAAGGGTTAATTACTGTGTACCACTATTACTTAAAATAATTCCAGTAGAAAAGGCAGCTGTAATAGCCTATTGTGTACTTACTTTCAAGAAGTCTGAGCACATTTTCTTTAGAAATCATAGCAAATTTTATGTTCCTGGCAAACAAAGAAATAATTACTCTTGTAGTCACTGGAATCAACAATGTGCACACAATGAAAAAAGACCCAAACAACTAGAAAGTATCCATTTCGCCCTACTTAGACTGCAACAAACACCCCGAACTTAAGGAAAGTCAACTTTAGCAACAAAACTTGATAATCCTTTCTCTCACTCCTCCTCTTTTTCCCATTTTATTTGTTCTTTGCCAAAACATAGCTAAAATTTCTGTGAAAAAGCAAAGCCTCATAAATACACACAAGCATTTTAAAAGTTACCTCTCTGTATATTCTATGAGGCAAAGACAGGTAAAGGAAAACACAAGAAAAATCTAGAAAAACAGAGAAAATAGAAGAAAATTAAGAAAATTTCAGAGTGAAATCTTCTGAAATAAGCCTTTCCACAGCAATTTCTATAAAACTGCTCCTCGCTAGGGAGCTCAGAAAGAATTCCTGGTTGTTCACAGAAACAGGAAACCCCCTTAAAAGTGAGATTAATTCTAAGGGAATTCACAAATCCCACTGCATAGTTCAGAGAAGACAGGGACAATCTGTCCCTGTGGTAGGACAAATGTTTGCACAGTCTGGAAAGCAATAGTAAGAATAACAGTAATAAATAATCATCCCCACATTTCCTTGGGCTCATACTATCACTGTGCAATCTTAGAAATGCTGGAGAAAACAAAAGTAATAGTTCTTCATTAATTTATTTGCAGTAACTCTTCCAGCCAAATCACAAAATGTAAGCTGAGGAGATGGAGAATATTGTTGTCTTGCATGCCTACAGGACAGAGCTATGAGCTCAGCAGGGAGACGTTGATACGTGTTACTCAAGTTTAATGAAAACTGGGCTTCTCCCACCACTGCAAATCTTCTGTTCAGCCAATGACTCTCTCTGAGGAGCGATCTTCCCTGTTTTACCTCAGATGACCTTCTTTGCTCTTCTTTGAAGAGCAACCATTCTGCCATGCCAGCAAAAAGTACGCTGCTTTGCGATGATACGCAATAAGAAATTGCTCCTTGATCCTCAAAGGGTCTCATGGCAGTGAAGGTCAGACATGCTTTGTTCATATACAAAGTCAATAGTCAAGCAGACTTACTTCTGAAGTCACTGGTAAACTCAAATCCAACATGTACGCAAGGCTTTTTATACAAAGGGGAAAGAGGCTTGAAGAAGTGAACATCATTAAGATTAGATTATTAGGGGAAGCGATTGTATGTAAATTATCTTCCTTGCACAATTAAACATCTTTTTCTTAGTATGCTAATGTAAATGGATGGACAATCTAACAAAATGATTAGCAGAGGGAAAGGGAAATAATAAAGCTTATTGCATTTCAGATTAGCTATGTTTTCACAAAAAGACTGTTCTGGCATGCTGAGCAAAACACCCTTCCCTTGTGGGTTAGAGAGGAGAAATTACCTTTTCACATTTTAATTTTAAACTTAAATTTATGAAACACTAATCCGTGCTCTATTAAAGAGCATATGCTGGCAGAGCCAGCAAAGCAGGAATGCTTACGAGCTTTCGGAAGTGTATTTTTTAAAGGAGAAAAATCACTGGAGTCAGCTTTTTCCCCTGTTCACATAGTTCTCCATTTAGCAACACTCCAAAAAGGAATTGGCATAAGACACTACTAATTGTTTTTTTAAATCAGCCACAGATTATTTGCTTTTTCTTATTCTTTGGTACATACAGATATTTTACAAGGAGAAAAGACAAAATAGAAGTGAGAACACTTCACTGGTCTCTTTTGGTTTTGGGGTTTTTGGTTTGGTTTGGGTTTTTTTTGTTTGGTGTTTTGGGGAGGGGGGGGGGTTAGGGTTTGTCTTTTTTTAACTATAACTCTATAGATGAGATCAAAGACCTACCATGTTCCAGTAGCCCAGTACATTTTCGGTCTCCACAAAATTGCAGTCCAGAGATTTTGGAACCAGAAGTAGTATCTTGATATTCCTCCATTAGCAGAGAAATCAAGTTAACAGCAATAGTATCTGTGAATGATATCTCACTCAAACACCCTATATGCCATCAACAATCAATATCTGCAAAATATCTGACAATGACCATCTTGCCAGACAATTTCACAGAAACAAGAGGGTGGAGAAATTGACTTTTCCGAGACTGATACTTCAATGAACACAGCAAAAATTACCTACTTATCTGCAAATGCATGCTTCTCCATCACATCTAGAAATTCTCTCCATTTTTATGACATGATTAAATTTGCTACTGCTTGCTCACACATCTTTGATGAACAGCTGTTCAAAGTATCGTCAGAGAGTTTATTCTTCTCTTAACTATTTTAGTGTCACAGAAGTGGAGCTGCCCAAGTAGTTAATTTTATTTATTTTACCAATAATTTTAAATTATTTAACTGGTTAATGATAATGCACCTTATTATCTCTCCCGAAGCAACACAATCCCAGAAAAGGATTACATAAAAGAAGAAATATCTATTTCAGGATGCAACAGAGAATGCACAGAACAGATTGTTTGTGACTCCATTTAATTACTGCTTAGATATTTTACTCAATATGTACCTCAAAATATTCATGGCTACATATCAAAAATCAGACAATTAGACACACCAAGACAAGATCTATGTGGTTTGGCTTTCTTTCTGGGGTACAACAGCAGCCAGAGAAGGAACTCAAAAATTTACTGTTGTTTTTGCCAGTAAATAACAGAGGGAACATCTGAAAGTCCAGTAGTGTTTTCCAATTTTTTTAAATGCTGCCTCTCTTACTTTTTTCCCACTTCTGAAAAAAATTCCTCCAATGTTTAAAATGCATCAATCATTTCTTTAACAGCACCAACTGGAAGAGTCATATAAGCTGTGCAGAAAAGTCTTTTCAAAATAGATGCTGGAGAACAAGTAAGCCACTAATAATGGTCTAATCTCAATGGCTTGGAGTTCAGGCTGAGGTTTCACAGCATGCTTTACCAGGTTAGTCAAATCACCCCATCTCACAGTTGGAGTTGCTGGACTGATGAGACTGCAAAGCACCTCTCTGTTGCCTTTGGCAACAGCACAGCATAGGCATTTGCTAAACAAGCATGTATCTGAGCTACAGCCATTAGTAAAAGCGTGTTTCTAGTTTAGCTTAAGTGGCTTTAGAAGAGAATTGAGACAAACTGAATTAAAGTTCAGTTAAGTATGTGTGAAAGCCTCCACATAAGGTTAATG
Organism: Clamator glandarius; assembly: GCA_033459285.1. Classification (NCBI taxonomy): domain Eukaryota; kingdom Metazoa; phylum Chordata; class Aves; order Cuculiformes; family Cuculidae; genus Clamator; species Clamator glandarius. The sequence goes on along the minus strand of JAUNZM010000128.1, from coordinate 596,052 downwards.
TGAATTAACTATTCGGCTCCAGAAGGTAATTCAGATTATTCCCCTTTCGCTTGTGTTCTCCCAACATGAAGAATCTGTTTATAAATCAACCACCCTATCTCTGACTCAGCTGGACTTTTACAAATAGATGGTTTAGAAGCACAAATAATTCCATCAACTCCAGTAAGCCCACCTACAAACTTAAAGGTGTTCATCTCTAAATGAACTAAATTAGGCATATACTTATTTTGCATACCTTTCTCCTCCCCTTGGCAACAGACCTTCCACATGAGCATTCAGAAAAAATAGATTAAGGTAGAGATGTTGTGCATTTAAGTATTTCACTCTAGGGAATAATATTCACATCTTGCCTTATTACCAGTATACTCAGAAACCTGTCCTTTATAAGTTAAATCCTCTAGTCAAAACAAAAATTATGGTTCTATGCAGAGACTACTAGGAGATATCCATCCGTCTGCGTTGTGAGGCAGCTTGATCAGATCCTTGCAGCCTTCCCTTCCAGCCTCACATGCCCAGGAAACTGCTGGAAAGCTGTTATTGCTTTAATTGCAAATTTAAATGGAAATAACCACCCAAACTTGTTGCAGCTGCTGTCCGGTAAAGATATAATCTTCCATAAACTCTTCCATTAATAGTGCCCACTAGAAGCCAGGGGAAAGAAGCATGTGCACTTTGTATAACGTGAAGTTAAAAAGTACCAAAATGTTTTCAGCTCCTTTTGTTCTTACTTCTGCAAAGCTAGGCAGCAAAGTTCATCAAAAATTCAGACCTTTAAAATATATTTACTCAATAGGGAGCATGAACCTAGAAAAAATTCTAAATACCAGAAAATCAAGTTTTGTAATGGAAGGGAAATCAATCTGTCTGAGCTGGCATGGAAGGCACTGGTTTTAACAGTCCTGTGGCACACAGAATCACTCTAATGGATCTTCCAATGGCCCATGTGTCCAAACAGCCTGACTCCCTAAACTTTTAATCAATGCCTCTGTCTGGATTGGTGCTTATGCCCCACTGACACCCCTCGGATTCCCCTGGAGCCCAAGTGTCTGAAGGCACAGGCTGAAGTTGCAGCTGTAACTCCGTGAAGCCATCTGTGCAGTCTCGCAGCAACTGTTAGTCTAAACGTCTTCAAAAAGCCAACATTGATCAGTCTTTTCACTTCTGCTCAGTAGATGAGAGAGCATCTTACTCCCAGTTGTGGCCCAGATGCACTAGACACTCAAAGCATTGCTTTTATTTTTATTTCTATTTCAATTTAGAGTAAGAATTAATAAAAACTAGCTTCACAAAGGATCAGCTCAATCATCTATTAGCTGACACAGCATTTGCTGTGTGGCTACTTCTAGTCAAGCCCTGACGCTACTATAGAATCATTTGTAAATCTTCATGGGATCTTCAGGCCACAAGTCACTCCTTATTTCAAGAGTGAATGTTTTGTCTGCATTGGAACATCTCTAGGCTGTTCCCTGCTCCCTCCTCTTCCCTCTGTCCCTTCCAGCTTGCAAAGCTGATCTTGTTAATGTGCTTTCCGGAAAAAAAAAAAAAAAAAAGCTTTCACGGGAGGTCACTCTTGCACTGACACATCTCTTCTCTCCTGATTTCGCCTGAACAATTTTATTCTCATGTATATATTTATCTTCCTATCACATGTAATTGTGCATTTGACTGTTTAATGCAAGTGTAATGATGCCAATTTCCAGTCTGTCAAAGTTACTCCAGTGACAGAGGTCAGTGGCTCTCCTGTTCCTCCTTTTCACTGAGCCGATTGTTATGAACTCACCCTAGAGACGTTCAGCTGGAGGACAGCAAAAGCAAACCAGGCAGCAACTAAACCAGAGCCTACAGAGAGCAAAGAGAGCTGGAAAGCCTGGCAAAGCAGTGCACATCATCACAATAAAATGATGGGTTGTACAGTGAGATTCCATTTTATGAAATGTTCTATTCATTAATTTTCTCTCCACTTACTGTTCCTACCTATTCTAAAACTCAGAGTCTGCTCTGCTTCCTTGGTTTTCCTTTCAATTGCGGAGTAGAAGGTGAGAAAGCAGCACATTTTTTTTTTTTTAACCAGAGATAAATAAATTAGTTATCTAACTGAAAACTAGGAATCTGCAGTTTAAGCACCAGCAAAAAGGGTGCTATGTCTATGTTCACACTTACTCTATTATCTAGAAAGGCAGTAGAACTTCCAAAGGAGTGTTTTGTAAGAGCTACCCAGTAAACCAAGAAAACAGGACATCACAGACATAAGAAATAACAAGTCTGTAGAGCTCACTGGCATCTGCAAAGCGTCCAGGCAGCATTTACCTCATTTACGTGATGTTTATCAGTACCTCCTGGAGCTTCAGAACAGCCACTGTCCAACAACAGAAGTAATTTTCAGTGCAGAGAACAACAACCAGAAGCCGGTGCACAGACTGAAATGTGGACAAATATGGTAAGAACTCAGACTGAGCACTGGCAGACAAGAATTCCAACTGTAGCCTAGTACTCATCCATCAACAGCTTAATGGCAACTACCTGTCCCAGGTATGAACAAACCATCCACCACCCAGCTAGCAAAAGAAATACCTGTTTTTGCAACCAACCTCTTTAGGCAGGCCTTCCTATATTCCCTGCCAAAGGGGATGAAAACAGCCCAGGCAGAGCATTAAAGAGTTTGGGTGGTTGTTTTTTGGTTGTATTTTTGAGTGTGGTTTGGGGAGTGTTTGCCTCTTGACCATCTCAGGAGTTTTCTTTCAAAGGATTACAAGGAATTGCCTCTGTAGAGGAAACCTAGGACTTTCTGATAAAAATCAAGCAATTCCTTGACTTGCACTGAAGATAGACACAAGACTGTCCTGCACTCAAAAGTTCAACAAAGAGAATAGAAGAGCATCACAAAAAAAATTTTGTAATGAAAATCCACAAACACTACAGTCTTAAAACTCTCTGTGCTCCTGCGGATACAAGAAGTCACGCAATGAGGAGAAATAAATAGCATTCTTCCTCAGCAGGGCAGTTCCAAGCACTTTGCCAGACCCTTGTTATTCAGTTTTACATCTGGAGAGTAATAACCTGTAATAGTGAAAGGCTAAAAATCCAAAACCTGGATCCATTTCTGGTGACCACATCAGAGTTGCAAAAAAAAGATCACTAGAACATAGAGCATGCTCTGCAGATCTTCACCTTCTATTCACATGACCTGTTTAATTAATACCTATTTACGCTCAATAATGTGAAAACACTTAGAAAGACATGCCAGTCAAGCATGATACCCCTCAGCAGGAATGGTTCACTTGATCAGAGAGGTTAAAATATGCCACCTACTACGCACTGGAGCAAAGTGGCTGTCATTAATATCTGGTGACCTTTAGTTGCTCAGGCCACTTAACTAGTCGCCATTCATGAGCACGAAATTGCGTAATGTTGGGGGAACTTACTTCAACACTTCTTTCATGCCCCAAACTTTTTGATAAATTAAATAGTCAAGGCAGAAGTGAAAAAAAAAAGTTATCCTCTCTATAGCAATGAAGGTCAGGCGAAGGGACGTACTGTATGGCCATAACAACACAGAGTCCACCAGAGATGTGGAAACTGACTCCATATTTCTGGGGGCCCCAAGTCAATGCCCCACAGCATGGGACCCCTTTTCCACCACAACAAAATTTGGCCTGTGAATTACAGCAAGTCACTGCAGTTCCACACAAGGGGCAGAGTACAGATACTGACATATTGGGAAGAGTGATTAGGTTTTTGGAAGTGATTGGGAACAGAACTTGGGACTATACAAACAATGCAAACTCAGATGATTTCCCTTAACCTCTTAAATCTTTTCCACAAGAGAGCACCAAGTTGTACAGTGAATAAGAATGTGCCAAGTAAAATGCTTTTGTTTTCCTCAGACTAAAATAACAGAGGAACATTTAGAGCTGATTGCAAACCCTAGGTGGTTGCTATTGGGTTTGAGGAGGGATTTGAGTTTCTTTTTTTGTTTCATTTAAGCTAGTAGGAACTTAGCTATACTAGTTACAATAAAATAATGTTTGGGACTATTTTTTAATCTGATACTACATAACTTTTTTGTTCATTCATTGATTCCTTTCATTGTGTTTATCTCTTGCCTTTAAAACAATGACAGTCATACGTTACACTTCACACATCCTTGTCTTGCAACTTAATATTTATAGCATATATATAACACCTTTAACACCTGCAGCTGTCGATCTGTGTCTCTACCTATGACTATTACATGCAGTAAGAACAGGGTGGATCCTACAGGTATTATATGCTCCATAAAAAAAAAAAAGTCACAGCCTTTTTATTCATCACAAGCCTCGTTTCACATCTCATGCCACACGAAATAATTCGTGTATTTCTTATTTTTTTATTCAAAACTGCCTAAAGTCAATCCACTGATGTTCCTCCCAGATAACCTACAGTCTAGTGGGCATGATACGCTGAGCGCACTTATGTTCTTCACAGGAAAAAATGTTTTCTGTGAAGTTCATTTTCTGTTTAGCTCTTGGAACCAAGCACCACTGCACATGTAGGACAGGATGTCACCTGAGGGAATGGGGAAGAAGTTGGTAGCTATTCATTAGACCTGGTGTGTCATCAATCGGCATGTCTCACAACAGCTTTACTGGAGACAAAAGGTTTCAAGAAGATGCCACTGCACCTGGTCACTGAAACTATAGTTTTACACTGTTAGAGCTCAGAACACCCCTTTCCCCTCTGTTTAATGTGTCACAGCCAGCACATGGGAGACAAAGTGGAAAAACAGCTACTCTGAAGAGGACAAATAGTTTGGTGGCATGACCTTGCTTATCAGTAGAACTTAATAGACAGAGTGTAACTGCCTGATTCCAAATGCCACTTGCACTAGCAGGAACGGGAAATACATCGGATCTCTCGGTCCCGTAAGATTATATTTGCACAGAAGACTTGCCACAAGAGATAACTCAGTGAGATTTTCTATCTAAACTACACTTGAAATTTGATTAAGGAAACAAAAATCTTAAATCTAAGCTTCTTTAAGAGTGAACTAGAAAATGATTAACACAAGGATGATTAACACATCCACCGATGGATTCAGAGTTGCTAATGCATTAGCAGACAAAGCACCAGTGACCCAGAGTATCATTATAACATTTCTTACAGCCATTTGCACAATGAAAGCACTAGATATTGTTTTATAGAGCTTTGTTTTCTCCCTGCTCTCATGAATCACTGAATGGCTGCCACTTCAGGAAACCATTCCAAAATTCCAGGGCAGTTTTATTCCTTCTGTATTTCTCTTTTCTCCTCTTCTTCCTTCCCACTCATTGTTTTACCTCTTGTTATATGAAAACCACATTTTATGTTTTATTATTATGGAAATTACCCTGAAAAACTGCTAGATGGTGCTAGAATATATACATATGCAATACTATGCTCATACAGCAGCGTTTAGGCTACAATCCTTGTCCCTAGATGTAGTCTTCCGACACAATCACGTTATGATCGCTTGTCGTACATAAGCCAGAAAGCTGTGTTCAGGGTAGTAGAGCCTTATCTTCTCATACTCTGGGGGGAAAAAAAAAAGCACACAAAGACTCAATTGGAATTACATCAGGGCCTGAGCCAAGGAGATGAACTAACCCGTGCACTGCTCAGAGTGTGCAGGTCAAAGTTCTACACATACCTAAAGCAAGCACACAACTGCACGAATTCTGTATTCCTAAGTGCAAGACATCCTGCACAAAACCAGCATCTTCCAGACACCATTGCGTTGTTTCTCAATGAAAATATTCTTAGAAGAAAATAAGCAGAGGAAGCAGGAAAAGGGAAAAATCCCAAATAAACAACAAACCCAAATTGGAAAATATCTGCCCCAAAACAGGTCTACAGCAAAAGACTTTGTTAACAAATACCCAGCCTATCTGTGACTCATGTTACCATTCTAACTGATGTTAGGGACTTTGGAGAAGTCTAAACACTATAGATCATAAATGCATATGATTATAAATGAGACATGAGGCTAAAATGAAGTAACATAACAGACAGGAACACAGAGAGTCGCTCTGGAACAATCACGATTACATGGTACAGACTTCATCCATAGTCTATTAGAGCTTGTAGATGGAAAAAAACCCCACATTTAAAAATGGTATTAATAAAAATGGTTTCTTAACAGTAACAGGTAAGCATGTGGACACTAAAGGAAAAGAAAGTCCCAGGTAGACTACGCCCTGCTTTAATTACTGTTAATCTACAGAGATATTCACATAGAAATATCACCCTGGCATTTTCCTGTTTACCAGCTGCAAAACAAGCTCGGTAACATTTAATCTTTGGAAGTACTTGCCCTTTGAAAACCTTGCTTTTCATCTTTCTCTCAACAAATCACCTCCCGTGCTCATACTCCACAGCAGTTTCTGCCAGCCTCTCCCTGTCTAGCTTTGCTGAAAGAATGCTGGGGAGCTCTCCTTCCTAATCCATTTTCCTTCCTTGAAATTTTCTCTTCCTGGGGTCCCATACCAGTGTTGAAAATATAAGCTTTATCCTGAAAAGTAAAAAGCCTGAGGCCAGAGTAGCCGTTGATTCATTCCTAGTTGCGGCCACAGCATCTGGAAAACCAAGGAGAATTTGCCCAGCAGAACTATGTAACAGTAATTAAAGACAAACTAAAGTACCCAAAGTGCTGTTGGACAAGCTTAGAACCACACAGGAAATCCACAGCTGTTTTGTTCCTAGGTAAAGGTAAAGTTAACACCACTTCACTGATAAACATACATGTAATCACATGGCAAGCACCGATGACTGCATCATAGCAACTTTATCCCTTATGCTAGTAACAGCTGAGAAGGTTAATACCTCTTCACTTTCAGTTTTGCCGCTGTATCCAATAAGTTTAAGGATAAATTGATTTGTTTTCATGTATGGGAGAATCACACAAACATAAAAGTCGTTCAACAGAAAAATTTGGAGCATCAGGAGTCCCCAAATTCTTCCAGAATAAGAAGTAAGCCTGCCATCACCTACATCCTATATCTTATGCTCTTTCAGACCCATAGATACCTGGACCTATCTCCAAAAGGATCCTAGAAGTTTCAGTTATGCTTCATTCTTTCCAAGGCCGATATTAAATGGAACAATTTTTTCTTGACATCTCCTTTTCGAACACATTATTTAAGAATTCATGTATAATCACGACAAATTATTGCCTATTTCTATAGGCACTTAAATTAAGGATTTTTAGTAACATGTGATACTTCGAATGAAGAAAATAACTGGAATTGGATTTATCAACTTTTTAGTACTTTCAACGTGAAGTATAAAAGAAGGTTTTAATTTCCTAGGAAAAAAAATATTAAAATAATGATTGTTGTCCTGTTGCTACTTAAGACTGAGAAGCATTTGTCCTTTGTGTTAAATAAAAAAAATATGAATGGGGAGAAAAAGCCCTTAAGATTAGTAAATTTTATCAAAAAAAAAACCCCAACAAGCTCCTTTTAAATGCAGCAGAGAACATTTAAGTACCAATAAGACGTCCAGATTTGGAGAACTACAGTCTCTGGACGGTCAACAGAACTTTCCAGGGAAGCCACAGGTAACACAGCACATGAAATAAGCACCTCATTTCTGCTTTTCCAAATCAGCAAAGGAAGTTGAGGTGGCAGCTAGCCGAATAAAATCAAGCTCACCTGACACTCATCAGATGAAGACTCTGTTATTCACAGAACAGTCTTCATCTAAGGTTAATTCAGTGTTATTATCAAAGCATTCATATTTCACTCATTTCATCAGTTCTGGCTGATATATATCATTACCTCAACATCAGCTAAGCACAGCTCTTGCTCCCACACATCTGCACACCCTCTGGCTATGTTTTTTTCTTTTCCAATTGATTAAAATTTAAAAAAAAAAAATCATTTTAGCCACAGCTGAGACTCTCCGTCCTGCTCCAGTCTACCCCTCCTTGTGGTTTCTCTTAATAGAAATCTAACATGGACTGAACAGGATTACTAGGCTGTAAACATTACGCTGTGCGAGGCCCTACCTTTATGCTCAGGCAGCAGTCCTTAAAAGTTAACCGAAAGGCCAAATCCTCTCCTTCAAGCAGTGGCTTAGAAATAAAAGCTTGAACCACAGAAGGAATGCTGAAAATGTGAAGAAACTCTGGGAGTATCCAAGGCTAGGAGGACACGTAGTAACAGGGATATAGATACCCAAAGGAAGGGAAGGCTGAAAGCCGCTCTCAGTAACAGGGAATAGTCTCCCTTGTGCAGGAGAGAGATCCCAAAGGGGCTGTGGGCCACCCTAAGAGGACAGGCATGTGAATTACTCCAGTGCTCCTTACCTGTAAAAGGAGGAACAGTGCCTGGAGGTACGCAAGCAGCAGCCAGGAGAGCTGCAAACTGGAGAGGGATCAAACTTCACACATTTGGAGTCCTCTGGGCTTATGCAGCCCTTTAGTTCTCCAACCCAGAGAATCATAGAATAACCAGGTTGGAAGAGACCCACCGGATCATCGAGTCCAACCACTCCTATCAAACACTAACCCATGCCCCTCAGCACCTCATCCACCCGTGCCTTAAACGCCTCCAGGGAAGGTGAATCAACCACCTCCCTGGGCAGCCTCTGCCAGTGCCCAATGACCTTTTCTGTGAAAAATTTTTCCTAATGTCCAGCCTAAATCTCCCCTGGCGGAGCTTGAGGTCATTCCCTCTTGTCCTGTCCCTTGTCACTTGGGAGAAGAGGCCAGCTCTCTCCACTCTACAATCTCCCTTCAGGTAGCTGTAGAGAGCAATAAGGTCTCCCCTCAGCCTCCTCTTCTCCAGGCTAAACACCCCCAGCTCTCTCAGCTGTGCCTCGTAGGGCCTGTAACACACAGAGCAGCAGCACTGGCTTAATTCAGATGTGTCACATCAGGGTTGCCAAAGAAAAGCAGTAACTTACCCTAGGGACTCCCTGCCACACACACCACTATTCCCTCTCATCTGGGAAAGGTAAGAGAACTCATCAATACAGAAATTAATTTGACAGTAACCTTGAGAGAGCTGGGGAAATTCTTTTCCTTGCCTAATGACTATAGAGGGACGTTTTGCACAGGGATTTCACCTAATCCAGCTGTTTGCTATTTAAACAAAAAATAATCCTGTAGACCCTGCAACCACCTCAGCCTTTGAGTCCCTTTGCAATTACAGAAGTGATTGTGTTTGAATAGCTGGCTTTCTCCCTCACTGCTCGGCTTCTCTCCACTCTGGTGACTCCTACAGGAAAAATCATCTTTTGGACATCATGATTAGTTGGCTGAGGAGTTATTGGATTGACAAAAGCTCCGTATCTCAGCCTTATGGCCAGTTACAGTAAGGGGAGAAAAGAAATGGACTGTTGCAAGTAAGTGCACTTGTTTAGGTAACTTTGGGAGTCCGTATGCACACTGGAAAATTCTCTTATCTACACTTGTAACTAGGAGTCACTTTACCTTTGACTGTTTCAAGGAATCACATTCCATGACTTACTAGGTTGCCATTGTAGAAATAATTAATGAAGACAGTGTAAGAAGCAATATTACAATTGCATGTCTGCAAACTCAGGTTCTCAATGTGTTCTACAACTATTAATGAAAACTATGCAAAAGACAATATGGTTTGTGCTTAAATATGATTAATATTACAGTCCTTCCCAGTACAGAAACGTCAGGGAGGGAGGATGACACCATCAAAACTGAATAGAGAAGAGGGAGTGCCTGGAGTAGCAAAATGCACTTGTTTTACAGATGTTCCTTGCTTAGTTTCACTTTAAACAAGAGCAAAAGGTACGAGGCTTTTATAATTTCATGCAAGCTTGCAAAGTTGAGTGTCCTTATAAAAAGAGCAATTATACACACACTTTAAGCACAAAGCAGCACAATAATTAAATGAGTAATTACCTTCCCACTTTTAGGCTGTCATGCAATTAAACTTAATTAAACATTCACCATACTTCACTAATCTTATACAAACAGAAGAAGGTAAGAAGGGTGTGGTAAAGAAGGGGCATTTGGCATAAGGTTGAGCCTTTTATTCTACCTACAACAAAAAACAATACTGAGCAGTCAGCACTAGATTCTCATGGAATTGCCTTGTTCCTAGTCAGACTATGACCTGCCCTTAGCTAGAGACAAAACATAGACTGAGACAATACAATACTGTTTAATTTTATGTAGCATTCTTAAATGTAACACTGTAAAATGCTCTTCAGAAAAGACGGTTTCAAGAAAAGGAAAATGCTGGCATTTTAGAACAAAGCAAGTGAAGCATTCCATACAGAAAGGCCACTGCAAACTGAAACAAAACCTTTAATGTAAACGCAATTCCAATGTTTCTCTTGAGCTCTTGACCAGGAGTGCTGCGAACAGAGCGTGCTGTGTCAGTTTGCACAGAAGGGCACATAGGAAGGGCACTAAAGCTCTACCAGCTTGACCAGGGTCCATGGCAGAAAGCCGTGGCCTCTCTAAGCTCTGCACCCACCCCAGGTGGCACAACTTTCCCAGACAGTGCTCCAGGGGAACACGCTGCCACCCAGGCATCAGGCTGCAGTGTATGCTGTGCTTTTATGCCAGTACCAGCCAGGACTACCAACCAGCTTGATGGAAACTGTAGGCAGATGCTAAATTTACCTCTGAGGAACACTGAATCAATGAATAGAGCAGGATCTCTGTGAGGTTTTGCTCTCTGTTGCTGAGTATACCTCACAGCCTTTTCATCTCAAAAATTTTCTTAAGACTCTGCATAGCTTTCAGATAAGAGCTTTAGCTTCCTAAGGAAAAACACTGTGCTTCTGACTTGAGTTCATACCAAGATGAGATTTTTAATTGAAATAATCCACTCTGTCACTTCTACCTTTAGGGTGTAACTACCATTCCACCACAGTCTTGCCTCTAATATGTCTCTTTTCCATTATATATGTTGTCAACTCCTTGCACTGTGCTGTCCTTGTGACAGCTCAACAGATAACCTCAGCTCTTATTACTAGCTAAAGAGCTACAATAACACATTATCTATCTTACACTGGAAAACCACTGCCACTTCACAATTAATAACTGTACTAAATATTAAGTGAGTAATACACAGACATTGCAATATACTCTGCTTGAAACAGTCTCCTTGCCACATTAGCACATAGAAGAACAGAGTAATAAATACCCCTTCCATTCTGATGGAATGACACTTGTGTTGGCTGTTCTCATAATCTTTGTTAGCTCAATAAATACAAACCTGAAAATGAGAAAGAAAAAAAATAAATCCACTCAGCTCAGAGCCAACTTCTTGGCAATAAGAACACTCTAAATGACCTGAAAAATTATGGTGTATAATTAGTCAGTCAAGTCTCATTGTCCATCTTCCTTTAAACACTTGTCTTCATAACTGTTCTTCGTTTAGCAGTGTTCACTTCCATCACTGCTGCTGCCCAGCTCCATTCTCTTTCCCCAAAAGGGAAGGAAGAGTGAATGGATTGAGGCAACCTTTGACTACACACATTCACTTACAAGGCAGTTCTTGATGTTGCCTCTATGAAGATTTCTCTTAGCTGATTCGGGAAGATCTCAAGACACAGAAGATGAGGCAAAAACTGCAGAATAGCTCAGGTAATAGCTCACTCCGCATTTAAGATTTAAATTCAAGGAACTGTTAAGGCAGCTTTTCACAATCTAAAACTAATCAGCAAGCACGGATCCCTGAGCATAATTTAGTCAGTTCAGTTTACAGAAACAAGACTTGGGAAAAACAAAAAGCACTAGTTGAGCACTAGTAAAATAAACTCTGGAAAAGAGAAAATAGATCCATGCATCCAAAGCCACTTCAGAAATGTGTCTGACCGTACCCATTCGTGCTGTCAGCCCTGACACACTGTTAAGCCGTGACAATGGTGGCAGCAGGAGATAAAAGCATAGTAACAGGTACCTCCGGGACTGGAGAACAGCCAACAAATGCCACAGTCAGTACCTTGCACCACATCCAGGACTAAATAACAGACATAAATGAGAAGCATATGTCTGCAACTCACATGGAAAGTTCAGTTATATCCAGTTGTTCCATACGGTGCTGCAGTGATAACAGCAGAGTTGTACAGCCCAGCTGCTTTGTTTGGTTGGATGCTCAGCTCTATGTCCCTCAGCTCTCTCCCATGGAGACTAAATAACAATTTCTTCTTGTGAATGGAAGAGCACATCATCAGTAGCTTGCTGTTAACGGGCGATTAGTTGAATGCTAAAAATGAAAGTTTCCTGTTTTGACACTTTGTCCTTGTCCAGGCATATTACTCTGAAACATTATTAACCTCTATTCTGTTTGCACCCACAATCAAGTTGTGTGAAACCTAAGAGCAGAAATGACATATTTTCTCCTTGTGGATGATTGAGAGAGTAAAAAAAAAAAACAGTCCTGTCTTATCATTCTTTATAAAAGTTCTCCTCATGATTTCAGGATGGCAGCAAATATCCAATGTACACCACTCACCACTGGTAACATATCTGAAAAGGTCTGAGTTGTGGTCCAGAAATACTACTAATTTTATATCTGGTAGTAACTAAAGTGTTTCAGTATCCTCCTTCTCTAATTGTCCTCATATTTAAGAGGGTATAACATCTTTCTTCCATTAAGGTCTGTCATTTAATAGAATGAGCTGTTTACATGTAAAAATACACCATCAAGTAAGAATAAATAAGCTTCTAGCACTTGTTTTCAATCCAAAACTGAGAACAATAATAAAATCAACATACACACATCGCTGGAAGTAAATAAGTATTCAAAACCGAGAATGAAATCAGCAACTAGCTTTCGAGATAAGGTCGTACAGTGTCAATTGCAAGATTTGAACTGTCAAAATGGATCTGACCATGGATCAATCTCACATGAACCTGAGAAGATTCATAATATTAAGCACAGGAAAAATCCTATAAACATTTACTAGAACTTTGCAGACTTCTTCCATGACTTTATGCTGAGAAGTATATCTCACACAGATTTAACTTAGTTATACTGCAATTAAGATGTCAAAAGCAGCCTCAGAAATAGACATGTATTAACTCTTTCAACAGTCTAATTCAGATTGCAAAACAAGGCAATGTAATGTAAGCCTCAAGCACTGAAAGTATTAGCTGGCTGAAACTGAAATGGCATCGCTTTTTAACAACTTCGAGAAAAAAAATCATAGGAAGCATTGCAACCTGGAATTTAAAGTTAATTATTTTTAAAACACCTAATGAACTGAAATACTAATAGGTATAAATTCTTCAGTGAAGTCACCGTTTCATATAAAATCCTAGTGGATCCATTCAAGGGCTGCTGCATGAAGCTACTTCATTCTGACAAGACACAGATTTAGCCTGTTATTCCCCTATAAAACTTATTTCCCAGCTTATACCAAGAAATAATCTCTGTGCCATTCATCTAGTAGCTGAGTTCTCTCCAGTTCACTTCGTATTCTAACTTTTCAGTTAGAGAGCCAAGCAAATCCATATTTGTTCAAATTCATATGTGTTCAGTTCTGGGCCCTTCACCACAAGAAGGATGTTGAGGCTCTGGAGCGAGTCCAGAGAAGAGCAACGAAGCTGGTGAAGGGGCTGGAGAACAGGCCTTATGAGCAGCGGCTGAGAGAGCTGGGGGTGTTTAGCCTGGAGAAGAGGAGGCTGAGGGGAGACCTTATTGCTCTCTACAACTACCTGAAAGGAGGTTGTGGAGAGGAGGGAGCTGGGCTCTTCTCCCAAGTGACGGGGACAGGGCAAGAGGAAATGGCCTCAAGCTCCATCAGGGGAGGTTCAGGCTGGACATCAGGAAAAAAATTTTCACAGAAAGGGTCATTGGGCACTGGCAGAGGCTGCCCAGGGAGGTGGTTGATTCACCTTCTGTGGAGGTGTTTAAGACACAAGTGGATGAGGTGCTGAGGGACATGGTTTAGTGTTTGATAGGAATGGTTGGACTCAATGATCCGGTGGGTCCTTTCCAACCTGGTGATTCTGTGATATTCTGTTATTTTCAAAAGTCAAGAACAAAGAGTGCCCAAGGAGCAGTCGCTAAGACAACGTCTACCTGTATAAACGTGTCATGCTATCTCTTCCCACAGTGACTGCATCACTGGTGGCCCTGCAAATTTGCTATTTTCAGCAGCAGGCTGGATGATGGCCAGGCTAATACATGGCATCACAGAGGCGCTTAAGGAAAGGCTCAGCTGACAAGCAGTTTGGGTACTAAGCACACCGTCACAGTTGCTTCTACTGTGCACAGGAACAGTCCAGGACCACCACGTACCTCAACTGAACTTCCCTTGACCTTTTCAGGTTCAGGATTTAGCTGCTTGGCTCCATTAGGAAAAGCAGGAAATTAGGCAGTTAAAATCCCTAAAGAGATTGGAATCTATTTGCTAAATGTTCCATTGCCTCTTCACAGTTCAGCCACTGACAAAAGGGAGGCTGAGGAATGAGGGAGCAATTAGATACAAAAGGGGACAGGAGAAATACCAGAGTAATAAAAAGAGCAACTCAAAAAAGGCCCTAAGGAAGAGCCTGGCAGCTCCCCTTCACGCTTCGTACATAGGGCCCTATTCTTCTGCCAAGCTTCCCAGATGTGGGAAAAGGTATTGAAACTCCCAGACCTGCAGTTTACCCTGTTCTTCAAAGACAGATTGATTTGGGGTTTGTTTGGCAGCCTTTTGCCCACTGCATCTTGCATTTGGCTGTGCTTGGCTGCCCAAGCTGCTGCCAAAGCAGGGTGCATCCCCCTAAACATCTCTGGCAGCAAATCAGCAGCTGGAACTCCTGTAATACACATCTTGGCTAAGACCCTTCTCACTGCCTTGGAGCCTCATTTTCTCTGGTTGGTACAGATGAATTATTTTCTAGACGTCTTTGTGGATTGAAGGGACATCAAAGATCATTCAGTTCCACACACACACCCCCAACCCTGCCATGAGCGGGGACATCCCTCACCATATCAGGCTGTACAAAGCCTCACCCAACCCAGTCGCGAACACCTCCAGGGATGGGACATCCACGACCCCTCTAGGCAACCTGCTCCCAGTGCTTCACCACCCTCACAGCTAAAATTTTCTTCCCAATATCCTAATATAATATTTGGGGGGAGTATGGAAAACAAGAGGAATGAAAACCAGTACTTTGTTCTTTTGTACTAAATTTGTTTTGTATAAAGACAGCCACATGCACAAGCAAAAATCTATTACAAATTCAAAATAAGTAATTTGCCAAGATCCTCAGATTCTCAAATTGAATATGGCCATGATTTACATGGTTTCTTTTACCTCCTGGACAATTAGTTTCTTAAAGAGCTTTTATGGAAAAGAAAGTCTAATCTACACAACCTAAACCATTCTATGCTTCTATGACTCTATGATGAACTTTCCTGATTGATATAGACTTCTGGATACTGGGAACAACTTTTAAAAATATGCATTTAAGGATGAATTCAGATTCATTGTTAAAGAGCCAGGTTCCCAGACAGATCATGACAGAGACTCCACCGTGCCCACTTCTACAAAGACAGGCAGTTATTCCCTCAGTTGTTCCAGGATCTGCTAAGAAGGCCAGTTAGGATTCCCAGCAACTCAGTAGCAATTTAGAACCAGCAAAGTACAGATCCTACAGAATGAATTTGCCTCTTACAAAATGGGAAGAAAAACATCAAAATACACAAAATTAGACACAAGGTTCACAGTATTTTTTACAGGAAAAAACAAACAAACAAAACCCCAAAACACCAACTTAGAGTTTTTTACCGCAATTTCTAAAGTCTAGTTCAACCATAAGTGGGAGGGCACAGATAGCTCTGATGTTCCAGCATAAAGACTCCAGACAGTTTTTCTGCCAACCTTGTCAGCAGGTTTGTAACAACAAATGATCACACTGAGGTATCAGAGATGCTAGAGACTTGTAGGGACAATTTAATCCAGGCATCAGCAGTTATACTGCTCCATTTCTGAAACAAATAGCAAGTTTTTCTACCTAAATGAAGGTTAGTGGGACAGTATTCAACACAAACTGCTAATAGCAACATTCTGGCCTTCTCTAGAAGACTAGTTCAAACTACTACACTCTGGTTGAAGAGGATAGAACAAAAAAAGACTACCCAAATGATAGTGAAAGGTGATTCTGCCCCTCTATTCCTCTCTTGTGAGACCTCATCTGGAGTACTGTGTCCAGTTCTGGAGTCCTCGACATAAGAAGGAGATGGAGCTGTTGGAATGGGCCCAGAGGAGGCTACAAGGATGATCAGAGGGCTGGAGCACCTTCCATACAAGGACAGGCTGAGGCAGTTGGAGTTGTTCAGCCTGCAGAAAAGAAGGCTCCAAGAAGACCTCATAGTGACCTTCCAGTACCTGAAAGGGGCTACAGGAAAGCTGGGGAGGGGCTGTTCACAAAGACAGGTAGTGACAGGATGAGGGGGAATGGCTATAAACTGGAGAGCGGCAGATTTAGACTAGACATAAGGAGGAATTTCTTCACAATGAGTGGTGATGCCCTGGCACAGGTTGCCCAGGGAAGCTGTGGCTGCCCCATCCCTGGAGGGGTTCAAGGCCAGGTTGGATGGAGCCTTGGGCAGCCTGATCCAGTGGGAGGTGTCCCTGTCCATTTTGAGGGGCTTGAAATTATATGATCTTTAAGGTCCCTTCTAATCCAAGACATTCTATGATTCTGTCAGTAGAAGAGGAAGGATAACATAATGCTGCTATTGACATTGGCCAGACTGGATAACAAAATAACTGTACCATTGATTCTGCAACCCTCTTTACACTTGTTTCTGAAGCTCCCCACACGTTCAAGATGAGACCCTGGCAATGAGCCCCATATGAAGCCCAGGAGGCAGCCAGTAATTTGACAGGGAAATTACATCTAACAGCTGCAAAGCTTCACCAGCGATTACAGGGCCATGTAAAACTCTGACCTACAGAAGCTGTAAGAGGAAACTAGCTGCTTCACTGTGTAAATCTTCACCATCAAAACAGAGTTCAAACTGCCAGGTTCCAGTTGATTTCCCTCCCTGGTCTCCTGTAATTACAGAGTCTTTTAATTACTACATACACACAAGGGGTGGAAACAACTTAGCTACTCCTCCAAGATTTAATTACCAAGCTCATGCCAACAGTGACCCAGCGCGGCCCAGCAGTGTGGGAGCTGCTAGCTCTCACAAAATTCTCTTACTGACACAGCCTGTCTCCAACACAGCAACATCTTTCTGCTGCACTCAGCCTAGGAAAGCAGTTTTCCATGGAAGTGGCAAATCTCCTCTCTGCCTTTTCCCCCACCTATTCAAGCAAGAGGTAGGCACAGTTGGTCACCCACACAACTACTCATGGTGCTCTTCACGGCAAGGAAAATGTTTGCAACCTTCTAGATGGCCAGTGTCCATACTGATCTTCTCTTCCCCACTTCTCAGATTCCCTCCTTGTAACTTCCACAAAGAGTGGGGAACTGTGTTCAAAGGACCCTTGAATGAATTGAGCATGAGCTTGAGTTCTAATGGAATGCTTTTTCACTTCTGAAATACATCCGTGGCTGGAGTCTGAAGTGGACCTAGGCAAGAACAAGAGACACTGATGATGCTTCAGCCCCCTGAAACTGGTTACACTTTGGAGGTGGCACACAGGGAACCCATACCACCTCTAGGCCAGCAGCCTTATCTCCATGGGCAACCATACCCAGAGCCCACAGGGAGGACAGACTTGCTGGGTCAAACTGCCCTGTCACACAGTCTATAATATTGCTGAATACTGGAGGAGAGGAACAAAGAGCCCATGTTAAACATAGCAATGCATCCAGAAACAGTGCAAATAACTTCATTTTCAGCTTTACACCAGCTTTTGCACACCCTGCACTCAGTACGAGCAGCCACCAATAACAGTCCTCAGAATGCAGAGGATAATATGGTCTGAAAAAGCAGATCAACACTGCTCAGCCCCTCTGAACAGTGCATCCAGTCTAACTGCAATTCTATTAAGAAAATACTGCTCTGCAAGTGTTCAAAGCAAGCTTTATGTAGCAGCTACATGGGTCTAAAATTGCAACATCATAAACAGCATGTGCAGAAGCCACTACAGTCTATCACTAAGAATATTAAGACTTTTCATTAGAGGAACTTCAGCAAATGCCTAGTCAGGCTGAACTTACAACCTGATCCTTCAGTTCTGTGCTCCAGCAGTTGCTAGCCCTTGGCTTCTTCATGCAAGTTGTGCTCATTCCTTAGCCTGGCTTTTCAAAAAGACAGAGAGAAGTCAGCTGAGCACACGCTCAAAACTCTCAGCTGCTGCTTTTCTTACTGTTTTCTATTGATTGTAAAAAATAAATAAAATAAAAAAATTAAGTCAGCCTCTTGCATGAGAGGAGAACCAGCAATAAAGGCTGCTAAACCAATAACTGAGAGCTGTGAACAGAGATCAGTAAATAAATAGCACGTGTTCAGTCACCACCTCCCAGAGTTGAGCGTAATTAAAAATCACACACCTGTCTCCCAGTCACCCAGATGGGAAGTGAGAGACAATCATGGTGCAAAAGTTGTCAGAAGAAAGCAGATCTTCCAGGACTACCTTTCATGACTGATCACATAGCAATTAACTTACAAACAAAATCAGCCAGAAGTCACTATAAATCGGCAGTTACAGTTATAACAAAGCAACATCATCCCTCCCCACTGACCATCTCAGCACAGTTAGGATTTGATTCATGAAGCTGTGCCTCAAGCTGTCAAGAACAGAACTGCTCCTTAATTAATAATAATGAGCACCAGCTCAAAAGCCTCACACTTATCAGACCCCAAAGGAGCAGCAGCTGAAGCAGGAATCTCAGTGGGCAACTTCCATTCAGCCAGAAGCACAAAGAGATTACTAAGAAAAACTGTTTACAATACATGCATTAGTGATCTTCGATGTTCATCCATATTATCACCAGCTTTGTCAAAAATAACACCTTTTTTGGTTAATAGCAAAGCATTTGGTATCACAGCCCATGAAACTACCTGAAAGTGATGCATTCATAATTTTAACAGCTACAACTTGGTAATAAGCTGTCAGATGGTAGTAAGCAAGTTTACTGTAGCTGAGTAATAAAAAACATTTGTTTCCCTGTGGCAGAATTTTGTGGAAAACAGGTAAAAATCATGTCATTGCAGCAAATAACACAACACAAAAGCATTTACACACAAACACAGGGTGAAATCCACTGAACAGTAACATTAGGCAGGAATCATTCCACCTTCTGGTTTAGAACAGCCAATATCAGCTATACTGCATATACTAGATCGCTTGTTTGCATAATCAAATCCACTGAAGCCCAGGTGTCAGGTCACAAATTTGTCTCCAGCTCCATCCCCAGAGACACACCAGCAAATACTCCCACGTTTGCTGCTGAATCTGGCAGCCAGCAGATTGCTTGGCTCAAAGTGCTGGTTCCCAGCCAGGGGGAAAATAGCATATTTTGATCAGGGCATTCACACTGGGAAGCCCTTCAGGAGTCCAAAAGTCTTGTTTAGCTGGTGGTGAAATAAATACAAATGTCTACTGAACTACTGATGCTAGTAAAAAGAAACTGAACTGGTTTCCACAGAGCATCTGAATCACCAGGACAAGAAAATAAAAACCAATTTCTTTCTCAAAACTGAACAACGCTTATTTTATTCCGATTACTTACAGAGAGGGGAGTAACAGCAATGGAAAAGTGACAAGAAATCTCCTGTACCTCTAAATTCTCACATGAATTGCACCTACAATAACACAAACTGCTAATCCTTTCCCAGAATCTGGTTGTCCTAACCCAGTTCAACACTAAGTTTCTCAGCTGTACGTTTTAGCTGCAGAGCTTCTGCACAAAGTGCCATACACTCCTGCAGCACCTCTTCCAGGAATCTCCAGGACCACCAGCAGCTTCTTCCCACTCCTGGACACCTGGCCTGGCCCAGTGGGTAAAGCACAAGCTCCGCTTACCCCGCAGTGGCGATCCCACCAGCCATACCACCAGGCTTCCACAGACAGCACGGAAGGCTCTGAGAGCATAGCTGGGTCTGTGCCACGGGGGGAGGTGGTTGGGGCCTGTCACCTGCTAGCATGCTGCCTACTGACAACAATTCCCCTTTCAGAAGTATCCACAGATGTGGAAATTTGCCCCAGAATTGTACTGCCTTGACCTGGCTGATGCGTAGTTCCCTCCTGGTCTAGCAAAGTCTAACATGCTCCTAGGGATCACAGAAGTCTTAGGAACGCCTCAGGCAAAGCTACAGCCTCTGCAAAGCATCAGCCCACAGACCACACAAAAAAAAAAAAAAAAAAAAAAATCACAGAAGCATAAAACTAAGAGATTCTTGGGTTACGGGAGCAAGATTCCTGTAATCCCCCACATCGGTGCTGCTGCTCGCATTTGGCATCATGAGGCTCCTCAGGTTAATCATAACAGGGAGCCATTGCAACCAACAGAAAGCCAAAGCTCTCGCATGCTACCAACCCAAGCCTATCAGTTGCTGAACAGACAAATAACTGAACAAATAAAGTCTGCAGGACACTGCACCTTGATAAATTGATGGACATTTCCATGCCCATTCCATCATGGTGGGAAGGCACTTTAGCTCTGAGATACAGCAAATGAACTTCTAAACATGCTGGAAAAAATAAAACACCACCAAACAACAAAAGAACCCAAGGAATCCAACTAACCCATCAAACAAAACATGACTGAATCAATGGCCATTCTAGGAAATTGTCTCTTTGGCCCATTGCTGTTACCTTCCAAGAAAAGGAATGGAAAAAACAGCCACAGTTCTGCTCATAGTTGTCAGCAGCTGGGCCAGCTGTTGGATTCAGACTGTGCATTTCCAGCAGAGCCCTCTCAGGTTCCTCCCCACGGCACCAGGCTCAGCTGCACCGAGCCACAACACAGGCAACTGCAGAAGGTACAATGAGACATCATGTATGTTTTAATGGAGCAAATTAAAGGAGAAAAACGGGGGTGGAATCCTTATCAAAGCTGCAGCTTTGAGGAGCCTTATAAATAGCTGACAAAATGAATTCAGTGTTTGTTTCATTTCTCCAGAAAACAACCCAGACCTCAAAGCTGAGGAGAATTAATTATTCCCATATGTTTGATGGCACAGAGGCTGACAATCTGGCTTGAGACAGCAAGGAAACATCTCTAAGAAGCAGACTCGGAACTGAAAAGTGATTTCCCTGGTTCCACTTAAGAGGTTAATCCATTGTCAGTCTGCACTCGGCTGCTGAAAGGCTTGTGTCCTCTGTAGTTGTGTGCTGAAAAGAAACTCATTAATGCCCATAGGTCACTGTGGAAGAGAGGGTCAAGTAAGTAGTTACAAATAATCAAATAAATAAGTGCCAAGAAAAAACATAATCTGGAAATGATAGGAAAAGCAGGTAAAATGACATGGAGATCAAAAGTTGGGCTAAGTAAATTGTCTACAGATAGCTTTAAATAAATTACTGGGCTCATGCACTTCCATATAATTACACATAAAAGGAATCCACATCCACAAACAGCTATGGGGACTGTGGAGATACATAACAGGTGAGAGCCTGTGGACAGGTATGAAAACATCAGGGAGGAAAGAAGACAAAGTCTAAACTGGTAGGTCTGCAGAGCTACAGAGTCCCAACTAGTTCACTCCCCCCTTCTCCCAGCTGGGACAGGGCAGATCAGGTCCATAGAGGAACTGGAGATGTCAAAGAAACATCAACAATCTTCTGGAAACGGGGTCAAAGTACTTCAGTGGACAGAACTGAAACTTCTTTTCCAGATCCTGCACCAGTATCACTATAGTAAGATACAGCTCGCAAGACAGAAAATGTTAAAATTATATTCCACTGACCAATTTTGGGTTTTTTTACAAAATACGGGGACATCACATATGTACAGTGATGTCCTGGCTTTGCATCTGTGTGGTTCCTATGGAAGTTCAGAAAGAATTGCTCTTGTGAGCTCTGCCCTATTGTTTATGATTCATTTTCAAGGGCAGAGAAGTGAGAGAGAGAGAATTATCTCTTTGCAAGAGGAACATGTATGCTGGAA
The DNA here is from genome assembly GCA_033459285.1 of Clamator glandarius. Lineage (NCBI taxonomy): Eukaryota > Metazoa > Chordata > Aves > Cuculiformes > Cuculidae > Clamator > Clamator glandarius. The sequence continues at coordinate 574,031 of JAUNZM010000128.1, read as the reverse complement.
AATTATGAGATTAATGTTTGCACCAACCTGAGCTGATTTATTTTTTTAGCTACCATGCATTTTCATTTAGACGGGACAGGCATAGTTACTAACACAGTTGTTCTGCTTCTGCTCTTGAAGTTACTGCAGTCTCATGTAAGTCTGCGCAGCATTCTGCTGCATGTGAAAAGATGCTGATTGCATTGCCAGTCCTTCTTTCAAGAGATTTGATGTTACAGCTTTCTCATACAGCTTCACAATACAGATTCCTTCCAGCCTGCAACAGCTACTTGCAGCCCTTTTATCATGGGATAAGTCAGAACTGCCTTCCTGTTCTTCCAGCTAAACTTGTATGTACCAATAATAACTTGTATTATATCGTCCATGGAACATAGGAAAAACCATCATTAGTTTTTTAAAAAAAGCCAAAGCACTCCCTCTGCTGGATTCAGTCTGAAAAACTGAATTCTTCAGTGCAAAGCACTAATGTCCTGAGAAGGCATCACAAATGTAGCAATTGAAATCATGTTTGCCAGGTACAGTGTTGCATTTCTAAAGAACTTACACCCAAGACATAAAGCATACTGTTAAAATTCATGTATAATGCTATTTAAGAGTGATTTGTTTTCTACCAGGCAAAATAAGAATGCCAGTTCTTCAAAGAAGAGGAACTAGGAAAAAAAAAAATCTGAATAAACACTAAGAAGCACAAGTTGCATGAGAACATGGTGACAGGCTCACATGGACTCAGTTTACTTGAGGATTCAAAGGGAACTTTTCAAGCAGTTGTATTTTAGAAGTCACTAAGAATCTTTTCCTTTCGTACTGGAACAGAAGTGCTAGGAAAAATGGTTCAGTCCAAGGTTTCCTTGAGCTACAAATCAAACAAACAAGGGAGTCACAAAGAAAAGCCCCGGGTCTAATACATTACTAATTTAATTCCCTGAAAAAACTGCTTGATTGTATCTATCCTAATTCAGGGCAGCAACATGCAACTCATAAATTCGTCTGAATTTAATTCCTATGTGCACTACTTGAAGAAATGTTATCTTTAAATTAATATAATCACAACAGGCTTCATGTGTCATAACAACAAAATCCACATAATTAGGTTTTGTCCCCAGGTTTGTTCCCCATTAAATACTCTCACGTTGCATTCTCAGTGGTAAGCAAATTAAACCCAAGTTCTCAAACGTACTACGTAAAGTCTCCTCCTCTGCAGAACAGAAGGCGTGCAGCAGGGCTGCTCACTGCTAGAAACTCCACACATCGTGCAGATTCTAATGAACCAACAGACACCAAGAGTGCTGGGAAATTAAATACAGTAGCACAAGCATGCAACACGAGTGATAGCTTCCATTCAGAAAGGTCTGAGGAGGAGCTGTTACCTCTGAAATGTGTTCAAGAAATTGGACTCATTGAAAGTGCACTGAAATGCACCCGAATGGTGATAGTGATTTCTGATTATAGAATCACAGAATAACCAGGTTGGAAAAGACCCACTGGATCATCAAGTCCAACCATTCTTATCAAACACTAAACCATGTCCCTTAGCACCTTATCCACCCGTGCCTTAAACACCTCCAGGGAAGGTGATTCAACCACCTCCCTGGGCAGCCTGTTCCAGTGCCCAATGACCCCTTCTGTGAAAATTTTTTTCCTGATGTTCAGCCCAAATCTCCCCTGGTGGAGCTTGAGGCCATTCCCTCTCGTCCTGTTCCCTGTCACTTGGGAGAAGAGCCCAGCTCCCTCCTCTCCACAACCTCCTTTCAGGTAGTTGTAGAGAGCAATGAGGTCTCCTCTCAGCCTCCTCTTCTCCAGGCTAAACACCCCCAGCTCTCTCAGCCGCTCCTCACAAGGCCTGTTCTCCAGCCCCTTCACCAGCTTCGTTGCTCTTCTCTGGACTCGCTCCAGAGCCTCAACATCCTTCTTGTGGTGAGGGGCCCAGAACTGAACACAGCACTCGAGGTGCGGTCTCACCAGTGCCGAGTACAGAGGGAGAATAACCTCCCTGGACCTGCTGGTCACACCGTTTCTGATACAAGCCAATGTGCCATTGGCCTTCTTGGCCACCTGGGCCACTGCTGGCTCATGTTCAGTCGCTGTCAACCAGCACCCCCAGGTCCTTCTCCTCCAGGCAGCTTTCCAGCCAGGCTTCTCCTAGCCTGTAGCTGCATGGGGTTGTTGTGCCCCAAGTGCAGGACCCAGCATTTGGCCTTGTTAAACCTCCTGCCGTTGGTCTCAGCCCAGCGCTCCAGCCTGTTCAGATCTCTTTGGAGCCTCCCGACCCTCCAGCAGATCCATGCTTCCTTGCAGCTTAGTGTCATCCACAAACTTATTAAGGGTGCACTCGATGCCTGCACCCTTAGCAAGTTTGTGGATGACACTAAGCTGGGTGGGAGTGTGCATTATACTGTAAATTGGTGAACAATTAGGCAGCAAAGCACACACACACATACATTCTCCCTGTGTTATTTTCCCAAAGTGACCACCGGCACAGCAAATTGTTGCAGTGTAGAGAAGAGATCACCTCCTCCCAGGCAGGAAGGATTTTCTCTGCCTGTTTGTGCCCTGAAAGAGCAGTTAAAGATTTCTACAAGGGCTTAGAGTCGGCAACACATTTGCACGCTCAGTCTTTACCTCCATCTTTCCGGCGGAAACCAGGCAGGCCCCTCACAGAGCAGGGAAACAACTGAGTTAAAATCGTAAAATATCCTGAGTGGGAAGGGACTCACAAAGATCACCAAATCCATCTCCCACCCCTGAGCAGGACAACCCCAACATTCGCCCCTTGTGCCTGACTGCATTGTCCAAATGCTTCTTCAATACCGTCAGGCTTGGTGCTGTGACTGCTTCCCTGGGGAGCTGCTCCAGTGTTCCCACGCCCTCTGCGTGAAGAATCTTTTCCTAATATCCAACCTAACACTCCCCAGCACATCTTCCTGACATTCCCCCAGGTCCTATCACTAGTCACCAGAGAGAAGAGATCAGCTCCTGCTCCTCCTCCTTCGCTTGCGAGGAAGCAGGAAGCTGCCATGAGGTGTCCCCTCCATCGTCTCTTCTCCAGGCTGAACAGACTGAGTGACTTTAGCTACTCCTTATAGGGCTTCACTCTAAACCCCTCACCAACTTCATGTCCTTCCTCTGAACTCTCTCCAGTAGTTTTATAGCCTTTTTTATACCGTGGCACCCAAAACTGCACACAATACTCAAGGGTGGGGGGCTGCGTAACTTATTCAAATTACACAGATGCTTCTGTTGAGGTTATCGGTGTCCCAGGATCACAGAATCATTAAGGATGGAAAAGAACTCCAGGACCATCAAGTCCAATCATCAGCCCAACACCGCCGTGCCTACTAAACCACATAATGAAGTGCCACATCTACACATTTTTTTACTTCCAGGGATGGTAACTCCACCCCTTCCCCGGGCAGCCTGTTCCAACACTTCACCACTCTCTCAGTAAAGACACCTTTCCTAAAATCCAATCTGAATCTCCTTTGGTGTAATCTGAGGCCACTCCCTCTCATCCTATCACTTGTTACTTGAGAAAAAAGACCAGCACCCACCTCGCTTCAGCCTCCTTTCAGGTAGTTGTGGAGCACAAAGAGGTCTCTCCTCAGCCCCCTCTTCTCCAGGCTACGCAGGCTCTATTCCCCCAGCCACACCCAACACCACCTGTGCTCCAGTCCCTCTGAATGCCTTATGCTGCCTTTTATGTCCTCTTATGCTGCCTTTATGTACTTTTATGTACTTTGATTTCAGGCCGCTCACAGCTTTTAGAAACACCATTTCCATGAGCTGTTTAAGATCTGCTATCACACCACAGCATCGGACATCCCTGTCACTGCCCTGCAGTCCTGCCCCTCCAAACACAGGATTCCTCTTCCAATTGCTCCTGCTCACTGAGAAGTTCACGTGGGTGCTGCTGGGTGCAGGGCTGCCCCCGGGCAGCACAGGGATGGGGAGAGGAGAGGGGCCCCATTTGAGGAGACACAGACCAGCCTGGGCAGGAGGAGGCTCTGAAGGCACCAGCGGGCTCGGAAAGCACCTGCCTGGCTCTGTGAAAGGGATAAAAATGAGAATTCTCTTTCAACCTGAAGAAAGAAAGGGGATAAATGGAAGGGGGGTTCCCACGGGATTTATCCCAGATGCCATGCATCCTCTTGCTCGTTCTTTTCCACTCGCTTTCTATGCATTCACAATTACAATAAGATGTAATTCTTGCCCTTTTCTGTCAGCAGAGCTCTAAGATGTCCTGGTTTAAGGTCCAGCCCAGCCTGACCAGCAAGTAAAAAGCAAACAACTGGGCTCCCAGTTCCCTCCCTTCCACCCCAGGGAAAGGAAATGAGAGGAAATATATGTATGGGTTGGAAACTAAAACAGCTTTAATGTAATAATCATAGTAACAAAGCAAATACTACTACTACTAATAAAATATATACAAATGTCCCCCTCACTGATGGCTACATCACTATGGATGCTGCAGAGCTTGGGACACGAGGTATAGATCAATGGCAGCAGGGAGCTGGACTCGGGAACTGGATTCATGAATGCATGGATGCAGGATCAGAGGCAAACAGACAGATGAGGTCCTCACTGGACATCAGCCATGGAAGAAGCTAGAGAAACTCTCACGATCCCTCAGTTTTATCCCGAACATGACATATATGGGATGGGACACCCTGCTGGTCAGTTTGGGGTCACCTGTCCCTGTCTGCCCTCCCTGCTGGTGTGATCTTTTTACACATCTTCCATTTCTGGCTTTCCACCAGCTCAAGGACGGCCTTGGCTTCTAAAAAAATAAGTATAAGCAGTGGCATTTCTACATACCAGTGCTCCATGTTATCACTTCTAGAGAGAAACAGTCTGAAAAACACGCAGTGAGCTTTCAGAAAATGAAGTTACTCAGACGAGACATAGTTGAAGTTAGAAAACTGATCCTACTTTATCTCAAACCAGAACATAAGCGCTTTACCAAGAAAGCACACACCATTACACCTCGATATTTCCTCTGCAGATGCTGAGCGACACAAGTTTGCTGAGGCACGTGCAGCTGGGACAGAGTTCAGAGCAGTCAGCATCGTATAGAAACACTTTCAGAAATAGCTGAAAAGCCTTTCTAACATTTATCCTGTGACCATTAGTGTATTTCTAATGCCTCTCTTCAAGTTCCTTAGTTTGTACATACAGTAAACACCACAGAAAACACGCAAAAAGCAAGTGATGCAGTGTTCTGTGTCACTGGTGTAAGATATGGAATCCTGGAGCAATATAACCACTGAAAAGCCTTTTTCTGCTTTTAAAGAAATACATTTGTGTGAAATCAGACAATATGACATAAAAGAATAACTGTCAAAAATAATCCCTGGAGAAAATTAACACCCTCAAAGCAGCTCAAAAAGAAGTTTCATCAGAAGCATATTTTGAGGGAAACACACATTTTGCATATATAAACACAGAATAAAAACACATCATATTTTTCAGTACCCTCCACGTCCCAGAAACACCATACACAGAGCTTGCAACAGTCATTAATAAAATGGACTGTAACTAACTCTTTTAAAGTAAGAAATTGAACAGCAGTATAAAATGTATGGAAGTATTATTAGCAGAGAGTTTATGTATAATTAAGCTTCCCTGCATAGTAATACTAAATCTGCAAGAGCTTATAAGCATATGGTTTGAACATTGTAGACTTTCTAGAAACTTAAGTTCAGACCCTGGCAGGATCAAATCATGACAACCTTCTGCTGTGTATCTTGCAGGGAGAACTGCTTTGCTACTGCTGTTTTGATCCATCTCACACCAATAGCACTCACCTGCAGCTGGGGGGCTTCTGGGTGGCTACTGTAGTACAAAAAATTAGCACTTTGGAAGCCTGAGTAATGCAGGAGCTGGTTGCACAAATCACTTCACCACAGGTGAGTGGAATTATAAACTAAAGTATCCCACAAGTAGAAAACTTTTCCTGTTAACATGATGTGCCCCTTTGGGGTGGAAGATGGGTGCACAGGCTCCATGACACTGCCAGCGTACTCTTTGGGATACATATTCCCATGAGAACTTCCTTACAGGGCTTTGGAGGAGGTGTTGCATGTAACTCTCACAGATAAACTATTCCTCCTTGTTTACACTTAATGAATGCCTGCATGTAACTACTGTGGCACTTGAGTAAGACGGAAAGTCTCTGGACCAGGTAGTAATAAAATAGTTCCAATAAGGTCCACTAAAGTTGCCTTGCAAGGAATTAGTTAAAGAATTTTTTAATTTTATTTATTTCATTTTAAAACTCGGGCTTTTGAGGACTCCTAAGCAGGCAAACGCAAGGAGATTAATATAATGTTCAAGAAAATAAGGGAGGATGAATTTCCTTGGGGAATTTTTATCATGCTGTCAGCATACAATCTTGCAAATTCTGACTTGGCCAACAGTGGTATTACTCTCGTTTTATGTATCGGGAAACTTAGAGAAATTAAAGGTAGCACTGGATAATTTGGACAGTTTGTCAAACTGAGTAGGAATTAAAATGGAGTAAAGAATTGTAGGAAACATTGGAATTTCACATTGCTATGCACTGAAATCTATCCAATGGATGCTAGTCTTTCAAGGCTCATTGAGTTTATATGCATACACCTCTGATACAGCTAAATTAGTGGTATTTACCATCCCTAGACCCACCACTGTGGATGCACGAACGCTGTTCTGTACCAGCAATCATCAGGAAATTAGAGAAATACACACAGGCTGATTTTCAAAGTAATCTCTTATGCGAATAACTTTAAACTAATTAATTACAAAAGAAAACTCTATAAAACACCCTTCTCTCCTCAACTGTGCATTAGAGGTGAAATAAGACGCCTTTTAAAACCTGCCACGTCACTCCTTGTTCATCTGGAAGCAATATATTAAACTGCTTAGCTTTTCCTTCTCTTCTGCTCCCCCCCTTTTTTCCCCTTTAATAAAAGTCTCATGCTAGAACTCTATAAGCTTGTTGGAGAAAGTCAATTCCAAGAAAAAAAAACTGTAAAGCTCAGCATAATGTCCCCCCCAATTTGCTGTCTCCAGTTAACTAATTTTGCAGTCAATAACTTAAAGCACACACAAAGTGAACAGTCAGGAGAAATAGATACTTATTAGAATTATGACTTTTATTTTTACGCACTAGAGCAACATTGAGGAAAGAATTTTTTACATACAGGTTCTTAAATCAACTTTACAAGCAAATCCCAATATACAGTATTTACTCTGGCCTGGGTTAACAAAAACAACGAAGCAGATAGTAAGGGTACCTCTTGTTTTAACTAGTATTGAATTTAAGATTTCACTGACACTGGAATTATATTGGTTTTATTGTGGTGCTTCTACAATTATGTAGGCAGTGAGCAGCTTTACCACAATGGCAACTGAATTTCCTTGATAGCATAACTGTAAGATCACTGACTGACACCTACCACCAGGATCACGTATTAAGCCCCCTCCGCTCAGAAAAAGCCACTATAACGAGATAAGGAATAGCTAAGCAATCCCAATTCAAGAACGGATTTCCATTTGTATGGAGAGAAAATGATCATATTAAGAGGATTATGTGCTATGTAAAAGCAGAAATACTTCCCGCACAACACGCAGCCTACCCGAGAAGGACACTCTAGAACGTGCATGTCGTCGTGACAGGCAAACAAAGTAAATCACGCAAATGGTGTTCAGTTCTCTAGCACCGTTACAATAAATCAGCATTAAGATCCAGAATGAAATTAATTTTACTTACCTATGATGCAGTCTAGTGGCTATGTTTAGTCTCACTGCTATGAGGTGTAAAGTTGAGGAACCCATTTTTTTTTTTTGGAACGGTATGGAAAATTCAGGGCCATTTTGGACTTCTACTTTTGTGATTATTTCGAGAAAGTCTAAGAGATAATATTGCACTTTTCTCAAACAAAAACATACACTGGGAACATTATTCTTTTAAGGGCTACACTAGTCCTAGGGAAGTTTTGCCACTGGCCTTGATAAGCAGAAGTGCAAGCTACAAGAACGGGGAAGGTAACAACCCAGCTGCATCATCTGTGTCAGAATTCATGGTTAAATTAAAGTCATTGCACAACAAAACTATCAGCACACTATATGAATATTTTTAAACATGCTAGAGTGCACACTGATTCTGTGAAAGTGATGTGAAGATACCTTGGAAACGGCAACACTAGCAGGGAAATCAATTTCAAACAAAAGCCACACACAGCAGGAGGCATCTAGATCATTTTAGGCACAACTCCAAGCAATTAAGCTCATTTAAAGTGCAATTCTGTTTTTTTCTCTTGTGTTTATTCACTTGTTAAAACACGTAATTGCCTCTGTACACATACACTGAACAGTAGTTTAATACTTTTGTGAATATTGCACAAAAGAATTAGAAATCAAAATAAAAAAATGGCAGTAAACCAGTTTTAGAAAACTAAAAAAAAAAAAAAAAAAGCCACCAAAAAACCCCTGAAGATATTAAATCATTTAATTTATGCATTTAGAATAATCTGCACCAGTACTGATGATATAGCTGCACCTTCCATAAGGTAGATACGCCACGTGAAAATACTGACTTAATCCCATTTGAAGTTCTATGCAGTGCCCTCATACCCATCTTCCCCACGTCCCCAGCCCTCACTGAAGCGAAGCTTCCAACTTCACTACTTCTCTTCCAGCTGCCCATCTACTGATGGGTTTGCTCATACTCTGGACATACTATACATGCAACAGAGCCTTCCCTGGTAAAGTCTGAAGAGCCAAAAGATGTAGCTGCCTTTAGAGGGATGTGAGGTTAGCAGCTGAACACACGCACAATTCAGGCTAGCATCTGTCTCATCTGTGATCGAATCCTGCTGTCTCCAGCTCAATGTCTCACTAATCTGTCAGAACAAAATGGGGAAATGCTATAACAAAGAATATAATCTACTTAAGCTCCTTTAACACAGAAAGAAACCTCCACACAATAAATATATTTTTGTTCTCATAGAAAAAATTAATAACTATCTTTTTCATAAAAACCCTGATCATCTCTTCACTTTGTTCCGTTATTTTCAGTAAAGGTGCAGACAGATAGATATCTATACTTTTAAATGTAAACATTAAAATTTTAACATCACTAAATCAGGCTGTGATACCTCCAGAAAAAGAAGCAAAATAACTCACGGTGAAATATCTTTGTCAATAGCATCAAGTGAAAATCACCTTTTTACACAATATCATAAACAACTAAAAATAAAATCATCTTCTCTTCAAGGAAAGTGAACTTGAAAAAACCTCACTTTCCACAGAAATCTATATGGACCAGAAAATGAACTAGGAACCAGATCATTTCCTTAGTAGCTTTTAAACTCCCGAGAAACACAGTTAGCTGCCAGGAGCTCATTTTGGGGAATATAAAAAGTCATTTTTACCTTCTTAAAAGTAAATGCTTACACACTGAGGGCTGTCAAAGTCAACACTTTTCAAGGAAATAAAGAATTTTTCCTGGAGAATAATTGTTACAGCGATCTTGAATTGCAGTTATTTTGATCCTTTATCAACTGTAACAATGACACCCCTGTTACTTCTTGCCTACATTGCCTTCTTCCCAGTTAACAGGAGTACCTCAGGTTTCCAACTCATATAAGTAGTTCTGAGATAGAATGTCCTCCCTACGCACTTTCCTTCCAAGCTTTTCATTTTTCCATTTCATTATCAGTTAAAAGAACTTAGAGTGTGACAAAATCAAAAACTTTTTTTGGACATTAATTTTGTACTGAAATATTCAGGTGACATGATTGTAATTTTATTCATTCTCCCATCCAACCAAGGTATCCATCAAGATACCCCTATTTACAGGGCTTATATTATAAAACTTGATTACTGGGCTTGTTTATGAAATGTCTATACCTATTCACTTTTAATTCTCTCAAAGAAAATATGTCTGATAGCCAAAGCCTAGAACATTCTACTACTGTGGTTCATTTCAATAACATTATATGCCGTTCAGGAACAGATTTTGAGCCACGTAATTGTAATTGCCATCTACTGCTGTTTTTAATAACAACTTATGATCAGAAACCCCCCCCCCCAAAATAGCAACATCCAAGAGACACTGATGGGAAAGAAGGGAAGAACTCAAGATGGAGTACTAAGTTCCTGGAAAGCTGCACTGGATATGCATATATTTAACTCACAGCGCGTGTCCTGGTCCCATGGCTGCACCATGATGGGCATGTGTTTCCAGACCACTTTGAGAAAAAAATACTTCTCCTATAGAGCAGGAAAACTTTTTTTTTTTTTTTGCTTTATTTCCCCAAAATGTTCTTCCCAGTTACCATGCACTTCTTTAGAAATTACACAAAAAATAGTTTACGAAAAACCCAAAACCAAAATACATACCTCTGAAAAACTCTTAAGAGTACCAGCTCTGGATTAGGACAGACTAGGATTACTCAAAGCAAGTAACTGGGGTTAATTCATTCTTTTTTTTCTTTTTAAATAGTTGCTTTTTAAATACAAGTTTTATTCTGTAAAACAGTTTCAAATCTTTATACATATGGCAAAGTTTGTGCAAAATTTCAAGTCAGGTACTTCAGAGTCTTTCAATATAAAGCAGAAATCAATAAATACAAGTAGTACAATAAAAGTTAAAAACTATTAATTTAAATGCATGTTGTGTGATGTCAACATTGGTGTTACGGACCCCTTATTCCCAGAGGCTCCCTACTTACCAATTCACAGGAGCCTGTATCGGAAGGTTTTGCACAAGTATCCTTAGTACTGCCTTTCAAGAATCTACCCAGTAATGTGTCTATTTAACAATAAAAACATACCACAGTCTCTTAACAAATGATTATGTTTGAGAGACAATTCATTTCACCCTATGAAAGTTGCTTATTTTCTGTGAACAGTGAAAATGGGATAAATAAAGAACAGAGCAACTTCAGATTACAGTAAAACAAAACAACACAACCCACACCCAACCCACCAGATTAAATAACATTAAATATGTCAGTCTTGAGATAATTATAAATACAAGGATTTTTGCATAGGCCTCTGGAATACAGAGTCAGAATTATGGCCAATAAAACATCTGTTAGCAAGTCTAACTTTCCACTGCTCTAACCTAACGAGTATTCAGAACCAAGAAGTTAAACAGAATAGTAATTCCATTGTCTAAGAACTCAAACAGAGGTAAGAATTTCTGACATCCTGAAATATATAGTGCAGCATTCTGGTATTTGTGGTCACCACAGGCTTCAGTATTTGCCTAATTACTAATATCACTGGTCAATACAATCTTTAATACAGACCTACGATATAATAAAACACACTCAAGAGAAGCTGCACAGCTCACAATGTGAGCCTCAGAGCATAACAGGATGGAGTATGCAAGCACTAAAGAAAGATGCTGTTTTTAATATTCACTCAGGACTTGCAGGCTGTAGATAGGCAGTCAATACATGGGAAGCGGTTCAATGCATGGCATCATTCAGGGAGATGTAGGTTTGTGTCTTTGGTTTAGGGAGGCGGGAACGCTGATCAAGGGGCAAACTATCCCCAGAATGCAAACGAGTATTCTGTGTTTGCCCATTTTCCTTTCTCTGTACCGGTGGCTTTGGGATGTTAGTCTTCAAACTGGTGTTTTGAGGCTGTGCAGATACCGGTGTGGATTTCTGACTGCTCACTTGCTTAGATTTAACAAAGGACATAGTTGGTGGGCGAAGTTTAGACACTTTCTGACTCTGTTTACCCTTTAGGTTATCCTGACCAGATGTTGGCTGTACCTGAGTCAAACTACTCGGTGGTAGAAGCTCACGTTCCTTGGAAGCAGCGGAATGATTTGCAGATCGTGTGGGAACGGCCATCATTGGAGGCACTAAAGCATTTGGGGGCTTTGCAATTCTTGAAGTCTTTGGCCAAGAAGCCTGGTTTGTGAATAAAGGTTGACCTTTTGCAGCTAATTCAGTCTGCACCTCCTTAGCATCAGCTTGTGTAGAGGTGTGAAAACAGGAACGAGATGGTAACGTACCTTCTTTATTACCAGCCACCTTTCCAGGGTCTTCAGTGTTTTTATTTTTCAAAGTTTCCAAATATGACGCATTCTCATCTTTTACATTTAACTGTATGTTCATTACAGAGTTTACATCATTCAGACTATTTAGGAGAGAGATATTTGCAGCATTTTGATTCTGATGATTGCTACTTTCATGCAGATCATGTTTAGGATATTCGCTGTGGGCCTCGATATGTGGCATTTTTATTAGTTTTCCCTGGGCGAGGTCTGTGGAACTGGGAAGGCTGCTGGAAGGCTGTAGTACTTGAGGCTGTTGAAGAGAAAAGAACACAATATATAAGGCAAAGAAAACACCAGGTAACATTCTGAATCCAGCGTGCGCTGACTGGGTGCTTGATAAGGACTGTATATCTGTTGTTTTTAAATTAAAACTGACTTTGACAAAACAGTATGGTTCATGGGACAAGTACAAAGGTAACTCGTAACTTAAGTGAAAAAAAACTATACCAGCACTGAAATACACAACAACATGAAGACAAAAAAGAAATCAATTATCTTGCAAAAGCAACATGAAAAAGGCATCATTGATGGTCTCACCTAAATCTGCAGGACAGTGCAAGGAATGGTTCCCGAGCCCTGATCAATTCTGCTTCACGTGCTTAATTAACAAAAGCAACAGCTCATCTATCTTTTAATTTCTATTCACTGCACACTCACTGTCACAAACCTTTTATCAATGCTATATACCGTACAGGCAGGAAAGGCATTTACTGGACCACATGAATTTACAGTGCATTTTCCTTGCCTTACTAAAGTCAAAAAAATAATACAGGTATGTTGTAACTAGGTTTGTGACTACACTTAGGTAACTGTTTTATCCTGAAGGGAACTCAAATGGGCAGACAAAGAAACCATCTTTGAGAAAGTAGTACAAGAGAGTACATGAGAAGCTAGAGATCATATACTCCTACACTGATAACCAAGGGATAAAGTAATGAAGATTTTACGTTTTATCAGAAGACAGAATCTAATCAGACAAGTTATCAGACAAGAACTGCCAGTACCTCTTCTGGGCCATTTCTATTTCCTCTTTGCTTTTCCCTGTAAAAAGACTTCAAAGATTAATTATGCACTTAATCCTTCAACTGCAACTCCTATACAGATCTTGGAAGAATTAAAAATTCTGCAATTCACAGTAAACCTCAAAACCTAAACCTTAAACTATAGTTTTAGCAAGACTCAAGTCTGGAAGATTTTCTCACTTTCTTTATAAAGGAAGGGAACTGGATTACTACAAGCTAGTTTATCCCCAAACTACTTGAATTCTTACCAACTGATACATTGCATGTACACAGTGAACACACGTATAAGTCTCGCCTCCTGGTGAGAGACAGCAATGTTTGTCTTTCAAGGATTTGACTAAAAACATCACTTCAGTCATTCTCTCCAATTATTCACAACTTCTAAAAGAGAAAGCCAATTATTTCTCTGGTCTTTTTATCTCTTCTTAGAATGAGCAGGAAGAATGTAATGATAGCTGTACATGCAAAAGTCCTGTTATGTTTCAAGGACTATAGCACATCTCGGGATTCTTCAAGCTTTTAATCTTTTATCTAGCAGGATAACTATGGAAAATTAAATCCTCAAATTATCTCATCAAGAAAAAAAAAAAACACAGTAATGACAGAAACATTAAGATTTCTCAATCTAATTTTGATTTCCCAGCAGTTTTTCCCTTTCGAATATACAGGTTCTACCTATAAGCAAAAGAAGTATTTAAACTGGACCAGTGACATCAGGAAGTGATAGACAGGTCAGTGCAAATATGTCTGAACACACTCGTTATGCGAAGAGGAAAGAGGAGAAGAACAAAGAAAACCAAAACAAAAAAGCCTTCCAAATGTGTCAAATGAATATCAAAACATTTTTCCTTACATGACCAAAACTAGCTTAACTTTGTGAATGCTTCTTAAACAAGCAATCCCAGAGGAAGGAAGTGCTGTAGGCAATTAATAATTCAGTATATTCCAAGAGTTAAAGCTTAAAAAAGAATTAATCCTCTGGATATTTTTGTCATTTTGCAATGTTTATATAACGGATTACCAAGCCACTATCCATCCAACTTAGGAGCTAACAGACAGATGTCAGCCAAGATGAATTATTGATATGAGACCTCACCTGTAAAAACAAAACTGCTAAAAATGAGCATAGAAATCGAAGTGAAATATACCTGATTACCATACAAGCACTTCAATAAATAATTCAAGTTTTCTAATCCTACCCGAAATTAAAATTTAGTATGTTTACAGCAAATGTGTCAAATTCTAATATGTGAAAATAATAGTCTGAACAGTATTTTCCCTTCACAAAGAAAGGGTTCCTAAATGCCAGACTTCAAAAATGCATACAAAACTCCATTCTGAGAATTACAAGTCCTAACCTTATATGAAATAATGCTGATTACACCTATCAGTAAAATAGAAAATTTCTTACGTTGCAGAAGAAACTTAATTTGAATGGAAAGTTAAGTTAAACACAAAACCGTCTGAAATACAGCAAAGCAGCAAGCTTTTGATAATGCTATTTCGAGTTCTTTTGACAAAAACTAGGTAATATTTGAGCTCTTCCATTAGGACCATTTTGCAATCATACATATAAAAGCACATTTTCCTCATTCTCCTTCATAACCTAAAAACATCTTAGCAGCTTAATATCCAGAAAGTTAGCAATTCAGATGTAAACTACAGCTATGTGTTCAGAATTATAAGGACACTAAACCTACAGTATCATCTTCACTAAGTTCTTTTAAATACTGTACTGTTCTCTAATTTTTAATTTCTCCTTAGACAAAGTCTGTCCAATTATCATGATTACAGATTTCAATTTCTTGAAATTGCTACACATGTTAACATTCAAAATTACACTGAAAGGAGAAAAATTTCCAAAATACCAAAGTAAGAGTTCACAAGGTATCTGACACTGAAAACAGCATTATCTTCATCCACGGCTTACTCTTTGCCATACACGTAAGATTAATCCATACTAGGGCAGTCTTAATAAATTATGACTGTGTTATTAATCAAAAAACAGCCGGCAGAAAAACTAGTACTTGGTGAATTCCAACACGAGGGAGGAAAGAAAGATAAAGAAGCATTCCTCCCTCTAGGAACAGCAATTCATTTAATGGAAATCTTAAAGGTTGCCACCTGTGTTGCTTTGAGTGCACCTGCGATAATATTTCAGGGTAGGACAGACCACAACTTGGTACAGACTATCTTGCTAACCAGACTTCTACGTCTGTCCCATAAACAAAATATTCAGGTGGACAAACACTTGCATTCCTTTGGGCTCTTCCTAAAACATAAAGCTAGACTCTAAAACATGCCTAGCACAATGAAACTGTAAAGTCCTCCCCAAAATGAAAGAACATTAGACAAAAAGCTTTGTGCGCATATACCTTTTCAAAGAACAAAGTAACAAGACTTTTCCTTACCAGCAAGAGCTTCACAGACTTTCGTGTATTGGTGCACCACTCAAAATTACTGAATTACAGTCTCTGCCACAATGGCTTAAGAGATCTTCTCTTGTTTCTTTCAAGTAAACCTGGCTGTTACATCATCCGGAGAAAAATTACAACATACCCACAAAGAGGATACATTACCATACAGTTACTGAACCATTGAGATTGCATCAGCTTTGTGTTGGAAAACTGAGATATGTATGTTATACTGATACAGAAGTTAAATTGATGTGGTTAAAACACCATAGTCATTGCAGTATCGCTACTTTAGAATTCCCTTCAGTTTTGCTTTGATTGCTCTGTATCTCCAACCTCAACCTCCACCCTGATTCCCTATATAATGCCTCTGTAGACCGAAATAAAGACATTTTGTCCCTGCAGTATTTTGAGGAATGAGGGAAGTGAAGCAATGGGAAATCCAAGAACTGCATGCACATCTCCAATAGACATGCATCATGCATAGGGCAAAAAAACCAACAGTGAAAACGCATGAGGAGATGGGAAGAAATCTGAAGTTGTACTGTACCACGCTTTATCACAGAAGTAATGGACTAACTTCTCAACTCCTTGCCAATGGCATAATGGGAAAGCAGAGACAAGAAAAAGACAAGGACAATGATGTCAGAGCACCAAGACAAAACACTGAGCAATTGCCATGACAGAACTGCAATTTTTCACCATTTAAATTGCAATTACAACATCCCCCACTCATTTTTAATCTGCCTTCCACAAACAGAGGTAGCAACAGTCTTTAAGTAACCCAGTACAAGTATTACTTAGAGCAAGACCTGCATGGAATACCTTTGCTCGTATAACTACAAGTCTTTAAAAGCAGTTAATCTCTTACAACTCAAACACTGTCCAGACCTGTGTCTATTTCTGTGTATGATTACACACATCTAAAATATTGGCATTCACGCACATACATGTTAGATACCTAACAGTGAACAACATCGTAAGATACATTCCATTACATATTTTGACCATGTTGCCTATATAGTTTAATAACCCATCTTCTAATCATTCATTCAGAGCTTAAAGAGGCTACAAACTACACTGGTTTCTTTTTGGAGGGTGGGTGGGAGGGAAGGGAGACAAATCCTGCTAGTTAAGTGCTTCATTTTCTGATCAGTTCTGACATATCTTATCTCATTGCCTTGGCACAGGACCATCTGTCATTTCACAGGCCTTCACTTAAAGGTACAACCTTGTTGAAAGGCCACCTGGAAAGCCTTCATTTTCCATCTCTAGAAAACATCAGGATCTCACACCTTAAATCCACAGCATTTGCCAATAGCTTCAGTTAAGTTTTCCTTCCCTCCTCCCTTTCAGCTAGCTATATTGTACCCATATTTCAACACTGAAAAGCAGCATTCCACAATATGGACTATGAGTTTAAATAATGACCGCAAAAAAACTCTACTTAATTTTTTTAATGCAGTATTCACCACAGCATGAGGGTAATAAAATAACTGGTAAAATGGCATAGCATTATTTCTTTTCTGCATAATCTGTATTAAAATCCCAACATCCTTTAAGAAAAATGCTGTCTTTGTCAAAGAAAAAACCTCTGAAACTAATACATAAGTACGTCAAGGCAGGCATTTCATCTACAAATAGAGATATATGTGCATACAGACAAATATAATTACAGGTAAATTAAGGGGTTTTTTTTTCAAATATATAGTCAGGTACAAGAGACAGTTTCTCCTGTAGTCCGATTTGTAACTACCCAACTTGGAAGATGGGAGTTTTTGTTAAGGTATTTCCTTATACAGTTG
The DNA here is from genome assembly GCA_033459285.1 of Clamator glandarius. Lineage (NCBI taxonomy): Eukaryota > Metazoa > Chordata > Aves > Cuculiformes > Cuculidae > Clamator > Clamator glandarius. The sequence continues at coordinate 556,732 of JAUNZM010000128.1, read as the reverse complement.
AAGATTAATCTCTCAGAGCAAATACAAATCTGTATAAAAGGACAGTAACTTAATAGTTCCAGGACATTATTAATAATTTGTCACACTCTTAGCATAAATCATTGAACTTCCAGGCTAACATTCTGAAGTAACTTTGCCTGCTAACATCAACACTTTGTACACCCTACAAAGAACCAGAATCACTCCATAAAGGTTTGGCAGCATTTCCTAGTGTTAAGTAATGTATCCTTGCTGAAAAAAAAAAAAATTAAAAAGCACGAAAAAGCAAAGCATGGACCTGCTTAATCCAATGTGCATACAGCAGCTTTCCTGCTGGTGATAAAGTTATGTGTTGCTGTCTGGAATTGCTCACATAACCTTTATTTGTAATGCTTACATACAAAAAAGTCCAAACACTTTCACTATAAAGTGCACAGTAAGCACAGATGTGAAAAACTGCAGCACTTGAGTAACAAATCAGTTTTTATTGTCGTTTCTGTGTGGAAAGGCACCTGGGTCTGGGGCTTGGGAAAAGTTGTATAAAATTCTTGTATTACAACAAGAGACAAGAGTTCATAATTGGTTCATTGATGATGAGTATTCCAAACACTGTGTTTCTAGAGCTGCATCATTAAAGCTCCACAATACAAATGTTAAAGCTCAAAAATACAAATGCAAATGTTTTAAACTGTATTCAAGAAAGTTTGCTATGCCATCAAATTATATCCTGCTACCAAGAGAAAAAATAATGCAGCATTACGTAAGAATTTAGTTCACAAACATTTGAGTTGTAGGAATAAGAAAAATACAGTTTTGTTCATAAAATGACAAAAAATGTACTATTGGGAAATAGTTTATGAAATATAAAATTGTTTCCAAGGTTTCTGGAGCAACACAAAGTTAATAAATGTAAAAGTACTAAAAATTAGTTCTCATTAGAAGTGCAAAACATATCCAATTCTAAAGCATGTTAATGCAGTGCAGTGTTATGGTAAGTCCTTAGGGCAAGTTAAGAGTAGGTGCACGAACTTTTAACCGGTGCTATAGAGAAGAAATGTGAGCCTATGATTGTAACGTTACCTAGCGGAGATATATTACCTGTCCTGTGCAGTAGCAGTAAAATCACATTACAGTAGATAAACAACCAAATATGAACACTTTACAGATTTATGCCCTCATACTCTACAGTGCTTGTAAGTAATCTATGTACCCATCCATCAGCAACAGCTTCAGGAAGAAACCTGCAACGTTTACAAGTGCAGATGACATTTTAGGTTCAGGATCCAGAAGTTCGAGAAGAAATGCTTGAATTCTGAGACGTCCAGACAGACAACACAGCCAAACAAAATAGACTAATTAATCCCTGGAAACATTCAAGGTTAGGTTAGATGGGGCTTTAACCCAGTCTAGTTAAAGATGTCCCTGCTCCTGCAAGAGGAGTTGGACTAGATGACCTGTAAAGGTACCTTCCAATCTGAAGCATTCTATGATTTCATGTTCCCACCACCTTGTATTATTGAAAAAACCCACTAATGTTGACTTTAAGGCTGTTTTCCTTTTTTTGGTTTTGATACTCAGCTCACCACTTGCCTAAAAACGCCCACCTCTGGCATTCCATACTAGCTAAAAAACCAGAAGACCTAGAACCACTAAACCAAGGGCAGAGGTAATGTGGGGAAAGAAGGACGCTAGTGAAAATTGAGTAATCTTCTATTATATGGGACTACTCACACAGCAATAAACCACTGATTTTGCAAGAGCATCAGTGAAGATGTCCAAGAAACCTCCTCATTTATACTTATGTATTTTTAGTCTCAGTATTTATCTTTTGATCAAATCAAAGACTTGAAAAAGGCTAGGAACACTCAATTACAGAAAGCATTTATTTTCCTGAGCAAAAGGCTCATAGTTTAGATTAATGAGTCAATGCCCAGTTTTCATCTACTTCATTACCTATACTAGGAATTCATATAATTTAATATATATATATGATGTACATTAAAAAAATTCAATCTGCTTTAGTAAGGGAAGTTGGCTAGAGAATCCTTGAATGAGAAGCTGCTGCCATCAGAGCAGGAATAAGGTGGGAGCTCAGAGAAATGATCAGAGATTAGCAAAGTTTTCTTCCTCAGGTAAGCAGCCAACGTGAGTCATGTGACACCAGAGGCACAAGTGTCACTGCTCAGACACCAGCCTCCCATTCAGATTCTGATCAGTAAGCCCCCAAAATGTGACATTTATATGTTCCTCAAATCTGAAATTAATCTTCTAAAACTTCACTTCTCTGCTGACAGGTTGCGCTAAGGTTGGCCCTCTATCCAGAAACAGAGGATGTGATGACCCGCTTGAGGGGTTCTACATTCATACACACACAGAATTCCACATCAAACACCACAGGTAAATGAAGCACATCCCTCCACTGCACAGAGAAAAGCCTATGGAACAGGCTGTGCATTCCTGATGAGTTGTTTAAATGAACAGTGCCACAGAAACGCCAAGAGTGTATTTGAAATACAACTTAAACAATCCACAACAAGATTTTTTTTTTCTTGTAATTGAAATAAAAATTAGGATTGTTGCAGTTCAAAATAAATGTATGCTTGGTTTTCCATTTTTTTTTTTCATTCTTCAGATCTCCAATGGCCCAGGGAATCTTTGCTTCATTTCCATAATTTTAATTTTTCCTTTATTTCTTGTCCAAATACATTCTTGGGCTTTACTAGGCCAACACACTGTAATTGTTGAATTACAGCACATTTTAAAATATAACTTTAGCTTTATGAACTAGTTATATTTCTTTGAACAATTATCTGTTTATAATGCAATACCAAAGCACAAAATAAGACTTACCATTTCGCTATGTCTATGAAAGCATACAGTTTTAAATTCAGCAATTGTCTTTTGTTTTGCAGATCCAAGCCAAGAGAACAAATGCATCTTATATCAGCCCACATTGTAGCTAGCACATAAAGAACGTTAATAAATCATGCAAGTTTTGCAACAGCCGCTTCAATGTATTAGAAGCCTTTTCAGAACAAATACTGAGAGGGGGGAGAAAAAAATTAGTTTCAGGGAAGCCATTCTGAAAAGTTAAGAAAACTTCTCGAGAGGCAATGAAAATGACACTTTCTGACCAACGTTTTTGTGTACATCCACAAGGTATTTACATGAATACATCACATATGCATGCGTGCAGACTTATGAGCAACAGAACACATACACAAATGGGAGAGAATATTACAGCCATGAAAGGAAGGGAAAATGCAGCAAGCAAGATTTATGTTAAGACAAGACTGGAATCAAGGGCCTACTCGGGTTTGCCTGATGAACTGCTGAAGTAAATCAGCGCTTAATAACTGTTATAAAGCTATAAGTTGTAGTTGCTTAAACGATGGCTGAAGGAAGCGTTTCAGTTAGCCACGGACTATTGTGTATGCCTGCAAATCTGCCTGAGAAAGGAGGATACTACGAGATGAACAGTGCGTGCAAAGGGAAAGCTTCTACTGGAACACGGTGAGGGAGATGAGTGAGAGGTACAGACTCACTCTGTCTGCGGTGCGGTGGAACAGTCCGAGGGATGCCCTGGAATGAGCCCTGCCAGGGAGAGAAGGAGGGAGCAGAATACCCACCCTGTGCAGAAAGAAAGAGGGGGAGAAGTATAATAAAAAAAGAGAACAGGGAAAAACAAGACACCAAAAAGCCACACCATTCTTCATTTCCCCAAGAAAAGTATAATGATATTTCCCAGTTGTTCTACTTTGTCAAAGTAAATGCTACATGCTGCTAAGGCACAAATCAAAATCGACATGATGCCCTAAACTAGTCGAAATCTTACAAAATATCTCCATTTTTATTCAATATATATGCACACAATTCTGTTAAAGATGTTTTTATGGGAAAACTATAGCAGCTGAGCTTTTCATGTTAGAAATACATGCTAAAAATTACATTTTTACAGCTTTCAAAAGTGTTTTTAAGAGGCCTCGCAAAGCAATAAGTTGCTTAATACTAATCTACTGGAAAAGCAGTCAGCTTTAGTTTACAACAAAAATGTCTAATGCATAGAAATAGATCCTCGAGCAAATCCTGGTGCTTTAGAGTACATTTCAGTTATATTTTGATAGTATTATTAAATGTGAATGAGGAGAGGCAACATATAAATGTCTTCCTTGCACTCTGCTCTTGGAGCTTAAGCCTTCCATTACAGGATCAAGGAACTCTGCACATTGGTGTCACACCGGGTTTGCCTGTCAGAGGTTTCAGATCACCACAGAAGCGATACACGATGGTTGCTGCATTCTCAAAACAAGTAAGTAATTTTATACAATCCGTCATTCCCTCCATATCCTTACTTTTAAAAGAAACCTATCCAAGCTGGAACTGCCCTCTTATATCATGGAATCTTCATTTCCTATTTCAGCAAGACAGATTTAAATCTTTGCAACCCCTTCACCATTTAACTGCTAAAAACTTTTGCTTTCTATTAGTTCTGGAATATTAGTGCTAACAGTAAGAACTGTCATTGCCTCCTGGCTACCAGTAGCCAGCAGATATCAACAGCAACCAGTTGTGGCTACTCTTTCATACAGCAGGCATATGGTACCTGAACAAACACCTGTATCAAAGTAAACAAGAGCACAGTTTGCCCCTTCCTCCTCTATAGTTTCTCTGCCAGCATATCTGCTGCAGATCACACTGCCAGGGCTGGACAAAGTAGCATTTTATTTCCACGCTTGTTTCAAAAGACACATTAAAAGCATCACATTATTTCTATAAAGAAATATTAGGCTTATTTTTATCCTAGAAGAATTTTAAACCCTTCCCTAATCTTCCAGTTATCCTAATCTATTTAGGTATTATCCACCACTAGGCCAAATTTCAGTACTGCTAAGATGTAACTTAACAACACACGACATGCTTAGTTACATCTCAGAATTTGCTAGTCAGAACATTTCTAAACTAGAACAGGAAATAAAGAAAAAAACTGACAAGACATCTTTATACCTCTTCAGAAGTTGAGATAAAACAATTATTGGAGCAAAATCTAAGGGTACAATGAAAGAGGCTCTTTCATCTCATCATCTCTAGATGGAGATATTGATTACCTAACACATTCACAGTCACCTATCAGTAGTCATTTATATCAACACCTTTGTAGTCTGCTGCATGAAAGGACAACATTACCTAGCTTCAGTCAAACAATGTGAACAAATAATATAATATGTGGAATCATCTGAGTTGGTATTAAATATAGAAATATTCCTGAGTACAGGATTAATCAACGATTTAAGAAACACTACATTAACAAAAGCTTTGGATTTTCACAGTACTGTAAAAACCACTACTTCACATTTCAAAGTATGTTCACATTTCATTCTCAATTGTGTCAAGGCTGTGGAATAACAACAAATTCTTTCCATTTTCTAAACAAAACTGAATCTTCAGGCAGTAAGAGGCACAGTATCATCAGGCACAGATCTCATGTTGCAGAGACTTAAGTTAGCAATGGACTTTCTCCAGATTTTAAGACATTAAATTATGAAAGAGTTGAAAATTTTAACTCTCTAAAACAAGAAACTAAGACAAGTACAAGCCAGCTGAGTTATGTAACAGTTATCATGTGGTTGTAATAGCAAAGAAGTATTTAGATCTCAGGTACATTCCAGTTGTTTTACAGCATCCATAGTAGTACTTCACAGCACAGCACTAAGTACAGTCTTCTCAATAATTCTTCATGTTCTACTGGTCACATACGCATAGAGGGTCCCAAGCAATCACAAAGTATTTTATGCTCGATTATTAAAAGTCTGTAAGACTACTGTCAGGCGTTGCTAGAATTTAAAGGTAAGTGCATGACTCACCCCAGCTATTAAAAAAAAAAAATCCCAACAAACATTTGATGGGATCCCTCTGGATTTTGAAGCCCAGTCTGCTTCAAGTCTTTTCACTTGCACTTTAATGCTAGACAACAGAACAGTTCCTCCCTCCAGTAGTTACGGACATCCAGCCACTAAACTTAAATCCTACTCCTGTCATTTCCCAGACACTGGAACTGTGAAATACCAAAAGCAGCTGAAAAGAAACATGATTCAAAATATGAAAGACAAGGCAAAATAGGAGACTTGAGAGTGGAGAAATAAGACCGGCTGAAATAAAACAGCTTACAAACCAGAAGAGATGGATGTTCTTCAAAGATCCTGATGGATTGTACAATTGCTGCTAAACGCTTTATGAAGTTCTGACCCTAACTGCACTGGGAAAGCTGTTTTTTCGCTTAAAAAAAAAAAAAAAAAAGGCTACTATGAGGATAAAGGCCACTGCCATGAAGAGACCTCAACCTTAGAATAAGCAATAACATGAACAAAAGCTTCTCCCAGAAAAGGACAAGAAATACTTTTAAGCTATTGCTGCAGAGTAAGTTTAGGCCAACAGCCAAATATTCTGGCTCTTCTCACAAGTATACACCCATACCAAAAAACTACTACTGCTTTAAAAATTCTTTTCTGTGGCAAAAACAAACACAGGAAAGAAACATTTTTTTATCTGTACAGCCAGAGCCTTTAGGCACTCTGAAGAAGAGATGGGTTTTGCTACATCTCACCTAGCACTGCCAGTTGTCTCATACAAACCCAGCTCCACATCACAAGCAAACCTAGAATTACATACTTCAAATGTTAATGCTAACAAAACGTTTCTGCAATAGTCTCTTGCTAGCCTGGCAACTACCACAAAAGGAGATGATGAATGAGTAGTTCTGACATGCAGTAGGGTTTTTTTAAGGTATTCAGATCAAGAGAAAAAAACAAAACCACGACAACTCTTATGCACCGGTTTGCACTAAACCAACAAGAATTGCTCCTGAAAGGTTTAAAAACCTTCTCTCCTGTGCACACGCCTGTGTGTTATACTCCGCTGCTGTAACAGCTCCAGTAACAGACACAACACCATTATCTATTCCAGCCATGGTAAATTGTCACCAGGAATGTACATTACAGTGGAACAGAACTGCAGAGCACTGTACAACAAGGGAAAGCTGGGCTGAATGTGAAGATAAACATTAATATAGTGAGCATAGTTCAAAAGCTGGAAGCTTAATTTCATAGCTGCAGAGTCAAAGCATGTAGAACTTCCAGGCTGAGGCAGAAGGAAAGACTTAATGACAACAGTACCCGCAGACAGCAGCACCATTACAAAGGTTCATCCAAACAAATGACTTAAAGGCTTTGGAATGATGAACTGGAACAATAATCAAATGGAAGGCAAAGACCGTATCTCAGTCCAGAAGAAGAGAAAAGATGCAGCAAAGAACAAGAATCATGCTCCCAGGCAAACTGAGCTGTTTGCTGACATTTTACCAGAGACAAGAATGCATTTGTACACACCATTAGGAAACCAGACTTATTCTCATCACTGTACTATTCCAAAACCAAGTAGAAAGATCAGCTTTTATTGTATGCTCTCTACTGCTGCAGGGCACAGAAGAATGCCTATGAACTAGGAGTTGTGTTACACTAAGGATCTGGTCCTCAGGGGCCAAAATCATTTACAGACATCTTCATCCATATTCAGGCTTTGTAGTTTACTTGCTTGTTTTTTACTTTTCAGCATTTGCAAACAACCTTTCCAGTTTGAGAAGCCAAATGTCAATATAAATTTGATATCCACTCCTTTTACCCCCAAAATCTTTAAATAAAAATCAGTATTTAATATTACAGAAACAATGCTGCAAAGCCTGCAAGACAATTGTGGCGATGGATGCTCGCATTTTTCTGCTTTATAAGCTCTGTCCATCAACACTGATTTCTTCAGGTAGTTTTACTTTCAATACCTTTTTCCAGGTTTTGGGTTTATTGGTTGTTGTTTGGTTTTTTCCATGATAAGTAAACAATAGGGATAAACTAATTAGAAGAGGTTTCAGTACAAGAGATCTATGAGAAATTCCTGCCTTCTAAGTTATCGTTATCTGTACATACAGCCAGAAACCACAAATTGCAGTGAGAAAACTGTCAGGACACTGTGCACAACAAACACTGTGGAGCACACAGTGGCTTGACAATAGTTATTTCTTAATATTCCAGACTTTCAAAGCATTTATTTTCAGCCACTAGCTTTTATTACATGGAATACTATGTTCCAAGGATTAACCTATAGTTACATAGTTTCCATTTATGTACATATTTAACTATAAGCAGGAGAAAACCCCAGAAAGAACTTCCAAAAACTACACAGTCTCCAAAGAGAATAACCGCAGACAAGTTTACAGTCACATCAGGATGGGAGATTTTCTAGAAATAAAGAACAAATAAGAACTTCACTTTCTAAAAACGATATGTTTAATGATATCCACTTACCTATTTACTTGGGAAAACAATGGAGTGATCAGAAATACATGCTATTTCAAATGGGCAGTAAATCTGCAACAAACTACTGCGATTCATTTGGTCTTTAATTCCTAGCTGAAACGTTTTCATAGCCAAGTTCCACTCTTACTATTTCCCAGTTTGTTCTAGCATCTGTTCTTTACTGAACACTACATTAACAATGTTTGTTAAGCACACTTCTGGAAGCATTTAACATACTTCTTGAATAAATTAGTAAATGACTGTGTGTCCCTATACAATTATTTGTGTTTCAGGAATCAACACAGTATCAGTTCTGCTAAAATTTGTAAACTGTCAAAATAATCTTGACAATAATAATAATCTAAAGTAACTTCCTGATCATTGACCATCACCCAAAGTGACTGACAGGTCAACACCTATAGGAAAAAATGAAACAGTCCAACATTCATCAACAATGGTAACTGTTAGCAAGCTTAAAAAAGCAAAACACTGCTTTGTCTCAAAGTAATTGCACTCATTGCCAAGGTCTCAATTATAATTTGGTTTTAAGAAATGCAGTCTATATCATTTCATAATATCAGCCAGATTTCATAATTCATACCATGTTGAGGACCAGTAAATCCGACTTCTCCCAACGAGCACTTCAGTTCAAAACCATTTTATTAAACCAAACAGGAACGTTAACAAAATAAAAAAATTATTTTGTTTAAAACTTTAAGAGTGAATACATTTTATTCTGGTGTCTCTTGCTATTTCCATTTACCACACTCCAGCTAAAGGGAATAGAGCCAATTATCTTCCCTTTCTATTGCAAGTGACCGTTTCTGTTGTTGGGTTCCACATCAATGATTTCATGCCAAGGCTTTTTCCAAATTTATACTTTTAAGCCACATAAGGAAGCACACAAATGCACATTAAACCAGAAAGATCTCATCATAAGAACTGGAATTTGCCTACAACAGCCAGACTATCATCCCCTTTAGCAAATCCCACGTTGAGGAGCTCATATCTATTTCTGTTTACATGCAAAAAGCCTCCACATAACTTACAAATAAGCACAGGAGAAGACATCCAAAAGAGCATTCTGCACAAAACATTTCAGCTATCATTTACAAATTAAAGTTCCTGAAAAGCAGAGTATTTTGAAAATTTGTCAATACTTAATGAATTTTCCAAATTCCTTTACCAATTTTCATAAGAACTTTGACAGGCAAAGATAAACACGTTCAGGTATTTATAATGTGCATTTAACAAGCACATGCCTACACAGATGTACATCTACAGATATACAGCATGAATAAAGAAAAAGAGAAATAGGAAAAAAATAAAAAGAAACTGCACTTTTTTTATTATGTTCTCCCTTAATTCTGATTTCCTCATGACCAAGAAAGTGTCTTTTTGAACAGAACTACTGAATAATTTAGAAGAAATATACTTTAACCTGACCAACATTGGGCTAAATGACCACTGTTACCAGAAATATCAACTCACATTCCTCATCTCCTCCAATATCTTTGTCTTTTCAGTTAATATGGTTGCTCAGACTAAAGCTTCTGTAGTTAACAACTGAGTCTCAAGTAGTTACTACTCTGTTTCTGAATTTATGTGGGAAATGATAGGAAAAATGGGAACATGGAAACAATGAGCATTAAACCAGTAACGGTATTGGCAGACAAAAACATCAGATGAACATCACAGATAGGAAATCAAAACTTGGGAAACAGAAACAATACAAGAGTTCAAAAGCTACAAAGCAACAGGAAAAAAAGAAACAAATGGCATAAACATCAAGGACATGACACAAATTTTGTGTAATGGAGATATTCCAGCAAACTAAAGCTACTTAAAGTGCTGATCTCTTGACACTGTGTTCTTATCGGGCAGAGGAAGGTTGGAAAGTAGGGTCACGACAGGATAAAGCTGTTTGCTACCAAGTGGTGAACATACAGCATACTGGTATTTCTATCCTAGCAGTGGATATTTGAAAGAGCAATTTTTGGAGAATAGGGGGGATTTACCTTTAGTAGAATCTTGCAGCAAGTAACTCACAGCCGGGTAAAAAAGAAACAAAAAACATCTAATCCATTTTTAATCTCTTGGAGAAATACCTTAGGATTCTCTAGCTAGAGCAGTAGCTTCAAGACCAATGACTACTTGCTAATGACCAACAAAAGCCTTGCTCATCATTTGAAGATAATTCCTTATTGTTGTGCAATATCAAATGTGCTGGCCCTCCTCCATCTGAACTAATCTATTAGTGTTCCATGAAGAATATAAGTTTTACATAATAGAAGGAACACACACAGAATCACAGAATCACAGAATCACAGAATCACAGAATCACAGAATCACAGAATCACAGAATCACAGAATCACAGAATCACAGAATCACAGAATCACAGAATCACAGAATCACAGAATCACAGAATCACAGAATCACAGAATCACAGAATCACAGAATCACAGAATCACAGAATCACAGAATCACAGAATCACAGAATCACAGAATCACAGAATCACAGAATCACAGAATCACCAGGTTGGAAGAGACCCACTGGATCGTCGAGTCCAACCATTCCCACCAATCCCTAAATCATGCTCCTAAGCACCTCATCTACCCTAACCTTAAACACCTCCAGGGACGGTGACTCAACCACCTCCCTTGGCAGACCGTTCCAATGCCTAACCACCCTCTCCGTGAAGAACTTTTTCCTAATCTCAAGCCTAAATCTCCCCTGGCGGAGCTTGAGGCCATTCCCTCTTGTCCTGTCCCCTGTCACTTGGGAGAAGAGGCCAGCACCCTCCTCTCCACAACCTCCCTTCGGGTAGTTGTAGAGAGTAATAAGGTCTCCCCTCAGCCTCCTCTTCTCCAGGCTGAACACCAACGCAACAGTATATGGGAATGAAGAAGCTTTTTATCAAAGTGATTTTCAACCCAATTTTTTTGAATGAGTCATTAAAAATAAAAAAATGTTTAACTTTTGGTTTTACACTAATGGACTGAAACAGAATACAAACAAATGTGAACACAGCAACGGAACTTCAGCTAGGTGAAACACCCAAACGCAGATACCCCATGACTTTAAAGTTGGGATATAGGAAAATATCTTACTTATGATCAGATATACAGCTTGGGCTGACTAACTTAAACGCTGCAGAAGGTGATTATTTTAAGGAGAGACTTAGAATGTTTAATTATTTAATTTAAAAGAAATATGTATAACAGATGTCTAAATAAAAGGGTTGCAATAGAACACACAAGGGATGCACAGCAGGAAGGACACCACACAGAGCACAGAATCTCTCAAACACCACCAATATGTATGACAGTAAATGTCACAGGACTGGGGAATGAAATGCAAGAAGTCAGACCCAACAAGGAATGACACATTTTACTCACAGAACTCCTCCTCCAGGAGGTTTGCGTAAATTTATCAGCAGACATACAGGTTGCCCCCGCAGGTTTTTCATTGTCTTTCTGGCAGTGACATCTAGTGGCCTTAATCACGCCCAGAAAAAGAAAGAGAAAGGTAAACTTGTTAGAACATAACTAAGGTGCTTGAAAAGCACAGTCAAGGTTCAGCATTTAAACATCAGGCATTACTCGCCTGTATAACACAATATGATTAAACTGTACAAACCAGTATTTACAGCACTGCACAACTACTGCTTTTCCCAAAGCATACTTAGAAATAATTTAGAGTAAATGTTGACTTATGTAAAAGGGGTTTTGATTAATTTAAATTTCTCAGGTACTACATTCTAATATAAAATAGGCCAGTCTAATGAGAGGTGTCCCTGACCGTGGCAGGGAGGTTTGAACTAGTTTATCTTTAAGGTCCCTTCCACTCAAAACATTCTATTACAAGATACGATTCTTTAGTCAAAATAATTATCTAAAATTGTAATTAAAAATAAAAGTTTTACCCATCTTCATAGCAGAATTCCTTAGCTGCATCACAGTTACTACAGAAATTATGTATATGGCCTACCAGGAAGGAGAGATTTCCTTGAAACCTTTGAAGGCTGGTAACAATAAGACTCAACATATTGAAAAATTAACACTCAATGCAAAGTACTAGCAGAGAAGATAATTTGTTTTGGTATCCTATGCTCCATAATTCTGTTTAAGTAGAGAAAAAAAGCTAAGCCTTAAACTTTCATTTTTGTTTTAGAGGGAATAATCGCATGCTGGACAGGGAGGGGATGACAACAGGTCAGTTTTCAGTGCACATGCATCTAAAAGCACACAAACATTTCATTATTGTCACACAAGACTGTCTCCAGCCATGATAAATATGGAGTGCACCTCTTGGCATCTCATCTACCCTATTTTTAAGATCTTGCTGTGGCCTGAAATGGCTTGAAAAAATCAGGCTATTTTATAAGAATTGTCATAGCAGGTGCATTTACCACAACTATTGCAGAGATAGGTGTGGCAAACCCCAAAGTTAGCTTAGAACAAGAGTAAGAAGTGAAAAGGTATACATTACTTTTGTTTTAGGACTTCTGTGCCCATCTGAACCTGATATATAATAAAAGTGCCCCCATAACTTTTATTTATTTGGTCAATTTAAATCTTACTGTTCAACATGGTTTGGTTTGAAAAAGAATCAACTTCAAATACCACCTTGCTCAGCTTTAAATTCTATAGTGGAATTTTGCATTGAACTGATCCACAATATGGGAAAAGGGAAGGAGAAAAACAACAGAAAAACTTCACGTAGAATGACAGGCCTGATATTTGTTAATTTTTAAAATATTATAAGCATAAAGTGCCTTATCTTAGCTCATTATTATTTCTGTACAGCTTCTAGAATTTCATGTTTCAAGTGTTTATCTTGGAAATAAAATATATTTCACAAGTGTATAAACATCCTTGTTTAGTGCCACATATACGAATCGTGACTCTCCTACAGAACTGAAGAGCCCAGGCGTACAATTGCACATACGTGTAGAACCCATCTGCTAATGGGACGGTTACAGACCCAAGAGACAGATGGATCCAAACAGGACCTAAATCAACTTTTGTTCTAATGAAAGGGTAGGAAAAAAATTAGATGTTTAGCCCTCTTAAAGCCTTCATAAGAACTACCTACTGAAGTTACACTCCAGCACACAACCGAGATATAGTTTAACATTTAGCATTATACTTACAAGTTGATGCTCTAATTGGTTGATTGTTTCATCCTTCTTCTTCAGTTCATCTTTAAGCTGCCTGATCTCATTCAGCAGATCCTCCATCTGCAATAAAGCAGTGGGCAATACAAGGTTTTCTGTAAGGGCTACACAACCTAAATCAATGCCTCTACAGGACATGTTAGATCAACTGTTCACGGAGGACAGTAACATCACTGGCAGTAACAAGCACGTGCTTTCCTCCTCTCATTTGCACGGTGAGACAGCTATAGGACTTGACTAGATGTCTCCTTAAAAGACAGGATTGAGCTGACCCACTAAATTTTCAGGCTATGTAAGTAATAAGTTACATTTTTAATGCAATAATTCATCTGGTGTACAAGCGACTGGCACCACGGAGATGGATATCCTTACCCATCAAATACTACCTGCATCCCCCTCTCAATAGAACAACAAAAAATAGTAAAGCTTAAAGGTTAAGTGATCTTATTAACATAAAATGATAGAAAAAAAATCATTTAGAAACAGAAGCATAACTTTATTTACTGAAGATAAATGGCAAAGATGATTTGACTACATTCTACTAAAAAATACGTGCAATTCAACTAAAAGACTTACAATAATTTTGCAAAGCTCAGAGACTGAAATTTGGTAAACACGCAAGAATGAGTTTTTTTAAAAGTAGTTTTTCATCACAAGGCAACTTGAATATATTTTATACCCGTGCCTTTACAGCTAGCCCATAAATCAAGGGACATACTTCTCTGCAGTAGCTTACACCTACTGTTTCAGTTTCATTGAAGATGTTATTAGTCACTGCTTTAGGACAACAGACTAATTTGTTGCACAGTTTTTCAAACTACATGCCAGTATCAAGTAAAATAGTGAAAACTGAAAATGACAGCTAAACCTAGCATTTTGTTTGGTTATGAAGATAAAAAGCAATACTTTTTCCTCTAGTAATTAAGACTAACATTTTAAGGGAGGCATTTGTAGAAGCACAAATGTATCAGGCAGCAATTAAAGAAAAAAGGCGGTTTAAATGTTAACAATGTAGAAACCAGGGTTGCTAAGATACAATGCCTATGGATCTATAGCTTTGGCCACACCATAAACGCTGAAATGGGGGTTTGGACAGATGACTCTTCAACAGGAATAAGATTGTAAAGTGTTCTTCCCTTTCAAGAAGCATTTCTAATTTCACTGTACCTTCAGCAAGTACTGTGCCCCTAATGTAAGTGAGTGCAGGCTTAGAGATCCTTCTGAATTGATTTTACAGTAACAGCCTCAAGCAATGCTATAAAAGCTTAGCACTGTAGAAAGCACAATATTGCAAGTCTGTGAGCATAGATGATGATTCTTTTTTGAATATCCACCGTAACTGCTCCTTCCCTTAATACCCATGCTAAAACTATAAACATCTCTGTGGGGTTCACATTGGCTTTAAGTTACATCTGCAATATCTGAGAGAAAACTTACTTAAGATGGAAGAATTTTAAACTGAAGTCACCGCTAAACATAGTGAAAGAGTAAGCAGTTGAATAAGTGCAGTATGATTGACTACACTTCAAAGCAAAAATGGTTATTTCTGATACTAACACTTATCGAGCAGGCAGCAAATTTTTGAAAGAAGTTGCTCTACAGTTGTTAATTCCCACAACAGCTACAAGCGGCAAAAGGCAAAGTTACTTTAAGTATTTGAACTCTGCTAGTATTTTTAAGTGTATTTTAAAAGGTCAAATAAACCCTTCAACTTTAAGGAAACTGAAAAGAAGTAGTATGTAAACACTTGCTAGGTTTGCATTTAAACAGATGAAAGAAGCAAGAAGCACTAACTCAGTGACAGAGAAGTCTCTGTTTTTTAAACACAAACAGACACTTATCTCCTTGTAGCGTAAATCAGCATCATTTACCTTGAAAGTCGACTCGGATTCTTGTGGTTCTGGACTTGATGGAACTGAGAGTGTGATGTCCTGGAGTGACACACTTTCATCATTCTATTGGGAGAACAAAAGCAAGAACAAATCTCGAACTATTTGCTGAAACAACTCTCTTGTAAACTTGCTTTCAAGGATAGCATACACCACATCTTTGCAGCACCTGCAATCCTGTTACAGCTATTTTTAAATGCCACTGGTAGTTCAGACATGAAAACAACCTGCTGCAGGCAAATTGACAGAGGACTGATGTTGCAGACATTCGCATTTCAGTAGTTACGTAGGGATAGTCTTCAGTTATAAATTGATTACTGTAATCTGATATTAAATCATATGAATATATGCATGCAATGTTAACACATCCTTAGCTTTGTAGCCTCAGTCTCCATCAGCACACTTAAGAAACTGAAGAGGAAGAAATTTTAAGATGAGAAGAAAAATTATCTGCTATTAATCATGCAAATGAAGTACTTTAGTCAATGTTTAAGATGCATTAACATTTAGATGACAACTAATACAAATCAGACTTTCAAAGCATCTCCTTACAATACAGAGCTAGTGCTCCCGTTAAGCATTTAAGTGAGAACATTCACCCACAGCTGAACAACTCCCTGTAAATAATTACAGCTGCATTTGGTGCATAAAGAACGTACACTTATCCCTCCATATCAGCTAGTATAACGTGACTGCAATATCAGAGAAGGCGACTGAACATTTTAAAAAGCTCTGCACGAGACAGACTGCTATTTCCAATTTCACTGTTTGAAGATACAGGAAGATGGCAGCATGTGAGGAGCAGAGAGCAGGTCTACAGCTGGCATTGTTATCCTGGTCACCCGGAGTTCAGAAAATGCTAGACTTCTCAACTACTTATTTTTCCAAGCAGAACTGGAAACACAATACCAAACTCATGCTGCTGCAGCTATGATGCTAGTGACACTCAAGATAATTTATATATGGTTATGTGAGCTACTGTCACAGCAATGAATCCAGTATAGCACATTAAGTGCCCCTAGGAATCTGCTACGTATACCATAGAGCACAGCATGTAATGAACGTAATCCATGCTAGAGCTGATGAGATAATCATATAAAATTGAATTTAATTACTACACCTTACTATCTTACTATAACTGTTCCTGTGAGCTCTCACACCCAAGACCCAACTTGCAGCTCTATTTCTTCCTATACAAATTATATAATATTGCTACAAGTCATAACTGGAAAAAAGGTAATAGACATTTAAATGTATACTACAAGTGAAGCAAAGATAAGAACTTAAGCTTTCTTTACTAAAGCTAGTGTTTGAAAGGACTTGATATCTTCTGCATTTTGCATGAAAATGGTCATATGATCTGGCCTGAGATCACATCCTTGTTCACGATGCTCAAGTTCATGTCACTGCTGTAAAATTATCTTTCTGTTCTTTACAGTAAGAAAACAAGAACTGCAATCTTGTCATTCATTTCTGTTAGTATAAAGCTCAGTATTTTCAGCAACGGTTTAATCCTTAATAATGAAAAAAATTTACACACGTTTTACTCTAATTGTCCAGTAAATAAAGGCAGTAAAAGTCTGAAGTTTTCCCAAGTTAATTCACTTCACATTTACTATTCACAATGTTAGATTAAAAGGCTGGAGAGCACACAGGAAAGCAGAATGAACATTCACAAGTCCAGTGATGAGTTTGGAAAGCATTGAGTTGAAAAAGGGTGGTTCGGTCAGGAAAACAGACAGCAGTAAGCTTAGCAGGGTTCAAAGGAAATAATATTGGTTATAACAAAACTCACTAATACAGGGAGTGTGGGGAAGATCATCAAGCTTTTGGCAAAAGAAACAGCAAATTTTCAAGAATGTATATATTAAGAGTAGCCCTTTCTTCTGTGAGTCTAAGTTTTTGAAAAGAACTCCATCTGAGTTACTTTGGGCAGGCTTGTGGTTTGTAACTTTTCAGAAAAGCCTATCATCTTAAATCCTGGTCTAGTTTATACAGCATTTTGCAGGGCCTCATGCTATCTGGCTCTAACATGCAGGCCTTGGCACAATGAACTACACACATACAGATCATTTACCTAGTTGTTTAATTGTCCTTGTGTTACAGGCACGTATTGCTCTGGATAAGAACAAGTTCCCCGTTGCCTCCTGTACTGAACAGCTTGAGGCTGTCAGGAGACACAGTTTATGCAGTCCGTGACTCAAACATGAGATTCTAAGAACACACCTTCTCCCTTTAACACTACATTATTTTTGCTACAATTTTATTTCTGATTTTGTCAGTGGAAAACCATGTCCAGTTTTCTCAGTTACCATAGGAAGCAAACGTTCGCATTTCTAACAGGCATAGTCATACCCTTGAATTAGCCTCAAGGCTCGTCTGCTCTTTTCTTTCACTATGTTTTGTTTTAGTGTCTTACTTTTCGGTCACAAACTTATTTCTGTTACGTTACTCTACAAGAACAGAACAGTAGTAAATCTGATATTAAAGAGGACATCATACAGATATTTTTCAATGCCAATCTGTCTATGCTTCCAACAAGTCTCAAGGAAAGGGATTTTTTATAGTCGAAGTGCCTTCTCCTAAGTCACCCAGCAGTATTTCAGCTCCCACAATTTGCCATGTTTTGAGGTGAAATGAAAAAGCTCCTTAAAGGCTTATGACAATTCAGGGATTTCATACTAGAAAGGTTAAATTTGAGCATTTCCAAGAGAGATGACCCAGTAGGACTTGTTAAGTTTCTTGTCAAAATCCACAGATAAGGTAAGAAAGAAGAAAAAAAGGCTGAAGAAAAAGCTATTACCATGGACTTGCTGAATGCAAGTATGATCAAGTTTGATTTTAATATTTTTTAATATTTATTTTTAATCCCATTTTTTCAGGATCTTGTAGAAAAACTTGTCTTCACATCCACTGATTTTTTTAATTTAACATTATTTCCTCAAAAAAGCAGAATACCAATATTTGATAATTTTGCACTCAGTAAAGCACTGAAAAAGCAAGAAAAGATTTATTTTAAATAAGAATAAAACCTGCAAGCTGTAATTCAATGTAGAAGAGTAAATGACAGTAGCCTAGCAAGGTTGAACAGAACATCAGCCCACCTGGGCTCACCCTCCAATACTCTTTACTGCTTCTGTCCCATTGAAACAGCTCACCTGGTGCAATAATCTCTTCAGTTTCAGTAACTGAGTTTTTACCGCTGTGCAGTCTTGGACCATGTGCCTAAGTGTCATTTCATCAATCATCACAGTATTCTCCGGCAAGCCCACCAGCTGCCTAGGAGCCTGGTAAAAGTTTGGTGCTCCATAGCTTTCTAAATGACCAACAGGAGATTCCAGGTAGTTTGATCCCCTAAAGCAAACAAACAAAAATATAATAATTTTAATATTAATACTTAATATGAACATACTAATAAAAACTACTATAAAAAATGAACCACAACAATGACAAACTGGAGCTACAAAGTATGTAGTAAACAAGACAGTGTTGTGTAGCATGGGCTTTAATCACACACAATAGCATACTGCAGGAAATAAATCAGAAAACTTTAATGCTATTTCACTTAAATGCTGGGCTTTCCTTCCCACTTCCATAAATCTCTCGCAGACTAACTACAGTACCTTAAAACTAGTTGGCTCAACAGTATTTCAATACACTCATTCGAGGTAGCCTATAAAAACTGTAGGATTACTTTTTATTTAAAAACAAATTAATAAGTAAAAACCTGTCCAATATAAAATGCAAGTAATAGGATAGTGTAATGTTTTTCCATGGAATACATACTGTAATTTAGTCAAGCATTTATTAATATATATAAAACCAAATAACAAATATTTGCATTAAATACTGGGACAGAAACAAAAGTTATGAAAAGAAATTATCTCAGTGATGCTCACACTGACACAAGCCATTTATAGCCACACAACTATTCCGAAAATGTCTTGTATTCAGCATCACTTGAAACCTTTCATACCAAGAGATTTCTCATAACAATATTTTAATTGTTTGTAAGAAAAGAGACAAGTCCTTTACCTGTTCAAATCATTTTTACCATGGATATAGTGATCAGTATGGCCAAGGTGATAGTGATCCTGTGTATTCCATCGCTGTTGTGGTGCTCTTTTCCAGAATCCTTCCTGATGCTGCCTAGCATTTCTGTCTGGTCTATCATAACGGCTCATATTTTCACATTCCTCTACAGAAAGCAGAAAATAAAAGAAATTATAAAATTTGTTCTAAGATCTTGTAAATAAAACATTTCCTACGTGCTGGTAACAGATGCAGTGTGAAATCTGTAGGGTTTTTTTTAAACTGATCTAAAAAAGAATGCAGTTTAGAACTGCCAAGTAAACTTCTGGAATGATGTTACATTTATATGAGCATATAAACTTGATACAAGAGTAAGAGTAACTTGTAGCAGAAATTACAGGATTCCGCCTTAAGGATATTTCCAGTTTAAAGCAGAAAATCATGCTGAGGAGGCAGAATTATAGGGAAGAAAAAAAAACCCCAGAAGTAACATTTTCCTGTCTTTCCCACTGACAGTATTTGCAGGTATTTAAAAGCTCAACTACAAACATAAAGACAACATTTTAGGAGATGGCCAGCACTTGATTCCAAACCAGAACAGTTTCATTACTTAAAATACATACAGATCTCATCCTGTTTATCTTGTTTGCTTCTCAACTTGAGCACATTTAATCTTCCTTTACCAGGACAACAAGCATGATTTCAAACAAGCGAACAAAATAAACTCTTTAAAACAACAACTTTGGCAAAGCAAAGCAGATTTCACTAACTTCTTAAGGGAACAAAAGCTATATTTGGCAACAGCTTGTAAACCACTGGAAACAAAGCCAAAACAACTGCTGTCCCTGCAGTCAGACACAGCAAAAAGTCTTAAACTGCTATTCTGCCATCACGCTTTCTCGTTCACTTACCCAAGGAGCTTTTCCTCACATTGTCGGTCCTTTGCTAGGAGAATAACTCTACACAAGAGAACATTGTTTTACTCCGCTGCCTACTCAGACATAGCTGCGCATAAGACGCTCATAAACAGGCCTTCCTTCCTGCTTAGTTCCCAGCCTGCGTGTTGTTGGGAAGTGAGCCCAGTTTTACCCTGTGATTTAAAACTGCCATCCTCACTCACTGCATGCTTGTTGAGCTAGAACTGCTTCTATAAATAGTGTCCAGGCGGCATCCCAGACTCCAGAATGAAACAAGGAGAGTTTCTGTAGACCTGGAAAGTCTTAAGAGGCTGACGTCAGTGAGGTCACGCACAATTGCGGAAAAAAAAGGCACTGGCAAAAAAAAGTACTGTTAAATATTGTTTAGGGCAAAGACTCATCTACATTTCAGTTTTTGTCACCTAGTTCAGTAACCAAAATGGATAAGAAAAACTTGTTCACCTAAAGTAACAGAAGATTCATATTTCTTGAGGAGGTTCCTTCTACAGCTCATAAGAAATGAATACTCAAGTGGGTGTATTCAAAATAAGCCCTCAATAAGTTTATA
Organism: Clamator glandarius; assembly: GCA_033459285.1. Lineage (NCBI taxonomy): Eukaryota > Metazoa > Chordata > Aves > Cuculiformes > Cuculidae > Clamator > Clamator glandarius. The sequence goes on along the minus strand of JAUNZM010000128.1, from coordinate 535,824 downwards.
AGTAGTTTTATTAAAATTATTTTCAGGTTTTAAAAACAAAATTGAGACACTCAGTAAAGAGTCATGAATATTAACAGAAAACAAATTTTGCTTTCTCAGGCAGTCACGGTTACTCAAAGGAAAGCCTGGAGGTAACTTTTTAATGCTTCTTTTCAGATCCTCTTTACTAAAAGTTCAGTGCTTTCAAGATAAGAAGCGATTATAGCACAGATACCCAGTTTTTGCTACATTGATTTTTATATGGAAGACTAATTTTTTTTTTAAAAGTCCAAAACCAACAGTAATCAGCTATTATCGATCTCAAACAGCACGTCTCTCCTCCTGAAGCAGAAGTTTACAAAGCCAGCTGTCAGAGCCACAAAACATATTCCAGCTACACAAATAGTGCTGATACTGAGCTGGAGCAGTGTAAGTAGCTTCCAGTTTATTGTACTGACGAAATTAAGAAAGCGGTGAAGTAAAAATCATATTTCATTTGTGTCTAGATTAAATGGCAAACAATTTGGTATTCTTTGTGGCAAACACCTTTAAAATGCATTCATTTAACAGTTTTAAAATTATTAATTTGAAATGGAATTGCAGATGCAGCACACGTTTTACAAACAAGGAAACTTATGAGAAATTGATCCACCACTTAGAAGCGTTTAATTTTTCCCAACAGGATTAGAATTGCCAGCATTGAAAGAATACTTAGGTGCATAACCACTAGTACTGTGACGAATCAGCTACACTTGGACTGTCCTCCAGTCTGGAAATTCAAAATGGTACAAGTCTCTGGAATGCCACATGGAATACCAGCACTATGTTAAAGGCCTTTCACACAAGTACTCTGGAAAACGCATTCCAAGATTTAAAACATGAAGCACTGCACTTTGTATGTGCACGCTGTTAAAACATGATGTGCCACTGTTGCGGTGGAAGACTACCTATCTAGTTACTGTTAGTATGGCTTCTTACCCAGCCTACACGCTGGAGTCTTCACCCAAGGAATTCCGGGACTCTCAAAGAAACTGAATTTCCCCAGTATTCACCAGGGAGCTAGACAATACACCAAAGCCTTTTTACTTTCAGTGCCTATTTTCTTTCAGTGCCTATTAGTACAGGATAGGGCTCCACATCCAGCGTTTCTATTAACTGAAGATGTATCGTCCACCAACGAACTTGAAGGTAAAGCCAAACCCCAAATTCACATGAAAGTGACAATTCTTAAGAATAGGTTGACAATGGCCAAAAGTAAATGCCTCAAACTCTTCCAGGCGAGAAATTTGATGAAGAGCGGCAATAGTTTGCCTTACATGATTTATTCTAGTCTGGATTTGTTTTATTTTAGTGAAATCTACATACCACTATCTTTCTTGTGAAACGTTCACCAGCATTCTCACAACAGTGCCAAAAAGGCTTCTTGAAAAATCACATCTTAAATATTAAGGTTCCTGTTACCCTGAACTGTAGAAAATTTATTAGAAGATATTGCCATTTTGGAGAAGAAAATAACTAATTATTTCAAAAAGAATTATCCTGTCATTCACCAAAGATGAAAAACAAATGTTGTCCCAACATTTTCAAATCTAGCTGAAGCATAAGACTGAGGTACTAACATAAGTTCGAAAATTATTCTATTAAGATAATTTAAAGAAATAGTATGCAACAACATTGCATTCTTATAAAAGGCAGCAAATGTCTAACTTCAGATTCCTTCAAATGCAAGAGGTGGTTTTGGGGAACAGAAATATCACCTTCTACATTTCAGAGTAGGAAGAGTTGTTACTTAAAGAAAAAACAATTTGAAGAGTGCACCTGCTTATTTAAGCAGATGTCAGAATAACACCCCCCAAAAACCTCCTAGGTCCATAATGCAGTTTCACAGTAAGATTGCTTGGCTGATTACTTAACCTTTGTCATGAGGTGGGTCCTCAGGCAGGTCCACATCAAGCATGAGATCATCATCTTCAAGATCACACGAATCAAGATTATTCAAGATGTCCTGCAAGAAGGAAAACATGAGATAAAGCCACTTCATCTACCTATTACCGCAAAAAGGGTATTTCAAAGCCTTGTTCCGTTTGTACTGCTTACATATTCAATCTTCTCAGCAGCCCTCCTCTCTTTAAAGGCCAAGACCAACCTTACTCGTGGTCACCTATACAATCACCACACCTCTACTAATATATGATATGATCACAATGTTGGTTGAAATAAAGATGGAGCAAAGCAATTTCCTGCCTGACACCTATGTAACACACCAAAGATTTTTCTATTCATTAATACTCTGCCTGCTCCTCAATTAGAAACATTTTTAAACTAAATTATTTTGCTCATTTAGGATTTAAAAACAATATGAAACCCCCTTATTTTAGCTCTCATACCATACTGTCCAAAATTCAAAACATGATCGAAGAGAGAGAATCTATCTTATCTTGGCTTTTTGGGCCAAAAAAACTTAAAATACACTATTATTAGCATTGAGTTCTGCCGCCTTCTGTCTTCAAGATCACGTTTTATGTAAAACTGTTTCTAATGTGATTAACAAACTATCATGTTGCACAAGTGTGCTAACAGTACAAGAAAAATGCAATAAAGTATTAGTACTAAATAGAATTATACGTATTATATATAGTCTGTCAGGTATCTTAACTGTGGTGTAGGCAAGTCAAGCCAGTTATAAGGAGACTAACTGCCCTCTCTTAAGAATACCAGCTGTAGGAAAAATTCAGGAGGTCAAGGCTGTAGAATATTCAGCCCATCAAGCAGTTCGATGCCACAAGCACTGTGCTATTAAAAAGCCACACCAAGCTACAAAGTGCAGCGCTTGATCAGAGAACTCAGGCTCTGCTTTACTTCATTATTCAAAGAAAGCTAAACATAATTGTTAAGTGACTAATAACATAATGTAGGTCTAAGGAAACTGTTAATGGGTATACAGATCTAGCTCTCGAGCTCTATTTTCTCCTATCCCACAAATCAAAGCCACAGCTTTAAGGCCCAAGATCAGACTCGTGCCTCTTTTCTAGGAGCAGAAAGGAAGATTTTTCTTAGGTTTAAGAGCTAGACCTAAAGACGGCTCATGGGACCAATATTAAAAAAATAACCAAATACTAAGTAAAATAAGTGTTTTACTAATTATTCCTCACTGGATAATAAAGCAATCATTAAATACTTAATTGAACGCTTGCATACAGACTCTCAATACACTGCAAAACAACATTCACTGGGAAAACTACTGGCTACCATTTGTTAGATTCACCTGGAGCAGATGGGAAGGGGAAAGGAAGAACATTAAGAAGAATTTGTCTAAACCGTTGTTCCAATGATTCTTCAACTATCTCTCTATATTGCTTACAAAGAACTGCTGTATTTTATCAAAAAGGGTAAAATAGCTAAGATTACTTACTGTTTTAAGAGTAGGAGAAGAAAACAGTTAACATGTACTTTGTAAAACATGAGCAATATAAAGGAAAGATGGAATAACTGAGACAACCACTTGGGTTTTGTTGAATTTCAAAGTCCTATCTGAATTATTTCAATTATATATAGAATCCTAAGTATTCAAAGGAAAAAATGGGAAAACCTACACATCAGGACATTGTGAATAATAATAAAACCAACTACAGAAAGCTTCACAATGAAATGGAAGCCATTTAAACGGAATGTGGAATTACCATTTGGGAGAACAAGCTACCTGTATATATTTACTTCTATCTGTTTCCATTAATTTACCTTTTTTCAGGAACCAGAAGATTTTCAACAAACATTTAATTAATAAAACAGTTCTGAAAACCATAGGTGTGTTTAAGAGGCACCTTTGGTTTGTTACTTGATAAGTTGTTCATATGCCATGCTTTGATGTTCCAAAATAGTATGAATAAGCATTATTTTCTTCTACTGCAGGAATTTTAAGGAGTATGACAAATAAATTACAAACGTTGGCCCTGAACATATAAGAAAGTTGAAAATATTTGGCATCACTCCACAAAAGCATTAAAAAAGGACAATACAGAAACACAGTATATCAGAGTATTAATGAATAAACCTCAACAAGCCACTTCATTATCTTTCCATCAGAACTTCAGAAGTCTAATGATGTCAAGGAAGGTCAGCAACTGAGATGCCAAACATACTTTTCTGTCAACAGCACATTTCATTATGCTTCCCTAATTACACATTCCTGCACCACACTGAGGCAACTCCATGCTGGAAAATACGACTGTGAACATGAAGTCTTTGTAACAGCTGGGCCAGGGGTGAATTCACTTTGAGTATTTCCCAATGCTATCTACAGTATAAAAGTAGATGTCAGTAATGCCATCTGGAAATAGCTATATGACAAAATGCAGCTTTCGTCAACAAATTAGCACAGTTTCACCAACACATTAGCACATACGAAACGTGTATTTACAGACTTCCACTGTTTTTCTTACTACTGTATAATGAACTGAAGTTAACTACATGGCAGTAACATTGTTACTGATGTGTGCTTAACAGTAATTATCATCATTAAGTGATTTCAGGCAACAAGCTCGAACAGAACAGGAAATAAAATTCTTCAATGGTGCATCAGCTCCAACCCTACAGAAAATTATCTGCTTCAGCACTTATTAAAAGTTACAATACAAGAAAAATCCTATTTTACTTGTATAGCAGAAAAGAAAAACACATATTGAAAGGTGCACATAACTTCACAAGGCTGACTTAGCACTAGATTTTCAGGGTGGTACAACCTAGAAAAGAGATTAAGCTTGGATCTGTGAAATCCCAAGTCAAACTACAATGCTGTCCACAATCTCTCCCTCCAGAAAGATTTTCAGCTAAACACAAACAGCTCCACTCTGTTCTCTTACTGCAATAAAACAGGAAAAGCATTAGGGGAAGAACAGATGATCTGTGACTACTGGTGTAAGAACGGAGTAAGCTGAGAACCCCAACAGCAAGGAACACTCATAATGCATAAGGAAGGACTAAATAGAGAAGAAAGGCTAAGGCTGGTAAATGATTACACCACATTTAGCAAGTTTACTTCAATGTTATGCAAATTCTTTCTGCAGTGATTGCCTCAGGTTCAGAACCCCTTTTTCAAGAGGTATAATTATTAAGTTCTTAAGACCAATGCTTTGAAGGCTGAGCTACTGTAGAGCAGCTGCCTTTGCTGAAACTAAGCAAGTTTAAAGTTCAATATAAGTTCATGTCCACCATAATGAGCTGGAATAGCAAAATGTTCTTTTTAAAAAGTTCAGTTTTTTAAAAATTCCTCATGCTACACATACATCACAAGCTCACTCCCCCACTGACAAGCAGGATTTTTCAGTCCACCAACTTAAATTCAATTTACCTTAACAGTTAGACCTAGGCAATAGGCCTCACCCAGCTTTTCCATGTCTTGAGTAAAGTAAACAGTGCAACGCTAAATAAAGTACAAATATGCCCAAATTAGAATAGAAGTCTATTCCCCCTCTATTGCAAAGGATTTGGACCAGTAAAAGCTTATGCTAAAATTAAAAAAAAAACAAAACACCAGAATAAGGAAGAAGTCAGGCACTGGACTTCGTGCAGAAATACAAGCAATTCCAGATAAGCAGTCTTCAACCAAATAATTTTGAAGAGTCTTCAGAGAATTTTGAAAAGTCTGAGGTCAAACTACCAATTCAGTATCCTTCTTTTCACCCACGACAAGATTTCTTGCTTGGAAAGCAATTCCACTGAGGTAGACACAGCTGCTGGTGAATATTAAGAACAATGTTTTACCTTTTCCCACAACTCAAGATTTCAGACCTCACTCACTTGTTCTGCCTTTACCAAGGAGGCTGTTAAAAGAAAATAACTATTTTTGCTACTGATTTAGTGACTTGTGTCTTGCTTCCAATAATAATCATGCAATTCTGAAGTCTGGGGAAAATGGAAGTAAAAGCCCACATGCACTTTAAGTTATTCCATGGTGATTACTTAAATTGAATGTACATACTTTTTTTTTTCAGTTTGATTTGCTTCTTCATCCTGTTTTTTTTAAGCCTACATGCACAATTTCTTTGCTCTTCTACTTTCTTGCTCAAGAAAAAGCATACAGGCAATGTACATGGATAATTTAATAAAGAAGATTACAACTTCTTAAAAGCTTCAAACAACAAGAATATTAAATGATGATTATCGCTTTGGGGAGGAAAATGAAACTATGGAAAGCATATCCAGAAGCTCAAAATTTGTCAGCATAAGACTGTGTCATTCACCAGCATCAGTAAATAAAAGCCTTTCTGCCATGCCTAGTTTTGACGTTACTATTCACATACTACTTTCCTTGGTTACTGATAATGCATTTATAGAAACCTGATCTGACATTAAGGTAACTTAATTTAGTAAAAACTTTACAGTTAAATCTAGCTGCTATTACAAAAGGTAAACATGTTGGGCTACATCCAGCATATGCTTTCCAAAGTTGTTTACTCAACAGTAATTACAGTTCACTGAATGACAGCACATTATAGCACATTCCATTTATTTTTTTTATACTTTAATCTCTTGGTATAAACAGATCATCAGTAGGTTAGAATCAGGTTTCAGACCTGCAGTTAGGTACTCTTACACTACCCCGCTGTGTTCCATTTGAGGAAAATATGTTACAGCAAGTATCAGTAAATACCACTACAAAATCAAGGTCATTTTATCACTTCCATTGTTTACAGGTGCTTTAATTACTCTTGGAGCTTGATAGCCTTTATGGCCAAATCTTAGGGTCAACTTCAACCTGATTTCAGGATTTCAGAAAAAAGTAAAAGGTTTCTCAGAAACTGCTGAAAAATGAAACGAAGTCATTTGTCCACATACGCTTCCTTCTTCATTTTTCACGTTAAAAAGATCCCAGACAAATACTAGAAGAAAGCATGATATTTAAATTTCTCTGACAGTTCGCTGAAACTGATAAGCCAGTCTGGGCCAAACTTGAGCATGAATAACAAACTGAGAAGCTACTGAAAATCTTAACTAACAGAACAATTTAAGAAGTGGCTTAAAGACTGACATTTAAGCAATTCTAAAAATAAGATATAAATATATGAGCATAAACATAAAGCCCTCTAAACTGAATTCTATCAGCATCTCCAAAATAACTTACTTTTATAGGTATTTTGTATTATTACTATAATGAGAAAGACATTTTAAAAATACAATTTTAAATGAAAAAAAAAATATCCCGAGCCTTAGAAAAATTAGCATCTCTGTATTACAACATATTTCTCTGTAAACTCAGAAAAATCAGTTGTCAAAGTCATTAAATCACTTAAAGCAGACACACGTCCTCATGGCATTCCACAAAGAAAAAAACCAGCAGTCAAACATCCTGGTTCGATGTCACCTTCATTCTTTCTCTACTACTGAAGAGACCGTATTTAAATAAAATATTTGGTGTCGATGTTAACACAACAATGAAGCAACAATAGTGTTTAACTTGAATATGATGCTAAGGCAATGAATATATTACTATAAATTCAAGCAATAATGATTTTGTTTAATATCACACAGGAGAAAAGATTGATCAAAGCAAGTCTTTTTTTGGGTAAAAAAAAAAAAGGCCTCCTGAAGCCAGAGAGGACGCAGACGTTGACACTGGGATAGAAAGCTCAGTTTCTAGTCCAACAGTTACGGCTCCGAGAAGTATCTGATAGTTTCAAGCCAGTTATTCAGTTGATTAACCTACAGTGAGAGTCTTCATGCTTGCAGCATCAAAAGGACAGAACAATCCTTGTACCAAGGGATGATCCAGCATACTCTTATTACAAAAAGACCATTTAGAACAGGACTACAGTAGTCTGTTGTACCAACAGTTGTATTTTTTGTTGCAACAAACTCACTGTCAGATTTTTGCCATCCTATCACTCAGCAACAAAAACGCAAAGCTCTTTTTTAAATCATATTATTCACAAAAATGCTAACATGGCTGAACAGAGATTGTACCTTTTGTCAAAGACTTCCTCAAGCCCAACAGGCTTAAGAATTACTGATGAAGTGAAGCTGCGTCTACTTTTTAATTGCTGAAGTTAAGAAAAATACAATACAGCCCTGATAGACACCTCAGCAACCCAAATGCATAGCAAAGTCCTATTGCTGTAAGAGGCAGCAAAGATGGACCTGAACAGGAGGCCTAGCTTCCAAAATTTACTAGGACAAAGTACGGAAAAGAACATGAAGATTACAATAACATTAAATAGAAGTTAATTCACAGGATGCTAGTTCCAGATAAGAGAAAACCACCAAGAAACAGCAGACAGCTTTCAAACCAGTTCTGCAAAGAGAAACCTGCCTATGTTGCCTTAGAACATCAAAAACACCTTCTCCCAAACTAAACCTGGCCATATGCTTTTCCTTTGTTTAAAGGGGAATGTGCATCTGTGATGCATTAGAAGGGCATATATTCCAAAACCCTAATGGAGAAGGAGAACTAAACCCTTTGCAGTAATTCATCCGTGATCTGAATTTCTTGACAGAAAGCATCACTGGGAAATATGAAAAGTTCTCTTCTCCTCATACATAAAAATATAAACTAGACTTCTTTCAGTTACAATAAAACAGCTTACATGTTTATTACATACAGTGTGCCCGAATTATGAAAAAAATCCATCAATAATCCTGCTAGTATGGCAGAAACACACACTGAGAAATCTTACAGTAATGAATGCTATTTCACACACTTGTATTAGTTATTCATATTGGTTCTATTTGCATTACTGCAGCTAACGCAAAAAAAAGCATTAAGGCTTCAGAGTATCCCAGATGAAATGTAGTACTATTTTCTTATTCGTACTCACGTCTCTTCAGTTATTAAGATCTCCCAGCTCAATGCTTCTGGCGTGACATTTAAATACTCTCATCCGTGTGCACTTGTACTTCCAAAACAGAAAGTTTTTTATTGCCTACAAGAGTTCACTCACCTGACTGAAAGCAGGGCTTGTGGAGAGTTGGCATGATTTTAGAAGAAAAACAAAAATATGCCATGTTTATATGATTCCCTATGTTTTGACATTTGAAGTAAGAAGAAATTATACAATTTTGCATCTGAAACTGACTTATGTCGCTGTAGTGTCGAAGTGAGTTACATGTCTCCTGCTAGACTCAAAAAGTACACTGGTTCTTATTTCAAACATTCTTTTGCAAGTAACATCTAGATAAGTTTTATGCTCAGAAAAGCCAGCAACTTCAGATGCATGAAATGTCACAGACGTTTTCACACTCATATTCTATACAGTTGCATATGCTCCATCTCTTCTGACAAGATGCTAAAATTTAAAGATTTTGAGTCTTCCATTAAAAAGGTATAGAGTGGGAAAAAATGGACCACAGAAAAAAGCTCAATGAACAGAAGATAAGCATAGGTAAAGGGAGAGATCTAAGGAAGAATCTGTCACGGAAAAACTCAAGTCCACGGAAGAGTCTGAGGGTAGTAGAGAAATGAACTAAGTACCATTTCAGGTAGTTGAAGAATGAAGATAAAGGAAGCAGCTTTTAAAAACAAACATTGAACGGACTAGCTAAATGGGTCATCTGGAAGGCAGCTAAAGGACAACTGCAGAAGTCAGTCCGATATGATCCAAGGCTGAGAGCAGAGAAGAGAAAAAACTTTCTGGTTCTTCTCCAATACTACTTCAGCATTTGATAACCTCCCAGATAAAGAAAAGATAAATAAAGAAATAGGAATTTGATACAAGGCTCCAAAAGAAGAAAAACAACTGAATAGAACTGTTGTGGGAAGGCAGAAAACTGAGACAGAAGATCAAGGCTTCTTCTGCTTTGAGAAGACTGTGGACATCCACAAAGGTGCACAACATACTGAAGAGTAAAACGCCAGCGTAAACAGCTTTATAAAAACAGAGGAAACCACACAGCAAAGAGAAAGGTTACAATTCTGCAGGACACCAAAAACAGGATAGGAAGAGAGTAATTTTATACACTGTACACTGCCAGTCACATTAAAGATAATGAAACCCAACATCCAAACAAGTATTCCATCATTCCATTCATGCTCTGTAGAGGACAGCTGCTGTGACAACAAATGCAACAATAAGTTTGTACTGAAGAGCCAAGACATTTTATGCTTAACTATTAGCCAATGGTCTGTTCATTATTCTTAAAAACATTTCTAGAGAGCCACAGCACCTTCTACCTAGGTGTACTGAAAGTCAATAGGAAATAAGTAGGTTCAGTGATCACCTGAATCATGGAATGGTTTGGGTTAGAAAGGGCCTCAAAGATGATCCAGTTCCAACCCCCGTGAAATGGGCATGGACACCTCCTACTAGACTAGGCTGCTCAAAGCCCCATCCAACCCAGCCTTGAACACCTCCAGGCATGAGGCATCTGTGACTTCTCTGGGCAACCTGTACCAGTGCTTCACCAACCTCACAGTAAAAAATGTCTTTCTAATATCTAATCTAAATCTCCCCTCTTTCAGCTTAAAACCATTCTCCTTGCCCTATCTTTGCATTCCCTAGCTAAGGGACTCTCTCCAGTTTTCTCATAGGCCCCAACGAGCTATGCTTACTGCTTAGTTGTTTTTTTCTTTCAACAAAATCAGATGTCAGTGTGTGTAAGCAATCTGAAATTCAATGCCAAGATGAAGAAAGAGGAAGAAGAAAAGCAGCAATGCTAACCACCCTGTTGAGACTTCACCAATTCAAAAGCAAGGCTTCCTAAGCAGGCAGCATTCTGCAGCCACAGACAGCAATCCTTGACTGCCATCTAGCCTCCAGCAACCAACCCACAAATGAGAAACTGAAGGGGTAGGAGGAAGCATTCTGCCCATCTTCCTATAGGATTCCTGCAAAATTTAACGGTTTATAACTGTTTTGTGTTTGTTGGGGTTTTTTTGTTGTTGTTTTTTTTTTTTTTTACTACAAAAGTAGAGAGCCACCAGCAGTAAGAGAAGTAGTAACACAGAAGCAGAGGAGACTGAGGAAAAGCAGTCCTTTCTACTCATTACTTCCAGCCTGTTTTCAGAAAAATCTAATAATATCCTAAGTTCAGCATTACTTTTACAGTTTACCTGCAAATAATGGAGCATTTTACACTACAAAGCAATATATAGTTGCTACAGATACTCCTAACTGGCAAATATAACTGAATGATTCCCATTTGCACTTGTATTAATAGTGTGAAATTCAGCTTTCAGGAAAACAGGGAGGCTTCTAATAACTCTCAGCTGAGAAAGAAAATCGCTTCCTTTGAGGTTCGTGAGGCACTGGAACAGCTTGTCCACTGAAGTTGTGAATGTCTCATCCCTGGAAGTGTTCAAGGCCAGGCTGGAAGGGGCTTTGAGCCACCTGATCCAGTGGAAGGTGTCCCTGCCCATGGCAGGGGGGTGGAACTGGATGATCTTTAAGGTCACTTCCAACCCAAAGCATCCTATGATTCTATGAATTCCAAGGAACACCATGAGCTGGGTTACTACCAGGAGATCAATTACATTTCCTCTGTGTAGTAAGTTCTAGTTATACCCTACCTAGACTTTTGGTGTAATTTGCATACAACTTGTTACATGACATTAATGCATTCTGTTCTTAGGAGTTGGCTTACTACACTTGTTTCTCATTAAATACAAAACAATCCTCTAATACCTCCTAATTATTTTTGAGTAATTCCATTTTGACCAGCCTCTAAATGAGCTGCTACCAACACAGTAAATCATGCCCTGCCACGTCCTTGCGCTGTTGCTGTATATTCTCATGACATTATACTGATACATTTCAACACAAAACACTGAAATGCTGGTTACTCCTTATATGTGGAAAAATGGCACTCTTAAATTCCCCGTCTCAAGGAGGATGGCAGAGTTTTAAGGTGACATCAGACTGCAGTGTGTTCAGGTCACTGTGGTACCAAATGTTAAGTGTTCCTGGAAAGAAAAGCAGTTAAAGTGCACATCGGATTTAAAAACTGTGGGGCCAGGAAGGCTGAAACAGGGCATACACATTTCATCCAGGGGCAGCAAAGCTGTGTGTACTACAAAACAAAATTGACCCCAAAATATAGAAGACTGCCTCTCCCCTATATTTCTTCTGTTTCTCAACAGAAAATAATTTGGAAGAAGATTCAACATCAACGTTCCTATAACTTACTCGGATGCAATTTTAGGTAAAAAAGGAACTGTGTGCCAGACTAGGCACGTTGATCAAGCTCTTTGTAAAATGCTCATAAACTCAGTTAGATGGGTTAGATGTAGGTCTCTTTTTTTTACATTTTCTTAAAAAATTGCTTTTCTTGTTCACACGGATAACTTAAAAAAATATTCCAGCTTTAAGACTACTGTTTCTTTGGGTACAATTTTATCTGCTCACTGTGGCTTGAAGATTTCCTAGGAGTAAGGAAAACGTGAGACTAAAAAATTCAGCAATATAGCATTGATGAAGTACACTAGAGTAATTCGGAAGTCCTTCTGTTGCTGGAAAGTTGGTAGAACGAAAAAAATAAATTGAAAAGCAATAGCTATAAAGCCACATTAAAACATAACACTGGGTATATAGTTACTAACTCGTGCAGGAAATGTCACTTACAAGTTCACTAAATTAAAGTGCTAACTTCGACCAGTATTTTTTCTCCGATTTCGCACATCAGCTGCTGTTCTCTCTACCTCTCTCCATAGAAATTCAAAGCTGTCATTAACGGCTACCACAAATGAAACACAGGAGTACAAGTGAAGTTCCCTTACTTGACTTCAACAGCCAAAACAGCATGAGAAGATTTGCTATGTCATTTCTGAATCAGGCAGCTCTCAAGGGCATATATGCTTTCCCATCTCAAAGGAAAAAAGGTAATTTGCCATAGAAGCCTGTTTACAAAATGTCACAACTCTGAAGCCAACATCACAAGAGGTTTCTGCATTGTAATACAGTCCTATAACCTCTTAATAATATTTAACAGCAGGGACATGTACATTGCACAAGTCAGACAGAAATGCGATGTCATTAAGTAATTCTGTTGCTCGCTACCTCCTATTGCTGCAATAGTTCACTTCTGAAGCTGAAGACCAGGGCAGCAGTGGGAGGGCAGGTGGTGCTACTTTCACTCTGGAGACAGAGCCTCAGCAAGCACTGTCCCTACTTTCATGACATTTTCTTTCCCTGCCATGAACGAAAAACAGCGTGCCAGACCCTGCAGAAAGAATGGCTGAGGAACCCTGCTAACAGAAGGCTGTTCTCTCAGTTCTGTATTAAGACAAGTAATAATACAGACCAAGTTTTACACGGTACTTCCACAGTTTTCTACTAAAAGCTTAACTGTGGACACATTCATCAAGGATGTTCTCCCACTAATTTAAGATGCCCACACATAACGGAGGCTAAATTCAAAAAAGGTAACTCTGAGTTTTGAGGCTTTAAAATCAAAACCACATAGTCGTACGGTTTTTCAAATACAGATTTTTAGTCATGACAAAGCTTTTTTAGAAATTGAAGATATGAAAGCTTTCTGACTCCACATTTGTGGGAAGACAACAGGGCAGGGTCTGGGAAGGGACCATGTCAGCACATTTCTGCATTGTTTACATCAGAGCTGTAATACACTGGGAATAAATCAGATGAAATCCTTCCTCTTGGAGAATCTAAACTCAAGCCCAAGGTACAAATATATCAATATAATACCTCCTGATGATAACATCAAGTATTACTATTCATTTCTAATTGATCTGTTATTCTAAAAGTAGACAAATTCGACAGCGTAAGACTCTGCCAAGGTCACAAAGCTGTTGGGATCTCCTTACCCAAAGATCATTGAGCTGTTTTCTATACTCACAGCAAGTACGCTCAATTTATCAGTGAACAAAAATGTTCAGTTGATTCTGTCTCTTACTGGGAGAGAGTGGAATAGCGTGCAAGTCTTTCCTGACTGGAACTGCTCTGCTAAGGGAAGGAAGACAAATACAAGAACGGAGAGAAATAAAAAAAACTTTAGGTATCGGAAATTTAGGAATTTTGGTAATGGCTTACATAAAGATGCCATGAAAATCTAAATAAATATAAGCATCTTTGTTTCAATAATAAAGTGCATGTATAATTTAACATGGAAATGCGAATTTTACATCAAAACAGGTTTTAACTTTTCTTTTACTTTTACCTTCAAGATCTTAAAACATTTCATTTGTATCAAGAAAAGCAGAACGAAGAATCAAATTTCAACTAGCTTATACATGGAAAATGCCTTTTACATGTGCATTTTCTAAGTGCCTTGTACTTGAAGGGCTCCTTTCAAGGCTGCTCTCTATAAAAAGTTATAGCAAAAAAATAAATGTTTGCATGGAGAAAATTTGGTTTCACTGCACCATTAAATAGACAAAAATTAAGAACAAGAATAGTCTGTACTGAATGCCTCAATAAATCAACTGCTGCTTCCTCTGAAAAGCTTCCCAAGAATGCAACTTCCTTGCAATGTAATACTCAGATAGCCTTCAAGTCTGTAAATATCACTTTTAATTCAGAAAGACTTTTTGCTGAAAATGCTTCCAATGGCTATCACACAGTGCTGCTAGCACAGTAGAGATACTATGTACCCATCTGGAATTAGCGTCATACTGCTTCGATGCTAATTTCAGCACTTTTATCATACTATTACATAGTTCCATCAAAAAACCCACACTGGGCAAGAGATACCGATCTCAGATGGTAACCTCTAAGGGATTCACACGCGATAAAAGTCTCCCAAACCCCACTTCATAACTCAACTCTTACGTATCTCGATAGCAGATGTTTTCCACACTTTCACACTATCTTAAGCTTATTTGCACTCATTACAATTGCTACAAAAAAGTCCAAAATTCCAAAGCCTAGCTTCTTATAGAACAAGAACTCCAGCTTTGGCACTAGCCTGCAGAAGTGAATGCACAGCTGAAGAAAGGAAGATGAGAAGACAATATATAGAACTTTTCACTCTACAGAAGTAAATGTATTATAAAAACACACATTAATATTCTGAATTCATGTAAGAGGAGTCATTTGAGAAACCAAGTTGGCACCTTAAAGGTTACCAATGAAGTAATTTTGACAAGTGAATTATTAAAAAATGAGGTAATTAACACTAAATTACTTGCAAATAACTACTGTAAGAAATTAATGACTGAACTGAAAAATGCTGTTTTAGAAAGCTTGATTTCTCTGAGAAGTGGAGCATACTACAGCATATTTCACTCTATGCCTTTTGAACCAGAAAGCATTCTGCCTAGTCTCAAAACCAAACTCATAGTTGTCATTTTCCAAGTTTCAATCAAAAAGGGGAAAAAATACAATAAAACAAAAAATATATCTTATAAGATTTCAAAAATTATCTAGGAAGGAGGGGGAAAAAAAAAAAGTAACTGCTTCACACTCTGGCTAAAATCCTGGCTACATGTCAAGAAATTCCAATACAATACAGAATTCATCCCCGAAGCAATTAAATTCTCAGAAAAGCAGCTAAAAGCCATCTGTCTCTTCAAGCCAGATTTCAATTATTATTTTATAATCCTACATCCTTATAACTACATTAATGTTCACTCTGCATGCACCAAAAATACTGGCTTTATTCACTTCAGTAAAAATTATCATAGCACAAACATTCATTCTGTTACTGGAGCCTAGAGTAAAGATGGGTCAGAGGACTCACTTCTGTTGTTTTCTAAGAGAAGGTCTTGATACGACCTGATAACACAGAGAACACTCACAAAGGTTTCTAGTCTGGACCTATTTGCACAAATGAAATTGCTTTAAAAGAGAAAACAAATAGCAATTGCACTTGTTCTCTAGAAAGCATCGAAGTCAAAGCTAGTGCAATACTTTGTTTGAATTTTTACTTTTGGAAGACTATTACAGAACCACTAGGTTGGAAAAGACCTCCAGGATCACTGAGTCCAACCATTCTTATCAACCACTATTACACAGTAGAATATCACAGCATCTTTAGAAAAAGCACATATTGCACATATTGTTCTAACAACTGTATTATCTCTCTTATTCTAAACATAAAATCTTTGACTTTACAAAAATATTCAGATATTCACATTGAACAAATATATCAAAGCACATTTCCCATGTGTTTACTGAATACAATGAAATCAAAAGACCTCAAACCTTGCTACAACGAAAATTGTGTGTCCTTACTAGCTAAGCAAAGAAGCGTTGCATGTTTTAGGCTGCACTGCTTATATGCACATTGAACAGAATTTACAGACAAAAATTAATGAAAGCCCAAGCATAGCAGGGTTGAGATACTATAGTCCAAGTTCTCATACCAAGAAACAGGAAAAAAAAACGTTTGTCTCCTCCTCCTTGCAGTGAAATGGCTTCAGTCCTAAGAAGCTATTTCCAAGATCACTGTGGCAATCAGACAGCCAGTCCTTCAGATGTGCAGCTACCAGGTATCTACTGAGTGCACCTCAGCCCCCCCAGCTGCTAAATGAAGAGGGAGAAGCAAGCAGAATGCTGATACAACCCCCCCATAAAACTGAATTCATCTACAGAGTGAATCTTAAAAATCTTGGTTTCGGCGTCAAGGTTTTCTTGAACAAAGACAGTTATATTACAATTATGAGCACAATTCAAACCACAGGACACAGCCGATGTGTATATCTGCATTAAGGTTTGTTGTTTGGTGGGCTTTATCCACCTTACTCTTAGTTGTGTTTGCAAGGCTTTTTTGTTTGTAAATAATTACAATGCAAGCTTCATTTATAACAACTCACTAGGTGGCAGTGAAATGAAGATACATTTTACTTCTAACCTTTACCTTGACTCCTGACCTAGAGATAGCAGCAGAATTGACAAAAGTCTCTAATAAAAAAAAAAAGGCAAAACAAACAAGCAACTAAACCCACAAACAAAACACAGCACAAGTTGTACCTCCCATAGTCAAGTGACTTTCTCCCATGAAGCAGTAAAGGAGCTAGGTGTTAATGTAGGCAGCTGAAACACAGAACATAGATAATATTTTTCTATATGCATTCTCATTTAATGTTTAACTGTACTGTCTATGTCACTAATTTACAGAGCCATCACAACTGCTCTGCCAAGCATCAGTCTTCTCACACAGAACAGAGCAGAATTAGCATCAGCAATTTGGTGCTTAGCAGCAAAGACCAATTGTTGAAAGAAATAGAAATACCAATGAAATCAAAGCTTAAAAACTGGAAAGGAGTTCAATTCTTGGAATATTAATAAATCCATTTGTTGCCTTCAAAGTAAAAAATGAAGCAAAAGTAGGGGTAGCTGAATAAATGAGTAATTTTCTGTTACACAATTAAAGAATAGAAACATTTTCATCATGACAAGGTCTCAAAAAACACCACATGTCCTACTTAATACCTAAGTCCATAGCATTGTCTCATGAGAAGTTACTTAGATTTGTATAACTTGAACCTCCAATATTCGACTGCACTTTTCTCCACAGCTGTTGGCTCAGTTAAGAACAGAAGGGCTGACCCAAAAGAGGCAAAATTTACTTTATTCCCCCATCCCGATCTTAAAACCAAGCTCTACTGAGAATAGCAAAGATATCAGCTTTTCTTCTCCCAAAATGGTATAAAAAGATTGAGTAGCCAGCAAGCTCCTTCCACTGACTTCCTATCCTGGTTCCCACTTGAGAAGCCTAGTTAAAAACCCCTCTGGCAAAGGCTGCCTTTTCAAAGATGATCAAACCACTTCTAATCTAAGATAACCCACTGACAGCTATGCTGCCATCTACAGAAGGCATTTCATATTTGTTGATACAACTTAAGACAAACAATACAATAGCAGGATGGAAACAAAAAAACCCGTGATTTTTGCACTGAACACTCCTAATTACTCACCATCCATCTACCTGAATTGTTAATTCAGCTACACTGCTTTTACTCACTCTAGCCTGATGCCACAGAAACTCCAGAACCATCTACTACCTGCTTTGGAGATCTCCCTGAAATAATAATTCCAAGGGGCAATCAAGCTAGCATTAGCTCAAACACTCCAAATTCTTAAATCTGACTCTCATCAACTGGATTTTAGCCCACAGTTATTAACTGTTTTTACCCTCACCAAGCTAAAGGATAGAAACTGCAAAATCTGATCAAATCTCCCAGCAATCTAAGTGTCTGATGTGCTGACTAACCACAGTAATTATTCTCAACACCTTCAGCTCTATTTTTAATCTGTCTTTATACTGGCATAAAAACACGGAACAACGCTTCATGTTAACCTACCCGAGAACATAATTCTTCAAAAATAATGAAAAATTTTATCAGAAATTCTTCTGTGTCTTCAGCTTAAAAATTATCAGTGTTTAATCTTTAGGCTAAAGAAATCATATATCATGCTTTCTACCAAAATCACAATAAGCACAGAGAACAGAATACAAAACACACCACTAAGACAATTGAGCATTCCAGAGTTACAATTTCCCCTCAAAAGACAAGCTACCTGAAAACACACTTCTGCCTTGTAAAAATGAAATACGTATTATTGAAGTTTCTCTCATTTAAAATAAAAACTCACACTACAGTAAGCACTGTAAATCTGGAATAGTACTAACAGGATAAAAATCAAAATGGGTGGGAAAACCACACAACTTTTAGATTCAACAATGGTATTTAAAATTTATGAAGGGCAAAGTTTAAAAGTTCTTTTCCTGGCATATGCATGCATCTGAGGAAAGGGTGCTGGCCTTTGCAGTGGCCTGCATTAAACTTTCTGTCCCATATAAATATCAATAATGCTATGAAGCGCACGCTGGACAAGTTTCGAACTGCTTTTCCAAGCTGGCCACAATTACCACAAAAAGTTAATAAGCATTTCTAAACTCTTTAAGTGTTACATCCCAACATCATAATTTAAAATAGAAAGCAAACAATACCACCAGCAGCTGAAAATATGTCAGGAATTTATGAAGTTACAGATACAAAAATAATTACATAGCTACACCAAATTTTCAGGGGAAATCTGTGTTGCTCTACTGTGGAGCTACAGCAAATAACCCTATTAAAATGCCAAAGCAAAGTCTGAGTAGGTGCTACAAACCCTGTCCAAGTCTGAAACTGGTATATATGTTGCCAAATTGTTGACAGTATCTACTACATCTGAAATAGATGAAGCACGACACATTTATCACACCAAATTCTTCTTTGTTAGAAGTTGTGATTGTTATTATCATATTAACAAAATAAATCTGAGTTGCTTACTTCAAGACTCTTCTTTATGGCCTACAGAAAGGATGGGGATAGGACGAGGAGTAATGGATACAGGCGGGTAGATTTGGACAGGATACAAGGAAGAAATTTTCTGCAACAAGGAATGTGAAACATTGGCACAGGTTGCCCAGGGAGGTAGTGGAGGCCCCATCCCTGGAAACATTCAAGGTCAGGTTGGACGGGGCTCTGAGCAACCTGATCCTACTAAAGATGTCCTGCTTCTGCAAGGGAGTCAGTCTACATGACCAGTAAAGGACACTTCTAACCCAAAACAGTTAAAAGTTTAGCAATAAAAGGTCATCACGCATCCTGTGTATTGCGTATGAGCCACTGAACAAGTCCTGCTACAGTCAGCTACAGTCACGTATTGATCTTAAGATTCAATGCTTGAACAACTCAGAAACCAAAATAAACTTCAGTTCAATGGGGCCCTATACATTCACATTACAGAATCAAGACAATGGAAGAAGTCAGAGAGGCAATAGCTATTTTCTTGCTTTTTTGCTCCTAGGTTTAGAGAGTGGTAGGAGATATTTAACCCATCACTTGCAGAAATTAATTCCTTTATTCTCTGTGAGCACTACCATGAGTCTGCACGATGAAGGACCTGTTCTTTCCTAACAAAAATAAAGAAAAAAAAAATGTATCTAAACAGTCTAATCACAAGGTCACCTCTCCAGAACAATAAGTTTCCACTACAGACTGAAGAGGAAACAATTACAGACAAAAAACCCCACAGTAATTCTGTTTTTAAAATATACTAAATAAGCAATAAACTCACATTATAACTATGCTAGTTATGCATATAAATACATACTATGCTGTTCATTTCTGAAGATTCGTAACTTCCACAAGGATGAACACTTCCGATAGGTTCCAACCCTTCTTCATCCCACATGTATGTGCCATCAGAGCTGTCAGATGGAGAAAGCTCAAAAGAGGACCCAGCTCTGTAATTCATCTCTGGTGAAATCACATTCTCAGTAGTATTCTTTGTGCTTTCACTGTTGTCATCCACTGTTTAAAGAAAAAATGAATAGTCAAGATTCGAAAAACAATCCAGTCTTTTCTAGCCTTTTACAAGAAGTTCACTCACTGTAAAAGCTACTTTCTAGAATTTCCTATTTGTTCAACATATTAAAAGGTAGGCACAAAATGGGTTCCAGTCTTTCAAGCATAACTTCTCTCAACGCAAGCACGTACAACGAGAAGCCCACTGGAAACTTGAAAACATGGCTTTTAAAAACATATTCTGTCTCTCCTATTTTTGAAAGAATTAATATAGCACAACTCTAAAAACAAAAAAGAAGATATTAGTATTGACAATTTAACCTATTTAATCAGACACCCTGCACTTGTTCCCACTACTCAAGTGGAGTTACAGTTGTTCTCAGCCTTACTTAAAAGATCACCACTCCAGAGAAGTGAACGACAAAGCAAGGATATGAAAAATCCCATAACACTGCCACAAGCATATTTAAATCATTCATTCTTACCCTGAAGAAAAAGAGCTCTTCGAAGTCATGCCTGAGAAAGAACTATCATGCAGAAAAAGCACTGTAAGAAAATAAATGGGCCAGCACAAAAAATTCCATTTGGAAACAATTAACAAGCAATGAGTAATTACATATAGAAAAAAAAAAATCATTAGAATCTTGATTTAGTACCTGAAATTTCAAACAGAATATAACAAAGTATTTACCAGACATGTTTATATCAAGCCAGTCATCGGTATTACAGCAAGATCCTCCACCTTCCTTAAGAGAAGTGAATGGCTCAATGGATGTTATGCTCCCATGCTCTAATTCTTGCAGGCAGCTCTCCTTTTGCGGTATTTGTAGAGTTCTCTTTGGGTCTTCTATATCTATGAAATCATCACTGAAGTCTTCACTCAAATCATTTTTTTCAGAGGACGACAAAGAAGATATAGATATTTCATCTCCATCATCGCTCATACACATGACTTTTGACCCATGTTTTCCCATACTTTCATGAAGGCCCTCATCAGATTCTGTTCTTTGAGCACTACTCTCTATAATATTGCTTTTTGCAATTGCTCTATTAATATTTGTTGAAATTTCAGAGTTCTCCACAACATACGTGTCAGAAGCTGTACTTTTGCTGCTATCCACAATGGTATTTCCAGCAAATTGCTGCCTGGCAGGCTTCAGCAGAGAAGGCCGACTTAATCTGTATCCAAACGAAGGTGTTGATCCAGATCCATTTGACAGCGGGGGCTTCTTTGAACAAGATGACGACATACCAGAGTAGGGCCTAGTTAATCCATACTTCACAGGCTCATTTCCATTGGGTACATCCAACTGACGTGCATTTCTTGACAACAAAGTAGACCTCTGAGATGTCCTGGCAGCTAGATTTTGACAATTATAAGGCCTTGTAAGATCCACAGCTTTATTAAAGGAATGTGACCTGGTTAAAGATGCAGTGGGAAGGAAAGAATTCTGAATGGAATGTGAAAAACTTTGTGATCTTACCATTTTTTCACAGGAAAAAGCCTTGCTATTGTCTGTAGATTGGGCCAGGCTTTCTCCTGAACTTGTCCTTGTGGCACTGGAATTAGCTCTAGGTCTCTGCAAACCTACCACCGGTCTATTTCCATAAAATCCATTTAAATGTGATTTTGGAGCACTGAGCCCGGTATATGAGGTCCTTCCCGACAGAGTACCTTTGGCGAATTTTGCTGAACTAGTGAGTCCAGGTGAAGACTTTGGGTTTAATTCCTCAGATGATACGAACATACTGGTTTGCTTTGCTGCTTTTGATGCAACCAAAGCAGTATTGTTCAAACCCACCCTGAGCGCGTCATTATCCAATGCTCCTTGAGATTCAGAATACTTCTCAGAATCGATTAATTTTTTATTACAGTTATGTTTATAGTTGGTCTCACTCCCATTCTGATCATGAAGTGGATATTTATTTGATTTTTTCCAGTTGAAAGAAAAGGAAGACATGCGAACGGTGCCATTGTGCTTGCCAAAATTTCTGCCACCATTATTCCCTGCTAAACTAACAGCCGTTCCATTTGGCATAGGCTGCAAGACACTTCCTACAGTCTTTGTCCCATATTTTGGCAGCCTGGAAACCAAAGATGTCCTGACGTGGTTTTTTTCTTCCATGAGCTATTGGGTACATTGGTACTTAAACGGTGCTTGAATCTAGGGAAAAGAAAAGAAAATGTATCAGACTTGAATCGACTACACATTAAACAACACTGCTTTATACAGTTGTGCATCCATATGTTCACTACATTCCCGTGCCACAATGATGTACAGTAATCCACACAAATTTTGTGAACAGCAGAGAAATACCCGTCACCAGTGCTATTTGGCAAGTAACATGGCATACAGGTCACACATCCCCCCTAAAGCTTCCTCTCTCTAGATAAGCTGCTTTATTTCTTCCTTGCAAAATCTATAAAATAAGCTTTTTAAAGGGCTGGAGGTTTTTTCTATTTACCTATTTTAAGCAAACTGAATATTTCCACCATGCTACACTTAGTAAATTACATAATTAAGACTATCTAAAAAATTCCAACACGTAGAACATAACACAAACCTGTAGTAAGCAATATAGAACTCCTAAAACTATAACATAAAATCTGATTAAAAGCTAACTTAATGAAAAATATTTTTTTTCAGCTTCTCCAACATCTACGTTATGACATACAAAATAGTCCCTCATCATCCACTTTAACAAGAGCATTTTTTTTCCAGGCCTTACTGACATCCCCAATGCAAAATGATCATTCCTAGCCTTTTTTTTTTTCTCTTCGTATAGAAACTGTAGTCTATTTTGGTCATCATCTTACTCATGCAGAAGACTTGAGGTTCAGGGCCACCGCTGCATAATGTCATTGTTTGTAAGTGAATTTGTAAGTTTTACAGCAGTGATACACGAACATACAACCCTATAACATTTTTAAACCATGGCAATCACAATGAGAACCAACACACGGTGAGTAACATTACACTTCGTCAAGGTATAGAAAACACCTTGCAAAATCACAGCAAGCATGACCTTAAAGTGAGTCATTTCTGGAAGACCACACTAAGAAACACATAGAATAAAATCAAAGTGGCATTAAATCCATGCAAAATGAAGTACCGTTAGGATTTTGTAAATGAACAGGATGCCCTGAAGCTGTACTCCTAGAAGCATATCCAGGTGAAAAAAATATAAAGAGAAATGTACTGGAGGCATGGCTTTTGGGGGCTTCCAACTAGTAGTGAAAATATCAGAATCCACATCATACAACTGATAGAGCACACTTGCGTTTAGAAGCACACATACCCAGAGCTGTCAAACACTGAGTTCTTGCACACCAAAGACATAAATCTCATCTATGCTACAAAGAAGTGCACAAGTATTTCCCCTCAATCCCAACAACAGCAAACCATTTAACTCTTTATGCATAATATAGATGTAGATATTTAATGTCCGACTTGACTCAAAAAATGCTATGTCTAAGATCATCTACTAAGAAAAGCATTCACAAAATCTTACTGCCGTACCCAAACCCATATGAAAGAAACTTGCCTACAGCATATCTGTAAACCTTGCAAATGAAAAAATCATTATGCTTTAATATAAAATGTCAAAGATATTTACTTTTTCATATACAGTAACGGCAATAAAGTACACCTTTAATCTAAAATACCTCCATGCATAACAAATGGTCTTTAGCACCATGATAAATTCATTTACAACAATCATCATTCTGCAGATCCATCAAAAGATATCCCAGCTCTAAGAAAAAGGCTCAGGTCTTGTAAAGAAATTTCCCAAATTAAAAAAGTTAAATTAGAAAGCTGCTGACTTGACTATCCTGCTTTACGGATAATTCCCTTTTCACATCTGTCAATTGTCTCTTAGGTGAGTAAAAAAATTAAACGAGGCCGTCTAATTAGATTACTTTAATCCTCCACCAAGCACCACAAATTAAACTTGAAAAGACAACCTTTCAGCTCTCCAGGAAAGGTGCTTGCTCATTTATCCTTAACTACAGAAAGACAAAATACTATCAAGAAAACTGTACTGATTGTTTAAAACTTATCAGATAATTAAATTAAAATACATGCAATACTTGTCTGTGTTTTATTAGCTACATAACTGTAACTATCGTGTCAACTTTTCAATCTTAGGTTGCAACTGTTTTGCTGAAATACAAAGCCATCAAAAAAACCCAAAATAAAATATAACAGTATCATGTCTGGCAGATGCTACTTTTCCCAAAAAAAGGGATTTTTTTTTAACATCCTCAATATTGACATACATTTACTACTAGAAATTACATTACCCTTATCAAGAAGCACAGTCCCTACAAGTTATAGTACCATTTCTGCAACCCAGAAAACTCAGGTTCAATACAACCCAAGTTGTATTCTGTTGTATCATAAAGAAATTCAAAGTATTTTTACACTTCAGCAATCCATGGACTTTTAAAAACAGACATTTGGGCAAACAAGTCTTATATACTCTGCCTTGGGAAATACGCTACCTAGTGCACATAAGCCTAATCAGAATTAAACTAATTATAAAGAGCCTAGTCTTTCACAATGATCCAGGGAAAAGGAATTAAAACTTACAGACCCCATCTGAGTATAATCTGAATTAACTGAAAAGCTGCTACATCCCCTTACCTTCATGGATATTCAAGAACCTGGTGATAAGCAAAAAGGATATTCATTCTCACTCTCCTTTATGCTTTCCCTATAGGATTATTTACACCTCAACAAAATCCTCCCAGAGTACTTTCAACTAGCAAACATAGCACTCACTTTTACTTCATTCACAGTCTGTTTCAACAACATTAGGAAGGCAGTTTCATATGTATTAGCTTTTCAGCAAAGTTTGGGTTTGTATCTGAGACCCCACCCTAAGTGTTGCGGAATGATCACCACCGCAGAGAACAGTTTAAGGTTCATGCATTTCAATGTTTGGGCACCTTGAAACAGAGCTCTCCAATGGCATGGATCACAGGGACTGCAAACAGCATTTTGAAGCTCCAAACAGATTATTATAAGTGGGACCCTCCTATTCTCGTAGAAGCATGGAATAAACAGCTGCTGGGTGAAACGTATCTGACAGACTGATGACAGACAGAGCGATTCTGCCAAACTATTGCTATGCCAACAGTTTCTGAAATATATTTCATTCTTCCCAATTTTAACAACACCTAAACAGAAACATTTAGTAGCTAACTTTAAATGCTTTCCTTGGAGTAATTTCCTTCCCAGTGTGAATATTTTTTTTCTTGAAGCAGAGACAAATCTAAGTTTGTGTGACAGGATAGTGCTGGAAAAGAAAGATTGTCAACACCTCATTCTTGCTTCTGGATAAGAAAAATAGCACGCTCCCACAAGTCTGTAATCTGGTGGCTACAGCGGCACTCAAGCTTCCTTACCCACCGAGAAATATTATGTCCGCCAGTGTCCACATATCAGAAAACATCAATTACTAATCAGTCAATTTTTTTGGTATTTGGTGTGAGCAGACTGTTAGAACAACTGCTATGAAGCTCTGTGAATAAATTAATCATTTGTAATTCTGCCCTCATGTGCTGGATGTTACTGAAGCTAATGACATTTAATAACGGTTTCCCAAGCCAGACCTTTTAGTTCTACTATTTGCCTTCCACAGAAGGCCTAAGAGTTAAGATGCTATCTAATTCTACTTGTTGGCTCAGTAACAGGTAGCAGTTTACCAATATTCACACATAGTTATCTTGCCAACTCTACAGTGCTAGAATTTCTAGGGACCTTCATCCTCTTTCCTACAAAACAAAATCACAATTCTAACATACAAACAGCATGGACAGGACAGTGAGAACATTCTTCCAAAGGTAACCTATATTATTTTCTCTATTGAAAAGCTTTCTTGGCCACACTGGGACAGAGAAAAGAACTGCTAACTACTGCCTAAGAAGTGCAGATAATGAGCGAAGCCTACCCTTGGCAACCAATGAGCTAATTGCAAGATGGCTTGAGGCAGGCATGTTCTACTACCTTAAGTAGCAACAGCATTCAGTTTTCTACACCAACCTTTTAACCTTTTTATATTTCTACCCAGGACACAGAATGCAGATCTTCCCACCACTAATCCATGATGAGGCTTAAGCATAATAACTGTTTTTCTTAAAAGTGTAGTTAAAATGCATTAGAGCAGTTATGTGAAAATATCTAACTTCCACCAATGCAGGGAGGTAATGAATCGCATGAGGGAAAAATCCAGGAGGCCCCTCCAACAGATGCAGCTGAAGGCTGCTTTAGCAAGTACTTAGGCACACTGCAAGATGGGTAGCATGGCTGCAAGTCAATTATCAGCTTTAAGAAGATCATGAGAGCTTAGCAAAATGAAAGAAACTGGCAGGAGATCTAGCTAGCAAATACCTGTCTCTGAGCACGACAAGCCCTCAGGATTTAAGGATGATGAATTCTGAGAAAATCATGCATGTTGTATGAATAAAATTGAATCAGACTGCAACTAAAAATGCTGGTGATTTCAAGACTGAACTTCTGAGTATTTACAGCTGTCATATATGTTATGTAGCCTGCATAGACTGGCTCCAGTTCAGTCAAAAGAGCCACCTTCTCTCAGCTCCAAGACCCAGCGGGATTTATCAAGTCTGCAGCAAAACCCTCCAAGCCCTCCTTCCTTCTCATCTTCAGTGCCTCCAAAATATTTGTTTTCTGAATCAATTCCCAATGCTTCCCGAAGGCATCCATGTATTTTAGTGCCTCACTTTCATATGTCCAAACTGCATAGTGAATCTAACATTAATACTACCATCTGTGACCATTTGCCTTTTTATTTCTGTTTCTCTGAAACCGTTTTCTTCTATGTTCAAAGTTGTGAAATCCCATTCACAGATCTCAGAGAGTTTAAAGGCAAGTCCTTTCCTATTCTTCCTCCCTTACTTACCCTCCTATGCTGATATGCTACCCACATGCAAAGTCTGATCTCTCAAATACCAAGCAAATCAGTACTCCAAGCTGTTGTTCTGAATTTTATTTACTGTCAGTCAGAATGCATTAGGCTAAGGAATACAAGCCATAATGAACAGAGATAAAGGGAGGTGAGAACAAGAAAGATATCATGAAGAGACTGGACCTTCTGGATTTCTAACATCGAACAGCATCTTCAGTCAGTGCACTGAAGAGACATGACATTCCTTGCAATCTTTAAAAGCGCTGTTACTCATAGGAATATGTTTTCTTAGTGCTTTGTAAGGCTAGAGGACACAAGTACTTAGTGGACAAAAAGAAACAGGGAAATGCAGCTCCATTTTGTAGAAGATAGCCACCAGAATACTTCCAGAATCAAAAACTCCATGCACATCCCCTGAGGCCACACTCTCAATTGACTCTGCCATTAATGCTACTAACATTGCATCCCAGGTGCCTCGAGGAAGCAAAAAAGGGCTAAATGCTATCTGCCCAGAAACATATGCTTTTTAATAATTTGCCCACTTGCGCTTTGTATATTAGTAAAAGAAACTATCCATTTCAAAGCCCAGATTTTCATATCAAACCTTCCCAAAAGGTTGAAATAAAATAGGATCTGAGTTATCATAAAATCCTTACTATTCTATTCAAAAAATGGCACACAAATTTTAAGTACAAGTAATATCTTGGCTAACACTTCCCATAGGTAAATTTGCCCTGATTTTCAGAATTTTTACATGACTAGTAAGGCACAAGTAAGTCAAATCCAGATGCAGCAAGGGAGCAGCTTCAGGACACGGAAAAGATGATGGAAGAAGCTACGTGGGGGCAGGGATAAATTACTCCCAACAAAAGGGAATATAAGGGTCTACAAAATGAAGAAATGGACTTGAAATAGCAGTTACACATTCCTTTTAAATGTTAATACAGGTTATTATAGATCATTCATAAATGAGATGCAAAATTCAATGACACTTACTCTTTTCTGCATTAGTGCCAACAGTCTAACCGTTCTCAGGGACAGGGGTCAGCTAGAAAATGAAATAAAGCACTGCAGAGGCACAACTCCTCTCTGAAGCTGCAAGTCACCTCATGGAAGAAGTCATGAATTTCCTTCTTCGAAAGATCTACTCTTCCTGCCACAGCAGAGATTAAACATTGGTCTCTTTCAACTTTGTCAAAATTCTGAAAAATGCCTTTGCTAAGAATTAAAGGTAGTTCAGATGCTGACAGATATTGGGTTTTCCTTAAGTTTGCTTTTGTGTACTCTTCCAGTCCTTCATCCAAACATAGCAGAGGCAGGCCTTGTTAAATCTGAACTAGCAATGCCAACTCCGTACCTGCAGATATACACACCACGAGCTTCCTGCACAATCAGCTCTTCAAAACACCAGGTCCAGAACATAGCAAGCCTTTCACTGGAAATCCAGATGAGACAAGGCACAGCTGACAAAAACATTATGTAAAGTGTGCTGATGCCAGGAATGGCTTTCAAAGCATCTTAAGGTGCAGATGAGATACACTGTAATAAATGAGAAGCAGAAACAATTGACATAATCATGACTGATATATCTAGATCCAATGCAGAAACACTTCTGCTAGAAGGAATTAAATTATGTGGATTACTTCATTTGTTATGTTACAAAAAGAACAGCCTTCTGTGAACAGAACCAATTCAACAGATTCAACCTAAGCGAGTCATGTAGACTGAGCTGCTTCAGTAGGATAGCTTAACAGCTCAAACTGTAACGATGTATTGTTTTTAAAATCTTTGTTAGTGAAGAGATACAGAGTGCTTTTATTTGCTTGAATTATCTGATGATGTTTAAAATATTACCAAATTTGAGAGAATAAATAGAAAGGGGAAAACCAAATGAAGAAGAGAGCTAACCTATCTGTCTGCCTTACTAACGCTCTGCAACCTAAAGACAAAGTTGTGAAGCTACAGAGCAAAAAAGAACTAAACTTCCATATTACTTGACCACTATTCACACACATACACAAATACTACAATTATAAAGCACATCTATATCTAAGTTACTTTCTTATGCTCCCTTACCATTTGCTTCTATTTGGCAAGATTTCTATCCTGGAAGATAACACGTAATCATGTACCTGTATGTGTGCGTGTACGTTCATATTCAACAGACTGATTTTACCCATTTGACGTAGACAGCTGCCTTTCAGAAATGTTTTGAAGTTGATATCACTGTTAATATCATAAAGGCAAATTACATTTTATGCTGCGGTTAAGACTGATTGAATAACCCCAAACATCAACAGCAGTCCAGAATCCACACTTTCTAGAAGTGGTTATCAATGCCTCGTTTTAAAAATTTTGTCATTACGTCAGCATCAAAGCAACCGATAGCAGAAAGACACTACTGCTTTTGCTGATTGTACCATTCCTTCAGCAACAGCATTTCACATTGGTAATTTCAACCTTTCTAAATTTGTTCTTACAAAACAGATTACTCTGTCTCTGAGTTCAGACATAAAAGCAATGTCATTCTGCAAACAAGCAGGGATTACCTGCTCTTGCCTGGCAAATACTCACTTAAAAACAGAGCCTTCCCCTTCCCTCGGGACCATTCACCATCACCAAATGATTCAAACACATCATTCCCATATCCAGCTCTACTAGGAAAGACTTAATTAAATAACAAACTAAAGAGTCAGATTCCAGTTACTGTCTTCTGCTACTTATTTAGTAATGCATGCTACACAGAGCATGCCAGTAAGAACAGATAGGCTGGAAGCCAAAAGAAACTTTGAATACAACTGATTTTAAAAGGAAAAATCCCTTTTTAGACTGCCATCTTGACCGTGCTACTCCTCTAGTTCGTTTATGCATTTAATTCACCTTCTCTACATAAGACCACTGAGCTGTCTCGAATAAAATAGTCTCACGTGGTACTAACAGAACACAGAAACATGAAATGCTGTGGATTGGAAGGGACTTTAAATGTCATCTAGTCCCAATCGCTCTGCCATGGGCAGGGACACCTCCCTAAAGACCAGGCTGCCCAAGGCCCCATCCAGCCTGGCCTTGAATACTTCCAGGGAGGGGGCATCCTCAACTTCCCTAGCCAACCTGTTCCAATGTCTCAGGAAGAATTTCTTCCTAATGTCTAATCGAAATCTTCTTCCTTCCAATTTAAAGATACCGTCAATATATTTTTGCATTGACTATACAATAACTGATGGCAGAAACAAAACAACCCATTTGAACCACTGCTGAACAGTTTATCTATGGAGGCATCTTAAGAATTCCCATTATTTTAAATCTGCAATGAGGCTGTGCTTACTGCCAATACATAAGATCTTTTCCTTCCCTCCAGCCACACATGCTCATTCTTTCTACCGCTGCCTGAATAAGAATTCTAGTTATAGGTTAAACTGAATGACAAGCAGAGATAATTGAAGGAGACTGCATGTAATTCACAGACTTGCTGGTATAGAGGTATCTTCAGTAAGACGGAAGACCTTCACAGGTAATAACTAAGAAAGACTAGACAGAATGAGGTGGAAGTAAGAAAAGAAAAAACAGTTCTGGGAATTTCTTTTCCACATCTTGCCACTGCTATTGCAACATAGTTCATGTTGTTTTCAGAAGATCACAACCTTGAGACAAGAACATGACAAACCATTGCTACAGGTCTTAAAAAATCCTATTGTTTAGGCAGCCACTGCTGGAAGGAAAAAAAAAAAAAGACGAGAAAAAGGAACAACAAAGAAAATCTTTGGAACTTCTCTCATCAAAGACAGGAAGTTAACCCTGGTTAGGCTTGAAATGTTACATAAATCATAATACTTAATTGGGTTTGGATCACAGTAATTCAATGTTCAGACGGAATTCTCCGGCTCAGTTATAAGCAATGAATAAAAAGTTACAGTCTCTTTACATAGCCTCGATGAACAGGGGCAAGCATGGTATATGACTTCGTCAACAACTATGTTGAATTCATCGGATTTTTTTAATTTGATGTATTTAGGAACCCTCCACATCTGCCCTTGAGCCCTCAAACTTTCTCCACACACAACTGTCTCAAGCAGTAGAGCCCTACTTACAATTCTTTTAAGGGTTATTTGCATAAATACACGAGAAAGACTACTTGTGAACTCCCCACATCGCAGTAACTGGCCACTGATTTCCACTCTCCTTGCTACCAAACAATCAGTTTGTTTCAAATTTATGTGCTTTCCAGAAGATATTGGATTACTTGTATTCTTTTAAGCAAAGTTCGATTTGTCTTCAACATCCACCTTTGACTAAAAATACTGCAGCCACATACAAGCATATAATAGCTTTCAGCTGAAACTTGCTTAATTTTGAACTTCAAAGTGCTGCTTCCTTGCTAGCAAATTTCACTGGTGCTGGACACTAACAGCTTCTGTCTGTGATCTGACAGACATAAATCAGTTCCCAACCTCTCCAAAAACAACCCAGTACTAAACAACTTTGCAAGTTTGCTACAGCACAACAAATATCCACGTGTTTTTAAAATACTTGGAAAAGGCTGCCAGTCTGTGGTTAAAGTGTTTTATATTTACTTAATGATTTCCTGATACTAACATAAACAGTTATATCTGAACGTACCCATCAAGGTCAGTTTTCCACAACGGAGGACAGGCACTTGTTATAGCCTCATACATTAGCAATTGAAAAAAAAAGGATTCTCAAAGTAACCAATGCGTAACTTCAGTTACTTGGGACAGTTTGCTCACAGGACCAGTTTCTCCCACATTCGCTTACAGAACTACACAGAGACAGCCTTCTGTACTCCCACTTTACCTGAATTCAAGGGAAGCTGATATGTATCATTTGTTTTAATCGAGAGCTCAAATATAGTCATGGTACAGCATCATTTTTATAAACTACCATTTCACAGAGCTTCCATGACTGAAATATTTACATAGAGAGAGTTTAGGATTTTATTTTTTTAAATTCCATTTAGAGATGGGAAAAGGCTGTGCAGGGTGAAAAATTTTGCTCTTTTCCTCAAGTTTCCTGCTACTGACAGCAGCAGCTTTGGCCTTACCACGTTTCCAATTGTGCAAGTGTGCCTCACTGAGATGAAAGTTAGTTAAAAAACACAGCTTCCCCCAAATCATCAAAAATACTGATCAATAAGTCCATGTAATAATTTATAAGACCAGAAAAAATGCATTTAAGTAAAACCCATCCTTAATATGATTCCCAAAATGAACATGAGGTGAGGCACCATACAAATTCACATTGTAGTGAGAATCTCTGTATCTTTTCTAGAAAAGACTCCTGAACCTCCAGCCTAAAGTACACATAATATTGAGTAAAGAGAACCCAGGATATTCAGTTCTCCCATGGTGCATTGCTTAGCTCATGCTGTCTGTCACAAGCCATCTGGGCTAATTAGGCTAAAAGCACAGCAGTTTTTTTGCATCAGCAAATAAATTCAGAAATTGTTTACAATTTAAGGGTTATTCTAGATCTATCACTTGTTCACATAAAAGTATCGGCTATTTTCCTCTGACTAAGAAGCCACGACTCCTTGCAGCAAGAACCTGCCCAACATTAACCATAATTCTGCTTCAATCAAAGCCATTAAAGTGCACTCTGCAGAAGACTACCTCAACTCATCACGGACTAAGTGCTTACAAAAATCCCCATGACCTGCAGTAAAAAAGGCATTTTACCGAGACCATGTGACACCAGTTCCCCATGCAACCAGGGATAAGCATCCCCCACCCTAAGGAGACTTTCTTCCTTCACTTACTATAGGGTATTATCAGCAGAACTGCTCAATCTGAGTCCTCGTTTTAGAACAGATAGAGAACAGCTAACGAGCAAAGTCCAGCTCTCAGCAAATCAAGCTACTTTTGGTCATGGAGTAATCCAATATTCTCAGAATGTCTTCCAAAATGCATCTATTTGATAGAAGTTTAAGAGTGAGATGGAGTATGCGTCCCAGAGGTATGAAGATATATGAAGAACTACACTGGCGAGTCAAGCTTCATCTTTGGAATAATTATTTTAATGCTGTGGAAAATTTATTTTAACATACATGTTTTCAGGTATCCAGAGATTTACATAAGCTTTTTCTATTGCTCCAATTGAAACAATACAGGATTTTAAATCTAATTATTGAAAGTACCATTAGCATTTTGATCTTCTTAGCATCCCTTTTGGCAAGGAATTTAACCCTGCCTGAAAGCTTCTAACTAAGATGATGGTGCTGCTGTTTACACTTCCAAACAGTGGCTAAAAGAGGACATCGTAACTACTGCTGCAACTGTCTACCATTTATTCTCTCCCATGTTCAGAAATCTGCACTTTCTAACAATTTTAGGCAAACAGTGTTCAGCCGAAGACTTAGGTCTGACTCCATTTTATCTAGTGAGCTGGTGCCAACATTTCTTTGTAACTGGTTTATTCCAAATAACCAATCCCTCTTAGAGGATGATCAGGTCCAAAATTACTAGTTTTACCCTAGCGAGATTTTACGTGAACAGTTCTATTAAACAGAATTACATAGTAGTATAACTATATATTAAATGAGATCATAATGTTAATTAAGATCATCATTATTATTTTTTCTATATTCATATATATTATTATTTCAGTTGAAAAAACCAAGCTGTTATAAGGGTCAAAAACATCATACATAGAAATTTTCTAAACCTGAAACATTTCTACTATCAGAAAACAATACTCAGCAGTTTTTGGACCCCAAACACTGAGACTTCTGTACTGACAAGTAAAAATTGTGAGCAAATATTAAACTTCAACTTCAAAAATGTAGGTTCAACTGCAAGTTGTGTATTTGTGTAGCTCCTTGGTTAACATTTAGGTAGCTGGTTATTACTAATGTTGTATTCACCTCTTCAGCTTGGAGGCATGAAATTTAAAACAGGCTCAGAGAACTGAAAGTTATATGATCATTATATCCTTGAGGAAATATCTGCCAGATTTCATTGAGTATCACCAAAAATGTAGATGTTTACTGCCTCACACTAATATGACGAAGACTCATTTTTCCCCACTACTCCAAAAGAGATATTTTTAAAGTTTCAAAGAATACTTTAAAATGGTTCTCAGTTATAAGAACAAAACAAAACAAGACCTTAGATGCAACTTTATTTCACTTTTAATACCTTCGTAACAAAAACTTCTATTCTGCACCATATCAAGGCTCAGAGCGCACAAACACCAAAAACCAGATCTACTGTTAGTACAAAGCACCAAACCTACAAGCTGAACCAATTCCCCTGAAAGGTGATAAACCTCTTTTTACGACATATTAGGTGTGAGTACTGGATCTACAATACTTACCTTATTTTGTTGTCTGGCCTGGACTCTAATGCTCTGCTATAGGAAAAAAGCTCCCACTCAACTTGGTTTCTTTAAGTGAAGATATAATAGCTTGACTTGCTCCAGCCTACAGCTAAGTGCTGAAATTGCCTACCTTTCATTGAGTGTCAAAGTACACCGGACAGAACACAGCGTTACAGCAGGCTGTGAGTGACGAAAGCAAAGTCTCAGTGTTATTAAAGTGAAACCATCATCACACACACTGTATTCCCTTAATGTTACAAGCAAAATCTGAACAACTACATTAGAAAGTCCACCATTATTTTTTTGTTAACTGTTGTCTTTGAACAACCACACATTCAGTACTTTTGCCCCTTGCCCTCTTTGGAGCTACAAAGACATCTTTGCCACCAGGGCTTCCAGCAGCAGCTTTCCAACATCCTGCTGATGCATCCCAACATGCGGAGAGCGGGAAGACGTGTGACCTGCTGGGAGGGGACGGAGGGACACAGCCACAGGCCCGCTGCGCTGCACTGCCCGTACTCCCTGGGCACCAACTCTCCTCGAGTACCATAGTCACTGGGCATCGCTGGCCCCAGGCACCCCAGGTTTGGGACACAAAGGGCACCACAATCACTGGGGTCACTGGGCACTGCAGGCACTGGGCATCAGCAGCCCCCACGCACCCTGGTCACCAGGCACCTCGGTCACTGGGCAGAGCCAGCCCGGCCACAAGGGCCCAGCCTGCTGGGCACCACAGGCACCAGGCATCACAGAATCACTAGGTTGGAAAAGACCCCCAGGATCATCGAGTCCAACCATTCCTATCAATCACTAAACCACATCCCTGAGCACCTCATCCACCCGACCTTTAAACGCTTTCAGGGAAGGTGACTCAACCACCTCCCTGGGCAGCCTCTGCCAGGGCCCGATCACCCTTTCTGTGAAAAATTTTTTCTTGATATCCAGTCTGAACCTCCCCTGGGGGAACTTGAGGCCATTCCCTCTTGGCCTCTCCTCCCAGGTGACAGGGTGACAGCTCCCTCCTCTCCACAACCTCCCTTCAGGTAGTTGTAGAAAGCAACGAGGTCTCCCCTCAGCCTCCTCCTCTCCAGGCAGGCACCGGGCACCGCAACCACCGGAGACCACAGGCACCGGTCCCTGCAGCCTCGGTCCCCACACCCACCGCAGGCACCGGGCACCGCAGGCACCGGGCACCGCAGGCACCGGGCACCGCAGGCACCGGGCACCGCAGGCACCGGGCACCGCAGCCTCGGGCACCGCAGGCACCGGGCACCGCAGGCACCGGGCACCGCAGGCACCGGGCACCGCAGCCTCGGGCACCGCAGGCACCGGGCACCGCAGGCACCGGGCACCGCAGCCTCGGGCACTGCGGCAGCCGAGGTCACCGGGCCCGCCGGCACCGAACGCCGCAGGCACCGCAGCCCCGGGGCACCGCGGTCCCCGGCGGCCTCGGGCCCCGCCGCGAGGGCCCTGCGAGCACCGGGCTCCGCGGGTAACCGCCGCCCCGGGCCCCGCCCTCTCGGCCGGCGACGCCGCAGATCCTGCCCGGGCCCCGCGGCCGCCGCCCCGCGCCGGGCCCCGCGCACTCACCGCCGCCCGCGCCGGGGCCGGGGCCGCGTCCCTCGCCGGCAGCGCCGCTCCGCGCCCCGCCCGGCCGCGCATGTCCCGCGCCGCGCCGTGACGTCAGCGCCCGCCCGCCCCGCCTGGCCTTGGGCACCCCCCGGGACCGGGCAGCCGCGCCTTCTCTGCGAAACCTGCGCCAGGGCCTCACCGCGCTCGTGGGGGAGAAATTCCTCCTTATGTCTAGTCTAAACCTGCCCCTTTCCAGGTGATACCCGTTCCCCCTTCTCCTGTCACCACAAGCCTTTCTGAACAGTCCCTCCTCAGCTTTCTTCTAGACCCTTTCAGGTACTGGAAGGTCGCTGTAAGGTCTCCTGAGAGCTTTCTCTTCTCCAGGCTGAACAACCCCAACTCCCTCAGCCTGTCCTCATATAAGCGGTGCTCAAGCTCTCTGATCGTAACCCTCCCTTGGACCCATCCCAACAGCTCCATATCTTTGCTACATTCCAGAACTGGATGCTACTCCACATGAGGTCTCTCAGGGGAGGAACAGAGGGGCAGAATCCCCTCCCTCGCCCTGCTGACCAAGCTTCTTCTGCTGCAGCCCAGAACACATTTTGATTTCTGGACTATGAGCGCACGTTGCCGCCTCATGTGGAGCTTCTCATGAAGCGGCACCCCCGAGTCCTTCTCCACAGGGCAGCTCTCAATCACATCATCCCCCATCGTATACTGAAATGGGGGATTGCCCCAACCGAGGTGTAGGACCTTGCACTTGCCCTTGTGGAACCTCATGAGGTGTACATGCCTATGCATACATTTCCCCAGAAATCTCATCCATATTCTGCTACCTACCAATGTCTAATTGTAATGCTATTATGAACTTCACAATCATGCAAACTCTTGCTGATTTGGAGCTGTCTCCAGCTCTCTGCTTAACCTTGCCTTTGAGATACAGACTCCAAACAGAGGTGATTACAGAAGAAGCCACATCTGTTCAGCACAGATCATACAGCACACAAGATGTTACCATCTTCAAAGAGTGAACAGCATCTGCAAAAAACATCCAGCCTGGCCTTGAACACCTCCAGGAATGGGGCAGCCACAGCTTCCCTGGGAAACCTGTGCCAGGGCCTCACCACTCTCATAGTGAAGAAATTGCTCCTTATGTCTAGTCTAAATCTGCGTCTCTCCAGTTCATACCCATTACCCTAGTCCTATCACTACATGCCTCTGTGAACAGCCTCTCCCCAGCTTCCTTGTAGCCCTTTCAGGTTTTGGTAGGTTGCAACATGATCCAGTGGAAGGTGCCCCTGCCTACAGCAGGGGAGTTGGAACTGGATGGGCTTTTAGATTCCTTCCAATCCAAACCATTCTCCGAGTCTTTGATTCTATGAATTTTCTGCCTGCGCCAGCAGTCAGAAGGCACTGACAGAACACCAAGGTGCAGGAACTCAGTTGACTGTGGTTCCTTAAGGTGGTAAAGGATCACATCCCTGACTCCGTATATGTACCCCAGTGCTTTTCCTAGCCAGCTGTGCACTTGTCTGGGACTTGGGTTTCTGCATCTCCCATGATTTGGGATCTTCACCTGTCTTAGCTTCTCAGCATCTGTATTGCTGTGCTTCCTCTTCAGATTTTCACAGTTTCATTCTTCTCAAAAGTTTCAACTGCCAGTTTTTCTAAATTTTCCCTGCCTGCTTCACTAGGCCTCGCAGAGGGAGAAAACAATGCAGTAGCTTCAAGCTATGTTCATGCAGGGGAAAAAAACACCCTGTAATTGATAAGCATCATTTGCCGCAGCCTCTTGATGAGAAGCTGGGCGCGCTGCCAGGGTGTAAGACCTGCTTATAGATGTCAGCCCAGGCACTGCAAGTGCCTCCTTGCCTTTGTAGATGTGGGCATTAAGGCTGCAGTACGTTTGCCCCATAGATAGCAGAAAGGCCTTTTTTAAAACATAAGGAGCAACAACTGAAGCTTTTGTATGCCCTTCTGCCTGAACTTAAATCTACCAACTACATTAATGTGTTTATTCTTAGAACAATTTGAAGTGTAATTACTCCCCTGTGGTACAGGAAGGACAGAAAAAAAAAAAAGCAAGCTGAAAGCAGAGAGACATTAAATCTTTTGCGCAAAGCTGAAGAGATACCAAAGCCAGGAAATGACCTCAGATTTCCTGAGTCATTGCTTTAACCACAGTCATCCTTTCTTACAGTCATTCTCAGCTTCTGAGCATTGATGTCAACATCAACTACATTAGGATAGATTTGATTTTTCCCTACTTTGTTCATCAGAACAAACTCGCCTTTCCCACTGAGATTTCCTTCAACAAACTTTCTTCCCAATTTCCTTCCCAAAAGTAAAAGAAATTATATTACAGATTCATTGGGAGAGTCTTAAATTTCCAGCTGCCTTTCTGCACGCAGTGATAAATACCATATTTTGGGAGTACCGAGCCACAACATTGCTGCCTTCCTTAGTTTCAGCTGCCTTGCTGATAGCTAATGATAATGAGGTAGTTGTAAAAAACCTGCCATACACTATGATTATTGAGAATAGTTAACAAATGAGAATATTTTCCAGTCAGTATGTGTATCATAGAGTGGCTTGAAGGGAAAACCGGTTCGTTCTTTTAACACTGGATTGGTTTCCTTTCGTGTATTTCTTCAAACTGGAAGTGCATCTATTTCCCTGACTCTAGTGGCAAATGAAAGAAGGTTTGTTGAAATTTGTCCATGTAACCAAGTTCTACACACATTACAAAATCTGACCTTCATATTCCCCATCTCCTGCAGGACAATGAAAGCAAGTACATCTGCTTGAGTTAAAGCCATCCTCAAAGCAAGGACAATCTATTTCCTCATACAGCTTCATAAAAATCAGATGTGCCATGATGTCCACAAAAGAAAAATCCTTTCTAGGTAGATCATATGCTGTGACTGCTGCTAACTTATCTGTTTACAACAATCACATTTATACTTTGTGCATGCAGTTCCCTTTCTTTTTTTATATTCAGATACTTTCTGCTTATACTCTGATTTTACGTTATCTGATACATTAACCATATTTCATCTATTTGCATCGTTTCTACTTCAAACGGGCTAAGCAGTGAGGTGCCACCATTTTTTTTTCTGTAAAATTTATTCATTGACATGTATCAAAAAACAAACTGTCATCTGGTTTATTGATAGTGTCTCTACAAATAGTTCTTCCATAGATTAATATATCCTTTGTATTTTCCAGGTTTTAATTTGACACTTGAGAGTCACCGTCTTTAGAATCACCTATTTAATTTTGAACTTCTTGTATTAATACTTTTTAAGCTATACAAGTAACTTCATTTTTTGTACTACTTTACAAATATGTACTAAAATTCGTATTAGAAGTTACTCAACTTGTTTGCTGAGATAACAGAAAATAAAAACAATGAGCTAATTTTGCATACAGAAATACTTAAATGATTGTACTCACAGGTGTGTGTATATTTATTATTTCTATGCATGGTGTCCACAGGTAAATAAGCTTTGTAGAGTTCTGCAATAAATTATTGTATAAGAATATAATAATCAATAGGATATTCTGCTTGGTGGAAATTGAGGTCTTTATGACGGTACACCATCACTGCATCTTCTTTTGTGTATGTATGGGAAACCACAGATGAGCTTAAACTCATTCTGCTGAAATAATATGCTAACCAAATCACATTTAAGACTAAAAGTCCTGTATTTTTCTTAATCACTTGAAAACAGAATCCAAAATAAGTACTTGAGCTTTTGATGTCTTTTCAAGCATTAGTGATGTTGACCTCTTTCTAAACAATATTTAGACAATATTTGAAGGGAATACTATTTGAATGAGAAACTATTTATTATCACTTGGCAGCTGTTTTGTTATTTAATTGGTGCAGATGTCAACCTGGGATGTGCAAAGACAATGTTGCTGTATAAGAGTTTGATGAGTTAATGATGAGTTGACCCTTCTTACCCTTCTCCATTCAAAAAAGGTTTTCTTGGTCTGGTTTAAGTCAGTCTTCTGAATATTGGTTAAAGAATACTTTAATATGAGTCCAGGATGCCTGTTTTTAAAACTCCACAATATTTTCCTCTGTGGCTGGCACTGCTGGCGTTCAGAGGTGCTCAGAATGCATTACGCTGTCTATTCACACTGTGAAAAAACAGTGAAGTTATGCAGGTCAAAACTAGAAACTGAGCTTGCAGCCCAGAAAGCTAACCATATCCTGGGCTGCATCGGAAGTATAACTATTAGGTTGAGGGAGGTGATTCTGCCCATCTACTCTGCTCTCGTGAGTCCTCACCCAGAGTAATGCATTCACTTCTGGAGTCTTCAACACAGGAAGGACATGGATCTGTTGGAGCAAGTCCAGAGAAGGCGAAGAAGACGATCAGATGGCTGGAGCACATCTTATATGAGGACAGGCTGAGAGAGTTGGTGTTGTTCAGCCTAGAGAAGAGAAGGCTCCAGGGAGATCTTGTAGCAGCCTTCCAGTACTTAAAGAGGGCCTACAAGAAAGTTGGGGAGGGGGTCTTTTTCAGGGAGTAGTTATAGGATGAGGGGTAATGGTTTTAGGCTGAAAGAGGGAAGATTTGGATTAGGTATTAGAGAGAAATGTTTTCCTGTGAGGGTGGTGAGGCACCAGCACATGCTGCCCAAAGAAGTCAGTCATGCTCCATCCCTGAAGGTGTTCAAGACCAAGTTGGATAAGACTTTGACCTAACGGAAGGTGTCCCTGTCCATGGCAAGGGATTTGGAAATGGATGACCTTTAAGGTCCCTTCCAACCCAAACCATTCTATGATTCTATGATACTTTAATTTCTAGTATTTCTCAAGTAAATGAACAAGTGGGCAGAAAGCTTTCCTCTCTGTCCCGCTGTCTGAAGGCAGCTGTACAAAATGCAAGTTAAACTCAGGCAGGTGAAGATACGAGCTTGATATTACCCCTTCCTCACTCTGGTAACGCTGTGGTGGAAGTAGCCTGGTCAGTTCAGCAAAATCTGCCATTAAAACCTGCCTTGGGCAACCTTTACACCTTGCTGCTGCTGTTGCCCTTTCCTCTAAGGGCTGACTGTGCCTGATGCTTCAAAATACTATGTTAATCTAAATAATTCAGACCTACGTCATCCTAAATTATTTAAACAGACTAGTTGAACTTCTTTAGCAGTCTATTTAAAGCTGTTGTGTAAAATAGAGCCAATTTTTTTTCTGCACATCTTCAGTGGCCTTATTCCTACCATGACCTTAACAAACACAGAGAAACATTTCTGGACAGTGGTTAAAATCATACTGCACATTTCTAAAATCCAAATGTACTTAATTTCATTTCTTTTTAAATGCATGCTCCTCAGATTCTAACTGTTAAAACCAATTAGCGTATACTATATTTCATTTAAGTCTGACAGAGTTTCTTCTTTATTTTTATTGCAACTTAATTTGTGTTCACATACACTGAATGCCCAATTAAAAAAATAGCCTTCTACTAGGGACGCTGCTATGGCAATTTATTCAGTGTGTTTGGGATTTTTTTTAATTAAGACTTATGTTTCTTCCAAAGGCCTGCAAATTTAACAGGGAAAAAAAATGAGTGGAATTCAATGGCATTAGTAGAATTCAGTAAAAACATTAGAATATATTTATCATTTGTCCCGATTTAGGCCCCCCACCCCATGCCATGTCAGCAGCCAAACTGGGCAGCTTTTAGTCCCCATCCCCTCCACGGGAAAGGAAAAAAGTAAATGAGAGAGAGACTTGTGTGTTGGACACTAACAATAGATGAGCTTTAATGAAATAAAAATAATAAAATATGTCCTCTGATCTACTTAATTAATCTGCTTAGCCGTGCAGGTAGATAACAGAGGTACAGGAGACAAAACAAAACATCATCAATCATTCACAGGGAAGATGGGCAAAATCACCCAGGAGCTGGAAGCAAACAACTAAACATGATCCTTTTGAGCCTTGTTGAAAAAAATATTTAGAAATGAGACACCTGCATGGCACGGTGACCAAAGGTTTCTTGATGCTGTTAGCATTTCAGTAAAAGCAACAGATGGAGTGCAGCTGCCCACTTATATCCCCACTGATGGGTCTCTGTCTTGAACTGACAAGACAGCTGAGGCACACCGG
This sequence comes from Clamator glandarius, assembly GCA_033459285.1. Lineage (NCBI taxonomy): Eukaryota > Metazoa > Chordata > Aves > Cuculiformes > Cuculidae > Clamator > Clamator glandarius. Next base: position 493,687 of record JAUNZM010000128.1, on the reverse strand, counting down.
TTTGATTATAGGCAAACTCAGTCTTACCCACTCTGCTAGGACCGCTAATAATTTTACTTGTTCTAACAATGGTTTGATTATATGATGGTCCATCAAAATTCTTTTAAAATAAAATTTCTGCATTGCCTCCTCATCTGTTTGATTCTGGTTCTTGTTATCTTGCTTTAGAAGGTTTAAGGAGTTTAAAATACCCTACCTTTATGAGCTAATAGTTTTCTTTGTCTCAGTTGAGGTCAAGGTGGGTGGAAGTGTGGATCTGCTGGAGGGTCGGGAGGCTCTGCAAAGGGACCTGAACAGGCTGGACTGCTGGGCTGAGACCAACGGCAGGAGGTTTAATAAGGCCAAATGCCGGGTCCTGCACTTGGGGCACAACAACCCTAAGCAGAGGTACAAACTAGGAGAAACCTGGCTGGAAAGCTGCCAGGAGGAGAAGGACCTGGGGGTGCTGGTTGACAGCGACTGAACATGAGCCAGCAGTGTGCCCAGGTGGCCAAAAAGGCCAATGGCATCTTGGCTTGTGTCAGGAACGGCGTAACCAGCAGGTCCAGGGAGGTTATTCTCCCTCTGTACTCGGCACTGGTGAGACCGCACCTCGAGTCCTGTGTTCAGTTCTGGGCCCCTCACCACAAGAAGGATGTTGAGGCTCTGGAGCGAGTCCAGAGAAGAGCAACGAAGCTGGTGAAGGGGCTGGAGAACAAATCTTATGAGGAGCGGCTGAGAGAGCTGGGGGTGTTTAGCCTGGAGAAGAGGAGGCTGAGGGGAGACCTTATTACTCTCTACAACTACCTGAAAGGAGGTTGTGGAGAGGAGGGAGCTGGCCTCTTCTCCCAAGTGACAGGGGACAGGACGAGAGGGAATGGCCTCAAGCTCCGCCAGGGGAGATTTAGGCTTGAGATTAGGAAAAAGTTCTTCACGGAGAGGGTGGTTAGGCATTGGAACGGTCTGCCCAGGGAGGTGGTTGAGTCACCGTCCCTGGAGGTGTTTAAGGTTAGGGTAGACGAGGTGCTTAGGAGCATGATTTAGGGATTGGTGGGAATGGTTGGACTCGACGATCCAGTGGGTCTCTTCCAACCTGGTTATTCTGTGAATACCATTTTTACCAATCACAGATAGTCTATAATATGGTGAGAGACTATATAAGAAACCTAAGACAGACAGAATTCTAGATTAAGTCCACCTTCCTTTCTTAGGGAAAATGCCTGTTGACTAGGAAATCACATGAAAAAGTATACAGTTAGTGCAAGTGTTAAATGAGATTCTTATGCATACTATAAGGAGGCATTAATGATTAAAATATGTCCTCTGATCTATTTGATTAATCTGCTTAGCAGTGCAGGTAGGTAACAGAGGCCACAGGAAACAAAAGAAAACAAAACAAAATAAAAAACCCAGAGACATTCTATGCCACAGCTGAACTTCACTGAGATTTTGGCCACAGCAGCCTGAAATATGGAGGCTACAGACGCTCCTGGGGAGGTGAAACAACAGCTCAAACTTTCACCTGATAGATGCAGACCATATTCTACCTGCCGTGCACCCCAGGACAGTCCTGGGCTGAGCCGTTTACAGAGCAACTGTGCATTGTGCAGGATTCCAGCTTACCAGAAGCCGGTACAGGAAACGCTTCCCACTTGCTCAGGTTAAATGTTAATTCATTCTTGTTTCTCTCATCCCAGAGAGGATCCTTTTAAGAGGAATCGTACATTTTCTGAGTGTTGATTCTTAGCTGCAGAGATAATTAACTCAAATAAAGTGATATTGTTTCCATCAGCACTACTTCAATCATATTAAATTTTTCATATGCAAGTTTCAATTAACTTAGAGTCTTAAAGAAAAATACAAGTAAACTACTCCAGTAGCAAACAGCACATTCAAAGTATCATTCAGGACTTCAAAACCAGTTTTATTCTATGTATATGTTTCACCCTAATCTTTCTTGTCTGAACATGTGAAAGCAACAGAAGATAAAAAATGAAAGCTGAACTTCCATTTTTCGGGGATTAGATAACATTTTCTATATTAAATGGCAATGAAAATCAAAGAGCTCAAAGATGAAGATTAAAAGATGCTTTTCCTGGTTTTGTGCACATAGCAGGAACATGTGCACTGAGAAAAGAGTTGTCCTTATTCAAAATGATGTATGTGACCATTCTAACCAGTATAGCTCAATAATTAATTGAATATTTCAGAGCTCCACAAGAACACCAAGGACTGTAACACTGCATGGTTAAAATCATAGTCACTTGGAAAAATCATGAAATACTACATCAGGAAATGTTGTGTCATATAAGGATTTTTTTTATACTTACTCCCTCCTTCCTTTTCTTTCATTAGCTCTAGTTACTCAGGAAAGCCATGCTTACATATGCATATATGTATAAATAAAAACGTATTTATATAAAATGTAACATTTGCATATACCCAGATAAACGTGTGTGTGTTTTTATGGTTATGGTATGTGTATAAATGAAGTTGTTCTAGGCATTGGAAATCATCTAGAGAATGTAAGCGGATAATTAGGTGATTCCTAACTAGCAATTCTGGGCTGTCAGAGATCTAATTTATACTGGTCAGTAGTGGTTGCGCCTCTAAGTGGGGTTGGTCAGCCCATCTCAGCATGGGGTGGAGGATAAGCTGTCACTGTTTCCAAGGTCCTTCCTCAACACTGAATCTTACTGGAAAATGTTTCCAAAGTCAAACAGATTCTAGTTGTATTGAGTGTTAAGTATTTGCTTTCTTGTCAAGTAAGAAAGCTGTCTCACAAAGACAAAATATAAATTTTATTCTTATAAACTCGCACCTGCCTCTGATTCATGGACTTCTGAAGACATTATCCCAAGAGATTCTGACAGTTTCCTGAAATACTGGCACAAGAGATTCAATCACTGCTCTATCTAGTAAGACATTTACCAAGATTCTGTTGTACTTTTAAACCAGGAGGTGTTCACGGTGTTTTTCTCTGAGTTAATAATTACTACCTGGAGATAGCAGCAAATTTGAAAGAGACAAAACTATTTTAGAAATGCATGCAATAAATAGTGAGGGGTATGCTTTAGATGGTTGTCACAAGGCTCAAGGACAAATTCTAAACAGCATCACTAGCATTTTAATGGCTAAAAATATGTCTTCGATCTGTATTGTGAAATAGTAAATGCTGGCAGACAAAAAAATTACCTGCCAAATTATAAGTGGATAAAACTGCTGCCCTTTCAGTCTCACTTTAAAGATAGCTGTGAAAAATACTTCGCGCTCTAGATCCTTTGAAATCAGGGAACTTCTAGTGCTCTCCAAACATTAATGTATCCTCAGAATATGTTTTAAGGCTACTTTTAATTCATTTTAAATAAACTGAATTACACAATAGTACATGGAATCAAACTAGCAAGCTAGTGGCAGAGCCAAAGGTGGAATCCACCATTCCTCACTGTCAGATCAGTGTGTTTAGGACTGAACCATGCAATACCCTGGGTGAAACTCTATCCCATACCAAGCTGGTACAGAGATAGAATGTAAAATCCGACACACCGAATGTAAAAAAGCTTTAACAGTTACAGCTGCAAGTAAATTAAGAAATATTCACCTTAACTTCAATGATTAAAAACAGAGGTTCAGAACAGATTCTCTTTCAGAGGTGCAAAAAAGGAGGACAACATAAACAAGCTGAAGGGTGTCTCTACTGAGAATATAGTTAAAATGCAGAACTAAAACTGCAATGATGGACATAACGATATTAGATAAGCACTTAGAAGATGATAAACCTATAAAGAATGCACAGATAGTTGGATAAGCTTTTAGGGAATTTCTGGCTTTCTTCCATCCTTTAATTTAATTTTAAACTGTGTATTTAATTGAAATATTTTTAGATGTCTGTTGGGTTTTTTTTATGGTACGTTTTCCTAATCCATTGCAATCCTTTTTCAAGAACAGAACGATACTCTGGCAACACGACTGTCTAAGTTGCAAGAAAATGGGAGGACAAATGTGTTAGAGAATTCAATCAGTAATATAATGAGAGCTGCTAGGTTTGAGTACGGTTTCTGTGGGTAAAGGAGGATCTTGGTGAAAGGGGAATATTCATCTGAATAATTGACTTTAAGTAGACTGAGGATGGCACTAGCTGCAGTGACATGCGTTGTTGTATGTGACGTACAATGTCACACATTTTTGCATAGAATATAATTTTATCCAGGTTCACTAGGAAGCACTTAAAGGAAAAAAGTTCTCCTTTTGGAGTCAGAATTTCTAACCATAATTAGCCCAAGACACACTAGTATCCAGAAGAAAAAGGTGTTTGGAGGCTTTTTCATTATAAAAGTGATACCTTCTTAGTCCTGTGAAAATGTCCAAAGATGACAATCCTCCTTAATGTGAAAATTCAGCAATTAAAATCCTCTTAGTAATTCCAAATTACTTCCCAAGAGGCAAATTAGATGGGAAAGAAGTTTTTATGCTAATTTTCTTTAGAACAGAATTCTTTACAGGAAAAATCCCCTGAATAAATAACTGTACCCTTAATCCTGGCAGAGGCAGTGACATAGTGTGCATTTAAAGTCACAGATTTAAATACTAAGAAGATAGTAGCATGTGCTGCTGATGCATCTAAATGGTGAACAGTATTGCAGACTCTAGCTAAGAGAAGTGAGTCTTAGTTTTCCCTGGAGTTCTCTTACAGTCCCAGTGTCCTGGAAGTCTTTTCCTTGTGGAAAGCAAAGAAGCAGCTGCAGATATAAGTAAGCATTATTTCTCTTGATGCACATGACCTGAAATGGTCCAAAGATGGAAGAAAGCAGAGGGCAATGAGAGATTAGAAAGATAAGTAAACAGAATGATGCAAAATGACACAGAAAAAGGTTTTCCAGATCAGAAGAAGGCAACCCTATTAGTAAGAGAAGATTTGGTCTCAAGAAATATCGAAGAGACCCCCAGGCCTGCCATTTTCCCCCAGCGTGATGGAAGCCCCTGCTTTGCACTCGCTTCACGCTGCTTTTAATTCCCGATGCTTACACAACGAGAAATCTAGATGGATAGATACACAAGAGGATCCCTGGGGAGACACAATTCCTATGTGTAAAATATTACACCTGAGGCCAATTTTAAGTTCTTAGCTAAGTATACAGTTTGCATATTCAGTGAATTAATTTAAATGTATGTATCAGATAGAAATGTAATGGTTCTTAGATCAGTTCTCTAAATCACTGCTTATATGTATATGAATCTCATTCAGTTTGTTTGTTGCTGAATGAACAGGCACCGTTTCATGAGTCATGGAAGCCCATTGTCATTTTAAATGCAGAAAAGCTTGCCTTGCAATTTTTATTCGTTAGTACACAAGGTTACTGGCTTTTTCACAAAAGCTTAAGCAAGGATCTACAGTCCTGTGACACTTTTAGTTCTGTCCTGCTCCTCCATTGTAGTTTCAATATCAGCTTGGCTAATATTTTATTTCAACTATAATTTCAATGAATTTGTTCTATATGCATATTTTCTGTAGGTCCATGATGAATATGCAAATGTTTACCATCTTCTTAAGCTTTTGGCTTAAGCTCAATGAACCTACGGAATTATTGCTTAAATTAATGCTGTCCCATAAATAAATTTTAAACTGTAGGGATTTGGGTAAGGACATATTGGAAGACATGATAATTTTTCCTGCATTCTCAATAGGTCTTTATTTAAATAAAAATGTACCAAATCTCTTACTACTCTTAATGATCATAGAAATCACTCAGCTGCCTGCTTTCTTCACCAAGTTGTTGCCCAAAAGTATGTTGATACCAGCTTACACACACCAAGACTTACTAAAGGGGTTCGCGTCTGATGGTAAACATCAACTCTAACAATAAAAGGTAGTTTGGAAAAGAAACAAACCTGCAGAACAATTGATATTTCAATGGATCTTTTCAGATCTTTCCATGATTAATAATTCAGCAGAGGATGATTTGGGCCTCTTCCAAATTCAGAAAGCTATGCTGTTAAAGGTACCAGATAAAGAAACCTGAAAACTGAAATTCTGTATTTATATACAACTTAGAAACAGCTTTAGGGAATATACTGCACTGCCAACACTAACCTAAGAAATACTCTTCAGAGGAAAAGACATTTCAAGATATATGTCTAATTATTCTATGGCCTTTCTACCAAAACCACTAACCTAACATTTGACTTTATTCTATAAGAAAGTTCTGTTCACAAGACAGAAATACTGATAACCACTGAGAATACCAGTTTTCACATCATGTTTGATTACTGAGGACTAGACTGGGACTAAAGCTTGCTCTGTTGCTTTTTTAATAGCCAGCAGACCATATTGTCTGTCAGAAATAATACATCGTCTTCAGTGAGTTGTGACCCAGTTGGTGACTGCAAATTGAATCTCACTATATTCCCCTTACTACTCCTTTGAGATTAAGATCCTATTATCCATTACCTCTGTCTTTGTAAAGCATGTAATTTCTTATGAAATTTGGTCATTCCAAAGCTAACAATATGTTTAAAGGTCTGTATAAAATGGTCTTCAGTCATTGCCAAGAGGGAATGAAGCTAACATTAGAAGTTCATCAATGCATATAGTAAACAAAGAATAAAAACAGATTGCTAGGAATGGTTTTTACATTTGCTCTGCAACATTGAGTTCTGGAAAATAATATATACAAGTCAGAATACATTTCTATATCAAAATGCAGTCAACAGCAGGAGACTATATTTTGCTTAGCATAGTAAATTCCTTATTGGACAGCTTACAAAGAAACTAGAGGGAAGAATGATAAGGAAAGCATATACTGGACATCTTCTGTCTACAAAGGTGCTTCTTGTCTTGCTGAGGGGAAAAAAACTTCACATTACTACAGGCCTGGTGCTGTCTTATTTGTACTTAGCTTTAAGAATATAAACTAGATCTGTAGTTTGGTTTTATGCTCATTTTTATCATTCATTCCCCGGCTTAATTTTTACATATTTATATATATATAAAGATACATATCCTGTGGAGACATTTTACAGAGGAGGAGGCCTGGATGCTGTTGGACTGATTGATACCGAGCAACTCTGACAAAGCCTTAAAACAGAGAACTGAAAGAAAAACAAAGGCCAGTTCAGTGAGAAAAAGAGACAGCCTTCTGATAAACAAAGGCCAACTGCAAGGAATACAAGAGATAGTTCAGTGGGAATGAGTGCCAATTGAAAGGAAAACAATGGAAGAGAACAATTAACATAGTTAATTTTAGTGTAACTTTGTTTTCTAGCATGCACCGTAGTTTAGCCAGTAATATGTTAGTAATAGCTTTATGGACACCTATCTTTAGCCAATAATACACTGTAGATGCTGGGCACCCAGTTATGTAACTAAAAAGAGTATATAAAGAAACAGCTAAGATCAATAAAATGTTATCAATCCATCAGATTGAAGTCTGTGTGATCAATCTCCTCAATACCCTATATATTTTTATATATGCCTTGCTAGCTTGTTCTTCAATGAATGAATTCAAGCACTCAGTCCTATCGACTACTCAGTAACTTCACAAATATACACCATCACGGAGCTACTTCAGTCATCGCTTTTAAACTGCTTTACAGACCATCAGCTCATGGAGTGAGTCATGTCTTCCTGATGCTGTTTTTTTTTAAAAAAGTAAAAGATTAGAGAAGAAAAATAAAGTAGAGAAGGAAAAATAGTTCTTTCCAGGCTCTGTTTGCTGATGGAGGTGAGACCGCAATGCCAATATTCCTTATCTCTGGCTTATCTAATCGACATATGTCCCTGAATCAGGCCTAGTAATGATGCCTTTTTTGAGGACAGTGCAGGGAGAAAGTGTGCTTCTCCAAATCCTATGGATACTACGGATGGCAAGGATAACGGTAAAATTCCTTCCATCCTCCCAGCCTTTCTCCACAACTACTTCCCACACTACTTAATGACTTCAATAACCATAAAGAGCAGAGTCATGTCCCCACTACCCTGCCTGTTAGTTCTAATTGCCAGTGCATCAATTATGATCCATTAATTTCTGGTTCCATTCCTCCCTTGTTTACCAGACATGATGTCAATCCAGTCCTTGAATTGTATCAGTAGATGTTTTTGTTTTCATTAATTTGGTAAGCCACCCTCTCCACCACTTCTCTCTCAACAACCATTGTTATAGGCAAATAGGACATTTTATGAACCGTCTCTCTTAAAAATCTGTCTCCACTTAAGAATCCAGCTTACAGTTTGGTTTGGCCCGATAAGACCTCAGCAATTACAAGAGAATATCTAGTATGAGAATGTCCCTTAAGAACTGATCATCTTTGCTCTATTTAAATGTTAAAGCTAATGTCATTACAAATTCAAATTATCCTGGCCTCTAGACCTGTAATAACATTTGAGTAGTAAAAGTATTATGCTGTATGTTCACTTCAACAACTGTGTCACTCCTGGGTGCTCCTGGTACCGAGAGTATTTCCACAAGAGCCATATTGGTTTTCTTCATCCACTTTGTGTAGCATGTCAACTCATTCTTTTCACATTATGCACTAATTCAAAAATAAACATGTAGTATGACAAGTTAGGTTCAAAAATCTCTGAAGGACAAACCTGCATACAGCAAATCAGCTGATACTTTGTGCCCTCAACCATGACTTACTCTGATTCTCCTAGATTACATATTACTGACTGATCGGTTCATAAAGTAAATGGACAGCTGCAATAGAGAGCAGACATTTTAATAGTGGAGTTCTGTAGACATGGCTGTTTGCCAAAGAACACATTGTTAAAGCTAGCAGCATAAAATGAAAAATTAAGATACTGGCACTAAGACCTACTGGTAGGAGCTGAGGGTCAGTAAAGGACAGAGCAGTAATCTAAAAGATTTTTTCCACTAGATTAAATTTAGGACAGGCAAGGCATCCTTGCTTTGGAGAAGTGTTTTGCGGTGCTGGGAACTGTGGTGAGTCTCCAAACACACATATAAACCCCTTTTGGCGGTGCAACAAGGCCTTCTTGGCCAATTAGCAGTTTGGTACAATCCTTTTTTATGGCACAGCTGTCGCAGTTGGACGTAACACCACTCAGATCAGTTCTGAAATGTACTTTGTCATTAATCAATATGTATTTCAATGTACATGTTTTATTTTATACTCTACTCTGTTTTGTGGATTTGGAACACATCAACAATTTATTGAAATTGCCTTTTGCCTGAAACAGATGCAGACTAACGGCTGCAAGGAAAAAGGATAGATTCAGATGCTCCTTCCTCAGTAGCTGCTGTCATTGTCACCAGTTAACGTACATTGCAAATGAAAATGGTTTTGAGAAATTGTCTGGTTTAAATGGCTGAGCATTCATTATTCAGGAAACTCCAAACATACCACGTGCCTTTCTCTGGGTACACACATTGTGCTCCAATCTTTACTTACTTGCTCAAATAGTATCAAGACATCTTTTTACTGCTGTTCTATACAATGACTACAATATACCCTGTGTTATGTCTTTATTCCTCTCAGTAATTCCATTGTCACTATGACCTACTGCCTCTTTATTGACTCTGACTTCTTTACATAGTTGTATTTTTCTTCACAGATGCATTTAAGTAGTTTGTCAGCATCTGTATACCATCTCATATATTTCAGTGCCTGAGAGTCCTCGTTCCTTTGAAGCAGCTTAGAGCTGAAGCAAATAAGCAAACAGCTACCAGCTGAGATGGTGAGACTCTGCAACGTTGTCTTATGGGACCTGTGATTTAATATTACAGTATAAATCTAAACTTTTTTTGCTTGTTTGTTCATATGGAGTCAAACTAGGAGTGTTCCAAGTGGTCTCTGGAGAGCTCAGCTAAGAATTATAAGTCTTCTCAACCTGTGGCTGTGCATAAGCAATAGGCAACCTTAGCTATAGATTTCATTACTTGGAATCATTTAGCCTGAGCCAATGGTATAAAATAAAGCCACTGTATGTGCCTGGAAATCTTGTCAGCTCAATGCAGTGAGATTTTCTCTCTCAAAGCATAGCAGCTCTGAAATTTATAAGGTGAATTATAAAGATATCTTTTTGTGATTTCTTTTTTTCTGAAGTAGGAGAATTGCTAACTATTTCAATGATTTACAAAGCGTACAGAGACTGAGCCCGAACATCTGCCGCACAGTATTCATTATTCATCTGTGTTAATCAAGCATAGCTCAGTCTTCCCTGTGTTGCACTGGGCAAGTCTGTGATTATCAACAAAGGCAGAGCCATCCCTGCTGTGTGAGATGATGAGAAGAGAGAGAGAGCAAAGCTCAACCACATGATGGCAAAAACATCACAGGACATGGGAGATTTTGTGCCACATCCCCCCTGGCTCACCTGGGAGAAGAAGAGGTGTATAACTCCCTTGGTTTTCTCTCTTTCCTCTTCACTCCACCTGAATCCAGCATATTTACCCCTCGGTTCAGACTATAATTGCTATCTCATTGGACAAATTGCAATTCTTACACTTTAAGGTTAGGACTTTAAGGTATTTATCTAACCTTGCTCCAGATTATTTTTAGATGTTGGAATGAATTACTATTGCAATGCTTTCAGACATTTTGGGTTAGAAAACTATAGAGAAGTGTTACTTATGTCTTTTCAGCGGCTTAACACGAGCAGATGAATCCAATGGAAAAAATATAGCTTTTTTCACATTACACGTTTTAACAGGAATGCTTGTGTTACTTGTACAATCATCTAATTTCTCTCGTGCAAACCATCTCAACAGGGTATGAAGTGAGAAGCCATAGATTCCTTCTTCTAATCTTACTCCATGGAAGTTTAATCTGGATAACTATGTGTCTGACTCCCTAATCAAAAGGTTGTTAAAAATGCGGGCCTCTAAGATACATAAGAAGGTGTAGATGTTTCATAACTGCACCCACATGGATTTTTGGGGCTTATCCATACTGACCATAATTTATTGTGACTGTCCACTCCCTTTATTTTAGAGCAGTCAGAGAGGTTGCATCAGTTTCTCATTAGAAAACTGGACTGCATGTGCATTATGTTAATACAGGATGAAAGAAACACACTGAATATACGGCAAGGTTAAAACCTGGCACAGAAAAATCAGTCTGACTCTGCTTGCACACGCCTCCTTTGTCTTGGATTGTACCAATCAGGGCTGGTGCAAATACAGCTAGTAAGCTTCCTTCCATTTTAAGCAGCTTCATTAAAAAGACCTGAAAAGTGGGACAACTTAGCAGCTTAATATCACTCTAACACAATATGGATGCTAATCTCTAATATCTTTATTCAGGACATTCTTTCTCTGGGTTCTCTGCCAACACCCTTTCCCTCAGCCCCGTCTCAGCAAGGGAAGAAATAGGTCCTGGAGTGATTGAGGTCAGTGGGGCAGCCAGCCCCAGTGATATAATCACAGGACTGCAAACCACAAGCATTTGAGCCTAACGTAGCTGACAAAGTTGCTGGCTGACCCACATTGGATGGAAGAAGAGACCCAGACAGACTCACAGCTGAGACAACCATCAATACAGATGCCCCAAGGCCCCTAGATACAGAATTTCTCACTGGTCCTCAGTCTCTCTGACAGCAGGAAGCATTTTAATCATCATATCTCACTTGGATCTCTGAACAGAAAAGCACAACTACTAGTAGTTAAGTGAAGGTATTTAAAACGCTGCTACAACAGATTCTTTTCAGAGGGTTGTGTGGAATAGGCTAAGCCTAATCAGGGGCTGAAGACTGAAGGCTAATAGAAATAATCTTTATCCTAATACCTCCTACACTTATTAATGCTGATATAGTTGAACCATCAGTATGAAAGGAAATTTTAAGGAAAAAAAATAAACATAGGCCTAAATTAGTGAAGTTGGAGTCAAATATTAACAGTAAAAACAATAACAAGTGCAATGAAGAATATTAATTTGTTGCATCTTCTAGAGATGAGACTCTCAGAGTAATACAAGTGAAGTACATACTAAGTATGTTCAAGGTTAAAGTAATGCCAAGGCTCTTTTGGTTCAGTACCCCTGCCTTCTGAAATCCTCTCTTAAATTTTAAGGCTTCAGTGACATCTGCTGTTGAAGACCCATTTAATTCATTACTTGTGATTTAACAGATATTCCCTCTAAGTGAATTCTTCTTCCACAGAGTATCTTATATTCAATTCTATTTGTAAAGTTTCCTGCCACCACAGAAACCTTTAATCTGTTCAGAAATCCTCCAAGACAGAGGTCTTCTGTTGTTCTCTGCATCCAACAAGCTACTAAATCACTCTAGTGCTTTTCTAGCAACAGAAATTTTCTCTCTGCCTTGCTCCTGCCCTCTCTTACAATTTTAATATGTAGAAATTGCACGAGCACATGTTTAACTGCCAATAAAGCTATTCCCAATGTGTTCAAATCCATCCAAAATACCAAGATGAAATTTATGCTCAAAAAGCAACCACAACAATGGACTCATGTGTGAAATGATTGTGAAACTTTGTAAAACAGTGCTTCTGTGCTCTCACAATAGTCTTTAAGGAAAACTAGCAGAAGAGAGTACACTAACGATTTAATCTGTGGTTCCCATTCACGTGTGACTTTAATGATCATGAGCACAGAACAGAAAGGCCACAGGCTTCTGTCAAGCCCCTAATCCAAGTAGTTCAAGAAAAGCTAAAAATAATGCTAACAGCTGATTCTTCAGCTCAGAGCAGAGACAGAAGAATTCAGAATTAAACTCACTGCATTGCTTAGTTGACAGCACCAGTTATGTGATGGGGTGATTTCTCTGCTGGATAAAAGGTGTCACATCAATGCCATTAACAAGATATGGTCAAGCAGTACACAAAATACAGACATATAGTTGCATTTCTTTCTTGTCACTCTGAAAAAAAAAGTCTTTTCACATTAAAATTAATGGCCCACACTCCTGTGGTGTGTTGGTGTCAAGGCTACAGAATTGGGGGTCCAGAATTCTGCATCTTGTTTCTGCTGTAAAAATGTTGTATGAACTTGTGTAAGCCACAAAGTCAAATCTTCAGAAGCCTTCTACATTCCTGAGCGATAAATATTAGACACCAGATTTTTCTTGCAGAAGTGCCTGCTACTCCCAAAGCAATAACAGAAGCAACTGGAACATGAGAGTGTTTTGCAGTAAAGGAGCCCTAGACCAAGGACAACCAAGCTGCTCACCCGGGAACGGAAGCATTTAACATTCAAGTGGCCCTTGAAAATGCGGGTCTCATGTTCCATTTCTCAGTGGTTTTGTGGTTGATTCATTAATTCCTTGGGGTTTAGGCCCTGTTAGTATTACCAAGGTGTCAATGAATAAAAAGTAAAACAGGATGGAAAACCTTTAACAAAATCCTGGCTCCTATCTTCTTTTGCTACTGGATATTAGATGCATACTAACACCGCATTGTCCGAGTCACTTTGCAGACAAGGCCAACTGATACACAACTGTGATATTTTTTATTTTAGTAATTAAAGCCCATAGCAGGAAGTGACTTCTTAATTTTATTTCATTAAAACACTAACCCTGTTAGAAGTTAGAGGTGAAGGAGTGAAGTAAAGAAGTCAAAGGGAAACTTCCTACTGTACCATCAAATTTTCAGTCCTCCACAGCATTATAAACCAATGGAAATTAAACAGTAAACAGACATAAGGTTGCATTATTTAGACTAAACATAAGGAGGAATTTCTTCACGATGAGGGTGGTGAGGCCCTGGTACAGGTTGCCCAGGGAAGCTGTCCCTGCAGGTGTCCAAGGCCAGGCTGGATGGGACCTTGGGCAGCCTGAGCTAGTGGGATGTCCCTGCCCATGGAAGCGGGGCTGGAATTGGATGATCTTTAAAGTCCCTTCCAACCCAAACTATTCTACGATTCTATGATTATATGATTTATCTCTAATCCTTTTTTTCAAACTGTAGCTGACTGAAACATCTCTTCTCTTGGGCACACTGGAGCTGTAGTGAACAGAACCAGTTCCATTGGATATTTTCTCCTTGCTGGAAGAGATCCAGATCCAAATTCAGCAAGTGTTTGGAGATTCTTAAGAGTTTCTGTACAGCTGCCTGGGCAGGGCAGGGTCTGAGGATATGAAACTGGCTGAAGAAGAGAGACGTCTCTAGAATAAGAGGTAGGCATCATTAATACATAAATTGAAAGAACTAAACTAAGTGGTAAGGATCTAAAATAACCCTTTAAGCCAATCCTTTTGGAGTGAATTGTTGCACAGTGTAGAATTAAATAAGAAAAAAACCCACATGTAAAGAGAAGCCTCTGTCTTTCAAAAATATTTTTACAATGTACTTTGAAGTTTGATCCATCCTGCATTATTATATATTACTAAATATTAAAACTGTGGTTGTTGTAAGACTTTTTGCTAATATCTACCAATTAAAGAAAGCTGATTTAATATGGAAAGCTTATTCCAAAGTGATTTTTCTGGTTTTGACATCAACACCATGCAAGCCCTGTACCAGTGGGAGGTTCCTCTTGCATTGAATAAGCACATATTGCTCAGTTTGCGTTTTGTGGCTTGTCACTTCTTTAGTGGAGCACTGATTGTATTTTTACTTGTGTGAATTTCTGTTAGGTTTCGTGAACTACAAAAAAGCAGGTATTATTGATTCATATTTAACAAATGTAAATGTATTATTTTGCTAAGCTATAAAGTCTAATTAGTAATATTCTATTACTAAGTCTATTAGTAATGTTTAATATTCTGGTAAGTCTTATGATGCATTGCCTGTGAAATTCTCTTCCACATTTAGACTTTATGATGAAGTTTTCATTATCTGAGGTTTTGTATTCCATTCCAACACAACTGGGACAGGGGTAATGACATGTACTTCTCTTTAAATTAGTTTTTAGGGGGGAGATAAGTATGACTTTTAATTTCATTAGGAATAAAATGCTTGTAATTCGCTTAAGGCCCCACCACACAATTGCAATGTTGTACTGAAAGCAAGAAGAACGAATTTATGAGGTAAAACTGATGCAGTTCAACGACTGTTGAGCAGTCAAAGTGTTAAAGAGTCAGCGGGGAGGACTCTGGCGGTTTGAGGCGCGTCGCTGGGTTTCTCCGGGGCGGATTATCCGGGGTGGGGTGCGTCTTGCGGGCTCTGGGAAGCCCCCCCGGACGCCTGGGCCGCAGCTCGATGTTGCTGCCGCCCTGTGGCCGCCGCGCGGTACCGCAGCCCCCGGGCCCCGCGGCCTGTGCTCCCCCCGGCGCTCACAGCGCGGTACCGCAGCCCCCGGGCCCCGCGGCCTGTGCTCCCCCGGCACCCACAGCGCGGTACCGCAGCCCCCGGGCCCCGCGGCCTGTGCGCCCCTAGCGCTCACAGCGCGGTACCGCAGCCCCCGGGCCCCGCGGCCTGTGCTCCCCCCGGCGCTCACAGCGCGGTACCGCAGCCCCCGGGCCCCGCGGCCTGTGCGCCCCTAGCGCTCACAGCGCGGTACCGCAGCCCCCGGGCCCCGCGGCCTGTGCTCCCCCCGGCGCTCACAGCGCGGTACCGCAGCCCCCGGGCCCCGCGGCCTGTGCTCCCCCCGGCGCTCAGAGCGCGGTACCGCAGCCCCCGGGCCCCGCGGCCTGTGCTCCCCCTGGCGCTCAGAGCGCGGTACCGCAGCCCCCGGGCCCCGCGGCCTGTGCTCCCCCGGCGCTCAGAGCGCGGTACCGCAGCCCCCGGGCCCCGCGGCCTGTGCTCCCCCTGGCGCTCAGAGCGCGGTACCGCAGCCCCCGGGCCCCGCGGCCTGTGCTCCCCCTGGCGCTCAGAGCGCGGTACCGCAGCCCCCGGGCCCCGCGGCCTGTGCTCCCCCGGCGCTCAGAGCGCGGTACCGCAGCCCCGGGCCCCGCGGCCTGTGCTCCCCCTGGCGCTCACAGCGCGGTACCGCAGCCCCCGGGCCCCGCGGCCTGTGCTCCCCTGGCGCTCACAGCGCGGTACCGCAGCCCCGGGCCCCGCGGCCTGTGCTCCCCTGGCGCTCAGAGCGCGGTACCGCAGCCCCCGGGCCCCGCGGCCTGTGCTCCCCTGGCGCTCAGAGCGCGGTACCGCAGCCCCGGGCCCCGCGGCCTGTGCTCCCCTGGCGCTCAGAGCGCGGTACCGCAGCCCCCGGGCCCCGCGGCCTGTGCTCCCCTGGCGCTCACAGCGCGGTACCGCAGCCCCGGGCCCCGCGGCCTGTGCTCCCCCCGGCGCTCAGAGCGCGGTACCGCAGCCCCGGGCCCCGCGGCCTGTGCTCCCCTGGCGCTCAGAGCGCGGTACCGCAGCCCCGGGCCTGGATCCCGGCTGGGTGCCGGGCCTCCGCCGCTCTCGGGGGGCAGGCGCGGCCGTCCCGCCTGCTCTGAGGGGGCTGGGGAGGGAAAAAGGAGAGTGGGGACACCCCAGGAACGGGGAAAGGCCCGACCCCGAACGGCCGGGGGGTAAAACATGGGAGAAGCGGAAAAGTAGGGGTGAGGCACCGAGAGAGAGAGAGAAATCTCATTGATAGGTGGATAGGAATAAATGTGGATACGTAGATATGTAAAGATAAAATACATGGTCTATATATTCTATGTATTATCTGTTATCTATGTATATTATACAAAACATAGGTAAATATGTAAAGTTAAAATATACAGTCCATATATTCTATATATATTCTTTATTATTTATTATACATAATATAGATAGATAAATATGTAAAGATAAAATATATAGTCGATATAAACTATATATTCTATATTATCTATTATATAGTATGTATGTATATTATATATCATATAGGTAGATGAATATGTAAAGATGAAATAGATAGTCTATATGTATTATGTTATATATATTCAATATATTCCATATTTATTATATATTCCATATGTATATTATGTATATTCTCTATATTCTCTATATATTAGCTATGTATAATATATACACATGCCAAATATAGCATATATGTGCTAAATATATTATACATTTTACATTATACATTCTACACTATATATTATAAATTATACGTCTATATAAAAATAGAATCTACAGGTAAGACATATATCACCTGTATAATGTATCTATTGTCTCTATATAAAAATATAGATATGCTATATACGATCTGTATGATATATCGATATATACGTATTATATAGTTATATGGAGATAAATGTGTATTTAAATTATTTAAATGGTATATTATTATTGTTATATAACATACTATAATTCATGAATAATACAATTATAATTATAGTTATTGTTTATACTTATATACAATTATAATATTTATAATATATCATAATATATAAAATATAAATATATAATATTAGAATACATATAGATATATAAATACACATATTTTTATATATAAAATTAATATTTCTATGTATCTAAAAGGAGTTAGAAATAAAAACCTCTATCTGTTATATTATATAGGGATTCTAAATAGAAAAGAAAGCTTAAAAATATATTCATGGGGGTTTTAAATCCCAATCCCACAGCCCCGGGCCACCCCAGCCCCGGTGCTGGTGGCCGCCTGCTGCCCTCGGTACGTGTCGTGCAGCCCTCAGGGGAGGCGGGCATGCAGCCAGAGGTGAGCCGCAGAGGTGTTGGAACTAGATGATCTTTAAGGTCCCTTCCAACCTTAATAACGGGCTCTGCTGCCTCTCTCCCTCGCCCAGGACACGGCTGCCTTTTCCTCTCCAGGGATGCTGCCGGCTGCTCCCGCTTCAGGCTTGTGGAAAGGGGTGGCAGAGCCTCGTGGACCATGGACGGGAGCCACGCTGAACCTGGAGAGGCCGGAGGAAGGTAAAGAAGAAGAAATCTCAGTCCATCTGGCCTGCAGCTGCCTCCCACCCGAGGCAAGACAGAATCTGCTTCTCCCTCTTCGTTGTCCTCAGCAGCCCAGGGCACCAGCATGCAGCGCAGGATCTGTATGCATCACCAACAGCACGGTACAGCCGCAGAATGTGTGAGTGAGCAGGGCTGCATGTCTAGGAAGCCTCATCTCATAAGAGCTCTGAGACATCTTCGTATTCTCTTAGGTAGAGAATAGCCAAGTGCCCAGAGTTTCACAAGCAGAAGGGAGGAGTGAAGGAGAAAGAAGCATCTGAACTGCAAAATTCTCCTGGCAGCACTGAGAGCGAGAGCTGAGATGAGAGCAAGAGCTGTGGTGAGTCCTGGGCTGTCAGGGCCCTGTCACCTCTCTCTTGTCCATCCCTTTTGTGCCTCTTGTGCGACCCAGGCCCACCCTGGCCCCCTCT
The DNA here is from genome assembly GCA_033459285.1 of Clamator glandarius. Lineage (NCBI taxonomy): Eukaryota > Metazoa > Chordata > Aves > Cuculiformes > Cuculidae > Clamator > Clamator glandarius. The sequence continues at coordinate 475,530 of JAUNZM010000128.1, read as the reverse complement.
CTTTCCCACACTGCTGGGATAGGTTCTGCTTCCCTGTATCTCTCCTCTATTATTATTCTTTTAACCTGCTCCCTCTCCCACTTTTTTTATCAACCTCTGTCTCTGTCCTGCACCCATTGCTGCTTTTTCCTTCTTCATCACTTTGTCACAATCTGCAGACCCCTCTTCCCTCCCACAATTTCTCTGGCCTCTTCCCTGGCATTCCGTTCCTTTCTGCACCTGTACGTGCTGCTCTGTGTCCCTGTCTTCCTATCTCTCTCCTTCCTTCCTTCTCTTTCTCTCTGGTCCTTTGTATTGCTCACTGTTGCTGGGGTTTTGCATTCTGTACTTCACTGTCCCCATCCTCCTTCCTGTTCATCTCTTACTCTCTCTGACCTTTTGTACTGCTCCCTGAGGTTTTCCATAGAATCATAGAATAACCAGGTTGGAAGAGACCCACTGGATCATCGAGTCCAACCACTCCTATCAAACACTAAACCATGCCCCTCAGCACCTCATCCACCCGTGCCTTAAACACCTCCAGGGAAGGTGAATCAACCACCTCCCTGGGCAACCTGTTCCAGTGCCCAATGACCCTTTCTGTGAAAAATTTTTTCCTAATGTTCAGCCTAAATCTCCCTGGCGGAGCTTGAGGCCATTCCCTCTTGCCCTGTCCCCTGTCACTTGGGAGAAGAGCCCAGCTCCCTCCTCTCCACAACCTCCTTTCAGGTAGTTGTAGAGAGCAATGAGGTCTCCCCTCAGCCTCCTCTTCTCCAGGCTGAACACCCCCAGCTCTCTCAGCCGCTCCTCATAAGATTTGTTCTCCAGCCCCTTCACCAGCTTCGTTGCTCTTCTCTGGACTCGCTCCAGAGCCTCAACATCCTTCTTGTGGTGAGGGGCCCAGAACTGAACACAGGATTCGAGGTGCGGTCTCACCAGTGCCGAGTACAGAGGGAGAATAACCTCCCTGGACCTGCTGGTCACACCGTTTCTGATACAAGCCAGGATGCCATTGGCCTTCTTGGCCACCTGGGCCACTGCTGGCTCATGTTCATGACAACCAACACCCCCAGGTCCTTCTCCTCCGGGCAGCTTTCTAGACAGACTTCTCCTAGTCTGTAGCTGCACAGGGTTGTTGTGCCCCAAGTGCAGGACCCAGCGCTTGGCCTTGTTAAACCTCATGCCATTGGACTCTGCCCAGCGGTCCAGCCTGTTCAGATCCCTTTGCAGAGCCTCCCGACCCTCCAGCAGATCGACACTTCCACCCAGCTTGGTGTCATCTGCAAACTTGCTAAGGGTGCACTCGATGCCTTCATCCAGGTCGTTGATAAAGACATTGAACAGGTCTGGACCCAGCACTGAGCCCTGGGGAACCCCACTTGTCACTGGCCTCCAGCTGCATTTAACACCATTTCCCACCACTCTCTGGGCCCGGCCGTCCAACCAGTTTTCCACCCAGGAGAGCGTGTGCCTGTCCAGGCCAGAGGTGACAGTTTCCGAAGCAGAATGCTGTGAGAAACTGTGTCAAAGGCTTTACTGAGGTCCCGGAAGACACATCCACAGCCTTTCCCTCGTCCAGCAGCCGAGTCACTTTGTCATAGAAGGCGATCAGGTTAGTTTGGCAAGACCTGCCTTTTGTAAACCCATGTTGACTGGGCCTGATCACCTGGTTCCCTTGCATGTGCTTCATGATCACACTCAAGATCACCTGTTCCATGACTTTCCTTGGCACTGAGGTCAGACTGATAGGCCTGTAGTTCCCTGGATCCTCCCTGCGGCCCTTCTTGTAGGTGGGCACAACATCAGCCAGCCTCCAGTCCATCCTTCATCTCCCTGCAGGGCTCCTGCCACCCACCCTCCCTCTCTTTCTTTTTTTCTCTTTCTGCCCCAGCTCTGCTTTCTCCACCTGTCCTGCTCCAAGATGCTTTTTTCTCTTCCTCTGGCTGAAGCCAGCCAGTTCTCCCAGGCCCTGCTGGGAGAAACAAAGCAAAGCAGTCCTGCTCAGTCCTCCTCTTCAAGTGAACTCCAGGACAGCCCCACACAGCAGGTTCAGAAGCTGCACCCTGAGTTGTGACCTGTCACACTGGTCTGTGAACTGAGTGCTGACCTACAAGGCTCTGGTGACAGGACTGTCCCTATAAAGAGGCAATTTCCAGTCTTTTGTAGCAGTCCCATTGACATGTTAGTCTGTGAAAAGCATCTGGGAACTTTGTCAGGATTATCATCCCTCTAAATGGCATGGAAAGCTTTGGATTGTGGGAGAATGAAGAAGCTGCTAGGCCAAATTAAACAACTTGCCTGCTTAGTGCAGTGTCCCGTGTTTAAACAGCAGTTAGTGTTGAATGCCCAGCAGAAGGCAGTGGAAGTACTGCAGCAAATCACCGTGCAGCATCCTCAGCCTTGGGGAAACTCCTATTCCTGATTGTCCATCTTGGATTTTGAGGCATGTGGATCAACCGCCTTCGGATTTATCTGCTGATCTAACTCAGAATATCATAGAATCACCAGGTTGGAAAAGACCTCTTGGATCATCAAGTCCAACCATTTCTATCTGCTGCTAAACCATGTCCCTGAGCACCTCGTCTACCCATCTTTTAAATACCTCCAGGGATGGGGACTCAACCACCTCCCTGGGCAGCCTCTGCCAGGGCCCAGTGACCCTTTCTGTGAAAAATTTCTTTTTGATATCTAGTCCGAACTTCCCCTGGCAGAGCTTGAGGCCATTCCCTCTTGTCCTGCCCCCTGCCACTTGGGAGAAGAGCCCAGCTCCCTCCTCTCCACAACCTCCTTTCAGGTAGTTGTAGAGAGCAATGAGGTCTCCTCTCAGCCTCCTCTTCTCCAGGCTGAACACCCCCAGCTCTCTCAGCCGCTCCTCATAAGGCCTGTTCTCCAGCCCCTTCACCAGCTTCGTTGCTCTTCTCTGGACTCGCTCCAGAGCCACAACTTCCTTCTTGTGGTGAGGGGCCCAGAACTGAACACAGGATTCGAGGAGCGGTCTCACCAGTGCTGAGTACAGAGGGAGAATAACCTCCCTGGACCTGCTGGTCACACCATTTCTCATCCAAGCCAAGATGCCATTGGCCTTCTTGGCCACCTGGGCCACTGCTGGCTCATGTTCAGTCGACTATCAACCAACACCCATAGGTCCTTCTCCTCTGGGCAGCTTTCTAGCTCCTCTTCCCCTAGTCTGTAGCACTGCAAAATATATTTTTTTATGTATCTGGTACTATTTATTTCTGCTTTCTAATCCTATTAGGTTTTGGAGTAAGTAACATCTGCAGCTCGCGAAGCTCCTGTGGTACATTGTCTCCAGGTGAATTAGTTTATCTAATTAGCTTATCAAGTTTGTTCTCCAGGTGAATTAGGTTATCTAATTACATTGCAAGGTAGCAAGAAAGAGCAGATATTCTCTGTGCCCGCCTTCCAACCATTGCTTGCTATTCTCCTAAATTCAAACTCCTGTAGTCTCTCTCCCTCTGATCTCTAATTTTTGCATTGGAATTCTTCTTTCTCTCTGTAGCACAAGGGCCCTTATGGCTGGAGGGGTCCTTTGTCTAAGGCAGTGGGTGTTGTACTGTATTGCCTGACAACTGTCAGTCCCTGCCTGGCTGCTGCTCTGAAAAGAAGCAGCATTTTGGAATAGGTTGTAACGGTGAAGCACACCCTTACAACATCCTTGCTGCCAAATTTTGCATGCTGCAGCTGGGCTAGTGCTGCGTAGGTCTTCTTGGAGTTGCTTCTCTCCTCCAGTCTTGTCTGTCTTCACTGGATTTGGCAAGAAATAGACATCTAGATTGAGACAAAGATGCTGAGTACATCTGCAGTGGAATCGTGTCAGCATTTTGAAGCTGATTTGGTTTGGAGTGAAGTGTGAAGTTATTCCAAAATATCTGTTGGATCTGCCTTATTTTGGAATGCTCGTTCCAACTTAGCTGAATCCTTTTTCAAAGCTAACTAGCACAAACTAGGCTGAGGCACTCTTCTGTAAAGTATGTAAGTGTAGTTACTCCACAGAAACCCGATGTGCAGAGAAACCTCACAGTCTGTTTCTCTTTGTGGAGAAACGGCTGTGCTGCTCTCTAGGGAACCCATGTGGGGCTGAGGCTGTTTGGCACATTTAGGTCGGTGAGGGGAGCAGATTTAGAAAGAGAATTAAGGTTTTAGCCAGGCATTCACTTCTCTCTGAGAAATTTGGGCTGTTTTGGGAGATGAGAGTGTCAGATCGTCCTAATTTCTTGCAACATTGGTGGTGTAAGCATCTCTTTGCAAACCAGGTGGAAGCTGATCCTGCAGAAATGAGATGAGGGTTTCCCAGCTGGCTGTCTGCTAAGCTCTATGAATAGTCATGTCAACACAGAGGGCAACGGAAGGTAATGCTGCTGTTATGTAGGATTACAGTGCACCTGTAACCATGGTGTGGGAAATGTGCATAGTGGCTGCTAATTAGGTAACATCCCTCTTAATGAGAAGAAATTTCTGCATCTCATTTCTTGCGGAAGAGTGTCATAGTGAAGAGAAAGAATGATGCCTCCCACCTTTAAAGAAAAGGCTGAGATAAAGGTGGTTCATAATCACAATGGGGTGGTTTAAAATGCCTGAATGAAGCGGGCAGCAGGCTTTGAGCTGTACTTGGCTAAGCCTGTTTGGATGGCAGAGGCACTGCAGAGGGCGCATTGGAGCGAGAAAGGACCACAACATTCCTAAGTGGTGGGATCTCGGTCCCCGGCTGAGTCAGTGGGTGGGTGCGATGGATGCCTTTTGGTTAACAGCTTCTTCCCAGCGAATTCTAAGCTACACAGGACTTGGAGGATACACAGAGGTTTGAAAAGTGATGCTGTGATTTCCACTGACAGAAATGGACCCTCCAGAGTGCAGTCACAATAATGGACTCTTTCAGGAAACTTGGGAGAATGAAGCTGTTGCATTGGTGTACTAACTCTTGGTGTCCATTGATGAAGGAAAGAGAGAAGGGAGTCAGTGGTGAGGTGCTGGCACTGGGAAAGTCTATGGGCTTTACACAGGTAAAAGCTGGAAATGGCAGCAATGTAGCAGTGGACACAGGGAGTTGTGAAATGTGGTGTCCAGTGCTCTGACTCTGTGGACTGACTGGGGAGAGTGAGGGGACAATGCAGATGGTACGTTTCACTTAAAAGCAAATGGTGTGACAGAAGCCCTGTTGTGAGCAAGGGAAAGCATCTGATTCCAGTTGTGTCTTGAGCTGGGTGAGAGTGTTTGGGCTCAGATTCTTCTGTTTGCCCTCTTTGAGTCCTACCTTGATATCTTCACAGTGATGTAGCTGACGCTTGTCTAATGCCATTCTTCCCCTTAACTATCACTGTTCTGTGCTGTGGGACTGGAGGCTTCTCAGTGCAGCCAGTAACTGTATCCAGCAGTGATACCTCCTAAATACTGCCTTAATTTACCCTTGAACGTTTTCTTATTTATGGAGCATACTGTCTAGATTGAACTGTATGTGTTCTTGCCTGGACAGGTGGTTTAGGTCTGAGAGTTTGTGGGTTAAGAATACACTGTTTTAGAGTTGGTTGGACTGATGAAAGCAAATTTCAGGTGATCTCCTTAGGGTGTGTTTTATACCACAGACCCATGGGCTTTGCCTTGCAGCTGTGTGAGGCATCATGAAAGCCTGAAAACACTGTGGCATATTAAACAGACACGGACTCTGCTTTCATTTCAAGCTGAGACCAAGTTTATTGTTACAAGCTCATCTTTATACCTTAGTGAAAATGTCAACAACAGTCCTGCAAGTCCTTCATAAAAATTTCCACAGCTGTTCTTCTCCTTCCCAGCTCTTCGTGACCACTATTATTGTTTCTATGCCTTCTTGGTTTTGCCATTGATGTTGAATTTTCTCAGGCTGGAGGCTAGCTGGTTATCAAAGCTCTCTGCAGTCTTATCTCCAGAGGCTCTGCAGCATTCATGGTCATTTTTGCTCAGCATCTCTTCTGACAAAACACCTTTGCAAAAAGGTTTTGTTACAGTTTAAGGGCTTATAACTTTGTCCCTGGCTTTAACCCTGTTCTGTTGAGTGTCATATCACCTGTTGGCACAGGAACGACTCCTGCTGTCAGTGCTCCACTGATGAACTGCAGTGACTGTTCTTGAAATGATCATGGTGCGTCACTTGTTTATAGCCTGGTCAGCCTGAGGGTAGTGCTCTGGAATGGAGCAAGGGCCCTTCTTCCTACTTTTTGCCTGGTAACAGTACTCAACAGAGCAATCCTCCTGCCTTGAAAAATCAATTTGATCTGTGTAAGAGTGTGCTTGTGTCATCAGTTCTTGTTTGTAGCCCTTCCAAGGGAGAAAGACTGCCCTTTGCAATGTCCTAGAGTCAGCCTCAGCATCTGGCACTCGCTTCATCAATCTGTGCCCTGGTAAGGGTAAGAGCTCTTCTATGCTGTGTGTGGGGAGGGCAAATCAGTTGCTCTCTTGAAAAGCTTTGTATTTTACTTCCTTTTAAGAAAATCCAATTCTAGCACCTATGGGTACAAAGAAAACCTTCAAAACTTGATCTTTTTGATAGTTTTGAGCCTGTAAATGTCAATGGTAGTAAAACTTCCTTAGCTTTGCCAGTCAGCAGTAGAATAAAAAACTGCATTGCTGGTGAGGCATTCTATCCACAGGCTGTGAATTACAAGGCAGGATAAGGTACCAAAGGCTGTCTCAGCATCTGTCTCTAGTAACCATGCAGAGGAAGAGAGGGAGGGGGAGAATGCTTTATCTGACATCAGCATTGGGGTTTGGTATAACGGACGGTCAGTGTTTGTTGTCTAAAGGACTGTAGCGGTACAAGCAGATGACCCAGCATCTCACCATTCCTTTGATGCCCATACTATTATATCCCTTTTGCAGCTCTGAGCAGTGATGATATACCTGATCAAGACTCTTGGTTTGATAGGTTGCTTTCTGCTCCTTGATTGTTTCTCTGTAGATGAGGGCTTGGTGTGATCCTTGGTTTAGGCCTGTCTTCTGTGCCAGTTGAGTAATCATGTAATTAACTGCATTGTTCATCATGGAAGGGGAGGATTTTTGTTTTGGTTTTGTATTTAAACTCTGATTGTCTTCTGTAACTTGACAGATGACATTGTTAACATTGGAATAATATTCTGAGGTATTGTTAAAACATCCAAACATAGTACATGTAATGAAAGTCTTTCTTTCCCCACACACCAAAAAACTGAGACTGGAGAATGTCCCTGCTGCAGAAAATCTGGCAAGTGTCACAGAACAGCCCTGCTTTTTCAAAGCCTGGTATCACATTTAGTGAACACTAGATCAAGACAACAGCGCTAGGATGAAATGTCCTTCATGAGCTGAACCTGTGCAAAAGAACATTTAACTTTTAATATCATTAAATAATTGTTCTTGCTAAGGAATGCAGCACACATACAGTAGGCGTGTGTGCAGGCTAGCAGTTAGCTGCAAGCTTTCTTGAGCAAACAAAATCCAAACAGACCTTTTCTGAAGAGGATAGTTCTATAACGGGTGATGCTTCTGGGATTAAGTCAGAGAAAAGAATGTTCCTTTCCACTAAAATCTTGCTAATAACTGGTGAAGCAGGAAGGCATATCTTTAACATGCTTCTGCAGGAGGACCAGTTTTTATGGTGAGCTGAAGAGTGTAGAGGGACTGAGATGCAGCACTATCAGGGGAAAGTTGTGGAGCTGCGGAAGGAGTTTCTGAAATCATGAGGAGTTTCTGCATGAAGTAGTAGAAGGGCACTAATTTAATGATCACAGAAATGACTCGCTTTCCTTGTGCCCTCCCCTGGCACATTTTTTTGTCTCAGTAGGAAGCAGGAGCACATTTTCCATGCTCATGGCTTCTGCTCAACTACTGAGTCTTAGGACTTGCCAAGATTTAGCTACAGAAAATGGGAGAGGGATTTCTTTTTACTGTGATCTGTGCTCTAACTCTGCTGTTCATAGTTGTTATATTAATGACAACTTTAAGATGACATTTCTGTTTTCTTGACTCAGTATTACACAGCTCTCTTATGAAGCATCTGTGTAAAATGGGATCTTTGTAAATCAAGGCATTTCTAATCTGAGGAAGACTTATATTGGAACTCACACTGTTAAAGATAACCTCACTACACCTTGTTGATGGGATATTCTGGTAACTGCAGCTAAAGAATGTGTTTGGCATGAATGGTCTTGATATGAAGTACAGTACAGAAACTGAGGATTCCCAAGGGCTCCAGAAGATATTAGGCTTGTATCCCTGGCCTCATCTTGCTTTAAAATTAAAAGCAGCATGAAGTCAATGCAGTGTGTATAATTTCTCTTTAATTCAGTTTTAATACAGTACCCTGAATGATAACTGTCAGTTCAGTTAGCAAGAGATATGATGAGCTGCAGATAAATTTTGTGTTCTTAAACATCTTCCAACACTGTTTCAAAACACATTTGGGAAAAAACAACTTTTATTCAAAAAAAACTTTTAATGCAACTCTCTTAGATCCAGGAGTTTGCTTTTAAGATAGGTTACCAGGGAAGCTATCATAATCAAACTTATCTCTGTGCTATGAATGAATGATCAAATGAGACCTGCTGATGAAATGAGAGGCTCATGAGTAGGGTGTGTGAGGTGTTTCATCAAGGGTCTTCAGCACCCCTTCATAGCTGGGTTTTGATGTGCTGTGTCTTCCAGCTAGTTTGGGGAGGTGAGGTAAGTGTAAGTGTTTTGCAGTCTTCAGCTTAAAAATAAGAAATAAAAATCTGCATGTAAGTGTTTTGCAGTCTTCAGCTTAAAAATAAGAAATAAAAATCTGCAAGTTTCTTGGTATGCAGCTATTCCTTGTATGTCAGGTCTGTTTCAGAACAGATGGAAGTCAACTGGTTGAAATAAGGTGGTCTGATCCAGAGTGGCTTATTCACTGGCTAAAATGGATTGTATTTTTTTTTCTCCAGGAGTTGTAGAAGGCGATTTAGCTGCTGTTGAAGCTTACAAGTCATCAGGAGGAGATATTGCCCGCCAGCTCACTGCAGATGAAGTCCGCCTGCTGAATCGCCCTTCTGCTTTTGACGTTGGGTACACACTCGTACACCTGGCGATACGCTTTCAGAGACAAGACATGCTCGCGATTTTGCTTACCGAGGTGAGTTGCTGTTCCATGTTCCCTGGGCAGAGCAGCAGCCTTATGTAACTGTGCTATTGTCTGCAGCCGGTGACATGGAACTTTTTTTGCAAGAAGACAGAGGCGACTATTGTTGGAATACACGAACTGCTGTTTTGTGCTTTTGTTGATGTTTCTATTTAAGAAGTGCCTTTGGTTTAGGACTGCATGTATGTGATGGTCTTGAGGAGATGGAGTTTTCTCCTTAATGAGCAGTCTTGGCGCAGGTTCTGCCCTTGCTGGCGGTGGAAACGAGCTATTGTGAGGCTTCCTGTGCGTTGGGTGGGGAGAGGAAGTGCCCTCAAAGCAAAGCGCTGTGATCAATGAGAGCACAGTTTTTCCTGAGTTTTGTTAATGAACTAAGTCTACCTGGTCTTTCTTCCCTTGTTTTCTTGAGAGCTTCTTTTCTAGAGAAAGTCAAATTTCCTGTGATGTGAAATTGCATTTTTTTTCCTCTTCTTTGCCCACTTTATGGAGTTGTTGGTTTCTCTCTGTGGTCTCTTTGCTCTTGCATCTTCCATTTCTTTCTATGTCTTTGTATGGTCCTCCTCCTTTCTGGTGATTGTGTTTGGAACCTCTTTGAGTGTTACCCTATTTCTTCTTCTTTAAAAAGTCTGAACAGTATTTACCACAAACTGTCAGTTTGAGTTGCTGCATTCGATTTTACTCCATGCGTTACGTCTGAGAGGCAGACAGCATGGGTGTACAAAGTGCCCAGAGACTGAACGTCTTTGCTGTTTGGGGGACAGAAAGGGAAGAAGGGCAACACAATGATTCTGTAACATGCATCCAAAATACTGCTTTCTCCAGAACTGAGGTTTTTGTTCAGTATTTTCAAGAGACTTGTTTTAAACCACTGTGCAGCTTTTTGACATGTGTAGAAGACATTAAATAATTAAGGAATAAGAATGTTCAAAAGCTTCTGTACATCAAGACTATCAGTGTATTTCCCCTTGCATCACATGTAGCAAAGTGCACATCTTTTGTGGTCAACAGTTAGTAGCTGGTCTCAAGACAGCGTTTCCAAGGATAGTGGTATAAATCACAATCCTACTCAGGCATTACCTATATGATGTAGTTTAGGAACCAGTTTCCACTCCATCTTACAAATAAATAAATCTTATCATCCTTCCAAAAAGTCAATGTGGAGATATTAGAGCTCCATCTGTTAGTTAAAAATTTTGAATGTTTTCTATGGAGCATGAGTAAGTTCTGCTCCAAATGTGGTAAAGCGTTTGAAAGCGCCTTCTGTGTCAAATCTGCTAAACGCAAGATTGTGAATTCACAGCTTGTCCTATGTGAAGAGTGGCGTAGCCGTGCTGCCTCGGGAGCAGGCACATCTGCTAATTGTGCTGTACTCGCAGCTTATTTCCAGGGTTTCCCCTCGCATCTGCCCTGGAGGGATTTTTGTCTCTGCTCCACCTTTCTTTCACTGCTTGTCACATATAGTGGAGAACAAGGCAGTAATCACTCCAACCATTCCCTGACCCTGCTTGCACAGGCGAACTACTGCTTTGCTGTGGAAGCTGCCACTTCCTAATCTGCCTTTTAGGATGGGTAACTCGCATTGACTAGGCAGACAGCATTCATGCTGGCATCAGGAGACATGAAAATTCATTTTCAGAGGTCTATTCCATTAGTTAATGGTCTTATTCTATGATGCTGTTCTTGCCAAGAGTGCATATATATGTATCATTTGGTGTTCTTGCTTTTTTTGATTTAGTGTCTGGGAAAAGGGAAAAATATAACGTTATCAGGGAGTTGTCTTCCTACCTGTTAAAAGTATGACTGTTTTTCACCATGTACATGCTGCTGTACATTGTCTACAGAGCTTAAAAGTAAGTTAGGTGTTAGCTAACTAGAGAAACTTTTATCTTTAAAGCGACTATTTCACTGAGAATGCTACCTCATTTTTTCCATGTTTTGAAATGATAAGAAAATAATGAAATTTTGTCATTTTTAGCAACAAGATTTTTCTTCTTATTTGTGTGTCTTGTTGTCTGAGGCTCTGTCTGAGACTAAAGGGTCTTTTGGACGGTTTAACACTCTAAGCTGTGCAATAGGCACCTCTTCTGCTGTGACTGGATATTTTTATTTTCTCCAGGCAGGAAGATACTGTTTATCAAATGAGCGTTTTCGAGCAAAGGCTGTTCTGTCAGTCCATTTCTCTATGGTCCTTCCTTCTCTAAACCTCAAAGATAAGGTAAAGAGCCAGCATCAGCCATAGACCATTTGAAAGATGGAAGTAGCGTGAGTCACTGGTGGTTCCTGCTTGGCTTGTAGATGAAACAGCCAAGGAACTGCTACTACGCAAGCTAGCAAGAAGTAAAGATGGGTATTTAGTGTGACTGGAGCTGATCCCAGTCCATATGGCAAAAGATAGGGGAGGAGGAGGAAGAGCAGTCGGTGCTAGCCGCTAGATACTACCAGTGAGATGCAAATGCTGGACTGAAAATTTATGCTAGAGCAGTTAATGACAAGAGAGGGCTGAAATAAAACATGCAGCTTGTATCTCTGTAATATTTTTAGATGTGAGTAACTAAATACTGAAGCTGGCCTTCTGTTCTCTCACTTTCTCAATATTGGGAGAATTTTCTTGGTTTTAGTGAGTCACATGTTCCAGTCAATCAGTATTTGGGCTGGAAGTCAAGGGAGCATTTGATTCGAATCCCTGCAGTCATGTTGTGTGAAAACTTTTCATTCTTACAAGTTCTTAGTTAACAGGTTATGTCTTTAACACTACAGGATAAAAATCAGGTGTGACTTTACTTGCCAGATCACTGCAATAATTTTGTACATGTGGTAGCATGTTCGAGGGTAACAGGGAGTGCCAGATGCCAGGAAACCTCCCACCACAGTTCTTGTATTGTGGGCTGCAAATAGAGTGCTGTTATGTAGCCACTTGAAGGGAATATATTCTTTTTATTCCAGAAGAGATATCTGATTGACCTGATTAAAGGAACTCTTCAGCCTTGACTTTTCCTTTTTCCAAAAGTATGATGTTGCAGAAAGTAGAGCTGATAGCACTTTGTCTATCACCAAGCTGCGAGGCAGCTTGATGTATACCTGTATCAATTCTGACAGGTGTTTGAAGGTTAATAACCAGTTACAAATAAGTTGAAAACTGAAGTCTCTCCTGGTGCTTAACAAACCTTCCTGCAATGAAGTTTTTCCTCATGTCTGCTCAAATTTAAGCTGCGTTCTGCTTACGTTTCCACAGCAGCCTCTTATATATATTTGAAATGGTTTCCTCAGTCTTCTCTTGTAATCCCAGTTATTACCGTCTTTTCTCTTAGGTCATGATCTCCAGATCTCTAAGAAGCCCTTTTCTTTTGTAGTGTTTCTGCGGTTCTTCCCTTTTTCTTAAACTGGGGTCTTCAAAACTAGGCAAGGTATTCTAGTTGTACCAGTTATTCCAGTCAACCATTACACTACCTACTGAAATATTACTTGCTTGTTTCTTGGCAGCTGAGCACATTTGATGAATGTGGGTATTTATATTTACATAAATTCACAGAAAAGCTGTGTTTCTTTTCTGCGGGAGGATGTAACTGTTCTTCATTTTGTAGTTTGTGCGTTCATTATTCCTGTGCATATCTTGTTTAACTTGTTTTCCAGATCTTCCCATTTAAGATAGCTTTCAAATTCCTCTTATGATACCCTTACACTTGCAGCTATTGCAAGCATTGTATCATCTGTAATTTTAATAAGCTTGTGCTGATTGAATTCCATCATTTAGAATGTTAATGCGAGTATAGTTCTGGTGCAGAGCTCTGGGAGCTTCATCTTGATGCATCTTTCCCATGTGACTGTTAACCACTGTAATTGTTCTTTAACTGGTTCTTCAGCTGTTTTTCTAATCCTCATAGTACTTACGTTACTGCCTGTTCATTATGAAACATGGAGATGCTCTGAAATTCCTAAAAGCGAGACATCTATGGCTGTTGTTCTTGCTTCGGTTGTTAAAACCTCGTGCATTGGAAAGAGAACATGTCCTTAGTGGACACATATATTTATAGCAACCATCTAACTGTATATTTACTTATATAAAAGCCAAAACATGAAAGTGATGATTTTACCCATTATGTGCACCTTTTCATAGGAAACAGATTTTGGTGATTGTATCCAGCTTCTCCGGGGATGGTGAGCAACATACCTTACCCGTGTTACATTAGAGTAGGAGCCCCGACTGTAAGGGATATAGAAACACACGTTCTAAAGATGTTTCTTGCTCAGCTATCTCATTAACAATCTAAATATGAGATACCGCATGAATACAGATGTTTTGGGTAGCAGAAGGTGAGCATAATACACAGTGGGCTCAGCAACCTGCTAGGCTTATCACAGAGGGAGAGTTTTTAAGATGATAATTTGCTGGATTCATGAGATTGTCCCCTTGCACAAGGGGCATTGTAAGAGAAAGCAGAGATGTGATTTTAAGTTGTAATATCAAGAGTAGAAGCTGATACTGTCTGATCAAAACTGAGTCAAGCTTTCACTTGAAAAAGACATAGAGAGGAGTAGGCATGATGAGTGCTAGCATAGCTGCTTGTTGGTGTGAGGAGAAACAAATAGAGAGAGAAAATGAGGTGAAAAGAGCACTTAAATCAGAGGAAATTAACTGTACAGGATGACTGTGCATATAAAAATGTGCCCACTTGCACTTAGTTCATTTACTTTCTGACACATCGTGTTTTTGCAACCGAATCATTTGGATAGTCAAGTTGTTCTAGTACTTATGAGAAGGACCTGGGGGTGTTGGTTGACAGCGACTGAACATGAGCCAGCAGTGGCCCAGGTGGCCAAGAAGGCCAATGGCATCTTGGCTTGTATCAGAAACGTCGTGACCAGCAGGTCCAGGGAGGTTATTCTCCCTCTGTACTCGGCACTGGTGAGGCTCCACCTCGAGTCCTGTGTTCAGTTCTGGGCCCCTCACCACAAGAAGGATGTTGAGGCTCTGGAGCGAGTCCAGAGAAGAGCAACGAAGCTGGTGAAGGGGCTGGAGAACAGGCCTTATGAGGAGCGGCTGAGAGAGCTGGGGGTGTTTAGCCTGGAGAAGAGGAGGCTGAGGGGAGACCTTATTACTCTCTACAACTACCTGAAAGAAGGTTGTAGAGTGGAGGGTGCTGGCCTCTTCTCCCAAGTGACAGGGGAGAGGACAAGAGGGAATGGCCTCAAGCTCCACCAGGGGAGATTTAGGCTGAACATTAGGAAAAAAATTTTCACAGAAAGGGTCATTGAGCACTGGAACGGTCTGCCCAGGGAGGTGGTTGATTCACCTTCCCTGGAGGTGTTTAAGGCACGGGTGGATGAGGTGCTGAGGGGCATGGGTTAGTGTTTGATAGGAATGGTTGGACTCGATGATCTGGTGGGTCTCTTCCAACCTGGTTATTCTATGATTCTATGATTATTTTTCAAGCTCTAAGAGTAGGATGTAGTAATAAGCAAGGTTGGACATAATGTGGTAGCGTCTTCTGTAGTGATCGGTTAAAAAGTAAAAATATTGCCAAAGGTGAGTAGAGGAAACTGAGAGGAAAAGATCTAGTGCTGGAGACTGAAAAGCAGTGCCAGGGAGGAACATTTAATAATAACAACCAGAAGGAAAGAAGAGAGAGGAGCTAAGGTCTGGGTGGGTGTGGTGTGTTAAGCTGGATAACATAACACAAAGTATATTGCAGAGTAAGCATTAAGCACAGCAATGTTCTTTGCTTTTGTAGGAACGCAGCAAGTAATATTAAGCAGGCAAATGCCAACAGATAACTTGAAACCTTTGGCTATTCCATGAATGTCCTACACTGGATTTGCTGTGGAAGGCTGCACACTTGAAGATTTGGATGTCTCTGATCCTCCCCCCCTCCATATCCTATTTCAATGCAACCAATTAAGAAAGCACTGCTAGTCACGATCTCCTAGAAAGCAGTGTTTTTATGCCTCAGCCTCAAGCAGTACGTTCTTCCAGTTATGTTTCCACAAATGCAGGAGTGAAATATTCTGGTAATGGAGCATCCATGCCATCTTCCCAAAAAGCATTTAATGACAACATTGACGTATCAGAAAACAGTGAATATGAAAATTTGCTTGAACTTACCGAGTCATCTGACAGTGAGTACTCACAGATGAGGGATTCGTGACATTCAGCGCATCCTGATGGTGATCCCAGGAACACTCTAACTTCTTGTATTGGATGGGTGGTGGGGGAGGATCCAAATGGCACTGTTTTTTCATAATTGTTACAGAGAGATTTAGGGTATTTAACCTGGAGGAAATGAACTCCACAGGATTACTATGCATACAAAATGTGGAGGACTCGCACTAGGTGGTTTGTTCACCTTGTAATACATTTTGCAAGTTTTATAATGTAATCATTAGGATAATCAAGTTGCACTAATACTGACAAGATTTATGGAGGTACTGGTAAATTTAAGCAAAATGAAATTTTTAGAGATCTTGTACTTTTGTTGCTGTATTTTCTCTAAGACAATAAATTAGTCTGTAGTAAATAAACACAGTCTACAACTAATATTCTTAAATCATAACTTATTTCTTGTGCTATCATGCCTTGAATTTTAATTTTTGAAAGGGAAAACTATATCAGTCACCTTCAAAACAGCTTTCTGTGGTCAACCAAATTGGCCTTCACAAGCAAAGAAGTTCTGATAATTCTGAGAAGCCTGACTGAAACAGATGTGGTCTACCTTCTTCTGTCAGCATGCTCTTTTAACAGAGAAGGAGTTTTTTTTTACTAGCAGAATGTATGTATCACCTTAAATGATGGTTGCCTTTTTTTCTGTAAAGTCTGGAGGGATGGGATGACTGATAAAGCATCTGAATTAATTTCATAAATGTAATTATTCAGGTTCTGTTGGGTTTACAATAACTTTATGCCACACTCGCCTCATTTATTGTCTCATTTTTTAGTTTAGCATAAATATTAAGTGCACATACAGGAGTAAATGACTGACAGAAGCAGTAAATTCCATCGCAATTTGACTTTGGATTCTGCAAGTTACAGACATCAGAAACTGCTTCTTGCATTTTATTTGCATCTGAATATTGGATTTACGCTTCTAGATGAGGTATTTTATATAATAAATAGAGGATGGGGTAGGAGAAGATTGTTTGGAGAGTCCCCTGGGTTTATTACCTCTGGTTGAAATGTGTCAATGATTATTTTAATTTGAATTACCGCTCTCATCAGAAAATTGCCATTTGGGATAAATCAACTATAGTATATTTAAAGACTGTCATGTTTAAATGCACTTATTTTTATTTAAATAATGCTTGTATGCTGATGTTGACCAAAATATGTGAAATCATGCTACTGAGAAGTTTATGTTAATGGACTTTATCCCTGATCTGCAAATGAGAAAATAAGCTTTTCTTAAAATGCGTGTCTCAAGCATTTATTGGTTTGAAGTGTCAGTAAACGCTTGTTTGGTTTACACCCAGATGAACAAATCAGTTGCTTAAAAGTTTAAATATATCAGATTTCCAGAAGACTAAAATTTCAGTATGCATTGTATGTGTAGGCAGAAGTGTGTTCATTAGCCTGTCCTTACCTGTACTAATTAAACCAAATTACTTTGGAAAAAAAAAAGAGATGTTAAAATTGCCACCCTTCTATCAAGTGTTTCCACCTTTAGACCATGTAGTGGTGTAGTTTAAATAATTCATATTATTTTGATTAGCCTTAACGTGATGCATTTTTGTCTTCGAGTGTTGTGATCCATTTAACGGAGAACTGGCTCTGGTGTTATTGGCAGCTCTCTGCAGGCACCTGTGCTTCATGTGGTGTAGCTGTGTGTATGTTGAAATTGGAACTGACAAGATGGCAACTACTATTTTTTATTTTTATTCCACACAGAAATGTGCAAAATGTACATCTCTGGCAAAGCAGTTAAAGTGACAATAAGATCTTACCTAATCCTGCAACATGGGCCTGTTGGAGTGAGTCCAGAGGAGGCCACAAAAAAAGATCAAAGGGCTGGAGTAACTCCCATATGAGGACAGGCTGAGAGCGCTGGAGTTGTTCAGCTTGGAGAAGAGAAGGCTTCAGGGAGATCTCATGGGAATCTTCCAGTGTGATTCTATGATTCTGTGATTGGCAGTGGATCAGGCATGTGATTGTGCCCTCTATCTAGCGCAGGTACTTTAATTTACTGTAACTGCTTACTCATAAGAACAAAGGGGGGCTGGTTTTTGTTTTTAATTCAGGTAATATTCTGTTAAAAATACCTGTGAACAGGTTTTGTAGTTTTATTACATTTTTTTTTTACTTTTCTTGTTGTGAGAAACCTAGAATTGCTGTTTTCCTTATTTCCAAATTGACTTTGATGCCCACGATTGGTTACAGCTAGAAGAACAGGAACGTGCCATATGGAAAGTCTCGGTAAGTTAGAACTATCACATATGCTTACAAAGGAAAGCACCACCAAGTATTTTTGAGACTAGCTAGGATTGACACTGTGGGAGTCTCCAAGTTCTCTGTTTGCTTATGGAATGGTGCATGTTGGCAGAAAGAAGCATGAGCATCTTGAATTTTGGCATAATTCATGACTATGCAGGTTTTGAGTTATTGTCTAGCATCTCCTGACTACTCGGGGACTTTTTGCTGGCTCTAACCTGTTCTGAGATAAAACTTAAAGGGAAGTTCTTGCTGTTTCGTTTAGTGGCAAAAGAAGATAAGCAAGTGAAAACTGAATTGGACTGATTAGGTGGAAAGATGCTTCAAACCATGCTTAAGGTAACTAGTATAAGATCAGTACACTTCATATGCTGTTCTTTAGCTCCTTTTACTTAGACATAATACCCTTGATTATAGCTGAAGAGTGGATTTAAACAGAATAATATTCAGATGAAATTGACTGCAGCATCTTCTGTCATCTGCCACCCCCTGCTTGTAATTACTATGAGAGAGAGATATCCTCTAAACGTAGACTTACATGGTTGTGGAATTCTTATTTGCAGGTGAACCTGCAGACGGATGTGTCTACTGGGCTGGTTCTTGGTGCTTTCCTTCCTGTTTCTATGGTCCATCTTATGTGAGAGGGTTTGCCTTTGTGCCTGGTCAGTGCTTGGCTGTTTCTTTGTTTTATCAGTCTGTAAATTTGCCTTTTTTTCACTGCTGCAAACACCTGCAAGGTTTATTTTAAGCCTTTTGCTAACAGACTTACTTGGCTTGGTTCTTCCATGGCTGCATATAAGCACTCCGTGGATCAGCTTGAAAGGTGTTGATCCCTCTGGCTTCCTCTGAGAAGAATCTTCCCCTGGCTTTCTCTTGGTCTGTAAAATTACAGCTGTTTCATGTGGACATTTCTCTATCATATGAACTTGTACCTGTGCGTGTATTTGCATGTGCATACGCCTTTTCACTGCTCACAGCTTCCAGATTGAGGAAGAAAACAGAAGCTGAATTACAGTGGTTCATTAGTGAATTGCTGAATACTTGGGCATTCTTCCAAGCCTGAGATCAGAAAAGACAGTGACCCTGACATTGCATTGCTCAAATCTGAATTTGTCACCTTTGAAGGACTCCTGCAAAGCTGTCACTTGCTTCACATTTCACACCACATCTAACAAGGTGTGTGAGGATCTTTCTTTGAATTATAGCGATTGGTTTTGCCCAGCAATCTGCCTGGGTGTGTAGCACGTCTCTAAGCTCTGCCAGTTCAGGCCAGTGCCCTAAGATGCAAAATGGCAAAGAAGATAGTATAGAAGACAATTATACTAGTACACTGTCACAGCTGCAGAATGAGAACTGTCTCCTCTATGCAAACAGGATTATCAGAATCCAGAGAGAGGTTGGAGAATACGACTCCAAATGACTTGAGTAAGAAAGACATCTGGCCCTTTTAGTCCTAGATCCTGCCTCAAACTTTGAAACATTATACAATAAATCCCTGAAGAGAAAATTAGTAGATAGCCCGACCAGAAGGACTGGGGGAATGAGGTCGGACAAGATGCCCACCTGCACAGCCCTCACACACCTCATCCTGATGGAGAAGCACTGATAGAATGGAGCTAGGGATGTGCTGGTTATCCTTATAAATGCCTAATCTAAGTGCCTTGGTGGAGTTAAGGCTGTTATTTTAGCAGCAGGTTTGATACGGACTCCTGCTCCTGATCAATCCCTTGGCTGCTCAGTGGAAGTGAAAAATCTCTCTGTAATGTTGGTAGTTCATGCTGAGCTACTTACCTGTGCAGCAGAGGAGCCAAGGAACTTCTCAGTTCATTTATTAAAGTGCTTGCAATTCAAAGCAGGTGAAGCACTAAAAAAATATTAAGCAGCAAGAGATCATTTCTACAGTGTATGTAGACGCTTCGTGTACAGTTGATGGGGACAGTGGATGAGACTTATCTCGGTCACTACTTCTGTGCTGATGTTCCCAAGGAAGGCAACTGAATTTGGCAGGATTTGAAAAACAGACTTGGCTTTCAGTGTTATGAGAAGGGTCATTTGCAAAGCACCAGGTGTTGAATTAAGCCCCAGGCTTTTGACTGGCTTGCCTCCTTCAAGTCACTGATTACCAGACACCAGAAGCTCCTTTTGCCAGATCCAGCCGTGCAGTAAGTCCCGTTGTAACACCAGAGCAACCATGGTGGTGGGGGCATAGCAGTAGGATTGCTTTGATCATCGGCTTAGACTGACGTGGGTTATAGCCTGTATCAGCAGAAATCCACATTTGTAATACTCGTGCAGAAATGGAAAGCTGAGTGATTTCCTTAATATGCTTGTCCTAGAAACTCCACTATAGTGTGTTTCATCCTTTACTCTTGGGAGCACATCTGAGAAGTCCCTCCTCAGAAAGAGAAATGGGTCATTATTGAGTCCCTTGTAGCTATGATTTCACAGTATATGGCTTTTACACTTGGCTTGAGTGTTATTTTCTGTTTTATTGTTCATGTCTTTCTTGTTAAGTACAACTGTTATGATCTTTTTTTTTTTTTTTCAATTGCATGGTTGAGTTTGATTTGAGGACACTATGAAGTTAGGGGGATAGGATGCTGAATGTATTTGCAGGATGCACACTTTTCCTTCCTCTAGTCCTGTCCTGCTGTATCTGCCTGAGACTCTCTCTCTTGTTTTGTTTGGGTTGTCCTTGCTTTGAAGAGCTTACAATCTGTCTGTCTTTATAGGACCTTGACTCGGGCAGGTCCTCACTCTTTGTTGTAATTTATATGATAAATGTTAGGCTTTCATTTTCAGTGTTTACGCAAGAAGTAATGACGTTGTGGCAGTAAGGTTGAGGACTTCTCTTGGTTGTAATATGAGGCCATGGAAATGGGTAAGGTTTTATCCCCAGTAGAATGTAGCTGCTGGGAAAAAGCAGAGTGGCAGCACTCTGAAGCTGTTTTAATTAAGTAAATGCAAATGAGGCTGTAACAATTGCACTTGAGCAACAACCGAGTGCAACATCCTTCAAGATACAGAACTGCTTTTGGTTTCAGGTTAATGTATGCTCATCAGTTACTCGCACAACCCAAAGCACATGGGAACAGAGCTCCATCTGCCTCGCCCCCTACGAGCTAGTGCCCATCCCACCTGCAGCCGTACAGTTCCCTCTTTACCAGCTGCTTTTCCTGAGCCACCAGCTCTCGTCCTGCCCACAGCTGCTGGACCAGCCTCTTGGCACTGCAGAGATCTGTTACCAGCTCTGTGTGGTTTGAAGGAAAACCCAAACAAGCTGCTGAATCAAACTGTTTTTTCAAGCTTAACCTAATCTTTCTAAAGCTTTATTAATGCTGCGTTAAATTCAAGACTATCTGTTTTGGGGTTTTTTTTTCCTCTTAGGCTTTGTTCCTTATTTCTTTGAGAAAGCAAGCGAGTCTTTTAGAACTCATTAATACCTTGATTTCGGTTTAGAAAGCAGCAAATCTCAGAGTTTTGCAACCTGCTTTTTTGTATCACCTGCAAAAAAAAAAAACAAGAGTCTTCACTCCCTTTTCATTTAAAATACCTTCACAATTTAATTTTAAATTTCAGGTAACAAAACCCAGTAGCATCTCCAGATGGAATTACAATATGTTATGTGTAATTCAGAGAGGGATTTCTGCTTGCAAAGTGATACTTTCTGATGCTGTCAGGTGCTCCTCTAACACACTGTTCTAAGTCTATGGTTTTTTTGTACACATATGCTCTTTTATAAAGTGGCTGTTGGAGCAGCAGATGAGCCTCCAGGGATGTAAAAAGGCAGCTTTATCCCTCACTGAGGAGGACCAAGCAGGAGCTCAGGAGGATGCCGGTGCCAAAGCACCTCACTCGTGAATTGAAATGTTTGGCATCTGATGGTAACAGCCTGAGCTTTTAGTGGCAGCAAGAAGGGCTTTTCTTTTAGCTTTTTTCTGAAAACTGTCACTCATATACAGTCTTTCCCAGTCTTGCACAGTGTGACTTGTTTCAGAAGCTTGTAGAGAATGGGAGTGCGTCCGCTATTCTTGCAGGAGACAGACACTGCTCTGAGTAACGAAGTCCCCCAGATCTCCCCAGAGCAATGTTTCCGTTTTGTCTCTGCTGCTCCTCAAGAATGAGTCAACGGGCTAGCGGCACCAGGGTACGTACACAGATTTTTCTCCTGCTTTCGGCATAGGTGACTGGCTAGATCCTCGCAGTGCCAACATCCACCTGGCATGCAGGAGCTGAAAAGACAGAGGTTTTCCTCTTTAACCTGGGAACCCTGATCCTGTGCCCTGAGCCAGGCAAGCTCTGAAAATCCACTACCCTTGTATGTGATGTGTCTCTAACTTCAGTTTTAGCTAATCCTGGGTGGTGCCAGGGAAATGCCTGAAGGGATATGGTGGGATACCTTCCTGGTAGCAGAGGCTTTTGGAGCCTTCATCCACCATGAAGCTGGCAGAGGCAATCAGCAGCTGTTCTCAAGCCTATTTTCTGCACAAAAAAAACCCCAAACTGATCTTCACTGGTCCCATGTGCTAAGGAAGGGAGGGAGCACCGCTTGCAGCAGCAGTTGTCTTGCATGAGACTACTTGACTCAATGATCCGGTGGGTCTTTTCCAACCTGGTGATTCTATGATTCTACTTCTTCCTAAGTGCTTAACCTGGATGCATGTGACTTGTTGGGGGAATGTGTGATACTAAGCGTAACAGACTAAAAGGAAAAGAGTGTCCCCTTTTCCAGCACGGAGCACAGAGCCTTCCACCTCTGTCCCTGTGCAGGTGTGAGAGAGGTCCTGACAAGTCTGCTGTGGACTTGGCCATCAACCTTGTCTTTGCTGGGCAGGAGCAGGGTCCCAGCTGTACTGCAAGGCTTATTACATGGGATTAACATCTCCTGTACATGCTGTTCTGCTAATCATGTCTCACCTCCTGCTTCCAAGCATAGTGATCCCACCTGGATCTCTTCTGGCTGCCATGATCTTACGTTTGTGCTGGCAACAAGCAGGTTTGCAGAGCGAGGCCACAACGTGGCAATTCCCTGTGGTGGCACAGGTGATGCTGAGCACTGAGAGAGCATCCCACTGTTTTAACCATGATACCACTGACATCATCTGCCTTGGCTTTTGTCTGCCCAGCCCTGGGTGCCTGAACACTGTCATGCACAGGCGGGCAGCAGCACAAGGGCTCTGCTGTAGGTTTAAAGATGTCTTGCTCTCTTTGGCATGATGGTTGGGTATTATTAGGCATATTTCTCCTTGTGGGACAGCCTTGTGCATGCTTTCAAAATGCAATAAATCATGAAGCCAGGCTCCATTCCAGTATGTGCTCTGCTGCTTTTCATGCAGGCACAGAAACGGCAGCCAGGAGTTTGCATTTCAAGCTCACTCCCAGCAGGCAAGGGGCATGGCTGAATCCCTGTTTGTTTCTGTTTACCTGCTAACAGCTCTGACTTGCTTACCAGGAATGCTGTGAGGGTCTTGAGTAGCATTTGTTACATGATTTGGGTTTTTTTGTTTTACACGTATTTCTCCACCCCCCACCCCTCCCCATGCTTTAATGCATTGGAAATATTGGTATCTTCCTCCTACTTGAAGCAGGAGATTTAAGCTGGGATTGTTGAAATACCTTGGCAAGAGTCACTGGTGAGACCGCTCCTTGAATCCTGTGTTCAGTTCTGGGCCCCTCACCACAAGAAGGATGTTGAGGCTCTGGAGCGAGTCCAGAGAAGAGCAACGAAGCTGGTGAAGGGGCTGGAGAACAGGCCTTATGAGGAGCGACTGCGAGAGCTGGGGGTGTTTAGCCTGGAGAAGAGGAGGCTAGGGGAGACCTTATTACTCTCTACAACTACCTGAAAGGAGGTTGTGGAGAGGAGGGTGCTGGGCTCTTCTCCCAAGTGACAGGGGACAGGACGAGAGGGAATGGCCTCAAGCTCCACCAGGGGAGATTTAGGCTTGAGATTAGGAAAAAATTCTTCACGGAGATGGTGGTTAGGCATTGGAACGGTCTGCCCAGGGAGGTGGTTGAGTCACCGTCCCTGGAGGTGTTTAAGGTGAGGGTGGATGAGGTACTTAGGGGCATGGTTTAGGGACTGGTGGGAATGGTTGGACTCGATGATCCAGTGGGTCTCTTCCAACCTGGTCATTCTGTGATTCTGTGAAGAGGATGTTCCTGATGTCTTGGACACACAGAGCCAGCCTAAGACACAGGAACCCAGTCATTTAAATGAAAAAGAAAAATCCCTCTCTTTAAAATTCCTCCTGCAGGATTTGTGAGAACCCTGATTGAGCAGACCCTGATTTTCCATGAAAACCCTGATTGAGCAGACCCTGATTTTCCATGAAACCAGTTCTCCAAATGGCTTAGAGCTGCCACCATGTTGGAGCCAGGCTCCTCCACCACTCAACCCTCTCTGCCACTGCTCCTTCAAGCCAGGGTGCCATTTGTGTAAAATGCTCTAAAAATAAGGAAGCTTTCTACATGGCAGATTGTACGGTGCATGCATCTGGCATAGGTGGAAAATAATCCTTCTGGCAAAAGTAGCCTTCCCTCCCAGGGAACTGCAGCAAGCACCACTTTACCTTCCCACTGAGGCTGCAAAAAACCAAGATCAGCTCCATCCCTCTTCTGTCTGATTATTTTCCCTCAGAATTTTCCAAGGCTGGAAGGAGAGCAGAAGCAAGGCTGGTATCTCCAGGCCAACACTGAGTCACAAGCATCGCCTTACGGTGTGTGCTGCAATAGGACAGTTTGTGTACTTGCGGGGAGGCACATGCCGGGGGGTCTTGCTGAATCAGGGCCTATATTTGGAGATCAACTGCAGGAGACTGCAAATAGCTTGCACACTTTGAACGTAGACTTGGGATAACGTCCTGTTCACCTCGGATGACCCTGACACTGATCTGTCTCACAACTCATGTCTTCTGTTTAAGGAACATCTCTTTTCCAAAACAAAATCCATGCAAACCTCCACTATGACAGCACACTGACATGCTCAAGGAGCAGGAAGAAATCTTGGAGGGCACTGCATGTTTGCTCTGAGCATGTTTTTGAAAGAGAAATTGAGTTAATTTATGAAGCGCTACATACCCCAGTCATGCCTTTCAGCTGCAGGCCCCAGTTAGGTTTGAAGCCACCATAATCCAGTGAATCAATCGATTCAAACCTGATTTTATTTCAAACTTGAATTTTCTCCAAACTGATGGGACTGTACTTTTTTCCACAGCAGCCAGATGAAAAGAATACCACAAATTTTCTTTTGGAATGGGGACAATTTGGAAATTTTTAACTCGTTTTCATTTATGGATTACTATGTTGTATCAACAGGGCTCCAGCATATGAGACCACAGTAACAAATATGCTTTAAAGCCAACTTAGGACTCACTGTCAATTCCTGGAGTACTTTTAAGGTGAAGTTTTGCATTCAAGAAGTTGGATGACCCTCATCAATATGAAAAAACGTTGCTTTGTTTTAACTTGGAAATTTTTTTACAGTAATGAGTGATCTGGAATGAACCCAGAGCTGCTGAACAGCATTAGAGCCAGTTTCTATCAAGGAGGTAGAATCTTTGCACGTGACCAGCTGATGATGTAATGCATTTGCAGAACTTTGGGTCCATGTAATTACTTTGATGGATAGCTTTTGATGGAACTGATCTCTGGGAATAGCATTTAGGTTGTTTTATCTGTCTCCAGATTGAGCTACAGCATATGTAGTGGCTGCAGGGTGCTGCAGTTTTAATGTGATGTGAGTGAGAGACTCCAGTGTTAAGATAATCTGCTTGGGTACAAAGTGCCAGCTTAGGTCTAGCTGAGAACAGGAATGCTGAAAATTTGATTTTCTTTATGAATACTGTTTTGAAGTTGCATTTGCTAGCTGCAAAGCAAGAGATGAGAGGTTTGTTCTGGTGTTTGATAACTTTCCCAGGGTTTCTGGCAGGTTTCAGTATTACCAGTGGTGAACTGGTAGTGATCAGAAGAAACTCATCTATGATTTTGGAGGCAATAGAAGAAAGTGAGTTGGAGACGACTTCACTGGGCCCATGGGGTAGTGAGGTCATTCACTGAAGCTGGGTAGGATAGCAAAGATACCTCAGAGAGAGATTTTACTCATCTGTTAAACAGCTTCTCCCCACAAGGGTTTGTATTCATCCTCTTTATGATTATTTGTCTTCATTTAGTTGAAAGCCTAAAATGGCTCAGTCTTTGTGGGTTCTGGTGGGGTTTATTTCGGTGGGTTTTTTTGGTTTTGATCTGTGCTCAGGTTTCTATTTTTCACTGCCTGGATCACAGTTTGAGCCTGCTTTGTCTGAAAAACTCATAAAAGAGTTGTGGAGCATCTGAAATGGCTTCACTTGGAGGCCTTGAAGCTTATCCAAAGGGCAAAGGAAGATAAGAGTTTTAATTTTTCAGAGCAACACAGATCAGTGGCCTCATACATTTGCAGGTTTAGGTCCTCCTGCAGGATGTGGAGATGCAGAACCATCCTTTGGAGTCCTCTGGGAAGTCCTATCTCCCGCACAGCAGTGAAGGGTTATGCTTTGTGGCCTGAGGGTGAAGGTACAAATCTGGACCCTGGAAGCCACTGCATGGCTGGATGAAATGAAGTTAGCCGTGTCTTGGCAGTCAGGCAGAGATGCAGCTGGCTCTTTTCCGAGTGAAGATTCAATTCCAGTGTGGGGAAGCAGGCAAAACTGGGCTCTGTGTATCCGAGCTGAACCTCTGGACCCAGCTGGGCTTTGCTTACCCACAGGTGAACCTTGTGCAACCTGCTCCATGCAAACTGTTCCTTTGAAGAACTCTCAAACTTAAAAAGCACAGAGGGAAGTTTTGAAGACATCCAGGCAGAGCTGAAAGGGTTTGCAGTGATCACCTTCAGATGCTGGGTGGTGAGGGAGAAGAAAACTCTGCTGGGGTCCAAGGAGCAGTCCTGAGAGCCAACCAGAGCAGCCCCTCTCACTGTCCCGTTCCTCATCACAGACCGTCCCAGGAAGGATGGACTGAGCAGATCTTTGAGGGTATTGTCTGCATGTGTAACCTCATTTTTATTCCACTGGCTTCTGTTGATAATCGCCTTTCCTCACCCCACCTGCTGCCTTTAAAATAGCATTTTTAAATGAAATCCTGTACAAAGAAAGGGTGAACTTCTCCATGATACACTGACCAACAGCAGTCAGAGGACTGCATTTTGGTAGAGTATCAGCAAGTTAAAAAGGGGATTTAGTTTCTGAAAGAGGAGCCCAAAGACAAGGAACCCTTGCATGTCATCTGGAAAAAAATGATATAAATGGTCTAAAGTTAATGTCCAACAGTGGCAAGCTTTAGCCACCCTTATAGGCTCATTAGATATGGCATCGCACAAGTACAAAATGATTAATCTTACGCTGGGGTTAACTAGTGACCTAGTGCCTCATCTGACAGAAGGTGCTGGTCTGCCCTACATTGACTTTATTTCTCTCTTTTTTAGTAATGATCATTTGTAATATGCTTGAATAATACTTCGCTGTAACTGCACAGTCATTGTGGGGGGGAATTATAATCAAAATGTCTCTAATATGAGCGCTCTGTGATTTTCCCTTTTCCAGAAATACTTTCACAGACTGACACCAGCTATTGTGCTGATGCTCTTTTTGCTCCATCAAACTTCTCTGTCGATATTTAATCTACTTCTTTTAGTTTTAGTTACAAAAGGCATTGACTCAAGTCTTTCAGACTTGTCACTTCAAAAATGGATTCAGAATAACAATAAAAAATGCTTTTCAGAGGAAGGCAAGAGAACCCAAAAAGTACTAAACAGAATAAATTTGAGCACAACTTTTCAGCAGGTGCTGAAAGAGCAGATGAGCACATTTATCATCCCTTTGATCTCTGTCTTTCAGGATGTTTTATGCAGAGATAAGACCTTGAGGAAAACCAAGCAACGTTTAGGAAAGGCTGGTGTTGACAGCCTATACTGCAGTCTGGCCAGATGAATGGTGCAGTTGATCAATAATGGAACAACTACAAAGACGGAGAGCAGGGATGTGCAGAAGTCCCCAAGGAAAAGATGACTAGGTCATCTCCTCCAGGGGAGCTTTAGGCTTGAGATTAGGAAAAAGTTCTTCACGGAGAGGGTGGTTAGGCATTGGAACAGTCCGCCAAGGGAGGTGGTTGAGTCACTGTCCCTGGAGGTGTTTAAGGTTAGGGTAGACGAGGTGCTTAGGAGCATGATTTAGGGATTGGTGGGAATGGTTGGACTCGACGATCCAGTGGGTCTCTTCCAACCTGGTTATTCTGTGATTCTGATCATCAGGTGCTGTGTGTTAACTCTAGAGGGTGCACAGAGCGTGGCTGTGGTGTGACGTGGCAGCCTGCCCGCTGCTGCTGGCCTGTTGGAAGCATCTGCCAGCTTATCTCCCAGTGAAATGTAATGTGCTGTTTGCCATCTGTAGAGCATTAAATGACCTAGCCCCTATTTAACTCAGAGATTGTCTTGACAACTGCTGTCTGCAGTGAGGCTTTGACTGTCTCCCCTGGGGAGGAGGCTGGGAGAGAGCAAAGTGTATTCATGGAGTAGATTCACTGGTAAAAGTGGACAAGGGTGTGGGGTTTTTTTAATAGAACAGCATAATTAAAAAAAAAATGTTTAAAATTATTAACATAACTTATTCACTAAAAATCCCACCTGCATTTTTCATTTTGTTATCTACTTTTTAATAAAATCTTCAGAAAATATTCCACTCAGTGAAGGGTGCGGAGATAAGGATTTTGAACACCAGGGAATGGCATCTGTTTGAAGACACGAAGACTGAAGGTCGGTTTCTGGAAACAGCTGGGAGAAGGTAAGGTCCCTGCATCACTTGGCTTATGTCTGATGAAAGATACATGCACTCCCTCTTTGCATTTGTTTTGAGAATGTGACCTGGCAGTTCCTGATTTCATAACTAGAAGGACGAATGAGTTACTGAGTCCTTGAGTAGCTTCACTTCTTGGAGTTTTTTATTTTTAATGAACTGACAATACCATCCCATTGCAGGTGGATTAGATGATTCCTGTAGGTCTCTTCCAACTGAATTACCTGTTCCATTCTGCCCTGTCCCATTCTACCCTGACATCAGGGACTCAGTGTTACTGAGCTGCCAAATGAGCACAGTATGAAACGCAATGCCTAGACATCTTGTAAAGGTCAGTACCAGCCCCCGTGGGCTCTGATCGCGTGCCTGGTGGAAGAGAAAGGACGGGCTGTGAAGCGCAGGGCTGTTGGTGATATGCCATGTGCAGCAGGATCAGGGCCCAGGAAGCAGCTGTAGCAAAGGAGAGAGAGACCTTCAAACAGGTGAAATGCTCATTGTTGCTACTGGCAACATCTCTTGATTGCACAGTATTTGACAAGACGTAGGAAGTTAGGGAGGAGGTTGCTTCATCCATCTAATGCTACCGTAGGATGTGAACGCGTCTACCACCTATTTTCAGTTGAGCTCATTATAGAATCTAAGCTGGCTATTGATCATAACTTTTCTATTTAAACTGGTTTTGATAGAAAAGCCTTTTCAGTCCAAAGTGAACCCTTCCTGAAATATTTTCAGGTTAATCAACAATTCTCATCCTTTATGAAAAAGAATCATAAAGCAAGTTCCCTCTTTTAATGTAGTTCTCGCTCACTTGGAAACATCCCCCATTTCTTCTCTTTTCCAAGCAAAATAATTAAATCACAAGTTGATCTGTATCCCAATGTAACTATTTCTTAATATTAACTGAAAAAAATTACACAGATAACTTTACCATGAGAATATTGTAACACAAGTAATTATTATTTTTTCCCCACAGACAGGATAGACATTAGAGTAAAAGCCTTTCTGTCTTGTAATGGGTTTGTTCAGCTTCCCATGCACTGGGGAGGTGCCACCCTCCTGGATCTACCTCAGGAGCTGAGCACTAAGCCTTGCTCCTGCCCCAGACCCTGCTCTGCCCAGCACATCGCTGCCCCTGACCTGCTTTCTCTGCTCTTGGCAAGAGCTAGAATTCCATCTGAGGTGAGGGCTTTTCTTTAGAATGTTGTTGTCGTGCATCATCCCCTGCTCGCTCCAGCAGCTCAGCCCATCTCCCTGCCACATCTTCCCCAGTCTCAGAAAGGGGATACTAATGCTGTGCCGTGCATAAGGATTAATATTTTAAAGTAGGTTGAGGTTAAAAGGCGTTGCATGGATCTCATCTGTGCTATTGAAGGTCACCAGAAGCTTTAGGATGACGGTCGAGTAATAGTACTTTAAAAAATGATTATGGTTTATTCTTCTCAAATCCAATTATTTTCCGGAAGAACAGCAAATAGTTTTAATGTAATGGCCATGGAAGTTGATCACAAGACATGCAAACCCTGTGTGGCTCTCAGTGCTTACATTAGCCCTAATGCTTTCTCTCTTCAGCATTTAAATTTCTGCATGCAAAATAGTTTGTAGTAAGCTCTGTAATACATAAATAATAAAACATATAATAAAATTATTCCCTACATATTACTTTTTCCTTTCACCATGGATGATTTTTACTCGCAGCAGTGGCACAGCGTGCCATACAGACAGATCCAGACCATGTAGCCCTGGACTATTTGTCCCAATATAACCCATGTTAATGCGCTTCTGTGGCTTGGACATCACCTCCTGCGTGGTACCCAATCTGCCAGCTAATTATTTTTGTTCCCAGATAAATTCTCAGCTACAGACCTACCAAGGCAGCTGCCCCTTTGCTGGTCCTTAATCCACACAGAAAGATTGCCTGTTTGATCAGCTCACAACTATATGGTGTGCTAGAAGGCTGGATGGAAGTAATTTAGTGCACTTTATTCTATTCATTGCTGTACAGCAGATATTTGCATGGTTGCCTACATAACATTTGATATCCAGGTTAAGCCACGCAGTTCCATGTGGGTATTAGATGCCTACCTGGATAAACGTTCCAGGTGCTGTACATGTGCAACCCAGCACACCTGAGCGTGCAAATCCAACTCATGTTAAGTGGATCCACGGTTGGTTTTATGCTCTGAATGAACAGGCAGTCCTAGGACTGCAAGTGCTGTTGGTATTCGATCAGTTTATTGGAACACATCGCCCATCATCTTATTGAATGTACTGCATTATTTATTAGAGAGATTAAAAACAAGGTGTAGCTATTGTTGGTCCCATTTAAACTCGCAGTCCCTGCAGCTTTGAAAGGAGCTGTCATTACCTCTCTCCTCTTTCTGGGTCGATCCAGTTTGCTGGGATGCATATTTTCCTGGAAGCTCTGCAGGATTTCTCAGGGCCAGGATGATTTATTTATAGGAATGACCTTAACCACCACTTTGAAGATTTTTCTGCTGACATTTGTGCTCTGCATAGTATTTCTGCAAGAAATTATCCATATTTCTAATTTCTCGTTCTATCTGTAAAAAGCTTTTACAGTCTGCTTTATGGTTTGTTGAACTGCAGAGTAAGCCATCAGCTGGTGTTACAGCTCAGACGCCTCTGTGGCTCACTTAGGCAGCTTGTTTTCCATGCCTGTGTTTTCACATTCCCTCTCTGGATACAAAGCCCAGTGCTGCTGATCTGCTGTAATGAGGAGCACTACTGTGTTTTCCTGCAGCTGCACAGCAGCATCCCACAAATCCACAAGACGCAGAGATTCTCTTCCCTTGGCAGTTGCCCGGGTGTGTTTGAAGAGGTTTTTTCATCAATTAAGCTGCACTTATCTCCAGGGATGCTGAGGATTCACAAACCTGCAGCACTTTCTCTAGGTATGACCTAGCCAGATTAATAAAGTGCAGTTGCATGACCGATGGGCTTGGCCACGCAAACCTCCGGGGATGTTCTTGGTGAGCGAGAGTCTCTGTGCTTATATGGGCAATGTGACTGTCCCTTTTTTGTGTCCTGTTTACAAACAACTGTGTTGGGCTGACCCAGAAGGGTTTTGTTTGCACCCGTGGTGCATCGTTCTGTAAAGGGCTTTAAATAGCTACTGACAAGTATTTTAGGATTTTGAACAGAGAAAGAGCTGGTAAATGTCTTTGGAAAAGGTCTGATGGATGAAGCGGGAGAGAGCAGGGAGCTGCGTGAGGGAGGAATGGCTGCAGCCGGACACACAGTTAAATGCAGTTAAATGACATTTCTGACCACCGCTGTGTATTTGTTAGAGACAAACTTAAGGCTGATTTTTCTGCTGAAGCTGTTAAACATCTCAGTTGGAGATCTCCCCTTTATGCAGGTGAGAGAAGAGAGAGAAATAAATAACCCTAAATCCCATCAGTGAGACGCTGCCACAGTAGGGCATGCTGATGCCCACCTCTTGTCCCCTGCCAAGTGCTCCATCTTGGGGATCTCAGCAGTATTAAATGTCCCCAGGTGTCTGACAGACCTCTCCTGGCGTCTCTGAGTCCTTTCAATCTGGGTGGCTGTCCAAACAGCCCTTGCACCTTGCCTGCCCCTCGTGGGGCTGATCCAAAATCCAGCCCGCTTCTGTTTCAGCAGAGAAACGTAGAATCAGAGAACAGTTAGGGTTGGAAGGGACCTTAAAGATCATCTAGTTCCAACCTCTCTATCATGGGCAGGGACTTCCCACTAGACCAAGCTGCCCAAGGCTCTATCCAGCCTGGCCTTGAACACCTCCAGGGATGGGGCAGCCACAGCTTCCCTGGGCAACCTTTGGCAGGGCCTCACCACCCTCATGGTGAAGAAATTCTTCCTAATGTCTAGGCTAAATCTGCCCCTCTCCAGTTTATACCCATTCCCCTTTGTCCTATCCCCAGAAGCCTTTATGAACAGTCCCTCACCAGCTTTCTTGTAGGCTCCTTTCAGGTAATGGAAGGTCCCTAGAAGGTCTCTCTATATGGATCTCACTACAAGAAAGACAGAATGAAACTCTAAAGTCCCTTACAGAAGGACTGGAGAGTCAAGAAGATGAACGGTTTCAAACTGCAGCTTGGGGCAGCTGCAGAGAAACCCCGAGCACAAGGCAGGTGATGGTGGACATCATCGTTTCTGTCTGGAAATATTTACACTCCCGCATGACATAGCCAACCCTTTAAAATGCAGTTAGCTTCAGGCAGGGAAAAAATTGATCTCTGCAAAGCAAAAGCCTTAAGAATGTTCCAGGATGTAACTGTGCTTTATTCATAGGGGGATGAGGTGGGATAGCCAAGGCAGAGAAAAGCAGAGGGATGCTGGGTTGGCAGGAAGGCTTTGGCAGCACAGACACTGCAGCCCGGCGGGCAGCAGCAGGCAGGCTGGACTCTGACCTGGAGACCATGTCACCTTTGCTGATGCCGACAGTCATTCAGGCTACCAGCCAAGGGAACGTGGAGCTACAGCCTTCGTTTGTTTATAGGGTGTTTATGTACCGTCCTTGCGTGAGCCAGGTTATTTCCCAACCTGATTTCCCAAGGAAATCCCGCTGCCTGCAGATCACCTTGGGTGGCTTTTGGATGTGCTGCCCTCTTCGGGGGGCTGATGGACAGGGTGATGCTCAAACCACACACAGTTCCCAGAGAGTTTGTGCAAACCAGTGATGAGTGAAAGCAAGTGTTTCTACCACTGCTTGGGAAGGGAGTGGACATGTTGTGGACCCAGCCCGAGCAGCAGGCTGTCTCAGCACCAAACCAGGGCATGCTAAAGGGCAAGCAATGACATTTGTGTGACTACCATCAGCACTATCTATAAGCCACAACCCAAGCTGTTGCTCATTTATACGTGCATCACTGATCCCTCCTATGCACAAACCCCAATAACCTAAGAGGAACGTGCAGTTACCCATCACTGAAAACACCTGGTTAGGGTTTGGCAGGCCTGGATCATACTTGCTTGGGAATTTGACTTGTGTTTGACGGGCAAAATATCTTCTAGACAGTCCTGAATTTTTTGCAGGGATGGGGCTTTGAGGGGATTAATCACACAGACTTCAATCTGATGGATAGAAGGTGTTTCATTGAGCTTAGCTGTTTCTTTATATACCCTTTTTAGTTACATAACTGGGTGCCCACAAGGGTATCTACAGTGTTTTATTGGCTAAAAGAAAGTGTCCATAGAGCTATTACTAACATGTTATTGGCTAAACTACCGTGCATGTTAAAAACCCAAGCTACACTAAAATTAACTATGTTGATAGTTCTCTTCAATTGTTTTCCTTTCAGTTGGTACTCGTTCCCACCGAACTAGCTCTGTATTCCTTTCAGCTGGCCTTTGTTTATCTTTCAGTTCTCTCTTTCAAGGCCTTGTTAGAATTGCTCTGTATCAATCAGTCCCACAGCATCCAGGCCTTCTTTTCTGTAAAATGTCTCCACAGGGCTTTGTCCAGGTATTGTCCCCTATCCTCCCCACTGTGTTCCTGTAGGGCCTGAGGCATTTAATGTTGGCATAATCTGCTTTAATTTTACTGGTCCCCCTTGCCGCCGTAGGCTTATTTTGAATATGAGGTCTGATGGTTGCTTCATGCCATCTGCAGGTTTCCCAATGAAAGAAGGATGTCTCTTTGAAAGGTCCCTTTGGATTATTTTAAGCAGCAGCAGGAGCTGGGATGGTTTACAATCAATACTCTCCAAGATGTCCGAGTAAGAAATGACAGTGATATTCAATTTAGGCAATGCAAATATTGACAATAAGGCTGGAAACCTTCTTAAAGTGAGTTGAACTGAGCAGTTAATGGCATTTAAATTGTCATTATGTTGAAAGAATTATTAAACCCTGAAGAGATTCCAGGTCTTGATTTGTGTTTTGGGTTAGTTGTCTCCTGTGGAGACAGCACACAGGACCTGGTACTCTTGACGGGGTTGTTTAAATGTTTTTTACTAGATCAAGGGGAGAAAAACTACTGAGCTGCAGCTTGGACTGGGGGTGGAAGTTATCCAACAAGTTATAATCTGAAATCTGTGAAGTCTAGGGGAGAGCAGTCTTTTTAATGTATCAAACTGATGGTGATTCCAAGCTGGCACATCATGTGCCATTGCGGAATGGAAAACAGTCATGCAAAACAGCTAAACATAACAACTGCTAAAAGATAGCCTATTTTATGGCAGAAAATAGGGAGCTTGAGCCTATAAATTTTCTCTCTGCATGTTCTGCATGAGGTTTTTGGAAATGTCCATTTACACAAAGCAAAGGTTAACCCCTGGTTAGAAGAAACCCTAAAGCCCTACTCCGTTCCAGGTCTCCTCAGTGCCTCTGTGTAGGGTTAAACCCTGAAAGCCACCTCTTAGTCAAGTGTCTTAACTGCCTTTTAAATCAGGTAACTTGGACTTGGGAAGCTTATCTCCCACCTGACCTACCAGGGGTTGTGGAGACCTGTCAGAAGGTTTGTTTTAGCATTTTGCTTTTCACACATTGTAATTCTGGCTCTTCCCTTGCAAAGCAGTATCTGTACTTAGGAAAACAGAAGCACAAAGGCACCCGTCCACACATGTGAGGGTATCACAGCAATCCCCTCAGCAAGCTGCTGTTCCCACCTTCCCCGGAGTAGAAATCTTTACAAACTGTGCTCTTTTATAGTCTTCATGGGGTATTCCATGTGTTTCCCCACCTATATGCAGGGGAGAGAGATAGTTTCCTCCTATTAACAAATATTTGTTATTTTACTTTCTGGTCACCACAAAGACTTAACCAATACCTTAAAATCAATTTTTACTTTTTTCTGCCAAGCCTCCACATATCTTCCCCTCACTCTGACTTTTCTTGGCTACATACGATTCATTTAATCTTTCCCAAAAGAGCTTAGGGAATTAGTTTAATGAGGCAAATTAATAACCTGTTCTAGTTGTGAGACCTCATACACTTTACTTACCAGGTGCAGTATATCATCCTTAAGTCAGAGGTCCAGAAAAAGCTGTTAATGAACAAATTTTGTTGTCTTCAGTGGCTACTGCCAAACAGAGACTTGGTGGCTGAACCTTGGGAGCGGAGGCTGTGGGCAGCCGTGGGGAGCTTTGCTATGGCTCAGCCATCGAGGTGCGTCTGCTGCTTAGAAGCTGTGCCAGGGAAATGCACTGTGTAGCTGGAGATTTTATCACAGACCATCGTAACAACAACAATAAAGCAATTAGAGTTTGGGCCTGAGCCTACAGCACTTGGAAAGATGATGGACCTCACCTTTATGGGGACTAATGACAAGGTTTGGGTCCTCTGATGTGGCTTTATCCATCAGTCTCAAAATTACTTACTCGCCCACAGACTCCACAAAGAGAGTCTGGGGCTACGTACCCTTGGCTGGGGTAGGACAGAGTACGATTGATGTGGTCTAGTCAGCTCTGCCTTCAAGAGATGCATCTGTGCATCGAAGTCCATCCCTCGGTGCAACTGCAGTGGGATGTTGTGCGCTCTGGACAAGCTCATGCTCTAAGACAGGGATGGAGGCCATGTATCTGATATTGATCATTGTTTAATATAATATATTAAGCAATTTGATGAGCAAGCACCTGGCAGTGCTCTTTGGCAGGCAGCCCACGGTCTTGGGAGTGCCATTCACATTACCGTCTTCTGCTGTGCCCAGCTCCTGCCTCTCCTCTGTCAGCAGCTTTGGGGAGCGAGTCAGACAGCTGAGAGGGAGGGCCAGGCAGCAGGGCCACTCTGCTCCTCTGTGTGTCTGCAATAGTTTCAAACACGCACAGTTCCCTGCGGGCAGGGAGGCCAGACAGAGTGGGGGCTCCCGTCTGCCCTATTCACAATAGTCTCTGCAGACTGGGAATCTCCTGACCCTGGTGGCAGCAATGCCATCCCCCAGCTCACCCAGTTGTCTGCTGGCACGGGGTGTGGAGGTAGACATCTGGAGATGGGGATGCAGTGATTGCCATTAACTCCTCACGTCGGTGCTGGCTGGAGGGGTGTCTGCTTTTTGCCAGGAAAAACACAGAATACCTGCTGGGAAGCGGTGGCCCCAGAAGGCCTTTAGTCAGACTCTAGAGCTTCACCTGTCTTGGTTGGAGACACAGGCATTTATCTTACCAGGCAGAGTAATTTCTGTGTGTTCTCTGATCTGGGAACCCCACCTTCATTAGGGAGAAGCCTAGTGTATCCAAGCGCCTAAGAGCATCCTGGAAAGGTAGAGACTGGATCACTGCCTGGGGTTCCAGCAGGCTGGGGACTGAATCCCTTCCCAAGTTCCTGTATGAGCAGAATTTTCTACTTGTTTATGTCAATTTTGCCAGGTGTAATCTGTTTGGCCTGCCTGGAGGAGCAGCAGGGCACTAATTAATTAATGATCGCAAGAATGACTCGCTTTCCTTGTGCCCTCCTGTGACACCTTCTTTGTCACCATAGGAAGTAGGAGCACAGATCCTGTTCCAGGCTGCTCTGGCCTGGCTCCTAGGTAAGGAGGCCAGCAAAATATGAATTTACAGTGACCGTGCAGTGTTTGTTGCTTGCCTAGTGTTGCCACAGAAGAGCAGCATGGGTGTGAGCTTGCTCCATCAATAGCCATTCTTCACTCGCTGTTCCTGAGGAAAGCCAGATACACTGAGGTTTTAATAGCATTGGGGTTAATGCTGCCTGCTTAAATGCATAAGACAATCGCTCTGTAATTAGTGTGTGACTTCCTAAACAAAAATGGGGAAGCTGCTTGCCCTGCTTCTCAGGGCTCAGAGCTCAGCCTGGCCCCAAGGCAAGCTGAGCAGTAAGGCTCATGCACCACCCTTGCTCCCCCAAAATGCAAAGATTGTAGAAGCTCCATCGCTTGTACAAAGCCTATTTCAGTTCATATGCAGGCATGGAGAATCCCTAAGGGTGGGAAGTTTTGCAAGGAGTTAAAATTCCCCTACCTGCAAGCCATGATATACTGAGAACACAGAGCTTCCATCATATTTAGGATGAAATAAATTCACCTAGTTTTGACCACCTGGTCCAGAACAGGAGAAAGCTAAGGTTGCCCCTGCAAGGATCACACTGCCTGGCGCGAACTCTCGTGCACGGTGAGTACAGTGGAGAAGGGATACTGAGAGGGAGAAGCTGGGGACATCGCTGTGGAGGGGCAAATCATATTTGTGGGCAGGCAACAAGTTTATTTGTTGTGGGCAGATTCCCTTCCCTCTGAGATCATCTCAGCTGACAGTCATCAGAGGTGGCTGAATTCTCCATTACCCAAACAAGGCTTGGTCATATCCTCTTCTGGTCGCTTAGAGTCTATTATTACTGGTTATTACTAGACTGACACACGGTCGTGGGTCTCATCCTCACTGTTCTGCCTGAAGCTCTCAGAAGTGTGATGAATGCACAATTCAGGAACTTTAGCTGCCATTAGAAATCCTGTAGGAAAAAAACATCAGACCTCAGAACCTACATCCACAAAATAAAAAATACAGGTTTTTTTAATTAATTGTTTTATCTGAAGGAAAAGATTTCCCTGTAACTTAGTATTGTAAAACAGACTGAGGAGTGACTACTGAACCCCACAGACTTCCACTGTATATTTATTCTTTATGGTGCACTGTGCAAATGTAAGATTAAACATCACACAGCTTTCTTTGGCTCCTGGCCAGGCGAAGGTTAGAAAATAATTCCTTTTTTAACAGAGATCTTTATCCATTTAGCATGTATCAGTTTAGTCAAGAAAGAGGCGAGTACTGCGGAGAAACTGATGCCCAGCAAAAGTAAAAACCCACAATTTTACTCCCTTATTTCTTCAAGGAGTCTGCTGAGAAGCTTCAGATGAACTCCACCCAGATAATGCGATGCAGATCTCAGCAAACACAGTGAGGTGAAAGCTAAAATGGATGTTTACTTCTCTCCCACTCACATTTGTGATCTGCAGCTAGGAACAGAGATTCAGTTCCCTGTTGGTTTAATGGGAGATGACAGAATATTTCAGGATACAGAAGCCTGTGTTCTGCCAGTTCATAGTATAAACAGACAAAATGTTTCCTGGGGCTGATTTGTAAAGAACAGCTCTTCTTTAAGATGCTGCAGGTATCTTTTCCCCAAACTAATTTGACCAGGACTTAAAAATCTCCCACAAAACAAATACTCAACAGTTCAAGCAGGTACTGCAGCTGCTGGGTGAGGAAGGCTTAAGTTATGAAAATGGGGAAATTGCTACTCTATTAGGAAGATGTGAACTAAATATTTCCTCTGTTGTGGGAAGTGCATCGGAGAAAAGCAGAGCACCTGAGGAAATAGGTATCACATGGATCTAAATCATTTTCTTGTGTAAGTGTTTGGTGCTAACTCTTAAGGACAGTCACAAAGGAGCAAGACTTGCCTTTTAAAATTATTTGATATAAGAAGAGAGAGAGGATGTGCCTAATAATATAAAAATGCCTTTACTTTATTGTTCTTTTACTATTTTTTTCTCTGTCTCCTCTTAGTTGTTGTTTTTGTGGCTGAATGATTTAATTTGTCACCAAATGCACTTCAGGCTTCCATCCCTATCATGTAGCCTCTGTTGCCTTTTTGGTTTTAAAACTATACAATGTTTTTGAGACCATTTATTTTTAAAATAGCATTTAAAATGAAGGCTGCATTACATGTAACCCCACAGAGAGCTTACTGGAGTGCTGTATAAATTACAGCCTCTTCTACCAACCATTTAATGTAAGTAAGTTGGAAAAAATAGCATGCAGATGATGATGAAAGGCAAGAGCATTTTTTCAAAACTCAAGGTCTTGACGCTAATAGTAAAAAATCTCTTGCCTCTGCTGGGGGTGACCTTGTAAAAACCAGCTTGCATACATATCTCAAAACATCAGGACTAAATTAGGTCTTCATAATGTGACTGTAGTTTGAACTAGACTGTTCATGTTCCCCTGAGGGATCAATGTGCCTAGGATGTAACTTGTTTAGATGCAGTGAAATGTACTGAGATGTTTTCAAATGCAGTGAACTGCATATGTGGCTCTCTCCTTGCGTTTAAGAGATAGGGCATCTCAGAACAGCTCATAGATAAATGACTGTTGGAAAGACGGCTCACAGGCGATAAGCAAAGTACTTCCTTGTAGATGAGAGACATGGCTTGCTCGACAGCCTCCAAAAATGCAGATGTTGTGGTAAATGGCAGTTTGTTGAAACCAAACTGTTTTGCACAAACTAATGAGCTTCAGCACATTCTTGAGTTACACTAACAAGCGCTCCCTTCGACTCACTGCCAGTTTGCCAGGAGGACTGAGAGATGGCTTGGCCTTGATAGAGTCTATCTCTGAGGAATCCTGTGTTGTGACAAGGTGTCCCCATCACTTCAGAGTCCATTTCTGGACCAGGCTTGCTGGGCTTGGACACTGGAGACGTTAGGACATCACACAGAGCTTTGAGAGCAAGTCCCAGAGTTCCTGGATAAATTACAAAAGGCCTAGATTCTGTGATTATTTCATTTTCTTGTTTTAAATAACATTGTTCACTTTCTGGCAAGTTTTCAATATTTTTGAAAAATTGTAGAATTAAGTATTTTACAACTCTGAAAATGCAAGGAGAAAAGAAATAATGGCCTTTAACCAGTTCCGGTTATAAACTCCTATGACAAATATAAATTAAATAATGGGTTTTGTCATGGCCCCTTCCAGTATTAGACTGCAAGAAAAAGAAGCCATACTCTTCTTGGTGTTCTAGGTTAGTGGCTTGTGTTTCTAGCCTAGAATCTCTTTTATTTCATGCAGCCTGAGCAAACGTGGGGCTTCACAATCTCTAGTAACTTTATCTCTCGATGAAAAACAAATAAATCCAACTTCATACAGGCTTACAACACTGGAAAGAGGCC
Source organism: Clamator glandarius (assembly GCA_033459285.1). Lineage (NCBI taxonomy): Eukaryota > Metazoa > Chordata > Aves > Cuculiformes > Cuculidae > Clamator > Clamator glandarius. The sequence goes on along the minus strand of JAUNZM010000128.1, from coordinate 435,355 downwards.
AAATGTACATGTTTTGGAGACAACTAGCACAAACTTAGACTAAATATTAGGAAAAAAACCAAACCAACAACCAGTGTCAGTCAGACCCTGGAACAGAGCTCAGAAAAGCTGCGGAATCTCTCTCCATCTTTGGAGGGATTCGGACACAATTGTACAAGGCCCTGGGCAACACAATCTGACTTTCAAACTGGATCTAATTTTAAAGTTTGTCCCATTTTTGAGCAGAGGGTGAAGCACAAAACCTCTGGAGGTCCCTTCCCACCAGATCATTCTATGGTTCCATGATGTTACCAGGTAACATTCAACCCCAAAGCTGTGTACAAGTGTAGGTGATGCTGCAAATCAAAGGAATTATTGTAGCCAGAGCTATGGCACAGTCATCTCTGGGACAGATTACTACAGTCATGCAGTCCAAATACAATGACTGATGATACTTAAAGAAAAGGGATAAGGAGGTATTGTGCTGTATGAGAAAATTAACTGAACATAGCATAACTACCCAAAATGTAACCCAGAACATTAATGGCAACATCCCTTATTTGTCCTACCATATTTTAGGAAGACTGCTAGTGCTATGAGACGTAACGACCTCAGCCTGAGCAACCTCTTGGTGACAGCAAATCTACTCATTCCTTTGTACTTAGCTGGGATAGTGGTCCAGTACTGGCACAAAAAGAAATGTCTTCTGCATTTTGGAACTAGCAGTCAAAACTACTGGGAAAAAACCCAAAACATCTTAACCAATTTGCCATTTTCAAAAACATCTGAAATACATTTTTAAATAATGAGTTTCAGGAACCCATACTTGTGGTTCTTTTTTTGTCATAACTTTAGTTTATAAATCTTCAGATTACACTGTTTATAGTTAGTCTATATTTTATGCTTTTCTTTACTGCCTCGAGGATCATAAGGCTACTTTGAAAATAAAACCTCAGAATCTAACTTAATCACTTGACTGCAGAGGCAGGACATCTAGGACAAAAAGCAAATACTCCAAGAGAAACATTAAAATACTCAGAGCTGACGGACCTGTGATTTAGCAGTATTTAACTGAGAAGAGCTGACTGGACCATGTGCTGAGTCAGTCAACAGCTCTAAAAAGGGAAGTCAAAGTCCAAGGGACTTTTCTCAAGAGGTTATCAAACTTAAATAAAATGAAGCTATTTTGACTCTAAGCACTACAGCCGTGAGGCCTTATTTGGAATATCCGCTGACATGAGAGGAAAAGAGCCAAGAAATTAATATGGTTCAGCTTCAGAGATGTCTGCTGTGAGGGAAGACCAGATCCACTTGACTCCACTAGTGCCTGAGGGCAGTGTGAAACCTCTTGAAGACTAAGCTGTCTGGGTGAGAAGTATTCTCAGAATAAGAGAGTGGCAAATTCAAAGCCAAGATGACAAAATGATGGAAATAGCACCAAAATGAAATGACAGAACTTCTGTTACTTCTGTAAAGTGGTAGGAAAGCACTAACCCAAACACATTTTTTTGCTCCGTGTGAGAGCGAGGCTTCCTAGTTCATCTGAACAGCCCCCTTTTGCTTCTGATATGTAGTCTCGATTCTATATCAGTCAGTCGTTTAATAAACACTACTAATACACTCAGCGTGATGTGATTTTTCTATACCGATCAAATATGGCTTGTGGACAAAGATCCAAATTTGAACTTTCTCGCTGGGCCTTGGGTGTTTGCCCAGACCCCTTGACTGCAGCAGCTGACTTGACAGAGTGGTGGGAAATCTTGGGGAGACTGGGCTACGTGAAACCCCAGCACTGCAACAACATCAGTGCAATGTCCAAGAAAAGAAGCATGTGAATCTCCCCGGCCAAAAATCCCAATGTTTGGAAAGGTTCAGTCTCCAGCGGAGGAACGTGACTTCCATGGGACTGAGCAGCTCCACCAATTTCCAATTATTTCAGCAGGAGCCCAACATTTTGCCTAATTCTGTAAAATTGGGTTTATTGATTAACCTGAATTGCATTGGGCAAACTTAAGTCAATGGCTTGACCCGCCTGCATCTGTTTTGCTTGGTCAGTAATGAGGTATACAGACAAATGATTATACACGAATCTGGCTGCTGATGACATCAATCGTTGAGACAGGAGTTTACCCTGCAGTTAAATATAATTCTGAATTCTCTAATTCTCAGTCCTTTGATCTCTAAGGAAAAGTAATGTTGCTATAATATTTAAGCAGTTTAATCTGTAAATAACCCTATATACATATACTCTAAATTGTCTTTTTTGTGTTAAAGCCCTGTAAATTTCCAGAGGTGGTTGAAACTTAAACTTTTTTCAAGGAGCTTAGGCAAGACGTGTGGTTGGAATACTGAGACAACACATTCCTGAATCATAAAATCTGTATTTCTCGGAATGGCAAAGGTTATTTAGGAGATAACAAAGATATTTTTCTATATGAAAGCAGACATGTGTGCTACAAAAAGACTATTTATAACGTTACTTACCTACTAGATAGCACGTAAGAGCTATCAGTGGAAGAGTACTGACAACAAGCTAATGAGCTCCTGCTGCTCGATAAATGTCTTAGCTTTGCTTCAGCAATTCTTTGTGCAGTGGGAGGGAGACAGTGATCCTAGACAATGTTCCAGTGCAATTATTTTGTTCTGTTATTTTGTTCTACCCATCATTTTAGCATAAGGGGAGGTACAGCAGCTTCTGTGATTCCTTATACAAGTAAACAATAGCTGCCCAATGTGTAATTAGTAAATTCCTTTCTTTTAAAGTTAGGAATAAAAGCAATCAAAGAATTGACCTTCTAGGAAACTAATGTGGTTTGAAAATTATTTATTCTTCTGTTTCTATTATTAATTTTCCCCTCAGTGTACCTGTAAATAAGGCATAGCGTTATGAGGTATCCTGCTAAATGGCTTTCTATAAGATTAAAAGTAGGAATATGATCACAAGCTACTTCCTATCCAGTTGTTGAAACCGCCTATTCGTGACGAGAAATGTTGGCAGAAGGTATAGATTTTTTGCAGAACATATCTCTAAAATAAGGCAACAGTATTAAAGTAATAAGGATTTATGGCTCAGGCTAGGCCTGATTTAAAATAAAAATCCAGGACTTTCCGTAAAACCATCCTTTCCACATTTTAATTCCAGACTTGTGTATTCCTCAGCTTCATCAGTCATCCTTATAAGGTCCCCACTAATAGCATTATCTATCCCTGCTGTTACTGATATTCTTTCACTACCTTGCTAGACCAGCAGTGTGGCAGCTGGCAGCGCTCTGTTAGTTCCCGTGAAGTCTCACTCTTGCCTGTTTCTTTTCTTTTCTGTTTTGTTTGGGTTTTTTGTTTTTGGTTTTTTTTTAATTATTTGAACCTAGTATGTTTAATCCTACATTTGCTTATAGAAAGGATAAGTCTCAACGAATAGGTAAGAGGAAGGCTTCTGAGACAGGCAGTCAATGTATGCTGAATCCCTAAGCAGTCTATCAGTGGATTACGTCAACTCGAAGATAGATTTTGCTCCCTCTGGCCCATCAAATAATCTGATTAGCTGGCACTGATTACGCTCGGCATGATGTACTGTGTTCTGTAAATGAAACACAGAACATCCCTTCTCTGTTGCCTTGTAAGCTTCTGGATAACTGCCTTTTACAACAAATTCCCTCTCCCTTTCACCAGCTGTTAAAGGCTGCTAACACTGGCTTGGATTTGGGGCGTATTTATGCCACCTGGTAGAGCTGCTTTGCTACACAGCTAAAGTGGGGTGCTCGCTTAAAGCAGAAAAATGCATGAGATCTTGGCTCTGAGCTTTGCAGCCAAACCAACAGCCCTGAATTCAGCATCTACGACTTTCATAGAATGTTTGTGGAGGAGTGATTGCATTGGTGAGGATCACAAAAGCCAGTTCTCAGTGGAGGAAGCTAAATAAGCAAGGCAGCAATAACAGCGGCTGCGTGATGTGGTATTTTTACCTAGCCTCAGCTAGCAGAGTTGGAGAAGTCAGTGTTGCACTCACCCCACTATTCTTTTTCTGCTGGCAGAAATATTATGGAGGGGTTCTGGTGTTTGGTACTGTGTATCATTCTTAAGGACAAGAGAGAAGCTGGCCATTGCGCACAGGAATCCATCCTCTTTTGGCCTGGCATCTCTATACAGCAATTAGTTTATGGATTTTAGTCATGGCCTTTTGTCTCAAGACCTTACAAACTTCTTACTCTTCCCTAAAGGCTGCTGCTTCCTTTTATAGTTGCACTGTTACTTGCCATTGTCCTCCTTCATAACTTTCTTTAAGAGTGCATTCAAAGAGCTCTTTGCATTTTCCTGTTTTATTTTTCTATTCCCTTTGTTTTTAACATGCTGTTTCACATTTTCCTTCACTCTTTCCCTCTTTCTCTCTTCTTCTCTTTGTCCTCTCCCCAGCATTCTTTTGCAGCGACAAACCTGCTGATGCATGCTTAGAGCAGTGGCAGCAGCCACGCTGTGCTCACCATCTGGGATAGGCAGATCCTGCAGCCTCCCAGAGCCTTCAGATCCACGCTGAAGGAGCACGCTGGACAACAGCCACTCCGTTGCCTCCCAGTTTTCCATTTTCCTTCACGTGTGTTGCTTTTCTGTTTGTCATCCAGCACACTCTCCTTTACCTACTGAGCATCTGCCCAACAGAGGAACGTTTTTTCCTCAGTTGTGGCTCAAACCCTTTGGTTGGAAAAGCACTATCCCAATGGATTTTTTTCCTTCATCCCCTTCCTCTGCTCCCTGTGGAAACAAAGAGAAAGCAGGAAAAATCTGGTGCATCTTGAAGCTGTCGATACAAGTGCTCCCCGCTTTTAACCTTTTTCTTTTTGCTATTGAAGTACATTTCAAAGTGATTGAGGAGATAATAACTCAGTACATACTTTTGTCACATTTCTGCAGTTTTCCCTAGCTATATTTGATTATTCTCTATCTTTCCTAGATATTTTTTTCCTAAAACGCACACGCATGTACCACCTGGGGAGGTGCAAGGTGCGTAGCGCTGGCCCCGTGGAGCCCCACTGTGCTTTTGCAGCTGCGCAGTCGTGCAGATGAAGAGAGGAGAAACACATGGGTGAGTGTTACGCTGTGCAATATGAGCTGCTCCTACCCCTGAGTACCCTCTGGGGGAAGAAGGCGATCTCATCCTGGGGGTACAGACAGCAAGGCAGAATGGACCACATTCCGCTGTGGTTGTTCTTTCCCAGCCTCTTGCACCGATGTGTTTGGTGGTTCAAGGGTACGGAGTAAATTCTAACTTTTCTTCTAGTAAAAAAAGGCCAAAAGGAGAAGGGCTTGACCCATGTGCATGGCATCCCTTCTTTGTGCAAAACCCCTGGGGAAGTCAGAACTGGTGACTCTGAAAATATTTTCTGAAGGGGGTTTTTTGGTGTTTTGTTTTGGTTTTTTTTTTTTTTTTTTTGAGAGACAGCTAAAAACTGAGCCAACAGAATGGGCAGAATTAATAAAGCTGCTTCCTACTGGATGCAGCTATGAGGCCAGACCAGGGTTTGTGTGAGGGCAGTGACTCTCCCATCACGACTGGGAGCTTGGGCTAATGAGGGTGACGGGCCGTGCCTTCCTTCCCTGCCCTGAGGTCAGCTGCAAATATCTGAAGCTCGCTCAGGGTGGCTGCCTTTAACAACACCCAGCAGCTGTGGTGGGGAAGGACATTTGGTCAGGGCATAAAGCCTTCTCTGACATCATCCTCATCTGGATGGGGGGATAGTGATCTAGCTATAGTTGAACAGTTTGATGTTTCAAAATAAAATGGGGGAAAGAGCTACGAGTATGAGAATTACTGGGTGTGAAGGCTGACTCAGAGAGAGGATGGAAAAATGGTAACAAATCAGTCAACCATTTAATATATCCTGTTCTCAGTAGATTCAACAACTGTGCTTCCTTTGGATTTTTGCGCATTCCTCTTCCTCACCTTTTATCTAAATGTTTCAGTTTGGTTACCAATCTTCCTTGATCATAAAAAGCCTGAAAATGCTGAATAAAGCAATAGCAAGAGCAGGATTTGAGGAGTTGGTGTGAGCAGGGAGTTCTGCACATTCAAAGTTCAGCTAGTGAGAAATAACCGTCTGGTGATGATGTATATCTCTGCTCTTGGATAAGCTGAGGATGAATTGCCTAATGGGAGCCGGCGCTCTGCCTGAGAGTGAGTAGTTACCAGGGTAAAGAGAATTACATAAGAGCGAGGTCTGCACTTCTACATCACTAACTAGATGTAATCTTTGCTCTCAGGCTGAGGCAATTCTGCTGCAGCACCGAAACACTCCATGCCAGCATAAAATAATTTGGTGTTTGTCTTTTTGCTTGCCTGAAGCACAATTTTGTTTCACTGAGTCCCCTGGCTATTGTCTGTAACATCTAGATATATGCTACTATGAAATGTTTCAACGCTTGCTTTCTAATTACGGCTTTTGCTATCATTCTTTTGATTATAAGCAGGGTGAATCAGAATAGCAACATCAGGGAGGGTTGCGGGAAGAAATCTTTTACTAACAGTGAGCATCAGGACAGAAGAAATAGGGCATCTTGGAAGGCAGTGAGGTGCAAAGCACTCGTTTAATAGGAGATAGCGGCAATTTGCAAGTCTGTTAGTCTGAAAAAAATCCTACATTTATAAATTCTTTGCAGAAAAAGGAAGGGAACTTTCCAGCCGTCTGCCTCAGTGACTGCTAGCAAGGCTCACACCTCAAGGCACAAAGGGTTCCTGCTTCAGGCAGTTGTCCCAGCAGTTGCTGCAGAAGCGCCGCTGGTGCAGCTCCAGGCTGACCAGGGGAGGAACCAGGTGGGTTTCTCCTCTGTGATCCACCGAAGGCTTGTGTGCACCGGTTGGCTTGCAGCAAATCTGTGTGTTCCAACAAGGAAATTTGCTACCAGATCTTTCCTGAGCGGCTCCAGAGCCAAGAACTTGCTCATGAGAGGAACTGGGAGGAAAGGAAGGAGATTAAAGAGACCTAGGATGGCTGCAGAAGGTGGGGAGAAAGCAACAGGTATTACAGGAACAGGGATTTATGATGTTTGAGAAGTCGGAGGCGGGGGAGAGGAAAGCTGGAAGACATATGTGTGTAAGTTATATTTTTAGATGTGGATAAAGGCACACAGTTCTGCTGTGGGATTGTTCTGAGTTAGACAAGGCAGTTGTACACCCAGTTGAGGAAGGCACAAAATCTCCAAGGCAGGAGTAAAGTTCCCAGAATAAAATATTAAGTTGTCAAACAAGCCTGACTGTTCCAAATTCCTTACAAGAGAGTTAAAATTTGTCCTTAGACTGGTGGAATAAAGCTAAATTTTAGAGTGGAATATAGGAAATTAGTACTTGCATACAACTTCTACCTCTAACAGAATTATCTTTCTGACATTTGAAGAAGACAAAGATGATCAAATACCAAATCTATTGCGAAGTGGATTATCAAGTCATGTAGATTTTGATTTCTTTCCAAATTAGAAGTTTGAAAGCTATTACTAGACAAAACATCTATGTAAATATCAATGTTCTAAACAACTGACAGGTCATTCCTATTACGTTTTATTGTTTCAATCTAGAATAAACAGCAAATTCCAGTGAGGTAAACCTGGTGGGAGATGCCAGCAGTTTCTTGAGGAAGAGCCAGAAATGTAGATGGCTTTAGGAATAACATCGCCAACATTGAAAACCTCCTGTAATCTGGAGATACAGCCAAGATTCACTTGTGAAACTAATGGTTCCAGTAATTATTTTCAGATACAATTTTAGCATGTGTTTGCCTTCATGTACAGTACAGGCACTGTTTCATACCTGAGATGCTTCTGTTCTGCAGAACAACTGTGCAAGTAGGGGAATAATTTGTCTCTGGAACTCTTAGAGTATCTTTTTTATTTTTTCATTGGCCATTATTTTTTCTTACATATGCAACAAAAGTCTCTGAAATTATATGAGTCAAGCTTCATGAAAACTCTTTTCTGTGTTGTAAAAGTACATCACATGCTTCTAATGTGCTGCAGTGCACTGTGTTTTGTTTAAAACGTGTTTCCATGATTGCCAATTTTTTTTTTTTGACAAGTTCAGGAAATACTCTGGGAGAATTTGAAGTGATGTTTCCCCACAAATAATATATTATTTTTATTTTCATATCTTTTTGTGCAAATATATAACAATTATTCCTGGAAATTTCCTATTGGTGTACAGTTGTGGCGGCATTTACCCCACCACTTGTTGTTTGCTTACACAGTAGCCATTCCATCATCCTCTCTGGATGCCAAGAGCAAGGGATACATCTCCTGAATTATTTCTAAGCCATCACAGAGATGGCACAATTCCTTAAGATAAGGAGTATTTCTTTTGCAGGACATACCTAAGTTCATCTGGATCTTGTATGTGGGTGTGTGAAAGAAAATACAGTTTTCCTCCTCTTTTCTATAGCTAAATACACGTAATTGCTGGTACGTTTCCCAAAATGCAGACTGGAGCCCAAATTATTCAGGGAAGTCAGAAAGAGAACTTAGTAAATGACTACTCTGGGAGAGACGAATCACGTTACTCTCCCCTCCCAACAGGTTTTGATGTTTATAGGGAAGTAATTTAATTGCAAATGGAGGCTCAGTCTCCATAAGTAATTACATTTTACTTGTCCTGACTCCAGTTCTAGTTATTTGTGGACAAAGAGATTTGCTCTAGCACAAGGCACCACTGCTCTGCTTGCATGTTTCAGTTGCTTTGATTTTTTGCTGATTGAGCGAGAAGGGATGGATCCCATGGGTCAGAAGAGGACAAGTTTTCCAATGCAACAACTAGCCTAAGGCTAATGGAGTTCCCTCTGTCACCTCGGCTGGGAACACGGAATGAAACCATGGAAATAAAAAGTGCTAGAACATCTGAGAAAGCCTGAAATAAGAGTAGGAACTACGGTGGAAAAAAAAAAAAAAAGAAGTCAGCTAGCAAATGATGTAAGACCCAGGAGGGAAGAGCAAGGATGTGAGCAAACGTGCTTTTTTGTGTCATTGAGACTACAAGAACAGCTTAAGAAAGATGCAGCCTAGCAATTTTTGAGTAGAAAGCAAGAAACAATGATTGCACAGCCAGCACAAGGACCAAACCCAAGGCCTGGTGGAGCAGCTACTGCTGGCCTCTTCCCCCCAGAGGAGGAACAGGCTTCGCACTGCAAGACCACTGCTTGGCTCAAATCCCTCAGGGCAGGGTGACCATCCTGCACCTCAGCCTCGTGCACTCGCTGTGCTGAGTTAGGAACAGACTGAATCAACACATGGAGGAAATCTCGACGATTTATTTCTTAGCAGTGCTCAAAAAATATCCTGCTATGGAAGAACTGAAGGAATTAATTGAATGTACCAAAGACTGCAGGCTATATGGCCTGGGCACGAGACTCTCACAGAATCACAGAATAACCAGGTTGGAAGAGACCCACTGGATCGTCGAGTCCAACCATTCCCACCAATCCCTAAATCATTCTCCTAAGTACCTCATCCACCCTAACCTTAAACACCTCCAGGGACGGCGACTCAACCACCTCCCTTGGCAGATCGTTCCAATGCCTAACCACCCTCTCCGTGAAGAATTTTTTCCTAATCTCAAGCCTAAATCTCCCCTGGCGGAGCTTGAGGCCATTCCCTCTCGTCCTGTCCCCTGTCACTTGGGAGAAGAGGCCAGTACCCTCCTCTCCACAACCTCCCTTCAGGCAGTTGTAGAGAGTAATAAGGTCTCCCCTCAGCCTCCTCTTCTCCAGGCTAAACACCCCCAGCTCTCTCAGCCGCTCCTCATAAGGCCTGTTCTCCAGCCCCTTCACCAGCTTTGTTGCTCTTCTCTGGACTCGCTCCAGAGCCTCAACATCCTTCTTGTGGTGAGGGGCCCAGAACTGAACACAGTAATCGAGGTGCGGTCTCACCAGTGCCGAGTACAGAGGGAGAATAACCTCCCTGGACCTGCTGGTCACGCTGTTTCTGATACAAGCCAAGATGCCATTGGCCTTCTTGGCCACCTGGGTACATTGCTGGCTCATGTTCAGTTGCTGTCAACCAACACCCCCAGGTCCTTCTCCTCCTGGCAGCTTTCCAGCCAGGTTTCTCCTAGTCTGTACCTCTGCTTAGGGTTGTTGTGCCCCAAGTGCAGGACCCGGAATTTGGCCGTGTTAAACCTCCTGCCGTTGGACTCTGCCCAGCAGTCCAGCCTGTTCAGGTCCCTTTGCAGAGCCTCCCGACCCTCCAGCAGATCCACACTTCCACCCAGCTTGTTGTCATCTGCAAACTTGCTAAGGGAGCACTCGATGCCTTCATCCAGGTCGTTGATAAAGACATTGAACAGGACTGGACCCAGGACTGAGCCCTGGGGAACCCCACTTGTCACTGGCCTCCAGCTGGATTTAACTCCGTTTACCACCACCCTCTGGGCCTGGTCATTCAACCAGTTTTTCACCCAGGAGAGTGTGGGCCCGTCCAGTCTCCATCACCATTTTCTCATTATTCATCGTACCCAGGAGATGTTTTCTGCCGGGGCACTGGAAATATCCCTGGCCACAGAAGGGGTACTATTGATCGCTGCTGTCTGGCCATATGCCATCACAAGGGGCTTGTATGAGGGATTATTTCCGTAGAAAACTTCGTGGTGATGCAGGACAGGCTGTGGGAGACTCTGAGGGGCCCTGAGGGACCCTGGGGAGGGGGTCCCTGGGGCTGAGATGTGCGAGGGGAAGACCGCGGGTGGCTCCGAGGGTCCCCGGGAGGGGAGAAGATCCTGCAGAGGGATCAGAGGTGAGGGAAAGGCTGCGGGGGGGCCCCGGGGAGGGGCTCCGCGGGGGGACCGGGGCTGGGACGGACGAGGTCAGGCCTATGCGGAGTCTCGGTGGGGGCTCCGCGGGGTCCCCGGGGCGGGGCGAGGGGGCGTGGCCAGAGGGCGGGGGGCGTGGCTCCCGCCGGGCGCCCCCGCGGCGGGGATGACGTCACCGGCTGAGCCCAAAGAGACGCGCTGCCATTGGCGACCGGGCGGCGCGGGCTCCGCCAATGGGCGGCGGGCAGGCGAGGAGGCCGGGCTGACGCGCTGGGCCGCTGGCCGGACGGGGGTTTATTTTGCTTTTGGGCCGCTCCGGCTGCCGCCATTAGAGAAGCCCGGGGAGCGGGGCGAGAGGCTCCCCCCCCCCGCCTCCCCCTTCCCTTCACCCCCCTCCCCACCAGCCCCCCCCAGCCGCGCCGAGTGGGAGCGTCCGCGCCCGCGGCGGCCCCGCCGCGCCGGGAGAGACCATGTCGTGAGCGGGGGGGGGGGCGGGGGGAGGGAGGGGGGGGAAAGAGGACGGCGCGGCTCGGCGGGCCGGGGCAGCGAGAGCCTGCGGGACGGCGGCTCCGGCGAGGTAAAAACCCCTCCGTGCCCTCCCCGGGGGGAGCGGGGTCACCGTGCGGGGCGGGGGGACGCGCGTCACGGCGAGCCGAGCCTCGGAGCGGGGGCAGGGAGATCGGGGTCGTCTCCCGTGGGGGCTTCTCGCGGGAGATGCTCCTCCCGCTGCTTCCCTCCTTCCTTCCCCCTTTTCCCCCCCGGGATGTGCCCGGTGGGAGCCGCGCTGGGGCTGCTCGGGGGTCGCGGAGCTCCCGCCGTGGTGCCTCTGGGTCCAGCGTCGCGTATTGAATCGTGGAATCGTAGGTGGGAAGGGAGAAGGGGGCTCGTCCCGTTCCCTGGTGGGCGCTTCGCCGGGAGCGGAGCCTGGTGGGAAGTGTTTGGGAGCAGTGGGAAGTGTTTCGGAGCTTGGGTTTGTGAAGTGGAATTTTAAAAGTGAAAAAACCAAACCCAAAACGACCAGGGAAGTTGTGCTGAGGAGGGAGGCACACCTGGGCGATCCAGGCTGCGGCAGCTCCCTGCCCAGGTAAGACAAACTCTTCAGCCGAGGTCACCCACCTGTCCCGCTCCGTCCTTCCCGATGGGAAGAAGTGTCTCTCCCAGCCCTTATCCCAGCGCCCCGTCCCCACGGGAGCCATCGCCCTCTCCAGCAGCCGAGGGGGAGAAGGCGAATCTCCTACATGAGCTGCGGAGAACTTTTCGCTGCCACGGTGACTTTCAGTGGTGCTAATAATGACAACTCTTTTCTGGAAGTCTTGGGAGCTGATGTAGTAAACAAGTGTTGGTTGGCAGGCTTTTGTGCTGTGCCTGAGCAGTCTCCACTCGCCGGCCGCCCGCTGTGTCAGACGTGGTGGGACTGGCATGTGAGTTTAGCACGTTGATACAGTTGTTAATGCAAAAATTGAAATGCGAGTTGCCTTCTGTGTAACACTTTAGCTTCCTTGCTTCTCCAGAACCATGGTAAAGCTCATTCTGCTGTGAGCAAAACCTTGGAAGAGGAGTACAGGAAAGATTTGTTACACTTAGTTTTTTTGTCTTTCCTTCTGCTCATCCAGCATTTTGTATTTAATGACTGCAAAAGACGTTTGTGAAGCCCATTTATTCTTTCTGCCCCCTGTTTCACTAGTTACTCAGAATGGGGTGGAAACAGGTAAGCAGCAGGAGGTGTTCTGGAACTCTGCTGTTTGAGTCCTTCTGAAGGCTGAGTCGAACTGGTGTCTCAACACATGGTATCTAGCACGTTATATCTTAAAAGTAATTTCTGATGTAAGTCTGTTAGAGCATTTAAAGATAATAATGCTTTTGGATGCATTGCATTTTTGTAGAATTTGTGAAACTTTGTGATATAATTCTGTTGAAGTAAAAAGAAATTATTACCTTCTCTGTTGCAGTTTGAGTAGGTACAGGTGGATGGGGATGACCGATGAGGTCATAATTGGTTGTTGTAGTTACATCCATTAGCATTTTCTCAGAAGTACAGTTAAAAATATTAATGTAAGTGGAATGTTGAGTGGCGTAAAAGCATCAGTGGAATTCATCAGAGGCATGACTTAAACTGAAGCCTAGTTAAAATGCAGAATTGGTCAAGGCAACGTTTCCAGTCTTATTTTGCCTTGTGTATGGCCTTTGTAATGGTACGTCATTCGGTATGTTGATCTCTTGGGGATGGGGAATCCCATCCATCTTTGTTCTTTGCAAGACGAATCTGTAAATAAGTCAGAAATGTAAGTAGAAAATACTGTCCTGGTTGGATGGTTGGCTGCTTTTAATACGGTTGATCAAATAATCAAATGTCGTCTCAGGTGCTTTAGTGTGAGATTTACTGTCTCCTTCCTGTGATGATAACTTAGGTGTTGTTTTTCTTTCCCACATCTGTCATACCAGTTTTGCTCAGGGTTGAGACTGCAGAACTTAAGATCAATACATTGTTTATTGTGATGTACCATCTTCATATTGCAGCAACGCGTTTACATTTCTACTGCCAGTTCTGTTAGAAGTCTCATGCCCCTTGCTCCCCAAAAAACTTGAAGACTGCGTTGTTTTGAGCTCTTTGAAACTTATGTCAACAAGTAATCTGCATTTTAACTGCATGTGAGTTATGATCCACAGTCCCCTTGTTCTAAAATGGAACTAATGGAACTCAGCTTTGGTTTGGCAGCTGAAAATGGCTGGATTAGCTGTAATAGAGTTCTTAAAGCTTTATTTATTTTTTTTTTTAAGTAGTACTACATAGGAAGAGGGAGATGAGACAACATTGAAATGAGAATTTTTTTAGCACAGCTGATGATGAGCTTCCCACCTTGCTTGTCAAATGGTTGCAGCTCGGTTAAATGAGTGAAATAACAGATAATTATCACTTTGTAATGTCAGTTGAATAGAATTTGTTATACCTTAAAAAAGAAAACTTCTATCTTAAGATCTGTAACAACAGGAATTCAGATGCTTTTCTCGTACTTTTTTTGTCATAGTGCTTCTTGCATAGCTGACGTTGCTTTTACTCACACAAAATCAGATTGATTTTGTAACTGTGTTCACTTTTGCATCATCAGTTGCTGAAGCACAGCTTCTCATATGTAGGTAGTTAATGCTTTTGGAACTTGTGAAATACAAGATTAATAGCAGGACTGTCATCTTTTTGATGTCTGGCAGTTAACATACTTTAAAAGATCATCCGTAGTACTTCGGCTTCAGTCCTGACAACACAGTAATCTGTAGTGATAGGGATGATTTTGTATTTCCAGTTTTGGCATGGGCAGGTTTTCAGAAGCTCTGTAGTCAAACTGGAGTTGTATCCACCTGGCGTTTTTCAGAAAAACTTTTTTTCCTATGCTGCACTCCCATTTCAGCAAAAGATCACTTTGGTGAAGATTGGAGAGGGGAGAGGCGTGGAGCAGGGAATGTGTGCAGTGATGTTTGAGGAAGGAACTGTCTTCAAGAGGGGGCTGATATGGAGACCTTGCTTCAAGGAAGCAGAAGGAATGGTAGTATTTCTAATTAGAAACATGGGAGGGTAATACATCCGAAAGAGTTGTAGTTGCTGGTTTGAACAGAGCATCCTGCCTATGAAGCAGCCAAGCCTGCAGCCGTTTTGCATCTTGCTATACAGCAGACATAATTAAGTTGGCATTTTTGCCTTTGGTTATTTGGATTTATCCTGATATGATCTGTTCTGCTTGCTCCTAAAACAAGAGTCCTATTGCATTTTTTTTGTATTTTGCATTTCTCATGAAGTGGATTTTTATTTTGGTTGAGAATGGTTGCTAATTTTTCTTGTATTCACATGTGCATGTTAAATTACTGTGAGTTAGTACTTCTAAGGCAAACGTTGAAGAAGGCACAGAATTTACATCTGTCGGTACAGTTGAGTTCAGAATTAGGCTGGAAGTACTTGAAGTGATGGGAGCCAGGTACGATAAGATGACCATGTGTGCAGCCTGCTGTCCAGGGGATGGGGGGACTGGAAGGATGGACCTGTGTCTGTTTTGGTAGGTGTAAATAGAACTGCTGCTTGAAACTGTCACTTGTGAGCAAGGAGGCTGCAGTCTTTTTATTATTGTTATTATTTTATTTTCCCACCTTTTTTCCACTGTGCCAGAAGCCAGGTACCCAATGATGTTTTATTCTGCTTGGTTTTGCCATTATTTTTGTAAACAAATATTAGGGTTTAAAATTCTGTTATTCTTTTGATTTGATTTAGCATGTCTCTTGAGTAGCTGTTTTTAATGAAACAGAAAAAGTTGAAGTTACTGGGGGGGTTTACAGGCATTAAGGAACTTTTATGAGTTACGTTGCTCTTCCACAGTATTCTAGATATTCAGGAACTGGCTTTCCTGAGCTGAAGAAAATAGGCTGAGCCATTGTTTAAGTGACTCTGGAAAGAAAAATGAATTTATCTGTTTTGTTTTCAGTAGATTAGAACTATTATGATCAAGTCATCTTTTAGTGGCTTTGAAGTTGCGCTCCCCTTTGTAGGGCCATTCATTGG
Source organism: Clamator glandarius (assembly GCA_033459285.1). Lineage (NCBI taxonomy): Eukaryota > Metazoa > Chordata > Aves > Cuculiformes > Cuculidae > Clamator > Clamator glandarius. The sequence goes on along the minus strand of JAUNZM010000128.1, from coordinate 420,059 downwards.
AAAACCACATGGCTCTTGTTGTGTAGACCTCTGATTATCTGTGTGGAAAAAAGTAAAAAAAAATCATAAATGTGGATAATTCTAGCAAAAAAAAATAGGAAATTTTCTTTGTGAAGGTGATTGTTTATGTGAGAATCTCGCTTCTTGTGGTTGTAAAGTTTACAAGTGCATTGCGAGTGTGACTTGTACTTTTTTCAGGCTAGTGGGCTTTGAGGTATTTCTTCTGTCTCCATTCATCTTCCCAGTACCTAAGCAGGGATTCAGTAGAGACAGCTGGACTATTTATTGGTGCTCTGCTCTGAGTACTTTCCTGACATACTTCTTTCCATGCTAGGCCTTTTCTTTTCTTTAGTTCACGCTACCATGATAAGTCATGAGTACTTGTCCTGGGTGTTTTAACAATGTTGGATTGCCATTTATGCCTCCTGTTGGGTGGGTCTTTATGTTTAAGTCTTGGCTACAAAGGCTTCCCCTTACTCTGTGCTTGTGGAAAAGCTGATTTTTTTATCTTGCTGAAAGATTGAGATGGTCTGCTGGACTGTTTACGTTTTTTTGACCTCCACATTGGTGTTTAGCTTGACAGGGATAAAAATACTTGTCACCTCATGGCTTCTAAATGGTTTATTTAAAGATGGTTGTTTGGTGTTCTCTCTAGCAGAAGGTTATTCCCACTCCCTAAAAAGCGGAAGGTTTGCTGTTTTAGAGCTGTTACTCTGAAACTTTCTAGCTGTTCAGGGTGCCTTATTGAACTTGAGGGTGTTGGATATCTGTTGTGAGCAAAATGCAGATTACTAATCATAACCTTAGAGTAATTTTTAGGTTTTTTAAAAAAGAAATAAACATTATCTCACTTCTCTAGAAGGGTTTGAATCTGTTTTCACTATGATATTTAATACTACTTCTTTCTACGATGTTAAGTAGTGTCACACACGGTAGTGTTTCTTGTGTGCTGTGTTTTGTGTAGTGGCATTCTAGTCAATATCTTAACAAGAGCTGGATAAAATTGTATGGCTTGTATGACTGACATGAGCTAAAACCAGCCTTCAGTATAGCCCAATTGTAAATACGTGTACCAGGGATTGTCCTGGACTGTATCTGTGAGTGGCTTGCCGTTAATTAGAAGGAAGCACCATAGCAGTCGATGCTGAGTGTATGTTTGCAGGTTTCATTTGGAGGCAGGTGTTTCTTCTCCACCACTTGGTGACTGTCTGCATATAGCCATGATCTTAGGGTCAGCCAGTATCGTGGAGGTCCAGAGGATAATTACTAGAACTGAATGTCAAATGTGCAAGTCAGTTTAATGTTCCTTGTTGTTGGGTTATTTAAAATCTTTTTAAGTTTTGATGTCTGACTTCACAGTGTGTTTGTACTTGGAGTTTGGCATCTGGTTTTCCTCATCTTACGTGAGGATGGCAGAGATCTAAACAAAAACGAGTCTCATGCTTTAGGCGTGTAGTCTAAGCACAGATAAACTAGAATTTTTGTGTTTGACCTCAGTTTTTATGAAGAATCCCCATGTTCAACTTCTGTACTTTGTCCAATGCGAATGTCTTAACAGAATTGTTAGAACTTGTTACTGTATTGTGCATCTCCTTGAGTCAGTGTTCATCTGCTGCTGACTGTTCATAATGATCAGATTCATTAAATGTCGCTGACTTTATTTATGCAAATATGCTATCATAGCTCATTATTTTGAGTCACTTTTGCTTAGTTTTTGATTAGTATTGTGTGGGAGATGCTAAGCATTATGTAACTGTTGATCTGCTTACTCTCATTTTCCCAAATGATATTGGTTTCTAAGTAAGCAGTCATATTTAGTCCATCCTAATGTGAAGTAATGTCTTGTCTAAATAGTTGTTCACTTTTAATTGAGCTTGAAACAAAGTGCCGCTGCCTCTCCCGAAAAAATGTAACTGAAATAGGAAAGATAACTAACCAGCAAGCCAGTGCTATTGTTCTTTATAGGTTGTTTTCAGTAGTTAAGGTTTTCCTAGCTTTTAGTGACAAATTTAAGGGAGCTATGTATAGTTTATAGTTAGGTCTACATCCTCGCTTGAAGTTCTTTGTCAAATTTTGTATTTCAGGTGTCTCCTGAGATCTGTGACCTCCTGGAAGCTTGTCTTCTTAACTGCAAATTTAGGCATCTCCTTGCATTAAAATTGCATATAAATGCAGTTGTCTATAAAAAAATCAGGCTTTATTTGAAATTGTAGCAGTTGGATTGGAAGTGTGAACACAATATTGAAAAGAAAGCTGAAGCAAAATCAGCATAATCCTTCTGAATACTGATAAAGTAAATACCTAATAAAGTAGACTTAAGACGCTTGGCAATGAGATACAAATCCATAAATCAAAATTGAGGCATTTTTTAATTAATTGTATGTAAATTAAGCATGTCAGAATTCACTGAGTGAACAGACTTCCGAATGTTTTCCAGAGTTATTACTTACTTTCTCAAATTTTAGGGTTTTTAGTTAAGAGAACTGTAATTTCTGCAGTGTATTTCTCTGTGAAAGGTCAAGTCTTCTGGATTTTAACTGATTGCCCACTTACGGGAGTAAATGAAAGGTTGTAGGTAATGAATGAGGTCATACCTAAAAATCTGCAGTACAGAGTATTTTTTGACAGCCTAAGCTATCAAAACTGAAGAAAAATGTTGAAATTCGTTTAACATACTGGACTGTAAGTGGTTACTCAGTTATAACTAGTTTGTAGATTGTGTTGTGGTTTATTTAGCAATGATTCAGTCTTAACAGAACTGACAATTGTGCCAAGCTTAACTTGATGCCTCTCAAGTCGGCAACGTTGTTCTTGTTACCCATGTTATTGGGAGCGGAGGAACAGCCCTATTACTCAGAAGAGTAAAGGTGATCCTTGTGTTTTTGAGAGCAGTGTCCTTACTGGGGCAAGAATGAGAAGGATAATGTAGTTTGACAAAAGCCTCCACTTTGTCCTACAGCACAGCTCTTGCTTTGTGTCTGTACTTTATACAAAAGGGGTTTCTGCGTTCTGTAATGATAGCTGCAGTCTGAGGCCAGTTCCTACTGTCTGTACTGCAAACAGCCACCCAGTGTTCTTTAAAGAAATAAAAATTTAGTATGCAGAAACCCCACCTCATATAGCAGCTTGTGGAGAGTTATTTCAGTGCTCTCTTCAGGAGACAAAAGACTTTTCTCTGCTTTGCTGATCTGTTTGGGGCAGTATCCTTTCTTTTTTAAAGAACTGTCCTAAAAAACAAAGGAAAATATGCTTCCTTGTTAAATTCTTTGCTTCAGTGTGTTCAGGCTAGTACAGAAAATGCTTCTGTATTTGTGACTTTGCAGTAATCTTTCCATAATACATGGTTATTGCCCTTAGCGCAAAGCTTCCAGATGCAGCGCTGATCTGATTTTGTTGTCCTATTGAGAAGGTCAGTGTTTGTAATTTTGTTTTAAACTAATTTGCAGAGATGACAATGGAACTTATTGTTTGTTCCCTTTGACCTATAGAAGCTGAGGTTCAAGTTTTGTGCCTCTAATACACTGATCTGTTGAGGCAGTCATGCAAGAAGAGTGAGTAGTTGAAGGTGAGGAGACTTTAAGTTAAGAGAAGAAAGTGTCAGTAAAATTCCACCTTAGAAAATCAGGCAAGGCAAATTTCATGGGAAAACAGATTCTTAATACTTGGCAATAAATTTCAGATAGGTTATTTAAAAATGTAAGTTGTTTTTGAAGTGTATGGACAGTGTGGTGCTTCACAAGAATTCTTGGATCCATGTCACAAAAATGGAATTTAAGCCACTTACATAACAATGTTTTCTCTGTAAGAAATTGTTGAGGTTTTTGGAGAATTTACACATTTGAAAGAAACTAATCGCCCTTTTTGGTTTAAGCTTGTATGCACCTCTTATCTTCTAGGCCTTCCTTCTGTCTTTATTTGAAAACTGGTGAATTTTTTTTTGAGTCCCTTGTTACCACTTTAAAAAGGTACTGAGGTTGGAGTCAGTAGCAGAGCGATGGTGTGTGTAAATGTGTGTGTTTGGGAACAGCAAAATACAACCTTTGCTGTGTTTCCTGCTGTGAACACTTGACTCAAATTCGTCTTATGTATCTTTGAAAGTGCTACGCAGTTTTGCAGAGCAAAATCAGCTACAGCTTTCTAAATTCACACCAGTGCACATCTTATCTTAACTGTCTAAGGTGACAATCCAGATGTGTGATTTTACAGATTTTCCTTCCACAGCTTTAATTAGGAAGCTTCTTTGTGTACAAATGAACTTCAGTTTTCTAAGTAGTATGCTAATTTTGGGGGTAATTGTTAGAGAGCCTGAGGTAGTGATATATGAGGGAGGAGGAAAGCTTCTGAAAATGTGTCAAATTGTGTGGAGTTAATTGATAGGCAAGTTTTCTTACAAATCGATTTGTTGGTTGTGTGTCTATGTAAACTATATAGCTACATTATCCAGCTGTTAGTGAGTGATTACACCTGTCAGGTTGGGACCCCATGGTCGATGTGCATTTAAATACATTGTGGTTTGCAATACGTAAAGAATATAGTTAGTAAAAGTGCTGCTGTTTGATCTTTTGCTTTGAGTTGCAGTCCTGTTCCTTTCTGCTCCTTTTTGTGGTTGGGTATGTGAAAGGTGTTACTTCTACACTCAAACTGTTGAGTTAATAGATTCTGCATTTGGCTTTAGAGACCTCTCTTTGTTTCAGAACAAGATGCCTCTGCTTCTTTTGTTCCTCCAAAAAGTTGCTTCAGTGTTTTAAAATAAAAATAAATAAACAAGCCCACCTTTCCTTTTGGGTCAGCTTGAGAGAGGCAGCTACACTAGAGGAAGGGAGGGTGGATTCCTTTTCCCTTGCAAGCCTTGCTGAAGCCTTAAGGTGATCCCTAAACTCTGTATTTCTCTGCAAATACAAAAGCAGTTAGCCTCATTCGAAAATCCGTATGCAGGAACAGAACGAGCTAAGGCAGGATCACTGATTTGATCACTGTGATTATGTAAGGTTTCTGCCAGCACAGATGCCAGCACCATCTCAGCAAAGATCCAGAGTGTAAACTGGGCTGAATCAGTGTCTGGCCTGTTTACAGGAAAGGGCTTGATCGTGTAATGAAATGGAGCTCCATGTTGTTCCTTGTTTGAGCCAAAGGAAAAATAATTTCTTGGCACAGTGAATAATTGAATCGAGGGGAGTATAATACAACTTGTCATGACCATGTGATTTGAAGATTTCATTGTTTCTTCCCAATTTCTTTGTGCCATTTCGTGCTTTCCCTTACACCTAAAAGGAAGGATATTCTTAAAAGTTGAAACAAAGCAAAATAAATATTTGTGACTGTTCTAGGTGATGTTTTCCAACTGATTTTATTTAGTAAAAAGGTAGTCTGCTGATGGTTTGAATTTCCTTTGTTACTTGATTTGCCAGAATTCAATCTATTCTGTTCACTGTTTACCGAGTTACTCTGCTAATCTGTCCAGAAGGTGTTTAGCGCACTGTTTGAACTAATCAACTGGAACTTCCTTGGAGTTTTGTGGGTTTCAATTCCTTGTCTGCCCGTGCTTTTTGGACATTAAGGCACTCACCTGGCCCTCACCGTCACTGCTGTGCTATTTCTCTCAGAGAGGAGATGCTACTTCATTCAATTGCTCTGAAGAATCTAAAATAACAAGTTAACTTGAAGACAAAGTAGCAAAGCAGTAATTCCAAAAAAAAAAATGTAACAAGTGTCAGGCTGCTCAGTGATGGGATGATGGTCCTGTATCCCCAGTAAACTGGACGTTCTGCTGGCCTGAGATGTGGCTTGGACTAAGGCCCAAAAGTAAAAAAAAAACCCAATATGTAAAAGTGCTATATTTTCTCATCTGGCTGTGCTGTGGTGAGTGTTGGCAGAGCTATCACACAAGAGAATTGGCGCTGCTCCATTAAGTCTTTTTATATTCTTTACTTCATAGTAACATGAGGTCTTGCGTTAGAGGTGGTGAGCCTCTTGGAGGCTTTCAAGGCTGTAGATACTCAGTCTCTCTAAGAATTATGTCTGAAAGTGTCTATACTTTTTAAAGGGCTCAGAATAATTGCAGCTAATAGCCTGATCTTATGATAGATATGAAAGCTTTTGTGTAACAGTGTGTCTGTGCTATTTAGTTTCATATACAGCATCTTGGTATTTGTTTAGATAGTTTTTGTATTCAGCTGCTTTTTGACTTGAGCAGCAATCTTCTTTCCCAGTCCTAATGTCTGTAAAACAGACGATGCTTGTTTTCTTGCCCTCTTCGCGATGTGGGCTGGGGTTTGTTTGCAGTGGGAATGGCTGAGTTTACAGCTTTACAAACCAGAGCAGGTAGGAAACCATTTGCAGTTACAGGTTCCACTTGGGCTTCAGTGCATGTGGTATACAGCTCTGGCTTTTGCTTGAAAGCATTCCTTACTCAAAACATAGTAGCTTCTGCTCAGGTAGAAGTTATTTTTAAGCTTGTATTGGGCATTGAAGTGTTGGGACAGCTGCTTTCTGGTTGTCCTTTGTAGCACAAGTGAAGCTGCTCGGGTGGTTCTGCTGGTGGGAGTTGGCAGGTGTGCCGCTGGTGCACTGCTTCCTTCTCTTTTCAGAAAAAAACACATCCAACTGTCTTAAATTCTTGACTAGGGAGGAATATCTCAGAAAACTTTACTGTTTATAGAGAGCAAAAGCTTGTTAAGAAATGTTCAAGTCATAAAAAAACCCTTATTTTGGGAATGGGGGGGAAGCCTTAACCAAGTGGAATTGGAACATGTGGTATAATCATATAGTAGGTATTTTAGCAAAGTTTTAGTTTGTTTTTGGAGTAGAGAAACTATTTTTTTCTCTTAAGTTTTATGAAAGTGTTCTTTATGAAGTCACCTTTAGTAAAATCAGGTTGATTTTGTGTTCTCATGGGTAGGTATGTATTTTTCATTTATTTTCTTGCAAATCTAGGTACAATCTCCTTCCTTTTTTTGCCATTATGCATGGGCATGGAAATCTATGAGGAACATTGGAGGGGCAGCAGTAGGAAGCCTAATTGCTTTCTCAGCACATTCCTTAGTCTGACACAGTTTTATAACATATAGGTAGAAGTGAAGTGCTTTGCAGGCTGTTCAAACAAGTAGTATTGGAACCTGTGCTTTATGAGAAAGCTTTATATGTTCTTCATTGCTCAGGATAAATATGGATCGCTGCTGAAAAGGGTAGTCCTGCCCTCTCCTCTGTCCTGATCATGCAATAGCCTCATTCATGCAGCCACCTGATCTGGTGAATAGATCAGAGTTGAGCTGCTGGGGAAAAAAAAAAACTATGCTGCCTGCTGGAGCCCACAGAAGGGAGATAGTAGGGATAAGGGTGACAAAATTCAGTGGACATTTAGCTAAGCCTTAGTAGAGCAAGAGACGTGTGAAGCTATTTCATCTAATTCTCATAAAACACTGTCTAAGTGGACAACAGGTATAAACTCATTTTTAGATCAATGTGTTTAGTTTTGAATTGAATCCTGTTGTGTAAATTCTCTTTTGATTTTTTGTTTACTAGACTTGCTGTGTTTGTTAGCCAAGAGAGTTACAGTATGATGAATGAGAATTGTCAGTCAGTTGATTTAACCAATTTGTATTTTGAACAGCTTTGCATGTTTAAAAATGGCACATAATTGAGTCTTAGGTGTTGGTTAATGATTCTGTGGTAAAGGAGTAAACAGGCTGTATGTATTTTTCTATTTGTCCTTTTATCTACCTGTTTTACCCTCCCCCTCTATTATGCCCTTTATGCAAAGTTACTGTTTATAGATATTTTGGTGTGAATTTGATATTGCTTGGTTCAAATTCTTTTACTTCAGCAGACCGATCACTTGTGTAGCAACTGATTCTTTATTTGTTTATCTTAACCAGTCTGTATGTTAGTCTCATCAGGTCATGACTGAGTTAAAACAAGTAAATTGGGATCTGAATAGGTGTGGCATTTAATAATTAACTTTCTGGTTACTCAGGTCCAGTAGGAAACCTGTAATGAGTCTGTTTTCATTTTGTTTACAGGAATAGTTATCTGCTTAGTCTCATCCTTCGTATTTGGCAATCTGAGGGGAAGATCTGAGCCAGCATGAAGACAGAATCCCCTCTTCATTAGAGAAAAAGTGAGTTGGAATTGGGTTTTAATCTGGATTTGTGGAAAGAAAATTACTATGTTAGCTTGTCAACACACACAGCTTGCGCTTGCTTTCAAGTGGCATTTTAACTTGGTAACACTACTGAGATGAGTGATGTCCAGTCAAGGCTTGGTCTTGGTTAAGCACGTGTATAACACTTTCAAATGTATGTATTTTATGTAAACTCCTCCGCTCTCCTGTTCTGAAAGAGCCACTTACTCACTGTGTCAGTGCCCACCTGACAGACTCCTTCCTTCCAAACCGTGGGTGTGCAATAGACCTCACAGCATCTGGACTTAGTGTTCCTTTTCTTGCTCTGCTCTATTCATATTGAGTTTTATTTCAATAATTTAATATTTGTAACTTGTTTCTGTGGCTGTAGTGGTCTCTTCTCCAGTATTCCCAGTGCTTAATGTGTATCTGTCTTCTGAATTTGTTTTGGAAGCCTCTTTTCAAACTGAAGAAATTCCAGAAAGGACGGAATTGAGTTTTCCTTTCTGCAGTAGGAAATCCTGAATTCTGCATTTAAAATGCTATTCTGCAGTGTTTTTTCTCCCTCAAAATATTCTTAGAATATCAAGAAAAGAAGTCTGTTCATTTGCCCAGCCTGATTTTTGTATTTGATTACATCAGCTGGGTTAAGACTCATTTGTGTTTTTATTTTTGAAACAGAGCTCTTGTACTAATGATCTGTTCTGATTACTTAGCTTTCTGCCTGACGCAGTTCATTGCAAGAAGTGCACGATGACAGAGCGTGGAATTAAATGGGCTTGTGAGTATTGTACATATGAAAACTGGCCATCTGCAATCAAATGTACCATGTGTCGCGCTCAGAGACCTAGTGGAACAATTATCACGGAAGATCCATTTAAAAGTGGTTCAAGTGATATTGGTAGAGACTGGGATCCTACGAGCACTGAAGGAGGGAGTAGTCCTTTGATATGTCCGGATTCTAGTGCAAGACCACGGGTTAAATCATCTTACAGTATGGAAAGTGCAAATAAATGGTCGTGCCACATGTGCACGTACTTGAACTGGCCAAGAGCGATAAGGTGTACTCAGTGCTTGTCTCAGCGGAGGACCAGGAGTCCCACAGAGTCTCCTCAGTCTTCAGGGTCTGGTTCAAGACCAGTCCCTTTTTCTGTTGATCCGTGTGAGGAATATAATGACAGAAATAAACTAAACACAAGGGCTCAGCACTGGACTTGTTCTGTTTGTACATATGAAAACTGGGCGAAGGCCAGGAAATGTGTTGTATGTGATCATCCCAGACCTAACAACATAGAAGCAATAGAACTGGCAGACACGGAGGAGGCTTCTTCGATTATAAACGAGCAAGACAGAGCTCGATGGAGGGGAAGCTGTAGTAGTGGTAATAGCCAAAGAAGATCTCCACCTACAACCAAACGTGAATCTGATGTGAAAATGGACTTCCAAAGAATTGAATTGGCTGGAGCTGTTGGCAGCAAGGAAGAGCTTGAAGTTGACTTCAAAAAGCTAAAGCAAATAAAAAACAGAATGAAAAAGACTGACTGGCTGTTTCTAAATGCTTGCGTGGGTAAGTTGTTTGCTGCTACCTTATATTGTTACTCTTGTAGTTAGGTATTTTGGGTGAATGAAGAATTAAAATATAGACTTGACATTTGATTTAGAAACAGCTTTTTTTTTTTTAATCTCTGCATTTTAATTTGAAAAAGTAAACTGAATGTAGAAGTTCCTGAAATAGCACCTGCTAAGAGAGGGTGCGGAGTACATGCACACTCTGAAGAGGGCTAGACATGTTTCCAAGCTATGCTTGGACTTTTTTGACCTTTTGTAGATAGGATACCTTTGTAACCGAATCCTGTTGTTCTGTGTAGTTATTGGAAGGTGGGAAAACAAACCAGCCTACAGAACAATGTAATGCATATAATACTGTAAAAAATGCCATTAGTGCGTAATTACAATGACTTTTCTCTTTGCTATTGGAAGATATGCTCAGAGAATCGGCAGCTGCAGCTTGGGAGTATTTGTAAACAGTGTAGAGCTTGCACCAGTACAAGATGCTCTGTCAGTTGTTAAAAATAGCACCAAAATATGTAGCTCCAAGAAACTGCATGTGTAATATTGACCTTGAAAGTAATAATGTTGTATTAATACAGATACGGTGGTGTAAATGTTTACAGGGTTTCTGCAAGTGTTTTTTGTAGTTGACTACACCAAAAAAAATTCAAATCCCAATTTTGTTTTGTGTTTTAGTGCTTTCCTAAGAAAATTCTGGATAATTCTCCCAATGCTGTTAAAGAACAGAGACATGGGAGAGCAGGGTTTCCTTCAGTTATTGACCTTGTGAGTTAACTTTTGTGCTGTGACTTCCCAGAAGCAGATATCTCGTGCCCTAGCATACAAGCAGGTTAAACACTTGAAATATGCAACTATTTTTAGAGTAAAACACTTGATTTGAAACTGCAGCACTACCAGTATGTCTCATACTACTCCTTAAAGTTTTACAAAGTCACTTCATGGCAGTTAAAAATGAAAATCTTATTTATGGAGCTGCTTTATTTAATATAGTTAATCAGGTGTAAATGTTCTTATGGGTATCATGGGCTTGTCATCTCTGAGCTAATAAATATTCCAGTTTATTTTGTGTTGCCTGAATAGTTGGACAAATGCATATGCTTTTGAAAACATTTAGCTGCCTCAATGTTTGCTCATACTTTGATCTCTTTACATGCTAGCAGGTGCTTAGTGCTTTTTTCTTCTGAAATGAAGCAATTAAAATTCTGTGTAGTATTTTGTAACACATCAAATACTCAAGATCAGTTGTTTGAGGTTGTTCCCATGCTTCACGAGTGGCTATATTGCATTCTGATAGGAGTTGTATTAAATGTTAGTTTTTTTTCCTCTGCTTTTCAAAGAGTGAAATTTCTTTGGATATTCCAGTAAATATTTCATGCTTTCAGGTTTAATCCGTTTTGGAATGGTTGTATTTATATTAAAGAATGTGAGTTTTGCAAGTATTTAATGTTGCTTGTGATTGCACATGAAACTCAAAACTATGTTCATAGAAATTTGTATGGGAAAAATGGTTTGGTTCTTTTAAAATAGTTTGAAGGGATCATGATGAGAAAGCCGAAATGCAGGTGGTGTGCTGAGTTTTACTGAAAGATTTCATGGACTACTTTCTGTAAATTAAACACTTATTGTGCTTCAACTTTTTAACTGAGAAGAGGGAAAAACAGCAATTAAAGCTGTTAGCAATCCTTTATTTCAGAATTTCATTTTGCAATCACAGGTGTCATTTTCCCAAATACTCCTTGTAGCGGGAATAACTGTACAAAGAGAGATTAAAGCTTCATAGATTGTTTTGTGGTTCTCTGGATGTTTTGCAGTGTGCATCTGTGTTAGAAAGGTGTGCCAGTAATTTAAAAAACAATAAGCCACATTTGTGCTGGTTTTTATTTTCTTTGTGTCATACATTGAAAACAATTTAACTGTCAATGGAACAATTTTGCCTGAAGCATACGTTCTGACCACTGAAATCAACTGAGCTGTTGGGACTGACTGTTGCTGCTCATTAGAGAGCTGGAGCTCTTGTGAACTTTTAGCTGAGCTTAACACTTGTCAATCCTTAGCAAACACAGTTATAAAACAGGACAAGTTCATGTTAAATGTCAAGTATGTTTGTGAAAATCGATGGAGTAAGAGTTGGTGTGTAGTCTGTGACCGTAGTCCAGGTAGTGGTGTGTCAGGATTTGGTGACTTCAGGCTGTGCACCTCTGAGTTTAAGCTCAGTGAGTTCTGGAGGGTCCATTTTGTTCGAGACTGTCTCATGTGAGTGATGTAGATGTATCAGCTTAAAGTTTTTGGATGTACAAAGTGTAGCCTTCCCTGAAGTTAAAAATAAAGATTAGAGGAGTAGGAGTAATTCTTGGCAGACTGGTTATTTTCTTTTCTCTTATAAGATATTATCTTTCAGAAGGTACCAAGGAAAACGTTTGATGCTTTGGGACAGCTGTTTACTTGAACTCCCTCTTCGCATCTCAACTCTAGTATAAAATTCTTCTTACTACATTTTACATTTAATGTCAAACTTCATTAAAAACATATATGTGACTTTTTTTTTCCTGCATCTGTTCTTTTTAGCTGAAACATGAAGACAGGTGTGTATCTTGTGTGATTTACCAAATTACCTCTGTCTGTTTGTGTTTTTTTTTTGTTTTGTTTTGTCAGAGACATCCATTAATGCTGTGCCCACCACAGTCACTAAACATGCCATCAAAGCTTCTGTTCCTTGCAAATCTAGACTGTACAGAACACAAGGGCAACTCTTTCATTTCAGCGTGAATAGTTTCCTTGGTGGAGGGTATTCTTTCAGAACCAGTAGTATCAGTGGCATTCCCCCTCTTAAAGTCTGCAGTGTGCTTGAATTTTACTTTTGCTATTGGCTTGGCTTTTGCAGCAGAGGATGTAGCAGTCAAATCATTCTTACTCCAAAGGATGTGATTTTAGAACTGATCAATAAAACTTATGAAAACCCAAAGAGAACATGTAGTAAGTATGGCTGTTGGCTAACAGTCTGCTGCAATTGTCAGTTTGAATTTCAAAGAGAAATTACATACAGCATCTGCAAGGACACCCATGATTTCAACTGCACTGGCAGAGTGCAAGGTTAATGTGGAGTTCAAGGTGACTCTTACTTCTTGGGGGAGGGAGGAAGCTAATATATATTAAACTCCATTTTCTTTCAATAACTCATAAGCCAAGGAGACTGTAGGAGAGGTTTGGTGGCCGGTGGGGCTTAGGGAATCTGATATGCAAGAGCAGCAGTGCTGCTGTGGAGCCTGCTTACCTCTGGCTGTGGATTTAAGTAGCACAATTGGATGAAGATGCTCATGACTAAGATCTTTCTTTGCATTCAGAATTTGCTCGGGGCTTACACTTCAGTTCTTGCTGAAGCTTCCTCTCTCCTGACAACTTCGAGGCTGAGTTTTTCAGTGGTGCTAGCAGAGTGTTTGCTGCAGGGTACTGCAGGGGATTCTTGTGTTGTGTTCAGCTCCTGAGCTTGAGCCACAGCCCACCGATTAAAAGTAAACAGCATTCCTCTCCTTTCCTTTCTCCTCCAACCCTGCTTATTAACTGCTGTGAGAGAATACGCTCTTCTCCTTGGGCTCAGGTCAGCAAGGGAGGCTCTGCCATCACAGGCCAGACCTTCACCCTGCTGGCTCTCAATCTGAGTAGACGTGCTGTGTGAACGAAACAAAGGAGCGTTTCTTAAACAAATCCAAAATATTTAGACCAATTGGCAATGAGTCTTGTTTTGCAGTACATCCTTAAAAGGACTATTAGTTCATTCCTAGTATTCCTAGATGCATATCTGCTTAGTTTTCCCTCTGCAGATTGCTTTCTCTCTTACAGGGTTTTTTTTTCCTTTATCCTTTTATCTCTTTGATTTCTGAGGTAACCCCAAATGTATTCCCCAAGCATTCGGTGTTCGAGTGGGAAAGGGGAGTTGTTCTGCCCAGATCTAGGTATGAAGCTGTTGGGGCAGCATCCCAGGCCGCTCTGCAGCTGCAGGAAGGATAGAGCCTGCTTCCTCATCTGTGTCTTGTAGAGTGTGTGGCTTTTGACTAACAATAAAAGCAGCCTGAAGGGCCTGACATGCCAAGGTGCTTTCAGCTGGCACTGCCACCCTTAAGTCTTCCTCCTGGCTGCTTGTTTCTGTCTTCCTCCTGGCACCTTTGCACGCCAACGTGTACCGTGAAGTGTGTCTGGAAACTACTATTGCTAAGAACGGAGCTTGATGAGCTTGATCAGGGGATATTTTTGGAGTGGTGGTGGTTGTTTTGTTTTGCTAGTCTAGTTAACCCAGACTGGTTTCCTCATAGCACCCGTGGTACAGCTGAACCTTGCTGTAATGAGAGAGGGGGAGGTGTACGGGTGGGAACAGGCTGCTGGAGGTGGGGAGGGGCGTGGGCCATTCCTTGCTGGTGTTGGTTTAGGCTTGCTTGAACTGTTTGGGGAAGTATAGGGTGGATTAGTCACTGGCAGGTGCTCACCTGCCACGCTGGCCTTGGCTAAATATGGCAAACAGTACCTGTTGGGATGGTCAGGGAGGAGAGTCCCTGGTGGGAGCCGTACAGCCTGGCTTCTTTCCCCCATTCCTTTATGATACGGAGAAACATGGCTTGACACACTTGTCTGCTGCGCCTGGTAGTGGTGATGTTAGTTTACAACTTTCAACTAGGTGATAAATCTTGTATTGTTGACTGACTGTGTCCCATGCATACGTTCTATCATAACTACTTTATGTTTGCGTGTGTGTATATCTTTCAAAGTAGAATGCACGCCTTACTCCTTGGTAGAAAATTTTAACTCCTGAAACGCTTCTATTTTGATTGCTTTTTATGAAGCTCAGTGATATTTTATACCAAAAATAATTGAATAGTGAAGTTAAAACCGGTTGTTTAAATTTGTCTTGGAAGGACGGATGTATAACTTCAGTATCATTCATGATTATCCAGTGTCCAGCCTCCCTTAAGGGTGCAACCTTGCAAGGAACTGATTGGTGATTAATGCAGCAAGGGGCCTGGATACCTCTGACAGACAGGCAAGGGGATAAGGTCTTTTGGCCACTCTTACACATGTGCTCTCTTGTCTTAATGATATGTTAGAAACATACTACATGGACTGTCTGTAGGGGTAATAGCTGTTTGCATGGAAAAAACAGCAGGTGAATCATACTCTCATGCATCGAATGGCTTCAAGTTTAAGGGTACAGGATTTTTTGGAAGTAATTTAACAGATTTTAAGCTGATGAAAGTTGCTGAGCTTGAATTTAAAAATTGTAGCACGCAGAAGCGTCTGTCTCAAACTAGAGAGTGCTCTGCTGTGACTGTGTGCTAATGGTAGCAAGGGAGGCCCTGAAAATGAAGAGCAAGAAGGAACTGAAAGCTGTGGTTAGAGACCTATTAAGATTTTGAATTTCAGAGAGTCCCTCTCATTTGTATTAACTATCAGAATTATTGAATGGTTCAGGTTAGAAGGAACCTTAAAGATCATCCAGTTGCAACCTGCCTGCCATGGGCAGGGATACCTTCCACCAGACCAGGCTGTTCAAAGCCCCATCCAGCCTGGCCTTGAACACCTCCAGGGATGGGGCAGCTACAACTTCCCTAGGTGACCTATGCTAGTGCTTCACTACCTGCATTGTGAAGCATTTCTTCCTAATGTCTGATGTAAATCTTCCCCCTTCCAATTTTCAGCCATTCCCCTTTGTCCTGTCACTACATGCCCTTGTAAAAAGTCCCTCCCCAGCTTTCTTGTAGGTCCCCTTGAGTTCTTCCTCCAAGAGGAGAAATTCTTCTTGGACTGAATGTTTTTGTTGCTCAAATTGCTGAAGTGGAGTGGTTATCAATAATAAAACTTCCTTTATGCACCCCTGGTGAATGGCTGTTAAGAGAGCGAGGGCTGGGCTGAGCTTCAGAGAACGCTACAGCGTGTGCAGTCAAACCACAGCTCCTCAGCACTCTTGGTGCTACAGTAGTTGTACGATCTTTAACCAGTGTCAGAATTAGGTTTTAATCTGTCTGTTGATGAGCCCCTCACTTGCTACATCAACTTGGCACTTCAACTAATCTTTGGATCATCTGTAGATGACTAAATGAGAGCATGTCTGATGCAGACCGCTTGCAACTGCACCTTTAGCAGGAGAGAAGCAGCACAGGGTTCCATGTTTCTGATCTGGTGTGTAATATAGAGGGATCTGTCTCTACACGAAGTACATAATTTGGTTGGTCGTTTGAGGAATTTGCCTTCTATTACCAAGCAGTTCAGGAAATATTGGAGTCCCGCTTGTTAGGCACAATGACCGCCTTAACCTGAAGTGTTTCCTTTTGTAGTCTACTCAAATGTGAGAACGCATCATTTAACCTAGCATTGCTACCTCTTTGAATCAAAGAAGTCTCGAAACTTTGGATTGTTCTTTAGATAGTTTATCTGAACCATCATCTTCACAAAGTTCTACCATTCATTTAGCAAAAAATGTCATGTTTATTTTAGCGGGTATGTGACTGAAATGCTTTTGCTTGTTTTATTTCAGCTTAATCCTGTTCAGCCTTTCCAAAGGTTTGGAATGTCTGCTCTTTAGTGCTTGCAGGACTGTGTGTGCCCTCCTGTATGGTGATGCTTTTATAGCTTGTGAGGATCAGGGAGCTTCCAGCAGTTGAGCCACTGCTCTTTGGTGCTCTGCAATTACTCACTTGTCCCCACAGCAGTTCAGCTGAGGTGTTGCCAAGGGACCTTTTAACCAAATTAACAGCAAACATGGTTGAAGTGAGGGTTACTACTCTTTGTTCTTACTTGCTTTTGTTCTGTGTCCCTGCATGTTTAAACCTTGCTGCTGGGAACTGTCTGTGGAGCTGGTGAGCCCCTGTCCTCATGCACCGTGCTGGTGCTCCTGCCCAGTTCTGTCTCCCCCGGCCTCTCTGCTGCCCTGCAGATAAATGGCAGAGCTCCATCAGTTTGTTTGAAGGAGTTCACCTGTTTCATTTGTAAGTTGTGCATTGCAGAATGATTGAAAAGGCGGTTAAATAAATAAAGGCTGCTGCTAGAGCGTTTTCTCTGAAGACTTGCATCTGGCTGTTCCAAAGTCATTGAGGCTGTGCAGTTAGGGAAAACAGGGTTTAGTTTCTAGATATGCTTGTAAGTTCTTGTGTGTTTTCCAAGTTCACAGTGTTTTGTGCTGTTCACTAAGTATTTACAAGTTCTCAAGAATAAACTTAATAGCACCTTAGTTTCTTAGTTTTAGCAGTGAGTCTAATTCCAGGCTTATTTAATATGAGCAAAGGTAGTATCTGATAATTAATAAAGACAATGGTTCTAATGGTTGTAGCAGGAAAAATGCAGACTCAAGATGGTACAAACAGTTCTTATTGGGCAATTATTTCTTTTCTAATTTAGTCTTCTTAAAAAACCTTAATCTCTATCACAGGTTTTCTTGTGTGTGCTGAGATAGCACACACTGGGAATATGCAATCTGTAAGAGCTGGGGATCTACTCGAAGTGAAAACCTTGGCTCCCGGTGCTGTGAAAGAATATTCCGATAAGAGGAAGTGCCTGAGCTGCAAATGGGAACACATTTGAACCTGTAAGCACGGAATATTAACCTGTGCTTGTATTTTCTCATGACCTGGCTGCAGCACTTGGCATCGTGTCCTGTCACTTGGGATGTCAGCTGTAGCTGCGTGTTTGTGCACTAAACAAAGCCCAACTCTAGGGGAGAGGGGACACAGACCAGTGTCTTCAGTTGGAATAATACCAAGCTACCATTTCTGGAGCCCACTTAAAAGAAAAGCTGTTCTTAGTGTGGATCAACCTTTGAGTTGTAAGGATCTATTTGCATTTGTGCAGCTCCTATGACTGATCAGAGATCTGCAGGTCCAGCCGCTGGAGCGCTCACGGGCATGGTGTGAACAATCATCAGGCGAATGCCACTCTTGCTTTTGACATTTTAACAGCCTGAGGAATGCAGTGGGTGTCAGTGGGGAATAATCCAGCTGGCACAGCACTGCATCAGAACACAATTCAAAGGCTGCTTGTGTAAGTAATCAGGCACTTATGTTATGAAATGTGATGAATTATAACATCAGTAAATATTTCTGTAATATTTCTTGTAAATAGTGTTTTATTAAGACCTATTTAAGTAGACTTTAATGAATCGGAATCACCTGACAGAAGTCAAAGCCATTGTAGGTATGTGCCTCCTGTTAATTAAAGTACGTTAAGACCACATTTTGGAGTGGTGATGCTGAATTTAGGAATTGCAAGTAGGTCCTATGAATGTTGTATAGGCAAGTTTATCCCATAGTTTTGGGACAAGATTTGTGTCTTCTGGTTCAGATTTCTGGCAACCTGTCATTTATTACTATGTTTTTGCTTATTATTTACTTGGAGCCTTGGATTGTACTGACTGGCACTGTATGCAGGCTGGCAGCTGATGAGCTGTCAGGAATTTTCCCCCTTTTGAAGGAGCTGAAATAGAGTAGGTATTTGGTAGAAAGGGTAAAGAACAATTTGGACTTTCCTGCTGTGGCTAAGAAGGGTCAAAAAGGCTTGTAATGAATGTAGAACATCAGCCCTGCAGTAGTGGTGCTCTGGTTCCTTGGGTCACAGTGTTTCAGTGTGGGTTAGTACCAGACATCAGAGCATCCAGCAGGTTTGCAAGGGAAACTTCTTCTAAGGCACTAAACTTGTTATGGGCTCTGTGCAAACAGCTATGCAGAACGAGCTCTGTATGGTTTGATTTTTGTGTGGCGTGTTTATTTGTTGAGACTTACAGAACGATTACTGCACCCTGAAGGGAGTTTGTCTGGGCTGTATTTAAAAACTGCCTGATGTACCCCCTACACCCCCAAAACGGTCACGTGAATGTTTGGATTAAGAAAAAGAGGATGACGAGATGCGATGCACACACATGGTCGCACCAGCCCCCTTCGGTGAGCTCTAACTTTGTGTCATTTAGCACACCCTCCCTGTTCCTCACTTCCAGATGAAATATTGCCAACCCTCTATCTAAACCACATTTACAGTGTCTGCTTTGTAAATAAGGCCTAGAAAGCATACACGATTTGCCTGGTTTTGATGTGCGTATTGATCTTTAGATTGAACCTCATCATCGAGGTTTGGAAACATACTTTTAAAACGACAGCTTATGTAACAATTTTAGTAACTAATTCTAGGACATGGGGCTTTTAGGAATGTCAAGTATTGCAAGACGTGGGAATAAACAGCAAGAACTGGCAGTGCTGAATATGGCACATGTCACTGATTTTGGATCCTTAGTGCAGCTTGCAATAGCTAGTGCTTGAAGGCGTTGCCAAACCTCACATGACGGTGTCTCAGCATCAGTCTTAGACCTCAGTGGTTGCTGAGGTTTGGTTACAAGTGGGATGGTTATAAGAAGCTTGATATGAGCCAGCAATGTGTGCTCACAGCCCAGAAGGCCAACCGTATCCTGGGCTGCATTGAGAGAAGTGTGGGTGCCAGGTCGAGGGAGGTGATTCTGCTCCTCTACACTGCTCTTGTGAGACCTCACCTGGAGTACTGTGTCCAGTTCTGGAAACCGCAACATAAGAAGGATATGGAACTGTGGGAACAGACCCAGGGGAGGGCTACAAAGATGATCAGAGGAGTGTAGCCCCTCTGCTTTGAAGGCAGGCTGAGAGAGTTGGGGCTGTTAAGCCTGGAGACGAGAAGGCTCTGGGGAGACCTCCTAGCAGCCTTCCAGTACCTGAAGAGGGCTACAGGAAAGCTGGGGAGGGACCTTTTACAAGGGCATGGAGTGATAGGATGAGGCCAAATGGCTTTAAACTGGAAGGGGAAAGATTTAAATTAGACGTTAAGAAGAAGCTCTTCACAATGAGGGTAGTGAGCCACTGGAACAGGTTGCCTAGGGATGTTGTGGATGCCACCTCCCTTGAAGTGTTCAAGGCCAGGCTGGATGGGCCGTTAAGCAGCCTGGTCTGCTGGGAGGTGTCCCTGCCTGTGATGGGGGGTTGGAACTTGATGATCTTTAAGGTCCCTTTGAACCCAAACTGTTCTGTGATTCTAAGTTGTTTTAGCAGCTTTTAATTTTGAAATTAGTCTGAGATAATAGAATTGTCAGGATTGCTGCCTGCCAGTCATTGGATGGAGTAGTAGAGGGTGCAGATATGGTAATTGGAACCTTTCCACTATCAAGAGAAATGTTTAAAAAGTAAACTGGTATCAAAAGGCTGTTGGTCTTCAACGAGATGTCTCTCCTAAATTAATATAATAAAAAAAGTTGTCATAAGATAACAGAGAATCTGCTCTTCTGTCAAGATTCTTTCCCTAGGGATTCTTGGATATTTGCTGTCAGGTGATCTTACACTAATTTAGGTTAAGCAAGACCCTTATGGTTATAGAGTCCAACTATTAACCACCACTGCCAAGTCCACCACTAAACCATGTCTGCCTCTCGTTCCTGTTCTGTCCCTTCGGAATTGTTTATAGCCGTCCATTGAAACGCTTCAGTTGTGGGAGTGATCCCACCGTGTTTCCGTGATTGCAATTGCATCACCACTGCACAGTGGTTCCCAGGTCACGAGAAACTCTGACTTAGATATCTATGAAAAATATATATCTACAAAAAAATAAAAAAAAAAAACCAACAGGTCAGTTTGCTGCATTTGGTTGGAATTGTATTGCCAGCGGCCTTGGTATTGCCTTACCAGTGGCATAAATGGGATTGCATGGAAATAAAATGCCACATCTGATGTTCTTATTGAAATGTAGCTTGATTAAACTGTACCTGTTATGTCAGTGTGCTTTGGTTCCATCTAGAATGGAGATTTTGAAACTCTGGCTGATGGATTTTGTGTTGGTTTCCTTTCACTGAAATAGCTTTTGTCTGCCAGTAGCAGCTTCTTTTCTTAAAATATAATACTTTTTCATCAGCAAAGCTCTAACTCTTATGGAACAAGAACTAAAAGGACAGACATAACTCTGGTCTACTTAGTTCTTTGACTCATCAGGGGTGAATATATAGGTAGGCAGTTTAGCAGATCAAGATATTTATGCTGGAGAGGAATGGGAATGACTTCGTGCACAGGCAGACCAGAAATGTGCATCAGAAATGTAAGAAGTTGTCATCTTGTATTGTTTTCATTTCACCCTGGCCTGTTGGGACTTCTGAATCTTTGTTGAATGGGTAGATGTCGTATGATTGAAATTTGCAGTTGGGTTTCTATTTGGGAACTTTGCTTTCCAGCCACTGTTGAAAGGAATAATCTAACTTTTTATCAGTAGAGCCTTCCTAAGCGGAACTGGTAACTCTGTAGAGAAATGTCTTGCAATGATAATCCATTTTCTCTCTGCATTTCTTCTGAAAGCTTTATAATCTCAGTATTGAAAATGATGGGCTTCCTGGCTGAGCTAAGAATGCTTTCCCAAATCCTGGATTAACCAGCAACCCAGCCGTTGTTATGCTTCTCTGGCAGCAGGTGGTACAGCTTCTTGTGGTGTTGGGTTTTGTTTTTTTTTTTTTTTTTTGTGTGATTTGGTATTTGCATCTTGGTCCTGAGCAGGAGTGAGTGCCATTGAGACATAGTAGACCTCTTTCCCTTCTGATGAGTTTTTGAGTCTTAGTAAGCAAACTGAGTAAAGGATGCACTTAGGTCTCCATTTCTGTCCTCATGGCCTCTGCACGACTGCTGACTCTTAGGACTTGGCAAGGAGGTTCTGCTACACAAAAAAGGGAGAGGGGCTTTCTTGTTCCTGTGATCTGTGTTCTTGATCATCTTCTTATTTGTTTCCCAGTTAATGGTGACTTTAAGATTACTTTTCTGTTTCCTTGACTCATCGCAATGCAGTTCTCTTATGAAGCATCTGTATAAAATAGGGTCTTTGTAATTGAAGGGATGTCTAAACTTAGGAAGTCTTATATTGGAAATCATACTGTTAAATATAATCTCACCACACCTTGTTGATGGTGTAGTCTGATAACTGCAGCTAAAAGAATGCGTTCAGCATGAACGGTGTTGATATGAAGCATAATACAGAAGCTGGACCTTCCCAGCGACTCCAGAAGATATTAGGATCATGTCCCCAGCCCCATTTTGCTTTAAAAATAAAAGCAGCAGAAATTTGATGCAGAGTGTGTGTGTATAATTTCTCTTTAATTCAGTTTTAATAGAGTACCCTGGATGGAAACTGTGCCAGCTCAGTTAGCAACAGAAATGGTGAGCTGCAGAGAAACTTTTTTCTTTTAAACCTCTTCCAACACTGTTTCAAAACACACTTGGGAAAAGATGACTTATTTTCAAAAAAAAAATAAATTTAATTGAACTCTCTTATATCCAGGATTTGGCTTTTAAGATACCATAATCAAACTTATGTCCATGCTATGAGTGAATGATCAAATGAGATCTGCTGATGAAATGAGAGGCTCGTGAGTAGGTTGTGCGAGGTGTTTCATCAAGGGTCTTCAGCACCCCTTCATAGCTGGGTTTTTGATGTGGCGTATCTTCCGGCTAGTTTGGGGAGTGAAATGGTCTGGGAGGTGAGGTAAGTGTAAATGTTTTGCAGTCTTCAGTTTAAGAAATAAAAATCTGCAAGTTTCTTGGTATGCAGCTGTTCCTTGTATGTCAGGTCTGTTTCAGAACAGATGGAAGTCAACTGGTTGAAATAAGGTGGTCTGATCCAGAGTGGCTTATTCACTGGCTAAAATGGATTGTATTTTTTTTTCTCCAGGAGTTGTAGAAGGCGATTTAGCTGCTGTTGAAGCTTACAAGTCATCAGGAGGAGATATTGCCCGCCAGCTCACTGCAGATGAAGTCCGCCTGCTGAATCGCCCTTCTGCTTTTGACGTTGGGTACACACTCGTACACCTGGCGATACGCTTTCAGAGACAAGACATGCTCGCGATTTTGCTTACCGAGGTGAGTTGCTGTTCCATGTTCCCTGGGCAGAGCAGCAGCCTTATGTAACTGTGCTATTGTCTGCAGCCGGTGACATGGAACTTTTTTTGCAAGAAGACAGAGGCGACTATTGTTGGAATACACGAACTGCTGTTTTGTGCTTTTGTTGATGTTTCTATTTAAGAAGTGCCTTTGGTTTAGGACTGCATGTATGTGATGGTCTTGAGGAGATGGAGTTTTCTCCTTAATGAGCAGTCTTGGCGCAGGTTCTGCCCTTGCTGGCGGTGGAAACGAGCTATTGTGAGGCTTCCTGTGCGTTGGGTGGGGAGAGGAAGTGCCCTCAAAGCAAAGCGCTGTGATCAATGAGAGCACAGTTTTTCCTGAGTTTTGTTAATGAACTAAGTCTACCTGGTCTTTCTTCCCTTGTTTTCTTGAGAGCTTCTTTTCTAGAGAAAGTAAAATTTCCTGTGATGTGAAATTGCATTTTTTTTCCTCTTCTTTGCCCACTTTATAGAGTGGTTGGTTTCTCTCTGTGGTCTCTTTGCTCATGCATCTTCCATTTCTTTCTATGTCTTTGTATGGTCCTCCTCCTTTCTGGTGATCGTTGCCTTCCTTCTAGACCCATAAGTAGTTCTGTCCTCTTTTTTTGTTTGTTTTCTTCATCTCGGACTTCTGGTACCTCACCTCATCGGTGCCATACTTTTATTCTGCCTCCTTCCCTCTTTTGATGCTTTATGCAACTCTGAAGGCATCTGTTCATGAGAAAAGTAGTGTGCCTGCTAGTTGATTTGTTTAAGTCCTGCCTTAAAGGTTTTTCTGTTGTGTTTTGTTTCAATTTTAGGAATAATTACTCAACATACCATTTGTGGAAATGCTGAGTGGTGTTTGAGCCACAATGATGCTTTCCTTTGCTAGGATATTAAATAGTGAAATATGCATCTTAGAGTTTGGGGTTCTTAATGTATTCAGTGTCATCCCTGTGTCTCTTGCCCTGTATCATTTAATGAGTTCCTGCTGCCAGTGATTATTAGAAATTGGAGAATTTTAAGTATCTTAACTTACTAGTTTATTGACATCTTCTTTGTAGGCAACTGTCCTCAGGCTGGGTAATGGATTTCTTTGTTTAATGTAAACAGGACTCATGGATGCGCCCTGCCTGGAGGTGTTCAAAGCCGGGTTGGATTAGGCCTTGTGCAGCCTGGTCTGGCGGGAGTCCCTCCCTGCCTGTGGCAAGGGGATTGGAAAGTGATGATCTTTAAGGTCCCTTGCAATCCAAACCATTCTGTGATTCTGTGATAAGAATTTGAGTCTGTTTCCTATTATTACTTAGCTCTTTTTTTTTTTTTTTTTTTTTTCTTTCCTGCTGGTATTGGTCACCTGTTAATACACTTCTTCAATGTAAAGAGGTTTTTAACCAGCTTTATGTTATCAGCTCCATGGCAACCAAGACGTTAATTCATTGATAGCCACTTAAGTATTGAGAGATTAGGGTACCTATGTTTATATTGTTGTTATATTACTTGCTAACAAAACAGAGTCCACTGGTGATTTTTCACTCCTAAGTCCTCGTATTTAACTAGAAATAATACTGAGTGCTGTCACTGTGTTATGTTTCAGGTATCGCAGCACGCAGCGAAGTGCATTCCTGCCATGGTGTGTCCAGAGGTCACAGAACAAATTCGTCGTGAAATTGCTGCATCTCTTCATCAACGAAAGGGAGACTTTGCTTGCTATTTTCTCACTGACCTTGTAACATTTACATTACCTGCAGGTAATTACAAAATTCTTACTGATGGGAGATACTTTCTTTGTCACACAGATGAGAAATGCTTGTTTTTATACTTTTCTGATGGCAGTGGAGTGTTTATGGGTTTTACTTAAGGTTTTAATAGCTTAGGTCAGATGTAGTAATTGAATTTGCATGTTAATATTTAATACTTGTATACGTTTTACTTGTGAGCTGAACATCTGTGTCTTCTTCAAATGTGAGGCAATTGAAGAGAAATGCTGTGTTCTAAGGAAAGGCTGTATTTAAAGTTAAGGTTCTGGGCTTTATGATTTTGGGCTCTGATATGACTTCTCACATAGCTGTGTTAGCTTTCAGCACTTTCCGTTACGGCCCAGAGCTGTTCTTGCATTTGTACCTGGTTATAGCAATAGCTCTTTATGGATACTTTTGAGATACTCCGTGATCAAGAGAATGTTTGTCTATTAAAAAGAACCTATTAGGAGCATTTTACTCTTCAGTAGTCATTCCCTTTCTTAATAGAAATGATACCAGAGGTAAGAAAATGTTTAGATGGCAACTGTACTGATCAGCAAATCCATTTGTCTTTTTTTTTATAAAACAGTAGCATTGTAAGAATTGCATTTGGAACCTCTCTGAGTGTTAGCTCAAGTTCTCCTCTTCAAAAAGTCTGGATAATAATAGTTACTGTGTTCAGTTTTATTCTGTGGGTTACGTCTGAGAGGCAGACAGCGTGGGTGCACGAAATGCCCAGAGACTGAGCTTCATTGCTGTTTGGAGGACAGAAGGGGAAGAGGGGCAACACAATGATTTTATTTCACACATTCAAAATATTGCTTTCTTCAGATCTGAGGGATTTTTTCAGTATTTTCAAGAGACTCATCATAAACCACTGTCCAGCTTTTTTGACACACTGTCCAGCTTTTTTGACACACTGTCCAGCTTTTTTGACATACAGCCATTAAATAATTAAGGAATAAAAAAGTTCAAAACCTTCTGTTCGTAAAGGCTGTCAGTGTTATTTCCCCATCCACCACTCTTAGGGAACTGCGCATCTTTTGCAGTCAACAGTTAGTAGTTGGTCTCAAGACAGCATTCCCAAGGATAGTGGTATAAATCACACAATCCTACTCAGGCATTACCTATATGATGTAATTTAGGAACCAGTTTCCACTCTATTACAAATAAATGGATGGGATCCTCCTGAAGAGTCAATGTGTAAATGTCAGAGTGCAAAACTTCTAAATTTATTGCTGGCCACTGTAAGTCTTTTTTAATTTAAAAAACCCATTAATGCAGAAAAAAGCCCCCCCCCTCCCCCCCCCCCCCCGCAACCCCTGCCTGCATTGAACAATAGTATGGTTCAGTAGCAACTGAATGTGTGCCTGAATGTCCTCTTAAATTTTAGAAGCCCTTGGATATTGGATATCTAAGCAAGACTGGCAGATACAACGCTGCCTTTAAGAGAGGTCTTTGTGCCCTTGAAATACCCTTAGAGGCCAGTCTTTATACCCTAGACTGCCTGAAGGTGTGCTCAATGCTTTTGTTTAACTACTTGATTTATTTCCTTAACTTTTATGTTTCACAATTGTAAAGCTGGCCAAGTTTCTGTAGTTGCTGGTCTGCCTAGCGACCCTTTACTGCTTATCCTGGATTGAAATATAGGCCATGAACAGATCTTAAAGGTGTAGCAGATGTTTGTTTTATTGTTTTGGTCAGAACTTGTTGTTTTACATGATACTGGAGTCACAAGAGTTTTGCCCTTTATACCTTATTTTGGTATGGATTTTTGTTTTTTTCTTTTTTTTTTAGAGGTGGATTCACAGTTGAAGGTCCTGTCTGTAAAAGTCTTGGAACTGTTGTCAGTAGTGGCATTTTCTGTGTAACAGCTCAATAATTTTACCATTTCTTGTTTTCTGACCTGCACACTGGCCTGCAAACTATGGAGGTTCTCTAAGCTATTTTGTTGAAGCTTGCATGAAACGTCTAAGGAAGTGGATGTTTCATATAAGACCAAGTCTCTTGGCAAACTCTACCTGTCCTTTGTGGGAGATGGGGGCGGGGAAGCCTTTCAGGTGGGTGGAAAGCTACTGCTCAGCATTGAAGTTGTCCTAAATATAGTAGGGTTGAAAGTACTCTATTTTCCCCACCTCAAAGTGGTTCTATACTTCGCTTTCTCCTTCAGAGAAATCCAATTTTACCCACCGTGTGCTGTGATGATCCCTTCTGCATCAAAGGTATGACAGTCTGGGATACGTATCCACTTCAGTGTGCTCTGAGACACCTGTGGTCACAAATGACAGATCTGAAAATAGCAGCAGCTTTTCAGAGGAGACATTAGTGATGATACGGCAAAAGCTGTCGCACAACTTCTGCTGTGCATCAGCTGGCAATGTGTGCCTGTTACAGCAACATTAAGAGACTGTTGCATTTGCTTTCTCTTTTTTCCAGATATTGAAGACTTACCTCCCACTGTCCAAGAGAAGTTATTTGATGAAGTACTTGATAGAGATGTTCAGAAAGGTAAGCGCTCTGAGAGTGGCAAGAATCTCTCCTTGCTATTCATTAGAGAATATTTCTGTTTACTAAGAAAAAGAAGTGCATGTGTGTATGCCTATGGCTCAGTTGCCTGAAGTTGTTTTAAATGTAGCATTGATGATTTCAAGTTAATTGCCAAACTGGAATTACTTTAATTTTAACATTTACATTGTATTTAAGAGACAAGACAGACTGGGATCTGTCAAAATTTTTCTTAGCATATCTTTGAATTTTTCAAAAATTTTTAAAACTTCACAGTTTTAAGTCATGAGCTCTTGAAAGAAGACTTAACAGATCTTCCACTTCCTTAACAATCATCAAACAAGTAATGTGATGCATCTTTTAAGGCTGGTGGTTGTTGCTGTCCTTGTTTGGTTTTGTTTTCCTTGTTTTCTTGACAATGTTTCACTCAAGGAGTGCCTTTAGCCATTGTAGTTCACCTGTTTTTGTGTTAAGGAGAACTTGGTTTTATCCATGCAGATAGGTAAATTGTTGAGATTATGCCATTACTGTGCTGTTTAGATTCTCTGAGACTTCAGATGAACATAGAGTTTAAAAGAGGTGGTTGTCATGTTGCAGAGCTAGAAGAGGAATCCCCCATTATTAATTGGTCCCTGGAATTGGGTACACGCTTGGACAGCAGATTATATGCACTTTGGAACCGGACTGCAGGGGACTGCCTGCTTGATTCAGTACTACAAGCCACTTGGGGCATTTACGACAAGGATTCTGTGCTGCGGAAAGCTCTTCATGACAGTTTACATGACTGCTCGCATTGGTAAGTTAGTTATTTGTCAGCATTAAAGATAGCTTTCCGTGTAGCTCAGCAGTTGACAGTAGTACAGTATTGAAAAGAAACACAACCACCACCCCCAATTTGCTATGGATTGTGTGCCTCCGAGATGTTGAGTCACAGAGTGATTCATGTAGTACTTGAGGTCTAGTGTATTTTAAACGTGAGCACTGAAAACTTGGGCGTTCTGAACTTGGACGGTATGTGACGTTCAGCAAATGGCATTTAAAAAGGAGTAAAATATTTTATGCTGTGTGCATGTCCAGAGTACGCTAAATGCAGTTAAGACTGGAATTTACTTGCAATGTAAATCATGAGCAGGCCATGCTTTGCTGCTGTTGATGGAAGCTTTGCAGAAGATTGTTAAGAGAAGATAGCCTTTTATTCCTGTGTAAACTCTTGAGTATTTTCATTCCATCTGCTTAGTTACGGCTTTATTCAGCACTGCTCTTTTTGTTCCTGTTCTGTCTGCTAAAATAATGGAAGTAAAGCAGAGTGTTCACATTTAACTAGTGCTGTTGTTTGGCCATAGAATTTATTTATCCTGTAAAATAGCTTTGGTTGTTTTATGTTGGCAAACTTCTTCAGTCCCATACTGTGGTTTGCCTCTGCTGGAGCCTTACAGCTGGGCCCCCAGTGTTGTCCACCAGGTGGTGGACAGGTGTGTGTTGGGACTAAGGGAACATAGTGATAATGACTAATAATCTAAGGCACAGCTGATTTGATTTCTTGTGTTCTGGTAGTCAAGGACAGGAGAAACTCTGTCAGCAGGATACTAGAGAGAGAGCCTGTCCCCTTGCTGTATGTGCAGTATAGGAGTTCAACAACAAAGGTTAATTTTAGGGGTACCTGTAAGTAGCTTTTGTGATTATTGTCCCCTGTGTCCCTTGTTTGGAGGCTATTCTCCAGGTTAGTGTCCAGAGCTGGGTTCCATAAAGTGGTGCTTCAGTAACAGTTCTCCTGAGAACTTGCCTCCGAATGGATCTGTTGCTACTTTAGAGTTGTTTATTGTGGAGCGTGGATCTCGACCAGGCAGGAATGTCCCTGGCATCGTAAGCAGTTCCCCTGAGGCCAGAACAGAAATTTATGATAGATCAGGTTTTGTTCTTTATGGTAACAAAAACAAGCATGGTAACTAGAAACATGCAGCAAACTATTGAGGTTTAAACCAGTCCTTCAAAATGTTAGTGCTAACTGTTGTTGACTTGCTGTTGTATCTAACATAACACTCATTACTTAGTGTAGTAAATCTGGTTAAGCTTTTTTTGTTCATGTTCTAGACAGATTTTGCGTTTTATTTTGAATTTATTTAATATTTATCCTTATTGGATGTGCACTTTTTGAACAGATTCCTGTGTTCCTTTAAAGTTGTTTGAATACAGTTGCCTATGTCAGTCTGGATAATTTTAGCTGCTAGTTTGTCATTGGAAAAATCAGTATAAGTCTTTCTGTTCTCTTGTAATTTGATCATCCTATGCTTGCTGTACAGATTCTGTGTTGCCCAAGATGCCTTTATGTTTAATTTTGTGGGATAGGACTTGTAGCAGGTAGGAAGTGACAGTGTGCTTAAATTTTTGTCATAGAGCCATAAACTGTCATGAATTGGAAGGGACCAACGAGGATTGAGTCCAACTCCTGTCCCTGCACAGGCCAACCCCAACATTCACACCTGGGCCAAATGCTTCTTGAACATTGTTAGGCTTGGTGCTGTGACTGCTTCCCTGGGGAGCTGTTCTAGTGCTCCACCACCTTCTGGACAAAGAACTTTTTCGTAACCTAACCCTCCCCTGGTGCACCTTCCTGCCATTCCCTCAGCATTCCTTCTTTTTGCAGCAGGTAGAGAGAGAATCAGGCCTTCACATCCTTGGACAATAACATTTAGACTGACCTTGGTTGAGGAAGGTGAGGGAAGGTTGGCCACCCACCCCTGGCCAAAGTGTTGGATTTTCACCAGCACTGGATTTCACCTGCAGGAACTGACTGACTTGGGCCTGTTCAGTGCTTCTTACTTAACTCATCTCCTTGCTTCCCCCCTCACAATGCCTCCTCTCCTCATGGCTGCCTCACTTCCTTCTCCTCGATCCTTATTTGTTTAGCACAAGGTGTTTGATTAGACATTTCTGGGGGAAAACAGGCAAAATATCCATTGGCTGCAAAGCTGGAAGCAGTTGATGTATTTATGTAGAACCTGGACTGTAGAGAGGTCCTGAAGATTCCTTGTGCGTGTACCACTGTGAGTGAGCACGCAGACCTACCGCAGTGTTTTACTAGTTGGTCTTCTAAGCCGTGCAGAGGCTCTAGCCATGCTTGAGAAAGCCAGCCGTTTGGTGACAGCTGTTAGAGACACGAAGTTTTTAGGATAATTACATTTTCACTGGAAGCATAGGAAAGCTTTCTTCCACACACACTCACTGTGTCTGTTAATCTTCTCAGATTTTAATTAAATGAGTTCATTTCAATGACTTTTTTAATAAGCTGAACTTCAGAATGGTTTCTTTGTATTCACAGTAAAGGCCATTGTTTAGGAGTTGGCTTAGTGCTCCTCATGAAACCAGTGTTCCCAGTGTGAAGTTGTGGGCTCTCCATACCGCCGTCATTGGACTTAGTTTAGAATTCTAAAAACCCAGCATCTGCTTTTTAATGCATAGGTCACCTTTATTTGTAATTGAGAGATAAACCATTAGAATCGAGCTTTAAACTAGATGTGAGGGGGGAGGGGATGGAGGCCAGGCAGGATGGGAGTGAGCCTGGAGGGGAGACTTCAGAGGCAAAGAGGGGGTGTGCTGGCGATGCCTGCCGGTGTATCAACACTAAGCAAGAGGGGGTGAGTGCACCTGGGGATGGTAGGCAGCAAACTGGCACTGTGGCCTTAGTTAAGCCAAGGACTGCTCAGCTGGGGAGGAGCCCTATTACAAAGGCTGAAGCTACGCCTGCCCAGCTGAAGTGCATTTACACCAATGCACGCAGCACGGGAAATAAGAAGGAGGAGCTGGAAGCTGTGGTAGGGCAAGGAGACTACGATGTCATTGCCATTGCGGAGACGTGGTGGGATGACTCGTACGACTGGAGCGTACCCATGGTGGGGTATAAACTCTTTAGGAAGGACAGGAAGGGCAGAACAGGAGGCGGGGTAGCCCTCTATGTTAGAGAGGGCTTTGATACCCTCGAGCTGGACTACGGTCAGGATGGGACTGAGTGCCTGTGGGTGAAAATCAGAGGAGCCCATGGGCAGGCAGGTATTGTGATGGGAGTCTGCTATAGACCACCCGGCCAAGAAGAAGCAGCTGATGAGCTCTTCTACAAACAACTGAGTGTAGTCTCAAAATCGCTACCTCTAGTCCTTGTGGGAGACTTCAATTTCCCAGATATAGGTTGGGAGTATAATACAGCAGAAAGGAAGCAGTCCTGGAGGTTCCTGGAGTGTGTGGAAGACAATTTCCTCACACAGCTGGTGAGCGAACCGACAAGGGACGGTGCCCTCCTGGACCTGCTGTTGGTGAACAGAGAAGGACTGGTGGGGGATGTGAAGGTTGGAGGACGCTTGGGGCAAAGCCATCATGAGATGACAGAGTTCTCGGTGCAGGGTGAGATGAAGAAGGAGGTTAGCAGAACAGTTGCCCTCAACTTTCAGAGAGCAGACTTTGGACTGTTCAGAAGGCTGGTCGGAAAAGTCCCGTGGGAGGTGCTCCTTGAAGGCAAAGGTGTCCATGAGGGCTGGGCGCTCTTCAAGAAGGAACTCCTAGCAGCTCAGGAGAAAGCCGTCCCCAAGTTCCGGAAAAGTAGCCGGCGGGGTAAGAAACCAGCGTGGTTGAATAGGGAGGTCCTAAGAGACATCAATAGGAAGAGGAGGGTCTACGACCTCTGGAGGAAGGGGCAGGCATCCTGGGTGGACTATAGGGAGGCAGTGAGAATGTGCAGGGAAAAAGTCAGGAGGGCTAAGGCCCAACTAGAAATGCGATTGGCCAAGACTGTGAAAGACAACAAAAAGTCTTTCTACAAATACATCAACAGCAAAAGGAGGGCTAGGGAGAATCTCCAGTCCCTAGTAGATGCAGAGGGAACAACAGTAATAGGGGACGAAGACAAGGCTGAAGTGCTCAATGCCTACTTTGCCTCAGTCTTTAACAGTAAGGAAAATTGTTCCCTCTGTGCACACCCCCAAGGGTTGGAGGAGAAGTATGAGATTCGCAAGGTCCAAGAGGAGGTGGTTAGAGACTTGCTTGCCCAGCTAGATGCCCACAAGTCTATGGGGCCGGATGGAGTCCACCTAAGAGTTTTGAGGGAACTGGCGGATGTGCTGGCCAAACCCCTTTCCATCATCTTCCAACAGTCCTGGATGACTGGGGAGGTTCCGCTGGACTGGAGGCTGATGTCGTGCCCGTCTATAAGAAGGGGCGCAGGGAGCATCTGGGGAACTACAGGCCTGTCAGTCTGTCAGTCAGACCGGGCCCAGAGGGTGGTGGTAAATGGAGTTAAATCCAGCTGGAGGCCAGTGACAAGTGGGGTTCCCCAGGCCTCAGTCCTGGGTCCAGTCCTGTTCAGTGTCTTTATCAATGACCTGGATGAAGGCATCAAGTGCTCCCTTAGCAAGTTTGCAGACGACACCAAGCTGGGTGGAAGTGTGGATCTGCTGGAGGGTCGGGAGGCTCTGCAAAGGGATCTGAACAGGCTGGACTGCTGGGCTGAGACCAACGGCATGAGGTTTAACAAGGCCAAATGCCGGGTCCTGCACTTGGGGCACAACAACCCTAAGCAGAGGTACAAACTAGGAGAAACCTGGCTGGAAAGCTGCCAGGAGGAGAAGGACCTGGGGGTGCTGGTTGACAGTGACTGAATATGAGCCAGCAGTGGCCCAGGTGGCTAAAAAGGCCAATGGCATCTTGGCTTGTATCAGGAACGGCGTGACCAGCAGGTCCAGGGAGGTTATTCTCCCTCTGTACTCGGCACTGGTGAGACCGCACCTCAATTACTGTGTTCAGTTCTGGGCCCCTCACCACAAGAAGGATGTTGTGGCTCTGGAGCGAGTCCAGAGAAGAGCAACGAAGCTGGTGAAGGGGCTGGAGAACAGGCCTTATGAGGAGCGGCTGAGAGAGCTGGGGGTGTTTAGCCTGGAGAAGAGGAGGCTGAGGGGAGACCTCATTGCTCTCTACAACTACCTGAAGGGAGGTTGTGGAGAGGAGGGAGCTGGCCTCTTCTCCCAAGTGGCAGGGGACAGGACGAGAGGGAATGGCCTCAAGCTCCGCCAGGGGAGATTTAGGCTTGAGATTAGGAAAAAGTTCTTCACGGAGAGGGTGGTTAGGCATTGGAACGGTCTGCCCAGGGAGGTGGTTGAGTTGCTGTCCCTGGAGGTGTTTAAGGTTAGGGTGGATGAGGTACTTAGGGGCATGATTTAGGGATTGGTGGGAATGGTTGGACTCGACGATCCAGTGGGTCTCTTCCAACCTGGTTATTCTGTGTGATTCTGTGAACTTAAGTAGCGTACAAAAATACTAATTTTAATTTAGGCAGAAAAATATAATTTTAAAACTTCCAGTGTAAAGCAGATCAAACCCACTTTCAAAATCTGATTCGTATCCGCATGGCTTTATAACTGTTCCATATAATGTGAAATGTCCATACTTTTTTGTCCCAGAAAGTGATATAAAACAGTTTCTGCCTCCTAACCATGGTCTATTTTAAGTTGATGCACAAGTACTTTGGAGTTAATTGGCTCACGATATAGTCAACAATACACGTATTGTTTGTATGAGAAGAATGAGCTCCTCCTCCTGTGTGAAATGGAATGTCATGGAGGTATTCCCTGTACCTCAACACTTAAAAATGTGTAACCCTAAATAAGGCTTCATAAAAACCTGTTACAACAAGTATCAAACTAGCCAGGAGACTGTAAGAACCTGCATCTGTTACAGCGTATTTGCTGTAGGCATTGCGATCCCAAGTAATTTCCTAAAGGAAATGAGCAAACAGAAGATTAGAAAAATATGTAAAATACAATTTTATTGATGTATACTCTCTTTCTTCCTCCTTCTATACAGAGCTGGGATAAAGAATAACAAGGGTTAGATAAGCAATTACAAGGGCTGTGAATGTTGCTATCAGGTGTAAGATGGTTGAGAAAAGTACTTCTGTATTAACAACTCCTTCTCTAACATTTTAGGTTCTATACACGCTGGAAAGAGTGGGAATCATGGTATTCGCAGAGTTTTGGTTTACATTTCTCATTGCGAGAGGAACAGTGGCAGGAAGATTGGGCATTCATACTCTCTCTTGCAAGCCAGGTAAGAAAGCTTCTTTGTAAGATGGCTGTTAGAAAGGCTATTTTAATCCTTTTGAAAAAACACTTCAGAACCTCAGTGTTCTCCAGGAATAAGAGTTTTCACGTGTAAAGGAAAACATTCCTCTTAAGCCAGCAATCTGAAAGCATTACTGAGTAGACTCTTCCTTCCAAGATGGAAAAGTTCATTTAAAATTCTAATTTTTTAACTTATCATTAAGCAGTACACTACAAGCGAATCTGTTTCTTTTGGTGTCAGGGTGAAGTCTGTAGAATTAACAAATACACAACCAACTGTTTTATGTTCTGCCTCCTCCGGCAGCACTTACCTCCTAGAACACACCTACAAGTCTGGAAGCTTACACTAGTAAACTTAAGCCAGCTGATAGTTTATAACTCCTCTCAAAATGACACTTATATTCCTCTAAGCTTCCAACTGCAGGAATATTTTTAACTCCACTTTTAAAGTATAAATATGATGTTGTTGCTGTTTGGATGTGATCTTTTCCTATCATCAAAAGGTATTTACCTTAACCTTTCCTAAGACGAATTATTTTTAGACTGAGCCTTATATAGTTTCACTTCTACCTGAGGAATGAAATATGTTAGATTGTATTTGGGCTGTTGGAAAAAGAATATATATATATAAATTCAGGCTGAAATGTTTTTGCTTATTTCCAACTGCTATGTAATAGTCTTTCCAGTCTTTCATTTTTCCTTCCAAAGCTAGGTCATTCTTTAAAGCATTTTCTATCTCTGTGTGGAGACTGGTTTACAAATTTCACAGTAAGTTCTGTTTCAAGTGATGTCTGTCTTTCTGTTTGGTTCAGCCTGGAGCGAGTTTGGAGCAGACACACATTTTTGTACTTGCACATATACTTAGAAGACCAATTATAGTTTATGGAGTAAAATATTATAAGAGTTTCCGAGGAGAAACACTAGGATATACCCGCTTTCAAGGTAAGCCTTTTGTTTTTCAAGTTTAGTTTTAAAAAAGGTTCAACTGTAAATCAGAAACAAAGGAAGGTGAAAGGAGAGTGGCATTAAGCTGGAAGAGGATGGAATTATGCGGCAGAGAAATTTTCATTAGATATTAAGAACAACAGAACAGTCCCCTCAAAACTTGCAGTTTGTCATTGCAGAGTGGGCTTGCTGCCTACAGCCACAGTCAAAATGTATTTTGACCTTCGCTCGGTGTGCCTTTAGTCTATAATTGTTTATATATTCTAGCAGTGAGAACTTATCACAAGTTGTGTGGTTCGTACTGCTATAAGACACAGGAGGATTAATAAATGGAATTCAGATTTCTGTTTGCTTGTGGTACTGGTGGCTGCAACCATTCATTTTAGAAGCCAACTTGTATTTAGCATTTCCTGAAGGAGGCTCATAAAGCTGGGGCGAGGCAGGCAGGAGGTGTTTGCACTGGCATAGTTTCTAACCAGAACGATGATGGTATCTGCTGGGTGCTCCCACAGGATGAAGGAGCATTCCTTGTTACTCCACAGCATCATAGAGGAGGTGATTTGTGAAGCAGCCCTTAATTGCAGGGAAAAGGAGTAGCCCTTAAAGCAAGAGGCAAGGATACAGAAAGAAGGGCAGAGAAATTAAAGGAGAGCTGAGAATGGTAGAGTTGGGCTGCTTTTTGTGATTAAAGTAAAAGAGACAGCAACTTGAATATATGCTCTGGGGGCTGAAAAGGAAGGAATCGGTTCATAAATGCTTTACCAACAGTTGTGGTGTCAGGTACAAAATTAAGTAACTGAGTTATGATTACAAAACACTGGTCGACTGGTAATGTAAGTCTCCCTTTCTGCAAAAGTGAATTCCGTGATGTAGTTAAAAGCAAGCTTATAAAATTCATCTGTGTTTCAGGAATTCGCGCTTTACAGCAAGTGAGATGTAAATGCTGACCTATTTCTCAAGTAGTACTATAATTTTGCATAGCTTGATTGGGTTCTTTCTGACTGCTTCTCCTCTTGGTCTGGGCAAACAGTAGATTATCCTTAAGAGAAATAAGATGCTGTTAAGCTGACCCAGTCCAGATTTGCTTAGATGGGTGTTTATAGGGTTCTATTTTGCAAGCCAAATTTGTTTAGGTAACCTTCCTATGTGTTAGGCAAATTAATATTGAAGTGTTTAACATCTGTCTACAGGAATAAAAATATAGGAGGAGATTGGGAGCATCTGTACATGCTGAGCAGTAAATAGCTGATGTGGAAAGAACTGGTCAGGTGCTTCAGCTTTGTTACAGGGTGCTAAGGTGTTTGTTTTGCCTGTGGTTCATCTTCTCAACCTCAATTATCTTGTCTGCTACCCTACAGTTGTTTTTACCAATGCATCACTATTTGTTTGTAGAGGACCTCCTGACTCATCTCCTCGTGTGATTTTTGGAGAGTACACTAACTTTGGAAGGTGGCAAACTTTATATAGAAGAGCTTCAGGCTGTGGAGTTAGTGTCAAATGTGTGACCTATTGTAACTACTTCAAATCTTTAGAAAATCTGAGAAGCTGTTTGGTTAGTGAGTTTGGGGCAGTGATAGAAGTTCTTTGTGAGGAAATGAAACACTTTTTTTGAAGAAAATTTGTACTGTTGGTAGTTATGTGTTGTCTTTGAGATGATTTTAGATGGCCTAAATACTCTGAAATGTTCTTGCTCAGAAGATAACTGGGTGTCTGGGACAACCTTTTGCTAGACATGCGTTTCCAGGAATTTAGTCAGACAAATATTTATGACTTGTGATTTGTATGCCACAAGCTGCATCCATCCATAGAAACATGCGACACCAAACAGGTGAACTCAGGAGTCCTGTGTTAGGTTACCTGCAGTTACTTCTACACTGGTCCAACCACATTTTTGTGGTTAACATGCTAATTAAATGTTCGCAGCTCAGCTAAAACCTAGCAGCTATCAGATTCGGAATAGTATGGGCTGCCAAGACAAGTTTCCTGTAAATGGTACAAGGCTTGCTGTTCTGGGCTTCTGTGTGGGTTTTGCGTAGCATGTGCCCCTTTAGGGAAGCTTTGAGGAGAGCTTGGGCTTCTCTGAGTTGCTGTATAGCACCTGCCTACGTTTAAGATCACATTCACCAAAAAAGAAGGAGGGAAGAAAGATTGTAGGCTATAATAGAGATAGGGAAATGAATTTTGAAAGGAACAAATATTTACCTGTAGCCCCCACTAATTTTTGTTGCAGCAAGGAGAGATGGGTTTTAAACTTAAGTAAACCCTCCAAAGCCACCCCCTGCCTCAGGTTTCTGCTTTAGCGTTGCCCTTCCATCTCCATGGAAGTTGGAGAAGTGAAGTGCCTTGTTTTGCTGCAGCATCTATTCCTAATTTGATGGCAGCAGCTGTACTATGAAAGGTTGCTATGCTACATATGCACTTAAGTTTATGCATGGCTATTTATAAACCGTCACAAGGTAAGACATGCTTTTGCTTAAGTTGTCTTGCAGCAGTACACACCACGAGTTAGTTATGTTCCTAGAAGAAAAGAGTTCCAGTTGTATTTTGAGCCTTCGTGCTTCTCAAGCAAATTACTTAATGCTAAAAATGGTGGGGAAAAAGCCTGCGGCTTCTTTCAGCATCTGCAACATCAGTAACTCATTGTACCTGAGTGAAACAGCATCGGCCTCTGAGTGGGTGTTTTTGAGACAAGCTCTGTATAATTGATGTGGGTTAATTTAATCTATCAAGGAGTCTTGATGAGAAATGGTGTTCTCTCTGGGATAGGCTACAGACTTAGGTACTAAATAATATATAGTGCAGGCAGTTCTTTTAATAATAAGTTTTGTAAGCAGATGGTGGAATTTTTGTTCTAGTAAAAATAAGCATCTGACTGTTGCTTTTATTTCTGAGGCATAATTGTTTATTTTTCCTTTAGACTTGTTTTTATATTTAAGAAGAATTCCCAAACAGAAAAGTCTGCTTTTCTAACTTTTTGTTCATCACTCTACTATGAGTCATAGATTTTAGGGGAATGATAATGTGGTATTGGTTGTAAAAGCCATTACATTATGTCTCAACTTGTACAGTTGCAGAGACACTCAACTAATCTCACGTTAACTTACTAATAATCACCTGTACTGAAAAGCATGACGTGTATTTGTGTAGACCAAAGCAAGTATGTCTTAAACACTTGCTAATGTGCTGCTGTCACTGTGTGGAGCCAAAAGCAAACAGTTTGTATCACAATTCTTTGCTGCTGAACGCTGTAGTTCTGAGTCTTACCCTTTGTTTTAATTTGTCATAGGTGTATATTTACCTTTGTTATGGGAACAGAGTTTTTGTTGGAAAAGTCCTATTGCTCTGGGCTACACGAGGGGCCATTTCTCTGCTCTGGTTGCCATGGAGAACGATGGTTATGGCAATCGAGGTGCTGGTGCTAACTTGAACACTGACGATGATGTTACTGTTACTTTTCTACCGTTGGTGGATAGTGAGAGGAAATTATTGCACATTCACTTCCTTTCTGCTCAAGAGGTAAGAAATATTTGTGTAGCTGGTAGCCTTTTTCACTAACCCGTGGCCTCAGCAATCGCTAACCCCATGTGGTTTTGCAGTTGAAGAACTACAGGGATATGTGTTCAATTAATTTTGCTCCCTTTCCCATCACTGGAAGTGATTCTGAAAGATGTTTTTCCACAAACTTGGCACTTATAGTTCTGTAAATTGAATGTAGCTTCACAGTGCATGTGAATACAAGTGTACCTTGAAAACAGACCCAGGAGTAAGGCACCCTGCTAGATAATGGAGGAGATAAAGTGTGGGCTTGTAAGTCTAGAGAGGGATATTGTTGCAGAAAGCCACAGCATTTGTTAACTCTTGTAATAGGAAATCTTTCATGTTAAGAACTGCGAGACTCCTAAAAAAACTGCTTTGTAAAGCAAGAAGGCTCTTTTAAGACTTCATCTCCTTATAGATTTTGCCTAGTATAAACCATAGATTCATTAAGGTTAGAAAAAACCTCTAAGATCATCTAGTCTAACCATCAGCCCAGCGCCACCGTGCCCACTAAACCATTTCCCAAAGTGCCATATCTACACGTTTTTTTAGCACCTCCAGGGAAGGAGACTCTGCCACTTCCCTGGGCAGCCTGTTCAGTGCTTCACCACTGAATAAAGAATTTCTTGCTAATATCCAATCTAAACCTCCCCTGGTGTGATTTAAGGCCCTTCCTTCTTGTCCTATTGCTTGTTACTTGGGAGAAGAGACCAGCACCCACATGGCTATGGCCTCCTTACAGGGAATTGTAGAAAGTGGTAAGGTTTCCCCTCAGCCTCCTTTTCTCTAAGCTGAACAAACCCAGTTCCCTCAGCCACTCCTCATTAGACTTGTGCTCCAGGCCCTTCCCTAGTTCTCTTGCCCCTTCTCCAGATGTGCTGCAGCCCCTCAATGTTGGTCTTGTAGCAAGGATTCCAGAACTGAACACAGGATTCAAGGTGCGGCCTCACCAGCCCCAAGTACAGGGGCAGAGTTCCTTCCCGGTGCCTGCTGGCCACACTGCTCCTGATACAGGCCAGGATGCTCTTGGCCACCTGGGCCACTGCTGGCTCATGTTCAGCCACTGTCAACCCACATCCCCAGGCCCTTAAATAGTTAGTTAGGTGCTCACCACTAATTGAAATATAGGAAGGCTGTGTTAGAAATACACATCTGGAACATTTAGAGGGGAATAGCTGGAGAATATTTTCAGAGCCTTCAGATATCGGTTGAAAACACGGTGTACTTTGTTTTGGCTTTTGGAGGCTTTCAGCTGTAGTGAAGTAGTGTGCTAACCCTGTCAGCTTTTAAAAGAAACTGCATTGCTGCCTGAGCCTGGCTATTTGAGTATTACTGCTGGCTTGCTTCAAGTTTGCTGTTCACGTTCCAAGCCCCATTCTCAATGTGTTTTCTCTCCCCCAAAGATAGGCAATGAGGAGCAGCAAGAAAAGCTGCTTCGGGAATGGCTGGACTGCTGTGTGACAGAAGGAGGGGTTCTCGTTGCGATGCAGAAAAGCTCTCGTAGGCGCAACCATCCACTGGTCACCCAGATGGTGGAGAAGTGGCTCGATCGCTACCGACAGATCCGCCCTTGTACATCCCTTTCGGATGGCGAGGAAGATGAGGATGATGATGACGAATGAAGAGGAAGAAATTGTAATGAAAATTACCAGCGCAGAGTGTCTGACCCGGAGTTAACGTTGTGCTCTAGCAGTTTGTTGTGGAATGACCCACTTGTAGGGGAAACAGACTGTAAAGGATTTCTCTGCCCAGCACGGAGCAAGTCTAGAAGCTCATCGGCTGCGTGAAGAGAACGAAATGGGCTGAACTACAGTTTGTACAAAAATAAAGAAAAAGAAACAAAAAACAGCTAATTTTATTATCAAGACAGAAAAGAAACCCCATTTTTTTCTTTCTGATTGTAAATCTGTCTATAAATGTACCGCATGTGGTTGTGTAAGAGGTTGTGTAATAGGAAAATATACCAGCATCTTAATTATTGCAAAGAAACGTTTCAAATAAGGGCACTTCTGAAAGCACACACTAGACGGATCTCTCTTCCCTCTGAGATTCTTTTGCAGTAGAACCTGGTATTCTGCATCACCTTTTCGATACTCTGACACGTTTCTGTGCAAGGCCCATTTCTGTGAAATCTCACAAGTGCCCAGGTCAGTTGATGAGGGTTTTTTTTTTCTTTGCACAAAACACCCGCAGCAAGTCATAAGCAAAAATAAGTTCATCATTTTACTAGTATTTTCATTACTGCTGTGCCCATGTAATAAAATCTAAAGAACATGGAACAAACTGGAAGAGAAGCTAAATTTTTCATTGAGTGAAATGATTTATTTCCTGAGAAAGGTTTGGTTTTTTTTTTTTCCTTCTTTAATAGTTAATAGATTCCTTTCAGTCTACATAAGAATATTTAGTCACAGAATTGACCTAAAGTATAGGGGTTTTATTCCAGTGAGTGTATACTAAAAATGGAGTAAAATCAGTGAACTTGGATGTGATTATTCCTTATTGTCAGAACTCTGTCTTGCTGTGATACAAACTATATATCACTTTACCATTTATTCTTTCATTGACTTAAGTATTGCTGCAAATGAGAAAAAAAACCTTTTAAAGGGTTAGTCCTTGGTTGTTAAATCTAGTGAGAATACACTCGACAGTTCCGATTAAAAAGAAGAGTCTATGCTAAAGTTTTTTTTTTAAAAACACTTATATATCTCTCCGTATGTAAACCTGGGAATTTCTTGCATGTGGATTGATGTGGCCATACTTAAACCTATATAAGTTCCAGAGTATATTCTCCATTAGAAATTTTATTATATTTGATAACTTTAGCCATGTAACCTGTAATGGATAAAGTTTATCTAAAAATCTCACCTAAACACTAAAAGTTAATGCCCGTTTTTACATATACAGTGCAATTCGGGTTGTCTTGAAAAGCACTTTTGGTGGTGTTGGTGGTTGAATAAGGAATTCTGCAGTAGATGAAACTGTTTTCATTAGAACTTTGAAAGAAGCCCCATAGCCCATATTTTTGTGTTGCTCAGAGCTATGGAAACCCTGTGAGGAACTTGCTGCTTTTTCTTCCAAATGCTGCTTAGATGGTGTTGAAATGTGCACAACTACATAAACTTGGTGATGACACCGGAAGTATAGAAATAATGAAGTACTGTATTAACTTAGCAATTTTCCCATCACAGATTCCATTGAGGTTTATTATGAAATGTCTCCACCTTTTTTTGGCCATCAGATCTCCTGATTGGTGCATGTGCAAATTTTCAGGTAAAAGAATGCATGCTTTTCTGCAATGTACGTATGATTTACCTGAACTAAATAGGCAAACCACAGATACTAAAGAGGTTCTTAAAAAGCATATGGTCCTGTTTCAAGTTTGCTTTCTAAATTGGTATATTTTTTTTGTCCTTTTTCTTACCTTGCAGTGAAATCCATTTATATCTTGTCTAGCTGAGGACTTGAAGCTGTTCCGTTAGGGGAAGGGCATGTGGTGTAAGCTGAGATGAGAATTTCCGTGATCTGAGCTGGTCTGCACCACGTGCTTGGTTCATGTCTTGTGGTGTAACCCTGGAGGTCCTTCTAGTTCAGGACTAAGTATGCCAGCATCAGAAGTTCTTGTTCAGTAGCCAGATCACTATAAATTCAGATCCTGGCTTACCCAGGACCAGCTGGCCTGTGCAGACCACCACTTGAATGGACAGAGGCTCCCACCTTCAGTAGGCAACTTCAAAAGGTGTGCAAACTGCTTGTGCAGGGTTTGATCGTCCTCCTTCACTTTGGGCACTGCTGTTCTGTTGAAGGAAGTAAAGCTTCCTCGTAACA
The DNA here is from genome assembly GCA_033459285.1 of Clamator glandarius. NCBI lineage: Eukaryota > Metazoa > Chordata > Aves > Cuculiformes > Cuculidae > Clamator > Clamator glandarius. The sequence goes on along the minus strand of JAUNZM010000128.1, from coordinate 377,834 downwards.
TGGGGAGAATAACCAGCGTGAAAGTCTACCTTGAGCCAAACGGGACGAGCGCGCTTTTCCTTATTGCCTGTTGCTGTGTGTGGGCAGCCTGTGTTGTGGCCTGACGATCCCCATCCCCAGCCGACAACGTCACCATAGCAAGTGGCAGTTCACCACGCACTCGGTTCAGCTGTTTGTCACAAGCATGCACCGTGCTCTCCGGTATTTATCTAGTTCTGGTATGAGAGGACAGTCCTGGTACTTCAGAGCTCTTGGCTTTCTTGATCACTATTGTTTTGTTCTGATGTGCTGTAAAATGGTTTGTTCAGGTGAACACGCTTCACAGGTCATTTCAGAACTGGTGAAGTTCTCTTTTTCAAAATCAAAGTACTCCAAACCTCATGTACCTGTAGATTAAAGAGATGCAACCCCTTGCTTTGTGCTAGCACAGTAGTCAGTGTATGTCAATGGGTCCTCTCCTTGAATCACATACTTGAAAGTTTACCAATCCTGCGATTAATTTGCAAATGCTACCTTGCAGCTTGTTGGCAAGTTCTGCTCTTTTAGCCAAGTATTTATCTATAAAATTTGGTTTCTCCACGTTATTTCCCTCATTATTGCTCGCAGTAGCACATGCTTTCCTGGCGCACAACTTGGCTTTTCATTGCTACCTCCTTGACACCTGATCGGTTTTTCTGGTTTAATTTATGAATTCCTCAGTGCAAATCCTTGTATTTCTTTTAGTTTTAATATATTAAAAATTAGCAATTCTGGATTCTTCCAAAGTTTTGCTGCATGGCTTATGGCAAACATTACTAGATTTTGTTTACTGCATTAACAACATTGGTTTGTGTGAACTTAGAACCCCTTCTTTAATTGCTGCTTTTTCTCCTCCCCCCTTTTTTTGTTCAGTAACTTCCCTTAACCACTTTTCTTAGGTTTTATTTAGTGCCTGTCACCTTCAAGCTGCTTGTTTTAAGCTACTGTGGCATCCATCATCCACGGAGTGAGTCCCTGCCTGCCCTCCTTGAGTGTGACAACAGCAGTGTGGCTCTGTCAGCAAAGGAACAGCACAAACCTTCAGTGGCAACTGTTTATCTCCTGTTTCTTTGCCTAGTAATCTTCTATTTGAAAGCTGAGGTGTGCAGCTTCCTGGTGGTTCAGCGTATCTTAATTGTGATGAGCCTTTTTCCTTTCTGCCTCTATGGATCTTCACACATTTTGCTGGTGTTTGTTTGCACTGCAGGCGCTTGAAACCCAGCGGTGGAGCATCTAAAACTGCAGTCTTGTTAGCAAAACGTGTCCTTTAGTTGATAACCCTTGGGGTCCCTTACTTGCCACTCGTAGAGCTTGCAGCACTTGAGGTGAAGCTGTCGGCCTCCGCTGGCCTCTGTCCTTGGTTTTGGTTGAGAGGGAGGGTGGGTGTTGGATGAACAATCCAGCCTCTCCCTGTCCTGGTGCTGAGTCCACTGCTGGCAGCAGATGCACGAGAACCACTGGCACACGAGATCCTGTGACACAGGGAAGTACTTGCACCCAGCTGAGATACAACTGCTTATTTTAAAAACATGAAAGCACCAGAGCTAGTTTAATTTTAAAACAACTCTAAACCTTAAAATCAATTAAATGTTTTTCCTCTTGTTTTTTTTACTATCAGGTCACTATTTCCCAATTCCCTTCTCTGTAACTGACCTGGTTTGTCCTGGTTTCTCACGGTGTTCCTGGCTGGTCACTGGTTTGCTGTGTTGATCACTGACAGAATGGTCACTCATCTATGAAAGCTGACCTCTTAATTTTAACGTGTTTCGAGCTAGTAATTAGTTTTCACTTTAATCTAAAGTAAACAAAATACAGTTTTGTAACCCAGATGCTTTTTGGTTTTAGCTTATTTTTTTTTTTTAGTCCCTTTCCAGACCACCCTCTTTGCCCTGTGTGCCCAGACCAAGCTCTAGCACTGTGTGTAATGTGAAAAGATGGAAACAACATCATCAGGCCTTTTGTCGAGCGTGTTTTCCGTTTTAGTCCCTAGTGGTTGGTTAACGCTTTATTTCTTGAGACTGAAGTGTTATCTGAGGTGTAGCTGCTTTTGTAGCTCAGTGACAACCTGCTCTCTACTGGGAACTCGTGCTTGATTTTTGGAGGAGGGCACAGTGTGATTCAAGCTGCATTTCTGTACCTTGCGGTTCATTCTTAATGTCCTGAGTTTCTGAAGCACGAGTCGGATGGCAGCGAGAGCTCTTACCTTTCAGAAATTGTAGAAATTTTATCACCTTTTATTGAAAACTGCACTGAACACTAAATGTCCACCTTTACAATAAACAAATACAGTAACGGTAACACACTAAAACAAAACATACTTCTGATAGCCATTGGTTTCATTTTTCTTTTTTTTTTTCTGTTTGGGACAGCTTAAGATTTTTTGTTTGTCACAGAAACAGGAATGTACCCATACAAAGGCTCAAAATAGGCCATCTTTTAAAAACAAAAAGGCGATGATTCACAAAAGACTATGAATATAACATGTAACTAGTTGATACAAATCTAATAGGATTTGTTAAAATCAGTCACATCTAATAACACATTTTGAAGTGTTCTTGTATAAAATATCACGTGAAGAAAAGAAGACTTTTATCAATGTCTAAAAAAGCGGGTTTTGTTCATAGACAGTCTGACAAGTTACCATAAAAAGTGTTTCCTGAGACATAAGGAAATGCAACGTTATTCTTGAACCCCTTCCAGCTCAAGACTTTTTTTCCACTTGATAAAATAGCTGCAGATTTAAAACTGAGAAAATATATTTGAGTACAAATAGTGTGTGAAACGTAATACTTTCTTCTTTTTTTCTTTCTTTTTTTTTTTTTTTTAAATCTTTTTTTTTCTTGCATCATTGCAGGGCGGAGGTGAATGCACAGCTACTTTATTCAGTGTATCAGGCAGAGAAGAGACTGGCAGGTTGTTTTGTCTTTAGCCTGGGAGGGCAGCGGCCGGTGCCAGGAGCCCTTTCTGCCCTTCCCATCCCATAGATCCTGGCTGGAATGGCTAGAACTTAAACCTGTCAGGAGAACTTCTGTTACACATCACTGGCCCTATGAGACTGCAAAATGGATTATTATTTTGTGGTTGTGTTTTTTTTTTTTTTTTTTTCTCTTCCGCTTCTAAGCCAGCACTGATGCCCCTCATTAGAAGAGGTAACTAGATACAAGAGTAAAGAAAGGGCTGAAGCCACATAATGGTTTCCTCTTACATTTCTATGTTAACTCTGTAAGGATTGCTTAATGCAATGGTTTGAAATCAGGTGCAGAAGCCCTGTCCTTCCCAAGGAATTGCGGGGGGGAGAGGGGGAAATTATTTTTTTTTCTCATGTGATTGATGCACAAATGAAGGAAACTTAACACACAATAACAGAAGTTGATCATCAATGTATCACATCCTAGTTTTCAGCGCTTCGGTAAGCAGGTAACTTCTTCAGGGCTTCTCCCCAGTCTTGACGGCTATCGCTTTGTCGTTAACACTGGAACATCAATGATGCGTCTGTCCAAAATCAACATTGCAAATTTCGTATCAAATTGTTTTTTTAGTTCACGTATAACTTCTTTTCCAATGTCTCTTGGTCCCAAGTTTATTGAATAATTTTTAAATTATCTGCTATTGCTCGTTGGGATGTTCCCTGTTGTCCCCGTGTTTTGTGGGCTGGTTCGGAGATGGAGCTTGGGAAGGATGTGCCACTGTGGGAAGATTGTGAGTAACAGGGATGCCTCCGGGAATGATGCCCTCCATGGCTGCCGGGATTCCTCCTGGTGCGACACTGACCATCCCAGGGGGATACCTGGCAGAGGGGACAGAGGTAGGTCCGTCACGCCGGTTACAAGGGACAGTTCAATATTAAACCAATGCCGCCATGGGTCAAAACTGCCGTTTTCCATTTAATGAGGATGACCCCCTCCTTCCTTCCTTCCCTGCTGGCTGCTGCTCCGTCTTTCCGTTCGTGCACCAGTACTAACGAACGCTGCGGCAATAAATGCTGACACTGGTGCCTCATGAGGCACTTGTTAAGATTCAAAATTATTTGAAACTGGCACTGGGATAGGCTTCATGCCCAAGCTCAAAGCAGAGATCGCCAAGCAAAGGCAACACACGGACTTTGCAACCAAACATGGTTTGGGTATGTGGGGTTTTTCCATTTTGTGTTTAACTCTGAGCAAGTTGTGACTGACAAAGAATATTTGGATGTTGGCGCTACTTGATCAACCAGTACCTTTTTATGCTCTGAAAGGAAACAAGTTTTATTTATAGATTTTTCTCATGTGTAAGACCCTCAGATACTCTAGTGACAGAGGAAAGATAAGGTGATGATAGAGTAAATATTACAAAGGTATTTTATATAAAGTCAGATTGTTCTTTATAGTAATTTTTGCCTGAATACAACACACTTAATTCTAAGAGTGCGTACTAGAGCTGTGATACCATGACCTATAGTAACTATTTCCCAGTGCTTAACTGCAAGAGGAGACAAATAATTTTGCCAGTCAGCCGAAGGAGGAGAATAGAACGGGTATAAATTAAGTCCAGACTGCTACCCCGACTTTTCTCGCCAGGGCAATGATGCTTTTCTGTTCTGCAGGCTCTTTGCAGGCCCTGGAGGATACAGCCTTGGTTCTACTGTGAGAAAACCAAGCACGAGCCCCTAGGCTGGAACCAGTATTTCCTAGAAGATTTGAATTAACTGAAACCTTTATGCCTGACGCTGAAGTTTCTGTCAGCACCACCTACCACCTCAGCTTCTTTTAAAAGACATTTGAACACAAATCACTTGCTTTGAGAGGGCTTTTCCAAAAAAAAGCTGTGCTTGATGCCTCTAAGTTGAGATGGACTCCTCGTATCCCATTAATACGCGGGCACAAATTAATTACAATAAAGCAAATATCCTTGACAAAAAGAACCACATCACAGTAGAAGATGAAGTACAGACGAGAGTGAGAGCCTCTCTGGGAGTGAGTTTTGCTTTTCTTGCAGCTCATTCACAGGACACCAGGACATCAGAAGCAATGTCTGAGCTGCTGTGCTGAGTATCAATTACCAATCAGTGCTCCCAGGAACCCAGCACTCCTTTCCTGCACCCTTGTGTGGTTTTATTTTCTGTAACACCTAGTCTGGCATTCGAAGTACTCCAAAGGGTGGTGGCTGTTCTCCCTGTGCCTGTAACGCTGCTTTCCCTTACGAACACTGATCTCCCTGCTCTTCTGTCATCTTTCCTGTTCCTTTTCATTGCCAAGCCTTTCTTCTGCAGCTCTTCCTAGAAAGCTGGAGACCGGCCTTTGCTGGGTAATGCTGTATCAGCTAAGAACACGCCTACAGAACCAGTGAGGTGTACAGGCTGGGCACGAGTCCTGGGTAAGCATCCACTATGGTATGGGGACTGCCTCTCATTCTGTACCTTCTCTTTTGAAAAACTGGGTGAGGAATTATAGAATAGTTTGGGTTGGAAGGGACCTTAAAGATCATCCAGTTGCAACCCCTCTGCCACGGGCAGGGACACCTCCCACTAGCTCATGCTGGCCAAGGCTCCACCCAACCTGGCCTTGAACTAGGGATGGGGCAGCCACAGCTTCTCTGGGCAACCTGTGCCAGGGTCTCATCACTCTCATGGTGAGGAAATTCTTCATTATGTCTAGTCTAAATCTGCCCCTCTCCAGTTTACACCCATTGCCCCCAGTCCTGTCACCATAAGCCTTTGTGAACAGTCCCTCTCCAGTTTTCCTGTAGCCCCTTTCAGGTACTGGGAGGTCACTACAAGATCTCTGAGCCTTCTCTTCTCCAGCCTGAACAACCCCAACTCTCTCAGCCTGTCCTCCTATGGGAGGTGCTCTAGCCCTGTGATCATCTTCATAACCCTCCTCTGGACCAGTTCCAATAAGAACTGACAGTGAGTTTGAGAAAGGAGAAGAAATGTGAACGTCTTGAGTTGATCACGCAGAAGATGAAACATATGGGCAGCCAGGCCAAACCCCTCCCTCTGCTGGATGCGTGGGGACCAAGGGCTCCGACCACAAACACCTCCCTGCTGCTGCCATCACCTTGGGGGAAGCCAGCTTTTACCTGGCAGTGGAGCTGCCAGCTTACAGGGGCACCGGGGCAGAGGCTCCCAAGGAGTTTAGCAAGGACCAAGCACCCTGCAGAGGCAGAGGTTAAGCCCAGAAGCCAAGACTTGTCCCCAGGATAAGGGCATTGCTCTTAGAGCAACGCTTTTCACCAGCTTTAGAAGTTTCAGTCTACACGTTCTGCTGGTCAAAGTGAGCGATCGCTGCCTGTGACCTGCAGGCAGTTGTGAGCGTGCAAGGCCATGGCATGTGAGTTGCTCGGAGCTGTAGCCTCTCGAGGCCTCTGCTGCTGAAGGCACTCCTGCCTGCCTCTGCCCAGGAGCACAACCTGACGTACCCCATGGGTGGGGTTTTTTATCCCAGAGTATTTTTGGCAATGCTGATACGCGGAAGGCTGCCCATGCTCCAGCTGACTCCTCTTGCCTAATGTCTCCCATCAGCATGCTTTGAGCTGTCCGAAGACGACCAATAAGTAACCCTAATCTCAGGGATTTAGGTGGCAATTAGGCCACCTGGCTATAGACCTATACTTGGAGTTTTTCCCCTGGCTCATTAACCCACAAACTGGACCAGGCTCACAGCCCAAGCAGTCGGTGCACGCACAGAGCTGCAGAGCAGATCTGTAATTGCCTCTCTTTAAGTTTAGAAGTTATATCCTGCTTGTTTAGGTGCCTGGGGAACCTGGCACTCACAGAGAAGCCACACAAGTGGCTGCTGGCCCACCAGAACGAAAGCTTTATAAATGGGAGCCTTTATAAACCCATGGTTAAATCAAGAAGCATTAGTAGTCCCTGCAGTGTGACTACAGGTCCTCAAGAAGGGAAACTTCACAGTCAGTGGCTGAGTCAGTGTAGAAGTTGTTTCTTGGGCTTTCATGCCCACGTTACAGCTAGAATCGCAGACCCTACCTCTGCAGGGAGCCTGCTGCCGGGTGGGCTGCCAGAGCCCAGTTCTCGGGCTTACCTGTACGTGGCACCATTGAGCTCTGGATGAATTGCTTGCTGATCTATTACTGCCCACGGAGCTGTTGTGACAAAGAATTCCTTATTCACGCAGTTCCTTAGGCTTTCTGGGATGCGTCCTGGAATTGGTAATAAAGGTAAGCATGTGTCAGGCGAGTCCTAGCTTTATCACCCTTTAATTATAAGCTACAATTTTTCCATGTCACAGTATTTGTTAGCATGAAGGCAGGGGCATAGAAATCCCATATCCCTTGTTTCAGGGGCATGTTTTGACTGTCTTGAGGTGCAGGGCTGGAAACCAGTTTCTTCTCCTGAATTCTAACTCTCTGCTCTCAGGAAAGATGTTGTCTTGAGCCTGCTGATTTCAAAGCAGGGCTTAGCCAGACGTGAAGCTTTGCCATCCAGGTTACAGCAAGAGTTGACACAGGTGCCTTCACTGCTCTGGGATTTGGTTTTGGCATGTAGCTGGCTACGGTCTGCTCTGTCTTTTGGGTTCGCACTAGTAAAAGGGTCAGCAATTACTGCTTCACTGTCCTTTCCTTCCTGGTCCCAGACACCAGTCTCGGCCACACTGTACAAGTGCCTCATTGATTAAAAATAGAAAAACCACCAAAACCCCCCAAAGCCCCTCACCCAACCACAAACATGGCCAAATGACAGAAAAATAGAGCTTGGCTCCTCAGTTCTTTTGCTGGGAAGAAAATTGGGGTTACACTCTTTTCCCAGTCTCCTGCTGAGGTGAGGCCGTGTCTGTACCTCTCCTGGCTCACATTCTAGGTGCACACATGAGTGAATCCCAGCTTCTCTGTGGGGCTGGGTACCTGTGATTGCACGCCGTATTTCAGTAGCAGCAGCTTCTCTCATCTCTAGTGATGCCTGCTCACTGTACCAAGCGGTGTGCGGAGTACAGATTAAATTAGGAGCATCTTTCAACGGGCCTTGAGCAAAACTGGGAAGAGGGAGAAAAAAGAAATAATTAATCAATGTTTAAAAAGAGACTAAAAGATGTTATAATCAGCAAAAGGCTTGTGGTCTGCCACCTGCATATTTAAGCCTCCCTCCCTAGTCCCTCACCTGTGGCACCTGGGCTCGAGGGAGCCTGAAACAGGCACAGAGATCCTGGGGAGGCAGCACAGCTCCCGTGCACGGCACAAACTGAAAATGCACCAAAAGAACCAACGGAGCTGAAAAAACAACCTACTGGGTGGTTGTTCACAATGTCCCCACAGGAATACATGCCTGGAGGTGTCTCTAGAGCAGCGTGGGGAGGTGAGTCACCCAGCACAAGGTGGAAGGGGCTGGACATGTGGGAACCCCCTGTGCAGGAGCACGAGTTCTTTAGTGTTGCTTCTGTAAACACAAGCAAAATACTAGTACTACCTCCAGCCCCAATGTGCAGTGAGAGGAGCCACGCTCTCAGAACCAGCCCTCGCTGGCCAGCAGCAGCCTGTGGGGAGAAGAGCCCAAAACTCACACAGAAAGTCAGTTCTCATTCACTAGCAAGTGCTGCTTCTTGTTCGAAGCTCCCTGCACCACCACTGCCAGCCCCTGCCTGATGGATGCTGCAAGGTGCCAGCTCTTCTCTCAAGCCAGCATGACTGTCCCCCAGCACTGGCACGGTGTGAGAGCGCATGTGGGTCCTGCACACCCTGTGGACACACCGCTACGGACAACAACTTGAGAGAAAAACCAGAGCTTTACCTAAACGGTTCAGACTCATGCACATCAAGCGCAGCCCCTCGTATCCGTCCCTCCTTGAGAGCTTGAGTTAAGGCCTTCTCGTCCACCAGCCCTCCACGCGCCGTGTTCACCAGGAATGCTCCCTGCCTCATCTGGTGGCAGCCAGGGAGAGAAAACAAGAGTGAGCTGCAGGTGGTGACCTGGTCCTACCCGCTCCTGGACACAGCAGTGCTGCAGGGCCCCTCTGGCCAGGACAGCACCCCACTTTTCCTGCTGAGCAGCTGTGCTCCTGCCCCAAGCTGCAAGAAGCTATTTTGGAGATAGCCTGCAGGCACTAAGGCACCAGCTCACTGTGGCCGCGATCACAGAGGGCCCCGTGGCCGGCACTGATGCTCAGGGCTTGCTCACTGAAGAGCAGAGCGCTCTCCTTGCTTACACATGTGAGATGAATTACCTGTTTGATCGTAAAGTCGTTGATAAGGTGGTGGTTATGTTCGTTAAGGTTACAGTGCAACGAGACACAGTCGCTCTGATAGAGCAGGTCCTGGAGTGTGTAGACCCGTTGGACTCCCAGGGACCTCTCTATCCCATCCTGCAGGTACGGGTCATAAAATATCACGTTGAAGCCGAATGCCTTGGCTCGGACTGCGACCGCCTGTGCAGTGCGACCTGTGTACAAAAGAAAAAGAATAATTTAAATGATTCTTGCTGCTTTGGCTCCACACAGTTAGCTGTACCATGGTCTGACACCCAGCCTGGCCCAGGGACTGCCATGGGGGTCCCCTGGGAACTCCAGGGCCCCCCAGATAATCCCTGACAGGATGCTGGCTGCGGGGGAAGCCTGTGCCACCCTGCACAAGGAGGGCTGCGCTTCGCTCTAGCAAATGTGACATGGCTGTATTACAATTTAAAAATACCCAACCAAACAAACGAAGAGTGGTGCCATCAGGAACCTGTCAGCTCATGACCTCTCCACCATTCCCCACAGGCTCCATGTTCCCCTTGTGCCAACCCTCAGTTACTTACTTGCCTGTTAATTTTTTCAGCTAGTGGCAGTGCATCAGCCCAGCAGGTGCCTGCCTAGAAGTGCAGAGCAGTGCTCCCCCATACACACACATCTGATGTCGTCCTGGTGCATCAGAGCTGCATGGTTGATTGGGGAACATCAGCTGGGAGCCTGCACGGACATCCAGCTGCAAGCACACAGCCGGACATGTGCTGCTGCCCTCACCCTGGCCCTACCAGATGGGTTTGGACTAACCAAGATCTCCTGCTGTAACCTCACTCACCTGCCTTGCCTCAGTTTCCCCATTTAAACACGCTCATATGCCAACTGTTCTGGGCCCCTCACCACAAGAAGGACGTTGAGGCTCTGGAGCGAGTCCAGAGAAGAGCAATGAAGCTGGTGAAGGGGCTGGAGAACAGGCCTCATGAGGAGCGGCTGAGAGAGCTGGGGGTGTTTAGCCTGGAGAAGAGGAGGCTGAGAGGAGACCTCATTGCTCTCTACGAATACCTGAAAGGAGGTTGTGGAGAGGAGGGTGCCGGCCTCTTCTCCCAAGTGACAGGGGACAGGACAAGAGGAGATGGCCTCAAGCTCCACCAGGGGAGGTTCAGGCTGGACATTAAGAAAAAATTTTTCACAGAAAGGGTCATTGGGCACTGGCAGAGGCTGCCCAGGGAGGGGATTGATTCACCTTCCCTGGAGGTGTTTAAGGGACAGGTGGACGAGGTGCTAAGGGGCATGGTTTAGTGTTTGATAGGAATGGTTGGAGTTGATGATCCGATGGGTCTTTTCCAACCTGGTGATTCTATGATTCTGTGATTCTGTTTGTACTAATTAGCCCAGGGCTTTGCAGGACAACAGCACAAAGCAAGTGGGAAAAAAAGGTGCCACACAGAAAGTGACTGGAAATTCTGCTGTGGCACTTGTGGTCCAGCTCTCAGCCAGTGTTCCCTTGCTGGCAGCCACACCCCAGCAGCCAGAACCTTTCCCCAAACCAGCACCTCACTAAATCTCCTCTGCTCACATTTCTGCCACTTTTTGTGCATCTGGCCACCAAGCGCTGGGTGAGCTTGTGCTGCCTGAACAGACCTCTGAACCATCTTGCGATGGCTGGACTTTGCTCCTTTTGGAAGCTCCTTTTGGGATGGTCGGGAGGACAGCTAGCAGAGGTGCTGATGCTACCTCTGATGCTGAAACTACAGCTACCAGTGAACCGAAGACAAACTTTGTTTTATACAGTCGTGCCTCCATGCAGGACAGAATGGCTCAGAAAGAGCCAAGGCTGCTGTAGCTGTGGCTCAGGCATGGAGTTTTCTGGGAGAGGATGGCGGCACTACTAGGTGCAGTCCCTCTTGAGGAACTGACAGGTTTCATCAGTGCTCAGCCAAGGCCCACAAAATGCAACTCCTTTCCTGAAAATTCAGTGTAACATGTTCTCCCTCCTTCACACCAATCTACTGTGGTGGTTCTGGTTTTGAAAATGCTCATTTTAGGTCCTTCCTAGGACAGTGCAGTGGTGACAAGTCTTCCTTAAAGGCCGAATGTGGGGACGGCAGCATTACACCCACCACTCACAGGCCATCTGCCCTTCACCAACGTACCAAAGCCGATGAGGCCGAGCGTCTCCCCCCTGATGCGGGCAGCGCCGGAGGCCACCTCCCGGATCTGCTCCACGCTCTGCACCCGCGTGCCTTCCCGCAGCGCCTGGTAGAGCCACGTGTTTCGCCGGTAGAGGTTGAGGACGTGGCAGATGGTGGAGTCGGCCGTCTCCTCCACTGCAGCTGAGGGGATGTTGCAGACGGCGATCCCTGCAGAGGGAACAACACGAAGCACAACCGTGGCTCAGAGGGGGCAGCCCAGCCACCCACCCCACAGCAAAGGGCTCCTTGCCCTTCTCCCTCACAATGCCCATCAGTTTTTAGGCATTTGGAGTGACATTTTCCAAGGACATGCACGGGCTGGGTACAGTAGCCTTCCATCTTCATAAAAGCCACTGTGACCAGGAATGCTCAGGGGTCCCCTATGCCGTGGCATCTCTCCAGATTAAGTACAAGTGCAGATTTCAGGTACGACAGCTACACTGGAGTAACTCCAGGAGTAAAGGTTTGTTTTACAACATAAAGTTTTATTCTTGCTTAGTTAGTCTACCTTCAAAGTGAATAAATCATGCTGGCAGAAGTCATTCCTTTCCAGAATAAGACTATTCAACCACTAAATTATTCAGGGATCGATAATTCAGTGTACTCAGGCAGGATGGTGCTCCAGGTTGGTGTTGCAGGGCCAGCTTCCCTGCCCACCAACAAGCACCAAAACAGCTGCCTGAAACAGTTGAGAGCTGTGCTGAAGCAGCTCTCCCACCCCAGCACCACCGCTGTGCACCCCTGCCTGTCCCAGCACACGTCTCAAGAACTGACCTTTTGTTCCTCTGCCACAAAAGATTAATTTTAACCTGCCATGTCCCTGCTTGGTGCTACAAGTATTAAGTTCATGGAAAATGCCTACCCGATCATTTCCCTGCCTGGGTTCTGGCTCAGGAACACGTGTAAGGGTGTGCTTCGTTTTGCACTTATTCTGCACATGCTTATATCTCACTGGATTCAATGTGATTTAAACACACATTTAAAGATGGATGTGTATTTAAGTGCTTTACTGGGCTGGAGCCTTTGAGAAGAAACCATGAAAAAGTAGGAGATAAAGAGAGAATAAGGTATTCAGAAAATCCCTTTCTGCTGTAAGGGGTGCTGATTCAGTTCAAAATTGAAAATCTGTTTCCCATACCCCTGCCAACCTCCTTGCCCTCAAGAACATGGTTTTCTGTTTTTTAAAGCTGTTGTTGGCCTGATGGCTGTTTGGTAGACTACAGAAACTGGGAGAAAACTGACTGACCCTACAGGGTGAAAAAAACCCACCACCAACCAAGCCCTGAAAACACTGTCTACCCCCTCTGCCTTTCAGGTGACAGTGACATGATGCTCCACTCCCCATGAGCTCCTAAAGCTGATGCTCTCTCACTCTTCCACAAAGAGAACTTCTGATTTACCTTGGGGACTCAGGTGCAGCCCAGAAACCACACTGACACCTGCACAAGCCCCAAGCAAAGGGGGAGGGAGGATTTCCCAAGAAGAGTGTGGATTGTGCATTTAATTATGAGGCTACTGCTCCTCTCCATTTGTAGCCCTGGTTACTGATGGGGGAGGAGATAAGATGGTTGGAGGTCGATGTGTGCTCCCCATCAGCCTGCAGCTCTACTGAGGGTCCTCATCACCAACCCTGCCAGCACTTGCCTCTTTTCTGATACACCGCTTGCTTATAGAGCTGGATGACACCAGGCTCCCTCTCCCACTAGCTTCTTACGCTGTTACTTATTGCCATGCTCCCAGGAGCAGGGGCTGCCGGCACTGGGGGTTAAACACCCATAGTGGATGGTTCAACACCAGCATCATCTTCTGGGGGTGTCTTCTACTGAGCCAAAACTAGTCCCATCAGCCCAGCCAGTTTGGCCAGCAAGGCACAGGCAGCTGATAGTGCCCGGCCAGGCTCTGTGTTTAGACACTGGTCATTTATTGACTGCACAGTTTAAAAACTACCTTATGGAAAGCAATACCAATTAAACTTTACGCTACATTTGTGGGTAGTCATTACATTTTCTACTCGAAACCACATCATTTGGCCACTCAATTTACCAAGTATAAAAAGAAGGATTATACTGCAGTATCCCATTACTTTATTCATTATATTTTTCTTTTCTTGACGTTCAAAGCCTCAGAACATTTTTATAATGGATAATAACAATAAGAGTTAAAAACATGAAGAAGCCATTATATTGAGAAGACACTCCTCTGGAAAAAAATAATTCACTACATCGAGAATTGCTTTTTTAGGAACGACTATTCAAAACTCTTGTATCACAATTATCCTCGTAAAATGGCTCACGTGAAATGGCTGTTATTCTTCACTTCCCCAGAGATAACCTTTAATACAAGATATCCTAAACACTATCGCAGGACTGCTTGATAGACTGAATCTTGGGATTAGACGATCAAAACCGGTTGTAACTCAGCTGCTAAAATCATGGGTAAAATTAAGCTCTCCCAGTGGAGGTGCACAGTTGCCAAAGGTCTCTGTGATCATCCAAACTACTATGGAAATGGGGTAGCCCCAGCACTGACACCCACACAACGCAGCCTGCATGCATCCCCAAACCCAGGAATGCAGAAAAATCCCACAGCTGGAAGTAGGGGCTCCTTTCTGACAGTGCGACCCTCTGTATTTTGGCAATCCACATAACACACCCCCACAGTAAATATCTTTCTTCATGACACAGCAAAGGAGGCAGCAACAACCCAATGCACTATTTGTGTCCCACTATCTGACATGTCGCTTTCCCAGCAGTGTGGGCATGACTCTGAGAACGAGATCAGATTCAGAGGCTAATCTTGCTTAATAAAATATAACAGAACACCCTTCCTCCAATTTTTCTAAAGCTAGATAAACTCTCCTGTGCCACAAACAGAACAACAATACAAATATCCATCAGTATAAGGGGGCACCTGGAACTAGGGAGAGCGCAGGAATGAGGGACTCGGATAAGACAGTTTCAACATAGTATGAGCCTAAAAGCTGCCTTCTAAAACTGCACCATTTTGTTTACTTCACGGTCACGTTTTCTTGTCATAATATTCTCTACATAAAAAAACGTAAACTGCACCTGCAATTTGAAGGCCTGAGCCAACCCCCTTTGGCTGCAACTCCACTTTGCCAGCACTCTCCCATGGGAAGCTGCAGGCACTTATGCTGATTGCAAAGACCTGGAAGGATACAGGATGGAATTAGGGTGCAGAGTGAAGACTTACCAAGCTCCCCCGCAGCTTTGATGTCGATGTTGTCGTAGCCACTGCCTATTCGAACAATGACCCGTAGGGCCTTGAACTTCTCTAGGTCTTCTCGAGTCAGTGTGATGGTGTGGTACATCATTGCCCCAACAGCTTCATTTAATACCTGGAACAGAACAGAGGTGTCAGTGTCCACCAGGACACCTAGAAGGAACACCTGCAGCTCCTGAATCCGGAATATTACACAGTAAATTGTTCATTTTTACTGCTGACCTACCGCCTGACCCCCAGGCATGGTGCAAGTCAACACTTCCAGGTGTCACCAAAACCAACAGGGGTGTGACTGAAAAACCCCAAGAATGTTCCCTATGCAAACAAACTGGATGGATATCTGAATTTATGATGTTACAGCTGGGGAGAAAAGGCAAAACTGAGCCAGATGCTCAGCTGGACCCTTTTCCAGGTGAGTATCTGCTAATCCTTCTGCTTCCACCCATCACTAATTCTGCTTTCAAACAGGAATAAGGTTTTACAGCAGCGTCTGTTTTTGAACACAACTGTGTGTCACTTGTAACTCCTCAACCTTCTTTTGTATGTTGGAAGTACAAATACCTGTCATACTGTTCATACAATCATCAGATGGTTTGGGTTGGAAGGGATCTTAAAGATCATCCAGTTCCACCACCCCTCCACGGGCAGGGACACCTTACAGTCACATAAGACTGTACTCTGTTCCCTTCAAACAAGACTCAGACCTTCACTGGTGCTCTGGAAACCCAAGAACTATCCAAATTCTTCAAGATTGGCTCATCTATCAATGTCTCACAAAAAACTCCATCTTCCTTCCCTCGCATTTAATAGTTAAAGCTCTGCAAACCTCAGCACCGATGCTATTTGTAGTTTTCTTTCCCATATCCTGGAAGAGATTTTTGATCACTTCAAACCTCATCTGAACTATCTAGATCTGCACAGAGAATAATTTTAAAAGGAGTATTCACAAGAAGTTGAGCTTCCCAGCAGAAACAACCATCCACAGGGCACATATCTGCCTGCATGATGTCCAGACCTCACTGCTGGGGAGAAATGAGCTGTGAAGGTGCAGCCAGCACCTGAGGAGACTCATCAGCTGCATCATGGGATGGTGTTAACAAAGCCACAGCAACTGTGCTGCAGCCCAGGGAGCATTGCGCCTGCTGCACTGACCAAGCAGAATTCCCAAAAGAAGAGAAACGTTAATAATATTGATGTAAAAAAACCTGATGCAAAGAGATAAGGTGACCTTTATTTTTCCAAAATAACATCTGGCTCTTAAGACAGCCTCAACGAGTTTTAATCTGCAGCGACGTCTGTTGATGTTATCTACCGATCCACTCAAAGTGCAGCTTTGTACAAGAAAAACTGGAAGAGGAAGGTCAGAGCACACCGGTCCCCAGGCCAGCCCGCCGCACCCACGCAGCTCATGTTACCTTCTCATGAATCTCCTGAGTTGATTGTGCGTCACAGAATGCAACTGTCGCCAAGTCTTTCAAAATGGGCATCTCCACCGTACAGTCCCTCCCGTCCAGCAGCGCCACCAGGGGCCGGGGGTGCATGGGGCCGTTCATAATTTGAGGGCGAATACCTGCAAGCAGAAGGAGCATGGACTTTACGGTGGTGCAGTGGGAAGGTCGTCCCGGCAGCAGCAGTACCTGTGCACGGTTCTTGTGTCAGATCAGGAGCAGCAGCATGTGGGTTCAGGTTGTACAACAAACGTTGGGGGATAATGGCAATACAATGTGAAGTTTAGCCTGAAATTTTCCCTCTGGAAGTATGACTGCAGGTTTTTGCCCTGGCTGGAGAGAAAATGCAGTGGGGCTTGCTCCCAGGACAGGGATGGACAACCCCATTTTATCTACTTGTGACTTCATGGAGGTTTATCTCCGCTGTGCCGATCCTCACCAACACAAGCTGCGTTTCAACCACACTACCTAAGCCAGTGCTGCCAGCCTCTTCAACTGTTTTAGCATCTTAGGAGTGGAACACAAGCCAGCAGTAATTTTTTCCCCTGCCGGCAGGAGGGATGGGATTTCATTCCGCAGCTGTATGCTGGCACAGTCTGATTTTTAAGGAATGACTTTACCATTTTAACAGCCTCAGAAAGACAAGTCCAAACAGACATCCACTAAAATAAAAAGGATTACTGGAAAATCACAGACAGAGCAGGACACTGAAGACCTCTGGCATACAGGCCTATACTCTGCTACCAGCTACCAAAGGGCTTGAAAGGTGGGCATGGAGAAGCTCAGCTTCCTTTGTAACCAAACCTGCTCTATCCCAACATCCTGCAGGATGCTCCTGGGATATGCGGCTGTAGTCAGTGTGCAGGACCCGCACACCAGGATGAAATGGCTCTAGATCCTGCTCCACCAAAGCAGTGAGTGCAATTGTGCCAGTGCTGGACACTGCTCTTCTCACAACTACACACACCTTGCCATGGGCTGTTTCTTTGAAAATACAGTATTCAGGGGTCTGTTGTGTCACGTTGCTTTTTTCATGTTTCACAACAACATGTTCTCCAGGCTGAGATAAGGAAAGGAACAGTCACCACCAAGGGCTGCAGAAGCGTGATTTTTATATCCTATTTATTGCTCTTCTGCAGATTAACCAGCTCCTTTTTGGACAAGTCACTTTGAAATTTCTGTGTCTCCGTTTATCACTCATTAAAGGCATTTCTTAATGTAAGAAATCTTACAAAAGATCTCAGCTATCATTTTGGGCTACCCAGGCAGTTTCTGGGAAAAGGGTAGGTGCAGGAGCGGATGCTCTAGAGACAAAGTGGTATTTCATTTCCACTGGCACACCATGAGATGGCTAAGCCTGGAGGGTTTGGGTTTGAACCTTCAAACTTCCTCACAAGCAGCCTCAGAGAAGCCCTCTCCCTGCCAAAACCTCCATAGAATCTTTTGGGGCTACCAGGCAACATCTTTATCACCTTTAAGCACAGTGGTTGTGTGATCCTTTCATTGAGGGGCTAACAGTAAATGCCTTCACTCTGCTGGATAACAGCACTTTCCCCTCCCACACTACATCACAGGAATTACCACTTACATGCAGTAACACCACTGAGAGCGACAAGCTGGAAAAGCACAAGGTTGGCTGAGGGAACTCTTGCGGAGTTGCTTTTGGGTATTTGCAAAGTCAAACATCTCACGTGGAGCATTACAGAACAAATGCTACTGTCTGTAGCACTGGTTTTAAGTAAGTCAGAGTAAAGCCAAGACCCTCTGGACTGCAGTCAGCACCAGGAATCACTGCATCCCCACGTGCCAGAACGACAGTGAGAGAAGGAAGTAATAAGAAGAGCAAAGCACTGTTTTTATTTTTTTTAAGGGAAAAGTAAATCTGCTTTTTTTTGCCCAGACTGCTATTGTGTAAAATATTAGCAAGATCTCCACAAGCTGATGCGTACGTGATAGATGCGGGCGCTACAGGCCACAGTGATGCCTCCCAGACTGCATCAGCCCCAAAATCATCACCCCAGGGAGGGATTTACACTGCTGCGTACAAAACACAGGCTAGCATGTAGTTACACTCATTTTACATGGGTAAAAATAACTGCACAGAAACAGGCAGGTTTGACAGAAGGGGTTTAATGGCTCTTCATTCCTGTTTTATTGAATATGCTTTCAGAAATTAAGAACCAACCAACCCACCAGACCCAACTGAAGATTTTCAACATTGCACATGAACATTTCTGGGACAGGTCCCTCTCTCCATCTTTCCTACTGAGATCTCCATTAGCAAGTACTGGAAGTAATACATTATGTTTGCATGCATTTCATCCAGATGGAAATGCAACTGTGTCAGTAGGCAGGGTAGAGTGCCGAGACGATTTGGATAACCAAGAGAAGCTTGCCATAAGCAGATAAGCAAGAATAAAAACGTGCAAATCTCAGAGTGCTTACACAATCCTTATGTGAAGCACTATACCACAGCTAGATTATTCTATCAGGTTAACAAGAGAGTGCATTATAACACTGACTTAAACACTTCCTAACATGTATGATCCTCAAAGCTTAGAGCATCACCTATCAGCCTCACATCACAGCTGTAAATAAAAAGGAATATGACAGAAGGGCAAGGTGGCCATGGTGGTCCCAGCCCTGGTGGTCATGGGCACTATCCCCATGCTGCGCAGCCGTCCGCCTGCCTGGGCAAGCTGAGCTCAGAGCTTAGACCAGGACCGTCCTCAGGCAGGGCAGCAGGCACACAGGGGCTGGCGGTGGCTTTCTGTGAGCGTGGCACATGGAAGATGAAACGATGGGTTATCTGAAACTCTGACATTTAATCCGAGCCCCAAAATAACAGTTTTATTATGCTACCATTACATAAGCTTCTTTGAAAGTCAAACGAAACACTGCTTTTTTTTTTTTTTGAAACAGCATCTGTGTCTTTGCTTGGGATTAGGGATGTAATTGTGCACAATGACACAGGCTTCTTAGGCATGTCGTCCTCACCCGCACACAAAAGTGCAGTCTCCAAGGGTGAATCCTGGCTGGAAACTGGGAGGTACTCAGAGGAATGTCTCTAATTTCTCCTACTTCAATGAAGGAATGTACCTCAGCCTGATAAGTAAAGTTTTGAAGCAAATCAATACGAGATGAAGTACGTAATGTATGGAAATTACCTTGTAATAAAAACCACAGGCAGATTTGCAACTTAAACCATGGTGCATTTTCCTCGCCTGCCTCTCTTCTTGCCTCTCCACCACCCTGCATCTACTCTTCACCATCCTGGTTCCTACCTCCTGCACAAACGCATTCAAACCAAACCATTTGGACCGACAAAACCAAGCTGAACTCAGAATGCTTTTCTTTTTCCCCAAGCTCATACAGCACGTTTGGTTCTGTGTGCAACTGCTTCATTAAGAACGAGGTATGCAATAGATCAGAAAGTAATTAAACAACCAGACACTCCCCTCCAAAATTCTGATCAAACGCTGCAGCCATTAACCCTTTCGCTCTGCCACACGCTGCAAACCCACTAGACTCACTCCGCTAAGGGACACGATGCTGTGTAAACCAAGCCCATCACTGCATCCCCGGCAGGGTGCCGCGGGCAGGAGGCAGCGCGCCAGCACTCCCGGGGCTGGGGTGGGACCAGCACTCCCTCTCAACAGCCTCACAAATTCAGTGGCTCCCCCAAAGCTGATTTTGCCAATAAAAGCCCCATCCATTCTTGCAAAGTTGTATCAAGTATTGTTTGATATGTGTTTTTTAGGCATTTTCAGTTGCCTGCAGACCCTTGCCAGAATTGCAGGGACGGCTTGGTAAGGAAGAGGGAGAGAAGGATTTATGGAAAACAAATAAAAGAAAGGTTTTGCAGTCACACTGAGAACTCAAACTCCACCCCGGCTTACAGGCAGCGCCGTTTGTTGCACGCAGCCCCGCGTATAAAGTGCTTTTGTTTCATTTTTAATACACAAAGCCTGCTTGTCCTCTTCTGCCGCTCCTCCCCTTTGCCACCCACTTGTATCCGATCCCAATGGCACCCCTGCCAAGAGAATTAGGGAGTGCTCCCTGCTAAATGGCAGCCTTTGTGTGACCGCAAGACGGCTGGTACTATCTCACAGAAACAAAAGCAGAAGCCATTTGCCTAATTCTTATTAATCTCAGTTGCCTACACTACGCAGCATTAAATAATAATAATAAAAAAAAGTCTTTAAACACGTTCACTTGCAGTATATAAAAGTGCATCAAGAAGCGATCCTGACACTCGCCTGCATTACCCGTTCACAACAAAGTAGCTACAGCTTTACAGTCAACTACACACTTTATTAAACAAGCAGAAAAGAAACAGGAAATTTCCCCTTGCCTGGAAAATGTTGCCTCCACATTCTTCTTCTTATTAAAAACCACACATGGCAGGGAGGGAGGAGAAGGGGGGGGAACCCACACACGATAAAATACTACCACTTTTCAGTGCGTTGCCTCTCCTTTCGTCTACGAGGGGGTATCTTCAAACAAGCAATCCCGCGGCCCACAGCTGCAACATCTCAAGACAAATGTCTCTTTGAACACGAAGGGAAAAGAAAAGGCTTTTGTCCTGAGCCACGGAAGAATAGTCTGAAATTGTGCGAGGAGTTACAGTCACCTCTGTGCGGCTCCCAACTCTTCAGAGCACTCCCTCCAGACTTTGCCGAAGCTTTTAACTAATCGTAGTTCTTTCCCAGCCCTTGAATAAAATCATGTGAGTGCCAGCCAAAAAATCTTATGCTATGCACACTAAAGGGTTTGTATATGTCACAGTTGCTTTTTCCCCCCTTCCACTCCCCTCCTCCTATTGACTTGCATATACGGCGTTTTTTTTCGAGTTGTCTCAAATGGATTTAATCTGTGCCACGCTGTGTTTTATGTTTGTTTGGGTTTTTTGTGTGTGGGTTTTTTTCAAACTTAAAAAAAAGAAACATGCGGAGTATATTGAACAAGGCTCCAGAAACAGGCTGATATACCCTTTAGCAGCACTGGTGGCACCTCAAAACCAAACACAAAGCACTGGGGGAAAAGCAAGGCTGTGCTGATCTCATCTAGCACCCAGAAATGAAGGGCTGAATTCTTTCACGATGTGGAAACCAAGTTGTCTTTAACATCAGAAACAATACTCACTTGATGGAAGGATTTGCGTGTTCTTGGAGATGTCCATCTCCAGGTTCTGCCCAGTTTGTCCCAGACAGGTAAAATCATCCCCATAACATCATTATCCCAATCCCAGACACAGGAGGTGCCGCTGGGGGACATGGCAAAGGAGGGCAGGTCATGACTCCAGAACATGCAGTGGCTCACAGCCCGGTCTCCAGAACATGCAGTGGCTCACAGCTTGGAGCAGTGGTTTTTCTCTCTTTCCAGTTGCCATTGTCATGGCCAGTGGCAGCAACACTTAGAGACAATCCCCATCCAACAACTAAACCCTGCATCTCATTCCCAGTTTAATACTATTAGTGCTGCATCTTACTTACTTAGTGCCGCAGTAAAGGGGGATGATGGCAAAGTGGAGACGACTTCCAGCCCACTGGGAAAACCCAGAAGATCATAGTAGTCCCCTCTGGGAAGGGAAATCACACTTTAGAGAAACTCCTGAGCTCCAGAAAGACGGGCAGAGGCAACAAGGTCCATTCTCCCCCATGAGGGCCAGGGTCCCTGATAGAAAGGGGAAAACTCCTGCCTGCGACATTTCCTCTGGTCAGCACATAAGAGCTGGCTTTTTGCCAGGTCTCTTTTCAGATAACTTCACCGGGCTTCCTTTAAGACTATATTTTTCAAAATTCATAGGAAATTCCCATATAAAACGACATCCTCATTAGCTGATACAAACACCATGACGGCAGTTCCAGGCTGAACTACAGAAGCAGAGAGCAACCATAAAGAAATGCTCAGTAAAAATACAGTGAGCGTATACATACATGGTATTTTCTTACTCTTATTTGAATTCCTGTAGACACACACTAGAAACAGATACACCTTTTCCCCTTCTTTTGTGTATCTCCTTAAAGCATTGAGATACATGTGACCAATGTCATAAGGGATGCAGTCTTGGGGCACGAATGCCAAGCACAAGCTTTGCAAAACAGCGGAGCACTCCTCTTCTATGAAATGATCTCCAAACTGAACAAAATCTCATCCAGGAGCACTCAAGATATACCTACAAGTATATAATCTGGTGTAATACAATAAAAAATTATGAAGCCTCTGCTGCATACCTGCTGTGCCAAATTGTCAGTGTTTCAGTTATTCCTGGGCTGCCAGGTGGGCAAATATGTTTGTACAAACCACCAACCTGTGACTTTCCACCCTAGCTCACAAATGGGTTAACCAAAGCGACTTCTAGAGGAGTTAAACAAGGTCTTAGGGTGAAACTCCTCAAGGCCACACAAGACGACAGGAGGAGTACCTGAGGGATGGCCAAGGACTCCAAGAAGCAGAAGTGCAGAGGAGGGGATGGATGGATGGATGGGATGGCAACTCTAAGGAAGCAGTGGGAGCTGCCAGAACACATGTTTGAGACAGTAGAGCAGATGGGAGAGGTCATATGGGACAGTGAAGGATGCTACCAAGAAAACTAAAGGAAGTACCTGGGAGAAAAAAATGCTGCTTAGAGGAGCGCAGTTTCTTGTATTCATTTCTTTTTTTAAGAGAGGATGGGAAGGAGAAGGGAAAAACTCTGTTAGGCATTGTGCTGAGGTTATAATTCAGGCACCACACAGACTCTCAAACCATCTCACCGGACAGAGTCTGAGCTTTGCAGCTCCTATTAAAAACAATATAGAGAAGGGAGCAAAAAATCAAATAAATTCCCCTTGAATGTGCTCCATAAGCAAACCCAGTGCTGAAAGCAGATTGTATTTGTAGTGCTTAGTGGATGGCTTTCTTGATATTGTGCAGAAACCTCAGAAAATACTTTCTCTCCAGGGCTGCCACTTCAGCTGCTGGATACGTTCTTTAGGTTTCATATGTGTGACGTTCACCTCTGAGACACACATTCCAGCCATAAGGCATCATGCAGGCGGGGTGACATCCCATGCCAGCTCTTCAGGTCCCTCCCTAAGCTCTTTATACATTTTGGTTTTCCTTTTATCCAAATAGAAACAAACTACAGCAGCAGAAAATAAATGAGCTGCTCTGGGAAATGGACAGCTTGCATTTTTTGTCTTTAAAAGAGAAAATAAATAGAATCAAGAAGAAACATGCTGATGCTTTACATGAGGGTGCAGGGGAAAATCGCTGATATTAGCCATCTGGGCAGGAGGCTGCCTGGACTTCAAATCACCCTGAGCGATTTGGAGGCTGTAAAGATGTTTTGGAAGATGAGATGTAAAAGTTGATGCTAAAGATGAGTCTGCTGACCAGCAGTGACAGCCCTGGCACAGGGAGTACCTGAACTGCCACTGCCTGAGACACCACGAGGTCAGCAGTGGGGCTGCCAACAATGTACCAGGGTTGCAGGGGGCAAACTTGGTTTTAGCACACGGACAACTGACAGCCCTATGGTTTAGACTGGAAACTTTCCACCAATATTTAAAAAAAAAAAAAAAAAAAAAAAAAGAGGTGATCCATCAAAGCAAGCACTTGGATTCAGCTGCTGGGTTCAATCACACTAGCTGTCCATGCACCTCCAGCACCTTTTAAACTTGCATTTGCACACGGATAATGACTGATTCTGAGTGGAAAATACAGAAAATGCCACGTTGTGAGATACTTATAGGAATGAAATTATACTGGTGTTAACCACTGGCATGATTTCTTCCCATTACGCTGAACAGAAAGTGCTATTGATCTTTTAAGCAACATATACATATGTCTTTCTATACTCTGCTCTGCTTTGCTGATGGCCTTCCTGAGATTTGCTGAAAGTTTTCTGTAGATGCCAGAGGAGGGTCGAGGCAGAGTTGGAGGAGTTTCTGGAGTTTCTGTGCTGGGGAGGACAGCAGTAGCAGTTCAATGTTGGCTCAGAACGTTCCCTGTATGATGATGCTTCTACTGCACAGATGAGCAAGCCGGAGAGACAGGATCACTTTGCTGGGCTGGGAGCCTGGCAGCCTTTGCGAAGATAAATTCTCCTCCACACGTCCACCTGTAGCTGTTGTCATTTCAACTCATTTGTTTATAGCAAGAAGAGAGCACAACCCACCAAGGATCCACTCCAGGCTCTATGTAATGCTCTTTCCATGAGGGCAATCCGGGAGCCTTCCTCCAGTAAGAGCCCAGCTTGACTTTAAGACCCTCCCCAAAGCAATCTTTGGCCAAGTGCAAAGTGCCCAAAAGGGCTGGCAGCTGCCTCGGTTCCTCCTGCAAATGCCGCAGATGGGCTGTGGATGGAGCTGTGACCACCCAGGAAGCACCTGAAGCCCCGCCTGGGGTGAGAGATGGTTTCAATCCTTTAAATCCACTTGGCCACCTCCAGTGTCTTCACTCAAGGTGATAAAATGCACTAAATCTTCAAGCCATGGGCAGTTTGTGACGCTGTTTGCAGTGACATGCACAAGCTGAAAGAGAAGCACGAGGGTTGTCCCTGAGCCCTGTGAGACCCCCTGTGCATAGTTCCTGTGGCTTTTACACAGTTTGAGTGACGCTTGCTAGCTACTAAAGGAAAAAAGACGGTGAGCTCACTCCAAAACCCACAGGTCTTGCCAAGCCGTCGTCCCTTGTAAGACCTATTAAAATAGCTCCTGGGCACTTGCCAAGCACACAAGCCCAGCTGGAACCGTCTGTTGAGTGACCCTGTTGCAAGGTCATCCCTTCTGAAGACTGAAAAGGGACTCTCTTTGACCTACGAACGTGAAACATTTCTGCTGAGGGCACTGGACCTTTGATAACTTTCTCCCTTCCTATTGTTGCTCCTAGCCAAGTCCCTGCTCTCAGATCCCTGCCCCTCTTCCACCGCGAAGATCGAACGAAGGAAACCTTGGCGTGGAGAGGAAGCCCAACCACCACCAGGTTTCCAGCTTCTATGCACCATGTCCACAGCCTGTAGGCTCCTGAATTTTTTATCCTAGTTTCTTGAGTCACTTTTTTCCCTGCTTCTTTCTCCATCCTGCAGGGTTTATGCCTGGAGCCCATTCTGCTCTCTCATGGCTCTTTGAGGAATTTGAAACCAATTCTGCTTACTGCAGAAAGGATGGCAAAATGGAAATACATGAGTGAGCAAATAACCCTGGAAGGTCTTGGGAGGTGCTGAATGCCTACAAATCCCACTCGTTTCCCTAAGATAAACACTCTTACTTCCTTGTAGCACTGGATCATAACTAGGCGAGAAAAACCCCTATATGCTAACATTCAAAAGCATTTAACTACAACCTACTTGCTATTAAAGTTGCTTTACTTTTACAACTAATGCTTTACAAGTATATTGTTGGATTTTGTAATGATTACACTAAAAAAAGAAGGGCACGTGCTGAATTCCTGTTGACATTTAAAGCAGCCCAGAACCATAAAAACATATCAAACAAAACTACAGGCTCAGCAGCAACCATCAAGCCCCACCTGCTCCCCACTGGTTAGCAAACAAAATCTGCACGCCACTACTTCTGCAGCCCCGCGTGTGGCCTCAGCCTGGGCAGCAGGTTCCTCAGTGCTCTCCCTGAAGTGAGGTTGCCCATCTCTGGCCCTTCTGCTCTCACCCAAGGAGGTCATTGAGGCCACCAGGAAAGCCACCGTGGCGGACGACAACCTTCAAGCACATACTTCAGCTTAGCATGTATTTCAGTGTGTGCTGTCCTTAACAGAAATGCTTTCTTGGATCAGGCTGATATCACCTTGAGGGGGTATCAATTATTTGCCAGGCGAGAAGGTGCACTGTCACGGGAGATAAAGAAGATCATCGCACTGCAAAGATGTACATGAGAACTGATTTCATCCTTCGGAGGAATGATGAAGAGGCTCTTTGCCTTGTGGGTCTTCCCAGCCACCAAAGGTAAGGAAGCAAAGCTGCTCATCTGGGAGGACTGTTGGCTGGACACTCAGCACCACAACTCTACCTGCAGATCAGCAGCTCTGCCTGAGGTTAACGGCAGCGCTGGGGGAACAACCAGCTGGCTCCAACCTTCCTCCTGGGTTATAGTTTCTGAATCTTACGGAACCCAAATATTTTCCTTTTTTTTATTTTTTACTTCCCATTGGAAAAGAGTGGTTCTACCTCAGGCAGGACGTACTGGTCATAACAGTACTAAGAAGGCATAATCCTCCATACGTGATGTCCTAGGAAAAGAAACTCCCTCCTGCTTTGACTCATGTCCTTAACTAATATATTTTATAAGTTTTAATGCTGTTGTAAAGCCGTCTCCTCAGCTAAATCCGTAAAATGAAGAAGGATCCCTCGTTGTGCTTGCAGCCACCTTCCCACAGCAGCATGCTCTGCCAGAGAGGAATGGGGTGATATGGGGTCCAGCAGCATCTCCCACCACAACATCTTCCCTAAGTCACCTGCAAGGCCGCTCACTCAGCTGGAAAAAGCTAACCCATAACCTCCCCCAGGAAACCTCAATCCAACTTCTCTCAAAAAAGATTTTAGAAATGCCACACAATAAAGTCTTTTTTAGCTCTTTGTGCCCTCAAACCATGCATTAACACAGCAGAGACTAAGCTGGATTGAGGGAATTTCAAATTGATGTATTGCACAACGTAGAAAGCTTTTGGAAAAAAAGCCCTCCAAAAAAAATAAAAAGCAAAAACTCAAACCAAAATTGGATTGTAAGCGGAAGATTTCATGAGGTCAGGGTGATCGTACAAAACCTCTCACTGGAAATGTTATTAATTAAATCTTATCTTCCATCACATAGAAAGTACACATAGTAACAAACTCCCAAATTTTAGAGTACTATGACTTAACCACATCATTTTTTTAGACTGAGGGAAAAAAGAGGTGGTCAGGGCAGAGAAAATTCTGTATTTTAAACTCATCCTTTTAAAACATTCTGACTTTGCACCTTTGTAGAGCCTCACTTGATGCTCACTAGTAACTGCTGCATGCTGAGAGCATCATGAATTTGCAAAATGACATCATAAGCATCTCGGAAAGAAATAAGAGCATGTCCATAAATAACGAAGACTTCTCAGGTGCACAAAAGAACACACTTCTGAGACTGCATGTAGAAATTTTGACTCCACGTATACAGACAGAGGTTTCTACTAGTAAAAATTCTACTAGAAAAAAGTCTTTGTATCTCAGGAGTATTAAATCTTCCTTAAAATGTCCAAATCAAATTAAACCAAATGAGGTACTTTCTGTGAGTTTTTTAAATCCAGTTCTTTCTAATATCCATTAAACCTCTGGAAAATTAAATGAATTTTATTTATAATGTAATGTGTTATTGTGGAGATCTGAAGAAAAGCATGTGGTCCCAAAAGCACGTGTGTTCTTCTACCTGTACAAGTTGGTCTAATAAAAGATATCATCTCTCCCTGCAAACCTTGCCTAGCTTCAGTTTTCCTGGCTGAATAAAGATAACAGAAAAAGTTTAATGATTAACTTTCACATTCTCTGTTTTGCCCCTTTATCAGGCTTTTCCTGGCTGCTAGGATTGCTTGCTTCAAACCATGGGCTGCAGGTCTGGGTGATGCACGCATTCACCTGTGGGCAGTGCTGGGGACCTCAGTCCCAGCCTTCACCCACCTCCTCCTGATACATCATCACTTTGACAGCCTCTGGACCCAAACAAAGCCAGAACAAACCAAAACTCTTCCAAAAAGAAGCACTGGAAATGGGAATTCTTTTACAACGGTGGAAGGAAGCTCTGGGTAAGGAGTGGAGTGAAGCTGCAGTATCTCTGGCCACCCCACCTTGCCTCCTTGATCCTCTCAAGCCTTTTGGAGGCTGAAACAAAGCCCTCCAGAGTTTTCCAATCAGGCTATTCTTGGACCCTGGATGAGCAACACACACTAGGAATGGGCAAGAACATGCCTAACATTTTTTCTCATCGCTGACCCTAAAAATATTCTCGTCTGGAACTAATCCTGTGGATTAGTGATAATCCACAGCCACACATTTCATATCTTAAATTAAGACAACGGACAAGCAATGCCTACGGAATATCACTAACTTCAACACCAAAAGTACCTATTCACCCTGAGACATCACATCTGCCAGCATGAGTGACAATTGCTCCATTGAGGGTTTCCACGTGGGTTTTACCTGTGTGCCCAGGGTGGACACAAGTCAAGGCTAGGTTAAACTCTCATCATTTTGCAAATCCTACCCTTGTAGCTGCTTCATCTCCACCCCTCCCACACCAGCTGGAGGGCACTCAGCCACACACAATGCCTTCTGGTTTATGGAAACCACGTTCAATATCCAAATATTGCACAGTTCCTTGAATAATAGAGCTTATAACCTTCCTAATTTATCATCAGTGTTTAAAATAGTATCACTAACCCTCACAAATAACGACAGATGAAAAATTTATCTTAAACCCAAGCTATTTAAGCTATGATAATCTAGAAAGAAACCTTTTCTAATCTGTCACATCTTTAAGCAGAAGAAATACACACTCCCTAGGTTTCGTAATAAAACAAAAATGAACATTGGCAGAGGAAGCAAAATCGTCTACAAATACAAAACTTTTTCTCTTTGTGAGACAGAGTAGCCCAAGGGATAACCGCATGATCATGCTTCTGATATATTTATACAGCACATTTCATCTTCATTAATCTAGATAACACACTGGCACATTCTTATTCTTCAGTTCCAAGAATGGCAAGCTATTCCTGTGCTACAGCACTTCATCAGCCACCCCTTTCCAATCATATGGGGCTCCATGGAAGTCTCTGACCACCACCCCTGGAGCACCATGAGTGTCTCCTTCCTACACTCCCACTCATTGCGAAGAGGCTGTAGGACTGCAGCCCTGGCTCATCCCAGCTGCAGGCTGCATCCCAGCAGCCCCCAAATCTCACCACACTCACTCAGTCACAGATTGAGGCATGAAGGACCTCAGTGAAGCATGAGGTAGCCCTAACATTACCCTCCTTGGCTCTGATGTGTGGCTTTTCTCATGGGAGCAACCTCAGCAATGCAACAAAAGGATGGGGATGCTGGAATGAAATGCTCCTGCAAGGATCCGTATATCTTCTCTCTGTTTGTTGTGAGCTGGTATTTTGGTCAATAATCTTCATATTTAAAGGTGTCTTGTTTTCTTGTGCACTCAAAGGATAGCTACCCCACAACTCCCGCATCTTCTGTGAGGGGTTGCCTACAGACATCCTCAGCACATTAAACAATGAGTAAAATCCAGATCTGTAGAGGAACTGACTGCTCCTGAAACCACATTAAACTATAATGGGCTGAAAATGTCTTCATTTTTATGTCTCTTCACTATCACAGAGAAGAAAGTCAATGCTGATATAAGTAAGCACAGACAATGGGTTTATCTAATAATATATACTAAAGATAGTGAAAAATACTTCAAATCTGCCTACAATTATAAAACTGTAAATTAGACTGAAGTAAGCTATTTTCCTCTAATGGTTTTCTGTGTTTTACTGGTTCAATAAAACCCATCACCTATCAACCTAAAACCTGTAGTTATATACCCTATAGATAGTCTCAATTAATTGATTTTTTAAATTTTACAGTTGTGCCACAAACCCACCAGAAGAGCAAGTACGGCAAAATGAACCAAACACACTTCAATTCTTTCTTGGGAAGGACGTAGGGGAGCTGGTGGAAAGAGAGAGCCCTACACTAAAGTTTCAGAAGGCAGAAAGCAGTTGTCAAAGATGGATGCAGGTGTACCTGAACAGGCTGGATTGATGGGCTGTGACCGGTGCTATGAGGTTTAACAAGGCAGAATCTTGCACTTGAGACACAACCACCCCATGCAGCACTACAGGCTTAGGGAAGAGTGGCTAGAAAGCTGCCTGAGGGTGTTGGTTGACAGCCAGCTGATTATGAGTCAGCAGTGCCCCAGGTAGCCAAGAGGGTCAACAGCATCATGGCTTTTATCAGAAACAGCATGGCCAGCAGGACCAGGGAAGTGACTGTGTCCCTGTAGTGAGGCTGCACCTTGAATACTGTATTCAGCTTTGGGCCCCTTGCTACAAGAGGACATTGAGAGGCTGAAGTGTGTCCGGAGAAGGGCAACAGAGCTGGTGAAGGGCCTGGAGAACAAGTCTTATGAGAGGCAGTTGAGAGAAGTGGGGTTTAGCCTGAAGAAAAGAAGGCTGAGAGGAGACCTTATCCCTGAACGGAGGCTGGAGCGAGGTAGGTGCTGTTCTCTTCTCCCAAGTGAAAGGCAATAGGATGAGAGGGAATGGCCTCAAGTTGCACCGGGGAGGTTCAGATTAGACACCAAGAAAAATTTCTTCATTGAAAGGGTTATCAGGCAGTGGAACAGGCTGCCCAGGGAGGCGGTTGAACCCCATCTCTGGAGGTATTTAAGAGATGGGTAGATGAGGTGTGCAGGGGTATGGTTTAGTAGCGCATGGGTATGGTTGGACTTCATCATCTCAAAGGTCTTTTTCAACCAAATGATTTTACGGTTCTACACCCCTGTCTACAAATGTATACGCTGCGTTACATCATAGAGATTACAAAAAATACCAAATGAAGTGAGTGGGCTGAGGAAACTTCCTGGAATCTTGAAAAAGAAGACTCCTGCAGCAACAGCAATCTTATTTAGTTCCTGTGTCCCAAAGTCCCCCATCCACTAGCTGCCACTGACATGAAACCACTCTGCTGGCTGTAATCAAGGGGTATAGACCATATGGTAAAGAGGTGAACTAAGACATGGTACTCATCATGAAATACAGCTAAATGAGCGTTTTACACTTTCGCACACAAATATGTCTGTGTTTTCATGGTTCGTTCCACAAATACCCAAGAGACAAACTGTACAGCATTCAGCATAATCTATTCCTCTAATTAATACCTCTGATAGTACAAAAAACCCTCAGTATTCTGAAAAAAACATAACACGTGGCCAGCTGACTTCCTAAAGAATACTTAAAAACACAGAGGTGGCTTCGTAATTACCTCCAAATCTCTTTCCATTCAGTGGTATTACTTTCAGAAGTCTTCCCAGCTCTTTCCTTGGTTCTCAGCCCAAATCAGTCACGTTTCTTGACTTGTTGTCCTCTCTCTGTAATCAGGCAAATTCTGTGCCCAACTGAAGGAAAGAAGTGATTCTTCTTCAGAAACTTGTTAGAAATTGCTCTCAACAGAGGAATCACCTAAGATACACAGACCTCAGTCACTGGGTCTGGAAATGGTCCTATGAGTTTTCTAAAACAAGGTTTTTTATTGCTCCTCAGAAGAAAAAGACCTTGAGAGGTGCATTGAAGCAAGGCCCTCTCAACATCTTATTCAAGGTCCAGCCAACTGACATTGGTGGGTTTTGAGATTATTTTTTTTGCTTTGTATATAATGCAAGGGTCACAATTCTTGAAGGACTTCTCAGACTCTCATCTAACGAGCATGATGGATCTTCTGTACCAAATGCAGCCATGCTGCTGTGCTCTCCAGCACAGGAAGTGTTGGAGAGGACGTTGTCAAAACACTCACAACAAAAACACATCTCACCCTCTTCTTCCTCCATGCTTCAGAATGAGCTGGTGAACCATGCTTGCTGCCAGCATTAGGTACAGAGCGTATTCTCAACAGTCAGCTTGAGACTGCTTTGCTCTTTCTGCCCTTCAGGCATATAAACAAAAAATCAGTTGCTACTTCCTTGCGATTCATGTGAGGAGTGCCTGGAGTCAATGGGTTCAGTGTGGGGATCATTCAAGCCAGCTGTGGGCAGTGAAAAGAATCCATTCTTCATTCCTGTGTCCAGGCTTGCTAGAAAGTAGGGAGCAAATGTTCCACCCAAAATAGTTTTGGTCTGAGCACAAGAGAAGCTGTTGGCAACAACAATGTTGAAAGAAAGAACATTTTAGGATCAGACTCACAAGCCTTGCAAGTGTATTTTGTATCCTCTACCCCAAATTGTATTTCTTTCTGCCTGTAACAGACTACATGCTTTAACCAGCTCTGGCAGATTGCTGAGTGTCTTTATTTTGGCTAGTACAGAGCTCCTTTCCATATGGGATCTATCTAGGACGGAAAGCAGATCTAGTGGGATGGAGAGCCCAATGCCAGCTGAGCACCAGACCACCACAGCCCTCCAGAGTGAAGCCAAGTCGTGCAGTAGGCCTTGGCAAAGGGTGCAAATTCAGGCAGCTCCATGCCTGCTCACCTTTCCCTGGAGCCACATGGCCAGGCAGGGGTACAGGTGTATTCCCCCATGCCGGCCACGCAGTTTACCACCTACACGATGCATACACCTGCTGGGTGTGCTCTCCTGCTCCAGCTTCATGGTCCACCCTGGACTGATGGTGCAGAGCAGGCTCTGGGAAAATCCTCTTCTGTGTTGTTGTACCCATCACCGTCACATCCCATTTTACTGCAAGAATGCTCCAAGAGCATCACAACAAATGCTGCTGTAAACTGCCACAGAGATCAGGTGTGAACAACTAGGTCTTTGTGGTTTATTTTTAACCTACAATGAGTCTGGAAAGCAGGAGATGCTGCTGTTTGCTAAGGTCACAAAGGTAGAGTAGCAGACGTGAAGAGTTCCCTCTGGGTGAGCAACCAGTCCTGATCTGAGCATTTCCTCGAGGTTGACTGGCAAGAGCAATTAAGTCTGACACGGTGCATATGTTGCGGACTTCGTGTACTTCAGAAATGAAATGAGAAAAAAAGTTACTGTGATTCACTGTGAAATATCAAAAGCACTGAACTGTGACGTGTTAACATGGCATTGTCTTCAGGACTCTCGCCCAACTCAAGGCTGACAAGAGGAGATGGCACACAGACATCAGAAGAGCACATATTCTGTCCTCTCACACCCAGGTACTTTGCATGGCACAATAATGCATGCAAATATGTCTCCATCCTCTTCCTGTGGTTATCAGTGCAGCAAAAATAAGGACAATGTCCATTAACAAAAGATACAAGAGAGGACAATGATCAAGATTTGCATTTATAAATGCCACAATATGAAGGAAATGATAAAGCCCTGCAAGCTGAGTTTCTAATTTTGTTTTAATCTCACTGGGCGTAGCTGCACCAACGTTGGCTGCCTCTCTGTCTCCTTTCCACTGGTCAGGACAAGCCTTTTCCCAAAGCACAACAGCTGGCGAGAGTAACCCTCCACCTCCTCTTTCTCACTACAGCTTTCCCCTAGAGCATGATGACTTTTAAATCCTTTCAGGCTCAAAGCCCAGTAAGCAGTAAAGCCCAGCACAAAGTCATATTTATTTCTCATAATTATTTTTTTCATATAAGAGCCCAATAGAAAAATAACCTCAGCAGTATTTGTCATAGCCAGAGGTGGATTTGAAGCTCTTACGAAGTGAATACACTGCACACAGTGCTGCTTGGTGCAGTACGCCTGTTTCTTAATGGAGTTAAAGGAAGAGCCTGCCTTAAGCCAAAGCTCCTATCTTCCTTCAGCTATAGTAAGGAGTGACTTAAATTCTTCTGGAAACTTTGGTATTGACAAAGAACTCAAATGAACAGCCGCAATGGCTGCAGAGTGGTTTCCTTAATTAGAAAGTTGGCTGCATTTAGAAGGAGGAGGAAAAAAATGCTACAGAAGGTCATGGCAAAGAGCAAGTAAAAACAGTAGCACATGCAGCTCTGGAGGAAACAGAAACCAGCTCTATCAGCCCCTCAGATCCTCCAAACCCACTTGAAATTATTAGGCTGAAAATCAAGCATGGTCTTGCTGCTGAATAAGAGCAGTACAAGCTTGTGAATGTGACTTGGCTTTAATTAATACATTTTGACAAGGCTCAAAATAGTCCCCAGGCGATTCAAGACACTGTAAAACATCAAGGAACTGACAGTACTTGACCACAACACACCAAGTATAAAACTGTCTAGTTTTGATGAGCTTTCACTCTATCCTCCAGACAGCCCTACTACAGCTAAGCATTTCAAGTCATGGTCTGCAACCACACAGCGTGGTCCACAACACTACTGGCATGTTCTCAGATCATCAGTCATCCCCACTTCCACAGTGCCCAAGAACCCCTATTGGTAACAGTGGCACTGGTGGCCTTCTCAGCCCTCTGCACGCTCTGGCACTTGGCAATGGGCAACAGGAGAGCACAGAGACACCCGGCACTGTGCAATCGACTGTAAGGAAGCCTGAGAAACCCACACCTTGCTGCCAGGTTTGCCCAGCTGTCCTCCTGGACACCTGGTGTGCTGTTGCAGGAGAACTGGAGAGCCGTGTAGCAAACAGAAAACACTAACCAGGAAAATTGTGTGCTTTTTTTAAACAGCAGACCAGATCCCACCCCAAAAGCACAATAAACTCTTGAAGAGACACTTCAGACTGTGCACGTCTCCCAAGCCAGTGCGAGGCACAACCAGACAGAGAGATGGGTAACTGTACAGCGAAGTGCAGAAAACCAGAGGCAGAGAAACTGTAGCTTTCCCTTGTGCTGGTCGTATGCAGATTTGCCAATGCAACGAGCACCTGACACCTGTGATCGGAAAGAAGCTGATACCTGTCGTGCTGAGACAATTGAGCATCCCGCTATGGAAATGCAAACAGCCGGTGCCAAAAAAGTGCTCCTGGGAAAGAGGCAGCTGTGCCGTGAATCTTGGGAAACCAGAAAGGCAAAAGGAGAAAACACTTCTTGGCTGCAGCAGAAAACCAACACACTGATGCCTCTCCTAAGCACAAGACTCCGGCCAAGGAGAAACATGGGTCATGGAACATTTCCAAGGGTGCACTTGAGATGCTCTTACTGTAATTGAACATGAAGCTGTGGCCTCTCAGGGCTACGCATGCTCCTCGCCATGGCGAGCTGCCATCCTGTGTGACTTAGCATGGGGTGTTTCTGTTCTTCTGCTTCAAATCAGTGCCAGAATGAAATGAAACACGGATGTCTGACATGAGGGAGGCCGAGGAGCACGGCTGCAGTCTCCAGATGAGTGAGTGGTGAATGATGGAAGCAGGAAGACTGAGTTTTCAGACTATAGCTCTGAAAAGAATATCTCAAGAGGACACCTTGGTGATCCACTTCCATGCAGAAGATGTAAAAGAATCATCCCAGACTGCACAGCCCCCTGAGCTCCTCAGAGGGCCTCTGCCTTAAACACTTCTGGAGCAGGAATATGGCCATGACCCCAGAGAAATGGCAAAATTACCTTCCATCGGACACCCAGGAGCTCCATGTGGCTTGATACAAAGCAGCAAAGTATAGGTTATACACTCTGTTTACCAGAAAACTAATCTTAAATGACATGGAGTGAAAACTTGGATCTGCGAATAATTTTTTTTTTTTAAAAAAACAATTCTAGCTTGCTATTTTGCCAAATCCTGATTGCAAATCATTGCTCAGACCCCGAGGGCTCACGACCCATTTACCAAACATGGCACCGCTGTATTTGGATGGACTCGAGTCAGAATATTTCTAACACCATGAAGGGTAGAAGCTAGAGGCAAACAAACAAAGCATGTAACTATGCCAACTTGAGAGGAGGAGCGGTAGAAAAAATTTGAAAGACAAACATTTTGTGAATGTAACCAGCAGCATTATTCCCAAGCATGGAATACTTTCCTAGAAACTGGCTACCTTTAGGGCACTGTCTGTTCCGCTGCAGTATTTTTCTTACTGCTTACTGGCTTACTGTTGCTGATTCCAGTATTTTCCCCTTTCTTCTGCTCTCCTATTTTCTTCCTTCCTCTCCCACCTCTCCAGATGTGTTTGCACCAAAGGAAAGCTGTTCCCTTTGACTCTGCAGGGCAGCTGCCAGCCTTGCCTACGCTCAGCAGTTATTTGCAGCCTGGCTGCTGCCTAGGCTGTCTGGCATTTCTTAGAACGTACCTCTTGTTCAGTACTGCAGTGCTCTGGCTATGTGCCTTAGGAATGGATTAACAAACAAACAGGTACGAGGCATATTAACTCAGTGTGCCTCATAACTTCCCAGAGAGCGTAGAAGACATTGGAGATTCCCCAGGAAGCTGTCCTAGTATGCAGATTAGAGACTGATTCGTCCCATTACAGGAGGCATCATGGAGAGGATTCATGTATTCTTGGCACCTGGTGCAAGCAATCCGTGACCATGAAACCACCGAAAGCACAACAGGAATTGCACTGTAAACTGCTTATCTTCTCCACTTCAGCAGCTGCTTCCTAGAGCCCTCAGGCTCTAGGAAGAGTGTGAGAGGCTTTTCGGAAGGAGTTAAAGCAGCACTCTTCCTTGCTGGCATCTGACGCCTCTTCCTTCCTGGAGCAAAAGCGGCTTGGGGTTCCCCTGGGAGAATAGAGGAGCATCTTTTTTGGCTTTCACTAAGTGCTCTGCAACTTGCTGTACCATAAACCGGTTGCGTAACACAAATCTGAACTGTGGAACAACCTCTCGAGCGCCAAGCGTTGTAGGAGCCAATGTTGTTTCTCCCAATCCTTCTGTGAGATCTGCTTTCCATATGTCTCTTTCGACGTGCCTGCCTTCTTCACAACTGCGAAAGACCAGCCTCCCTCTCTGCTGATCCTGCCCCTCTCCCTGCCTCAGCCCGCCTGCTGGCTGCACACGAATGCACATGGATGGCTATCAATTCGAGTTCGCTTTTCTCAGCATCGCTCCCCTCTCTAATGCCACCGCTGCTAAAGACATAACATCGTGGCTGTAAGTTGTCTCCAACCTCCGCTTAAGCAGTCACATCCCTATATTGGGAACAGAACCCACAGCAGGATAGGACCTTCCTCTGCATTTCCCAGGACAAAGCTCATCTACTACCATGAAACAACCAGCAAGAGAGAAAAATTCAGAACTAAGCACAAGTTTAAAAAGTCATATATACTACCAACTTCCTAAACTCCCTCTTTTCCATGTGTCACCTTAGAAGACCAAGACAGTCAAATGGATCTACTCTGGATTTCTCTCACACACCTCTCACAGCTGCAAAGTTTTCCTCACAAGATGCTTTTTACTTAGTAAGGTACCCTGTATACTACCTTCCCTCTGACAAATACCACTGTTTACAGTCTGAAAGTTTATAGTATTGAGCTATGACCAAATTAATTATCTTCAAACACTCCTGTCCTATCAGTATGGCATGACTGCCATTTCTTTTTCTCCTCCTCAACAACTGCTGCCATGATTCACATTACCATTAGCTTTCATGAGTGACCTCCTTTGGTTTATCATAGCCCACAGCGTCACTAATCTTAAAATCATCCCAAAACATAGACAAACAAATACTCCAGTCTGAAGTCTTCTGCCACTTCTGAAGATCTTCTTCAAACCCCTCTCTAGAACAGCCTTTCCCATGGACTTGGTCCTTTCCTTGTCCAGGGAAGAGCCACTGGATTCCTGCCTTCTATTCAAGTTTTTGCAGTGGAGCAGCAAGGTCAGATCCTTCCAGTACTCCTGCTCCGCAGGTCTTGCACATCCAGCTCTGCTCTACTGCCATTATATCGTGTCCCACCTCCTGCTGCCACAACACATCCCATCCCCTGCCCTGGGATCCTTTTCTCTGGGGCAGTTTAGCCCACTCTGGGACCTCCCACAGCTCTTCCATGACTTCCCATTTGCTTCCAATGAGAAATCCTCTCCTGCTGCATCCTCAGAGATGAAAAACCCTCGGGTTTTTCTGTTTCCGCTTTAATCACCTCTAAATCCAAAGCACCTTTTCTTTGTCAGGATATTCGGCTGGTCTTTTCAGCCACCTTCCAGCTCTCTGTACAGCTTCAGATTTCCATGCTAATGCTTCAGACTTCAGAGAGAAGTCAGTCGAGCTCAGTTTTTGCTCCTAGCACAGCTACCACTCATCTGTGCTGAGTGAAGCATGTATGGCCAACCAACCATTTAGAATGGTCAAAAAGCCAAAACAGTTTACCAATTACTTTTTTAGAGCATCCTCTCTATAGCAGAACACAGTAGGTCTTTATCTATGAATAATTTTCATCTCTGGAGGTTTTTTTTTCCTGGAAAGCATTGAAATGAGCTAGTCAGACCACCTTATCTGTTCATTACTAGGAGCAAAGGCCAGGCTGACATGCTGCAGTTAGACTGAATAAACCAAGAAGTGCCTAATCAGAACAGGAATATTATCATTTAATGTAAAACTGATATATCAGAAATGAAGAAAATAAAAACACTGAACCATGTGCACAAGTAAACCACTTCTGATTGGCAAATGTTCAAACCAGAACAATAGTTCTTAATGCACAGCCAGTACTGCACCTCAAAGTCAGGCTAACTGTGCAAAAATAACTGAAGAGTAAGGAGTCCACATCAGTGCTGGACGGTACTATGTTTAAAAGCAATTTGGGCTTTAATAATTCAACAGAATTTAATTTGCTGAATTAAGAAAGGTGGAATTATTTTTTTTCCAAAGCAGGACATGGATGGATACCCTATCTCTGTAAGATACACCCCAGACTGCAGCATGTGGCAAGCGTGGGGACACACACGGACAAGGACACACGTGTGCGCACCCACACCCATGGACACCACCCTCCCAGCATCCTCTGGATCAGACCCAAAACCCACAGAAATAGAGATCAAGCAACAAGTCCTCTAACCGACTTGACACGCAACATTTGAAACTGAGAAATACTCCCAATATTCATTTTACCCGTAAGAGCTCTATTAGAATTTTGTTTTGGAAATTTTAAATTGCAAACTTGCAAGCGTTGGGTGGAATTCCTTCTCATGTTTTGCTTTAGACTGTTAATAACAGCTCCAGTTCTAATGCCCTGATTCCTGAACATACAGAGGAAAAACAGCTCTTCATGAAATATTGATACACGCATGGAAATTTGACAATTATCTCCAGTGCTCCTTGGTAAAATCTGAAAGCAAATAAATAGCAAACATTTCCTGTGCTCATTATAATACTGAAAAACAGAGAAAGAAACCTACTCATTATCTGTTTGACAAATATAACCTATTATTTTTAATAACGCACAGGCATTCAATGCATGAAATTTACAGCTTCTCTTGCTTAAAGAATCCATTGGTTTTGTAAGATGTAATTTTCAGAAATGCAGTAAAATTAAGCTATGTGGAGCTGGTGACTTTTGCAGGAGGGGATAAAATAATTCTTATACTGGAATCAATAGCAAAACTACCATTTTTCAGATGGAAGCACAACTTCATTCGCTGCCTCATTTCCAGAAATAAATTCTCCAAAAATCAGAAATATTAATTTCATTTGCCTTTCTCATGCAAGCTTGGGCAACTCAAAACTGGAGTAAAAAAGAGTTGATGAGCCAGAGTGTGAGGCTGCTAGTCCACACAATGGATCTCTGCACCTTGCTCATCATAACCAGTGAGATGATACACGGGCTCTCTCTCTGGGCAGAGCAGCACAGCTGATGCCACACTGCTGCTTGGGAGGATCTGCTTTTAGGATGACCGACAAGAATAGAGAATGCCTTCTCCTTCTGAACAAATAAGAGGAAAGCTTTCAATACAGAGCATGACAGGTTGCTCGGCATTGCATTACAGTGCAATCATCAGTGATTCTGCTTTCTGGGTCTTTTAGTCCTGGCTGTAGATGAAACAGAACCGTAACAGCTGCAAAATGAATGAAATGGAAATTTAAGATTCTTGAGGCAAGTGTTTCAGCTGGTAAGATAACAAAGCCAATCAACATGAGCAAGAATTCAAAGACAGGGAAAGCTTGAGATCAACAGGAACTGGAACTGCTGGCCAGGTGGGATAACTAAAGCTACATTTCAGCTTTCCTGATTACTTCAGTGTTCCAACAGGATGGTCCAGATACTGATAAGTTCTCTGCTGTCCACTCTGAATAGTCTCTTTCATCTTTCCCAGTACGTACTATTCAAGATTCCTTTTGTCAACAAAGCAAAATATATGCACTTATATGAACTATTTTGTATATTCATTTAAAACTTCAGAATAAGGCATTTAGAGGGAGGCAGAGAAGACAACAAATGACTGTGTGTGACATTTCTGTTCCTGTTTCATTTCTCTCTGTGGGTAACAGTGAGAAGCTCCAAGGAGAGACTGGACCAACACAGGAAAAGGCTGATAATCTAGAGAGTCAGTAAAGGAGTGCGTAGGAGGCAGCCTGAAAGCACTCAGGGATTTGCAGTGTTAGAGTAAGCACTGGGAAATGTGTCAGGGTTAAGAAGACCAGCAAGGAAGCCTAGGGGGAATCGTCAGGTTCTTGCTTCCCATCATCCTATGACTCCCGATGCAGCTCCTTGGCATGGAGGTAATGCACCTGCAGAAACTGCCTTCACATCTGGAAAATACATGCCAAGTGTTTAAATGGGACCTCCAAATCCTCTTTTTCTGAATTATTTTGTTGAAGGTATATCCTAAATCACTACTTATTGTTGTGCTTGTTGTCTAAGCAAACTCCTGTCTGCTTATTTACTTGCCAAGTCAGTACAACAACCTAGGAAATGATAAATTGCTTGATAAGCAAAACAAGTCACTTTTGGCAAATAATGAAATCTCGTCAGAAGTACGAATCCAAAAGGATAATGACTAATATAGTGACTGTATTTTTGAGAGGTTTTTTCCCCATTTTTATGTGTATACGTATCTGCATATATAAATAAAACACAAGAATGCCTTCTTGGCTGTTCCTATCAGTACCTACCAAGGACTGATCTCCACTGGCTTCAACCATTCAGGTAAGTCCTTCTGGTTTCCTTCTTACACTGACAACCTGCTTATCACGTGTATTTCAGTCTAAATCACTGCACTCCCAGAGCTCTTGGGAACTGCAGGAAGAGTGCCTTACTCCCACTCTTCTCCCAGCTCCTCCTTTGCTGCCTCTGCTTCCATGTGCGAGATGTGGCAAAAATCTATTTCCCTTGGTCACCCTGCATCTGGTGGTTAAGATGCACCCCTAGGGCCTGGAGGGAATGCCGCAGGAGGGAAGGGACCACAAGCTTCCACCACGGACCCTACCGCTAGCAGTGACAGCACCGGCTGCTCCAATCCATTGCATGCTGGTCATCTATCTGGCAGTGGGGTCTGCAGATGTTCCTTGCAAACAAAAAATTAAATTTATGCTTGGTGAATGGGGTTAGGTCAAGGTCTAGGTTAGGTTAGGTCAAACTACCTGAGATCTGGAGCAATCACACTGGGCAATCAAACTGCAGCAGCCTCACAGGGATGCTACGTCACACAGGAAAGGGCACAGGGTGGTCCCACTAGGGCTCTGCTCCGTCCTGCCATGGAACCCATGTTTAATCCGATTGTTGGCCTTGACACCTTTTGCACTGAGGGTGAGGGCGGAGGAAGGAAAGCTGGGCATTAATCTGCTCCATCTGCTCTGCAGCAGCTAATTGGATTGTGAGTGCAGAAGGCAAGGCCGCTGGACAGGACGCTAGCGGTCACACCAGCCGGGCACAGGGACTTGGAAACCTCCTATTTTGCTGAATAAAGCTGCTCTAGTGCAGAGGGCGAGGGTCCCACCACGCTGCCGAACCACATCTCTGGCTAAACCTTTCCTAAGGACACAGCCCATCACACTGGGGCACGGCTGCCCAGCAGCTCTGCTGGAGAGGTGGAACTAATACTGTCCAGGAAAAATAACCTACGTGACCCCCGCAACAAATAACATTTCATCTTCTACAGAACAGTAGTAAAAGCAGAAAGAAGAGATTAAATATTAGTTTTCTTTACCAAAAGTCAGTGGAATGCTGTTAATGTCGGGTTTTATTTAGGTGCATAAGTCAAAAGCTTGTCTGCCAGCTGCTATATATAAACATTAGGAATATATGTACTACGGCTGCAACATTTATTCTAAATCAGTGGCTTAATGATTTTGACCTGCTGCTTTTTAAGGATTCAGCTCAGCACCTACTTCACTTTAAAAAATAACAGACAATTCAGTTGTGCAGCATTTTGATTAAACTGGTCTGTAGCATAACACTGAGAGAAAGACAAGGAAGAGAAATATAAAAAAAATTTAATAAAATAACGGTCAGAAATCTCTAAATTTTTTTCCCTCTGTGAATACTAAGTTTGTAGCTATGGAAACTACTTATACGGAAGCTAAAAAAATGTCAGCAAATATAGTCGGAAAATGATCTGGATATATAAAAGTCCTAACAATGATCGAGAACTACAGACTCAGGGTAAAAGGAAGGTGTAAATTGAAGATGACAACACTCATGCATCTGACAACATGTTCTCCTCCGACAAGCCAAATGCATTTTTATTGCCGTGGCACTAAAGTCAATGAATTGCAACTGGAATGAGTTTGACACTTTATATTGCTTTTGATAAAACCATTATAAAAAGCGTATTTCAACCTTTAAAAAAAGTATTTTAAAAGCATATTCTCTGCAATCAGTGAGTCGTATGCGCATATTGGCCACGACAGTCAATATTTTATCAAGACAGTTTTCAGTCCATCTCTCGCATACTCTGTTCTTCAGCCATTTACCCGACTAATACGAGCAGTTCTGACGACTTCAATTTCAAGATCCATATCTGCAAACTCATCTACCAAACTGAGGCTGGTGAGAGTATGCACATGCAAGTAATGCTCAGCCAAGTCCTTGTGAGCCTTTTAAAGGCTTTCCCGAACTTACTGCAAGCATTTCCAGCTAACGCCTTTACCATATTGCATGTTAGTGTCTTGCAAATGGTGCTGCAATCATCAAGACAGCAGACACTAGCAAGACACATCTGCTTATTTCAATCAAGTGGTTTTGTATAGAAGTTACAATCTCAGTTTGTGATTTTGACAAAGAACGCAGTGCAGATTTTACCTGGAGTAACACACTGGCTGGGACTGGGTCCAAGGACTGGATATGGTCATCAGATTATCTCAGTACACTGAGCTTCCTTTGGTGCTGTTTCAGTCTGGACTGTTAATTGAACTGCCTTACATGTATTCATTATGATTACAAGCTACACTGTAGAAAAAACACAGTGAAGAAAACCTGAAGTTGATTTCTGAACTGTCCTTTATATGGTACATTGGGCAAAAAATAAACCAACTTCAACAAATGCTCATGGAATTTATATTGTGTATGAAATATCATCGCCAACCTCTCTCTGCCCGTAAAGAGTTATGACAATTTCAATGTGGTACTCTTAAAACAATGTGCAAATGTTGCTATTTTAAGCACCCTTGAACAATCGTCAAGGCTCTTGGCTCCTGATTAGGCCCTCTGCTCTTTGGGGGTTGCTCACATGAAGAGCTTCAGTCCACAACTGATGTGCAGCTAATACAATTTTTATCTGTCACAGGGTGGAAAATACAAGTGGAAAGAATCACAATCAAGTGTTAAACAGTAATAGCAGAGCTGAGTTAATCACAGTGAAAGGTGTTTCTAGCTGAGCTCTAAGCTGACAAAAGAAAAGGCAAGTCCCCTTCACGGTGAAGAGAAGTACTTGCCCAAGGAAAGCAGCTACCGTGAACAGCCTGGCTTAACCTGCTCAGGAAAAGGTCAGGCTTTTAACCAAATCTTACAGTTTTGCTCCTCATTCTTATACCTACCCAACTTGTACGGGGCAGCCCCGTGCTTGTCATCCCTGTGGGAAGCATCTCCCCTTCTGTGATCATTTGCTTTCTTATTTTCATAGGTAAACTAGAGTTTGAATAAGCATCCAAGCCATATTTGCAATGAATCATCATTCCACATTGGAGCTCCCCAAGTCCATCATCACAAACAGAAATCTGGACAGACTCCTCATTTGGGAGAAGTCTAGGCTAGATATAAAAACACAAGACTTCTTACCAGCCAACTGCCAGCTTTAAATATGAAAAATTGGATACAAAAATATAAATTAATAATCCAATACAAATACTAACAAATATAATAATTTGAAGATGTAACATTTTGGAGGTGAAGCTCAAGTAATC
The DNA here is from genome assembly GCA_033459285.1 of Clamator glandarius. NCBI lineage: Eukaryota > Metazoa > Chordata > Aves > Cuculiformes > Cuculidae > Clamator > Clamator glandarius. The sequence goes on along the minus strand of JAUNZM010000128.1, from coordinate 333,945 downwards.
CAGTCAGTGACCACTACACATGGTTTTCCCTACTGCTTTTCTGACCTACACTTTTTATTTCCCTGCATCACCACCCACTTCAGCAACGAGACTGGCTACAAACCACCCTGGCAGCAGACTTCCAGTCAACACGGCTTTGTCACTCAGACTTTGCAGAAGTTATTTTTTCTGTTTGCTACTGAGGCGACTTGAGGTGTTCACTACCTGTGACACCACGGCTGGTGAGGAGCAGCTGTGTCTGAGGACATTTCTCCTTGGGGAAGCCATTTCCAGCAGTTTCATGGACAAAGTCTTGATGACGCAGAGAGCAGCAGCTTTGCCTGAGCAGTGGTTGGGGAGTTCCTGGAATGGGAAGCTGGCTCAGCTCCAGAGATATTGCTTTCAACTCCTACGTTCTATTCGCTCTGCTGCAGAGCGCTCACCTTCTCTTCATACAGCCCCATAATTCCCATAATTCCAGAAGTTCATATAACTTCTTCCTAGTAATTATTTTGTGAAATATAAAGAAGCTGCAGCAATAAATTTTATTGCTGATTTTCCTTTATCTAACCGTACCAAAGTAAGGGGTCCATAAGCAAGCGGCACATGTATACAGTCCCTGCCTGGAAAGGTAACTCTACCGTCTGAAATACCAGGCAGGAGAAGACGCCTTCCTCCTGCGAGCCTTCTGCCCAAACTCCAAAGTAAACAGCATCTGTACAGAATCAATATGGAGGGTCAATGCTCAGCAGAAAATCACAAATGGGATGCCTAGAAACAACTCACTGCAGAAAAAATAGAATACATAGCCCAACAACACTTAAAAAATAACTAAAACAATTTGTATTAACCCCCATCTATGTAACAAACTTCAAAACATCACTGGACTATAACATACATCTTATAACCCTCGGCTGAGAAGACATTAACCTATACCAACAGAAAATATTTGCAGCCACTTAAAGACGATCTTTAATACTGAATGTGCTTTTACCTTACAACTCAACTATCCAAAGCTACAGCCAGGTGAAGGCTCGTCATTCCTCAGAATGCATCCTGTCTCTTCCTGCTGGCAAACACAATTTTCCTGGATATAGTCAAGTTTCTGTCATCTGCTCCATGTTTTACAAACATCTTAGCATATTTGTAATATTCGCTTACCACCTGGCATGTAAGTGTGAACACTTCTTATCAATGATGTTCCTTAAAGAGTAATTCCTCAACATAGCTCAAACATACACAAATCACCACGCCTTTCATTTTTAATCATATCCTTTCATTTGCCACGTGTCTTACCTTGGCTTCTACTTTTAAAATAAAGCTTAACAGGAAGCAAACCTCTCAGATTATTCGGAAAATAAAAAAGGGAAATAAATAAAAATGAAGATAATTTTACAGGTCCTACTTCAGCTAAACCTTTCAGGGACTTCAATGAGAAGATAATCTTTCTGTGATTATGGCCAAACCCTCTCGTTGCTTAGCAACACATAATTAAGGAATATGTTTTCAGATCCGCTTTGCAAGCTGGCCATTATCAGATGAAATTACTGGAGCAACAAATGTCATCCTCATGCAAATGAGTTGGTCGTGGTCGTAGGCTAAAAAAAACCAAGGACTGTGTAGCAAGCAAGAGCTCAGCAACATAGAAATGCTGCCGGCTTCCTCTTGTTGCGTACTGGTAATTCTTTTAAAGGGAAGGGATAATATCTGGGTTTTTAAAGAACAGGGTTTGCAGTTTATATATGAGACATACAGAAGGAAGGGTCCATTTCTCCTAGTGGAGGAGATTGCTCCCCATGCATATGCTCTGTCAGTCCCTCACCCCAGGGCTTCCACAGCATCGGTACTGACCAGCTCAATTAGACGTACTGCAAATAAATGAACATATTTATGGTCCCCGCATTAAGCCAGTTCATCTTTTTTTTTCAGGCATTGGGAAATATTTCACTTAAAAATTTTGCCCAGAGATTCTACTTTTGTGTCTGATCCATGTCAACACAGAATGTGTTGCCTAATATTTAAGCATTTTATAAACATCAGTACATCATACCAGCTACATAAAGGACATATAACGATGAAAGAAACAACATCTACTTCCTAGCACTGTAATTATGGCAAGCTAGGGAAAGGGGTGCGCCAAGCGTCTGCATTTTGACAACTTTATCATTTCCACTCCCCAAATAATTCTTTATTTAGATTCCTGTGGAATGGCATCACCAGTTTGGCACCATCCCTATGCCTATAAATGGTATCCTTTTATTAAAGCTTTGTGCATGTATGCTGGTACAGCACATTGTTTGAGACTTGTTTGCATGGGAGTTCAGCTGAACTGCACAGGGAGAAAATTCCTTGCTCGTAGAGCCATTAACAGAAAAAAACATTTCGGGGAATTTCTTTCTCTGTTTCTCAATCAAGTCAAACCACAAATGAACGGTTTTGACACATGCCCCTATGCTTAGCTGTGTGGCTTTGAGGGATAGTGTTGTTGGGCTCTGAGCATTCTCATCAACGTACGTCTCTGAAACTAAGGAGTGGAGCCTGCTCAGCTTATCCAGCTTCAAATCTGAGCAGAGAGGGGCTTGAGCATTTCTAGAAGGGGAAGTGAAGATGAGAAGCCACCATTCATTTTTATTATTCTAGTGCTTAATGATAGGCTTTTAGTTTTAAGCACAGACCTATTACTTTAACAGCTATATCACTTCATTTACAGGCATCTCTAGAAGGAAATCAAGGGGTTTATTTTGTATGGCTGATAAACCAGCAAATTAATAATAAGAAGAAAAGACTTAGGTAATGGCCAAAGGTAAGTCGATTCTCGAATAACACCATTAGCTATCTGATGAATTTAGTCAAAACAATGCTAACCATTTCCTCGGAGGAACACATTTGTGCCCAACAACAGCGGTAAAGAGTCAATCTGCAGCAAACCTCATAGTCGTAATTGCTCAGCCAGCACAGTATCTAATCTCCCATTCTCTACAAACAACGGGAATGGTAAGATTAACCCTGGAAGCACTATCCAAGACACTGCTCACTTTTAACTGAAGTTGGCTAAACAAATAAACTACTTTGAATTAAACTGCAGAGTGGGAACCAGCATCTTTAGCTCCGCATGGCGAGCGTGGCCCTACACAAAAACCCATTAACCTCCTTTTCTAAACAGGAAAGGGTCTAGCATTTAGACACAAAACGTCAATATATTTGACTGTAGGGTTTTTTGGGGTGGGTGGGGTGAGGGGTGTAAAGTAAGCGACAACAAAGCACTTCTAAATTACTGTATGGGCTAAGACCCTTTGGAAATTACTTGGTTCAGGTGATGCCATGGTGGAGACGATGACAGGGGGCCCCGTGCGCCTGCTGAGCTTTGGGTACGGGGAGAGCTGGGCAGGAAAAGTGGGTCCGGTAGGTGCCAGGCTGCCGTCTCCCGGTGCTCCTGGCCGGCGGAGGAGCTGTGGGCTGCCATGTGGGCTGGGTGCCGGCGACGCTGCCGTTGTCCGCTCCCTCTTCATAAGCTCCATGGGGACAGTGTAGGTGGTGGGGTAGGCTGTTTTGGGGCTGGGGTGAGGGTTGGCTGTGGTCATGGGCATGCCAGCTGGAGCGGAGTAGGCAGAGGCTGGACGCGGGTGCATGTTGCAAGGCAGGAGGGTGTTGTATCCAGAACCAGGGAGGAAGTGTGGTCCCTGAGGAGCCCCCATAGAGGCAGGGTAGGCAGTGGTCTCCAGCAAGTGCTGAGTTGGAGCACTGGATGGCCGGCGATGCATCTCCCCTGCTCTTGGGGAGACGGGCTGCAGCGGCGGCGGGGGCTGTGGGGCAGCCGGGCCATCTGCAGCGGGTACCGACCCGAGGGACACCCCGTAGTCGCTCGGCAGCTCGCTGCGGTGGCTGAAGCTGTTGGAGCGGGTCCGGGGGCGCAGTGCCCCGCTTCTCCTCTCCTGCCTCTGCAGCTGCATTTCTGCCTTGTAGTTGTGGGCGATGCGGGACAGCACGCGTGCCTGCCCCAGGTTTGGAGCCACGGACTTGATGTCGTTCTCCTCCATCATGGCCAGCAGGTTTGGGGAGTCAAAGCCCTGCTGCAGCAGGGCAGCAAAGGTGCTCTCTGAGACGCCCTCTGCGCGCAGCAGTGCCACGAACTCAGGGTCGAAGCTCCTCTTTCCCTCTGTCCCAGGGAAAGCGGGGGGCACCGGCGGGTGGGAAGGGGTCACCGCTGCCGTCTCATAGCTGTCATAGGGGCCCTTGGTGCCAGCGCTCTCCCGTCCTGGCCCATAACCGGCACCAGCACTGCCGATGGGATCCACCACCAGGCAGGTGGGGGCTGCTTGCCTGCCCCCCGCTGGCTCCGGGGGTCGCTCTGCTCCGTCGCTGTACGTCTGCCTGCCAGGGAAGGTGGGTGGCTCTGCTGCATACCGTGGGGCAGCAGGTTCCACACCGTATCGTGCCATGGAGACATCTCTGCCGCGCATCCGCTGCCCGTCCAGGGCCACCTTGGGGTCCCTGTAGAGGCGAGCAGCCTCCGGCAGGGTGGGTGGGCGCCCAGGGGCTTGGTCCCAGGACAGACGGCTACCAGGAGCCCCATAGCTCGCCAGCGACCTGCCCACCACATGGTCGCGGTAGCAGCGAGGGTCCTTGGGCGACCTAGCTGACAGAGATGGGTCGCTGTAGTAATCCTGAGGTGGCAGGGAGCCCCGTCCCGCCATGGCTGCCTGTCGGTCGTAGTAGGTGAAGTCGGGGACCGAGCCTTTCCTGAGGGGCGCCGGGGTGAAGGTGGCATCCTGGTACGGGTACGCCTCTTGCTTCAGCTCTGCGCCGCCCTGCAAGATGATATCGTTGGCTCGCGGCGGCTCGTACCAGCCACCCTCACCTCCATAGGTCAGGGAGCTCCTCCGACCCGGCGGCCTTTGGTACTCGAAGGCATTCTCACTCTCCCAGTTGCCTTCATACCAGCCCGCGGCATCCCAGCTTTGTGAACGACCTATGTTGGGGTGCTTGCTGGGGATGGGCATCGCCACAAGGCCGCTTGCTCCCGTCGAAATGGAGAAGAGGAGGCGCCTTCCCTCTCAGCGTTTCTCCGGCGCGCATCAAAACTAGACCGTGCTCCGCTTGAGCCCTCCTGGGACTTCAGAAAGCATCAGCCGATGGTTTTACCTTTCAAATTGTTGCCTGAATTATTAATTCTTCGAAACCTTAGCAGGTAAGAAGCGCGCGGCGGCCGTCGCCACCTGCTCTCGCTCCAGGTCGGCGGACGGAGAGCCCCTTCCTGAGCAGTGCAGCCGCAGAAGAGGGCGGCCGCACTCAGCCCAGATGCTTTATCCTCTGCCGCTGGGGACGGCGTGCACACATGGACAACTGGCCGAGCAGTGCGTGGGGATTAGGAGCTAAATAAAACCACTAAAGCCCTCGCTCCATGTGACATCATTTTAGCCTGATGAAATCTCCCGCACCAACCCAGCCAGCAACCTCAATGCAATTTCTCCCGAGGGAAAGGTTTGGGTTGTTTTTTTTTTTTTTGCATGTTGTTTTTTTTAAAAAGCGTTTCATCCGTTTTGGCCGTCTCCCTCCTCATTAGCTCGGGGCTCCCACCCACACCAGCACCCATCGGGAAATGGCAGCGAGATAACGGAATGGGCACCCACCCGCTTGTCCCCACACAGGCACATGTGAAAATAAAGAAAGCTTCAGTGTCAGCTCAATCTTAATCCACCCTGATGAAATGCTAATCCACTGCACACAGCTAAGGACAAATTAAATGGGAGCAAGCAGGCAGGCCTAAAAAAAGGCCAGTGCAAGATACTCAAGAATATAAGAGCGATTATAAATTAGTTAGGTATCTGTTTAACACTTTATGAATATTGTAATTTGCTTTGGAAATTACATTTTTTGTTGTAGTTTCAAATTAGCCACGCTAACTAGGCTCCTAAAGGCTTCTTTACATTATTATCATAATACGCAAATCCTTTCATCATCCCTGGACAGAAAATTGTGGAGGTGTAATCTGGAATGTATAATTTTAAGACCCTAGCAGAGGTCAAGGCGAAGGAGGGAAGGATCAAAGGATCTAAAGCCTGGTTTTACAAAGCAAAAAGGAACAGTAGACTTTTGCCCGATATCTCCGTCCTCCTTTGGAAAAACTACATGCTTATGAGATGGGAGAACACTCAGAAACATCAGACAAAACTCAGTTTGTGTCTAGTGATATTTCAATATTCATATGGAGTAATCTTTTTTACGCTTAGAGTAGGAAAAAGGATTTAGATGGACTCACACCACCGAAAACAGTTATTTGGCAATATAATAAAAAATTCCACACATGGTCACTTTTTTCAAGGGAGATATTAAAATAGCTCCCCAAAATGCATATCGAAATTATTGCATGCTGCTCATGCACAAATAGTCCTTTTCAAAGAAGAACAGGTCAACCATCACTTATTTTGCTAACTAGTGCGAGTGAAGCAGTATTATTCTTTCCTTAATTAAAAATAAATCAGAAGAAAATGATTTTGCCTTTCTCTGCTGCGATCACAAGTTCCTTCACATCCAACACACACCATCCAGGACGGAGCCAGTCAAAGGAGTAAGAGTTACCTTCCCTGGTCTGTTAGCAAGACTGCTTGCACAGTTTTGCTGGCTAATCCACAATAAATGTTTAGTGCATTCGCCATCACATGATAGACGATTGTGCTATTACGATAGCTAAATCACTAATACAGTCTAATGCTTATACTTGCCTATCATACTAATACCGCTGGGCTATATTTCTGACCCAAATACTGACAGGATCTTTGAGTAATCCCTAAATTTCTTTATTGCAGTAAATATTATAAATCCTCTTCAAACATTCTCTCCTCCAATTCCGTCCCCAAGAACCACAGTCTTTAAAATTATGTTGGATATTACACAGACATGCAAAACATGGGCCCCAAAAGATTATTTATGCAATTCTCAGAGAATATCTGATTGGCATCATATTGAATTAACTAACAAACTTATGGCACATTGGAAAATTTCTTATTTTGTGCGAGTCAAAATGGGAAGACACATTCGTGGCTTATAAATAAAGCAGAGAACATTTTAACAAACAAAAACATTTTATTACAACAACATTTTGCTAAAGAATAAAATGTATTCCCAACTGGATACAGTGAGATCTGTGCCATTTGTTTGTTCTGGAGCAACAGAAGAAAGCTACAAAAAAATGTATACAAAAGAATAATAAAATCCTGGGCTACAGATCAAGGGCATCTTCCACCATCGTCTTCAAAGGAATCACTAATGAACACAACCACCACGTTAAGCCCTGGTTGACAATGGAAAAACCCATGCCATAGAGAAAATAAATTTAAAAATGCTGACCTTGTACAACTACAAGGGAAGTCAGAAGGGAGCTTGGAGCATTTACGACCTTCAAAAACCCCAAAAGCTTTAATAAGCCCTTGGGTTGCATGACGGACACACAAAAGAGATCTTGTCCATATCATCAGATCTGTAACTGGTAGCTGTGCCCTGCCCAGCTCCAGTGCACTAATGGGAGACAGCAGGATCAGAAGACCCATCTCCAAACTCCCTTTAGCCCCGACAGAGGAGCATCCACATGCCTGTTCTCCGAAAACCACCCATATGCCACTGCACCAACCTGCCCTTGCACAGGCGCAACACTGCTGCCCTTGGGCAGAAGGACATGCTTCTCTCAAGCCTGTTTTGCAGAAGCCAGGAAACTTTAACTTCAGACCTGCCGCTTGGGAACATTCATGCATATGGATGATTTATTCCATACGTGTCGACCTCAATGGAACAAATTAACTATTCCTATGCTCCAAACTAAGCATGGGTAAATGGATGCAGGACCAGGGGCTGAAGGACCTGTAGTTCTTTCTCTCAAGCCGTGGGGCAGATGTCCTCTTTGAGGGCTCTGCTGGCCCCTCGTCTTGCTGACCAAACCTTGCAGCTAGCAGGGAAGATGTGCCCTGGAGCCATGGAACTGTGCAGCCTCCCATGCCACCATGGTAGCAAGGAAATGTTACACCCCCAGTAAATCAAGAAATGAATAAGAAATGATTGGAATGAAATATTTATGGATAGGCAGTAAGGATTTACTATTTTTATTTTTCTGACACTCTTGAAAGCAGTGCCTAAGCGAATTGCCATAAGCCTGCAGCTATTGCTAAATTCAGACCCAGGTAGCAAAAGCCAAGAGATGATGTGGAAGCACAACCCAACGTAACAATTGCTGAGGTCAACTGTATGAGCTTTAACAAGGCCAAGTGATTGGTCTTACACTTTGGTCCTAACAACCCTATGTAACACTACAGGCGTGGGGAAGAGTGGCTGGAAAACTGACCAGCGGAAAGGGACCTGGGCATGTTGGTCAACAGCGGCTGAACATGAGCCAGCAGTGTGCCCAGGTGGCCAAGAAGGCCAATGCCATCTTGGCTGGTATCAGACATGGTGTGGCCAGCAAGAGTAGGAAAGAGATCATCCTCCTGTAGTTGGCACTGGTGAGGCTGCACCTTGATGCTCTGTTCAATTCTGGGCTCCTCCCTACAAGAAAGACATTGAGGGGCTGGAGCGTGTCCAGAGAAGGGCAAAAAAGCTGGTGAACTGTCTGGAGAACAAGTCTTATGAGGAGTGGCTGAAGGAACTGGGGCTGTTTAGTCTGGAGGAGGCTAAGGGGAGACATCATCGCTCTCTACAACTACCTGAAGAGAGCTCGTAGTGTGGCAGTTGTTGGCCTCTTCTCCCAAGTAACAAGTGATAGGATGAAAATAAATGACCTCAAGATGCACCAGGGGAAGTTTAGATTGGATATTAAGAAAAAATTCTTTACTGAAAGAGTAGTGAAGCACTGGAACCGGCTGCTTAGGAAAGTGGTGGAGATGCCAGCCCTGAAGGTGTTAAAAAAATGTGTAGACATGGCTCTTCATGGTTTAGTAGGCATGGTGGTGCTGGGCTGATGGTTGGAATTAATAATGTTAGAAGTCTTTTCCAACCTTTATGATTCCATAATTCTATAACTGATCTCATCTAGTGATCTTGAGAGTGGAGGAGGTGCTGGCATTCCCTACATGAGGGGGAGATGAAGGACTGCAGGACAAGCTGAAAATCTATTCTCCCTTTATCCTTTAATTCTAGAGGTATCTGGGGAAAAAAACACACACACAAGCAAAAAAAAAAAAAATGACAAAAAAGGCAGATCAAGAGATTAAGTGTTCTGGTATTTCAGATCACATGAAAAATGCACAGTTTTGACTTAATACCCTGAGTTCAGTTTAGTGTTGATCACATACATGGTGCACCTTGCTATGATACAACAACTACAAAACAAGCCTGTTCTGAAAAAAAGGTAATAGCAGAGTAGAAGAAAGGTAGGCCCATTGTTTAAATGCTGCATTCAATACCGGATCACATGAAATCTGGGCCTGGAAATCACTTGCAGTGGATATGAAACAAGTATCTTAAACCATGCTGGAAAGTGCTGTTTCTTCCCCTGAGGGGGAAGGTGTTTTACACATAAAAATATAAGAAATCAGGAGGCTAAATCTGCAATACAACTGTGTAAACAATATTTTTTGGTGTCTATAGCACTAACTCAGGGGAGGTTGTATGTGAAATTTCATTCACATTGATTTAAAACACTTAATTCCAAATTTTCAAAGCAAAATACTGGAGAAATTACTGTGGGCAACAACGTAATACAGACTGGTTTTAGTTTTGCTTTTTATTATTTTAAAATACCTTTCAATTACAAGTTTAAATCTTGTTTATATTGGAAAAATTATTTTTAACATTGCAAAAGATATTTTCTCCCAAATTATTTCCTTCTAGGACAAAGTGCAACTGAAACAACATACTGAATATGCCAAGTATAATTTCTGGCAAAAATGGTAAGGCACATCAATATTGCAAAGGCTGTTTTCTCTTCTAAAGACAAAGGAATCTGATCTAGCCTGATCTAGCAGGGCATGTCCCTGCCCATAGCAGGGCGGTTGGAACTAGATTATCTTTAAGGTCCCTTCCAACCCAAATTATCCTATGAATCCTACCCCGGTAGTGAAAAACCTGCTAGAGAACAAACACACCTTGTGTTAATGGCGAGAGCAGGTATCAGGACATCCAGCCTTTATGCTTCACTCTGCCACTGTCTGAGAGTAAATTGCTTAATTTCTTACTCGCAGATTCCCTTTCCATCAAGAGGGACATAACACCATACACCCATCACATTAAGATGGTGTTAAGATTAATCAGTGTTTGTCATATGTTTTCACGTGACATGGTACAAAGCTACCAGTAGGATAAATGCTTCTACTCTCACTGCCTGAGCTTTCAAGGACTATGTGATTGTGCCTAATGACCCCCAAAGCCTAGGAAGGCTTTTCTGAACATCGTCCTTCTACATTCAGCTTGCAGGATGCCAGAGAAGCAGAAATGACTTGTTGCTAAACTATACTGTGGAATACAATGGATGCTATGGGAAGGAAAAGGAATAGTACGCACTATGAATGGTGCACGTATGAAAAAATCAGAGAAAAAAGTAGGAAGAAAATGTTTCAAACCCTTGGAAATTACTGCATTTGCTAAAATTTGGCTCTGTGAAAATCTCTCTCACAGTGGCAATGAGCACTCTGCATAGATAGACTTTCTAACAGTCCCCTGAAATGAGAGGAGTACAAAGAGAAAATTAGCAGGATTGTGCTGGCATCATTTTCGATAATCAAAGGAACAGAACAGCATCTGAAAGCACTCAGCACTTGAAGCCATGCCACATGCTTTTACCAATTTCCAAACCAAAAGCTTTGTAACTTCAACAAAACACTCTCAAATACCAACTTGGTGTGTTATAACAAAACACTCTCAAGATTAGCTGATAATTAAACAATCACTGCCTCCCGTAACTCTGTGTTTTGATGACTTTAAAGCAAAAAAACCCCCAAAACTTACATCCATCTGTAACTCAATCCCCGGTAATGGGATAGCAATGCACTGCAACTCTTGGCTCACATGCATTACAAGCCACAGGAATGCACAAGCACACGCTGCCTCTGAATGTTACGCACAAACTGAAATCTGTAACTGGGTCCAACTGCTGTTCCCACTGGCTACACACAAATGGGCCGATGCATATGGAAAATAGAAGGTCAATATTGTACCTAAACAAATGTAGAGGCACAGCAAAGGAGCCTTCCTCCTATGCCAAGTAAAGCAGACATTTACTCTCAAAACTGATGACGTGGTGTTGCAGTGCTGATCTGAGTAATTTCCCCCCAAACCCAACACATCAATGTGACGAGAGAGGAATTGAAGCTTCTTCCACTTACACCAGCTGGTGTGGTGCTGAGGAGATGCACAGAGGCATTTCACCTAATGGAACTACAGTGGCATTTTAATTTATCACTGCAGACTTGACCGCTTGCCTTTGCTGCTTTTCCATGCCCGTGCCTGCTCGGAAGGAATTCAGTGTAGGAGGCAGGCTCCTTCCCATGATCCTGGCCAGGCAGCATGGTGTCTTTAATCACTGCCACATCCCAATGACCCTGGCTGGAGGCATTTCACCCGTCTTTCATTGAAGAGTGCCCTACCTCCAATACTTCTCAATTATGACAGAGTAAGATATGCGCAGAAATGCCCCCATGAGCATACGGCAACTTAGCACCTCACGTTATCCTGCTCCCCAGGTGATTTGCTGGCCAGGATGAAAATCAAATGGCAGCTAACAAATACATGGAGCTAGCAATACACTCAGAGTTAAAAACAAGAAGCCCAACTGTAAAACACACTTTGAGCCATTAGAAGGAGCCCCACAAGCTCTTGAAATTTCAAATCAGAAACAATTTTGCCTTCAGGTATGGGGAAATTCCAAGAAAAGTTAGCAGGAAGAATATTGTCACATTCCTGCATCAACAAAGGGATAATCAATGTATCAAATGTATCCCAACACCACAAAACTAAACACTTTCAAGGTCCCCAAAATAAACATCAATCAGGATACTGAAAGGCAGTCTAAAAGCCAGTAGATAAGGTTCATTTGGCACACCCCTCAACTATTTGCAAAGACCTAATCTACGAATGCTCTTAAAAATAATCCTCTAGAAATCACGTCAAGCACCTTCTCTCCAAAACTGGGCATTAGACCTTGAGGTCACATCTCATCATTTTTAATAAGAATTCAGAATCAAGATTTAATAGCACATGTAATGAAAAGCATGGGAATTACATCTGTCCTAGGAAGCAGTAGAGAAATCCATTGTTAAATGAATATATATTGTAATTCTGAACTCTGCCAAGCATGCCTGGGCTTTGCATAAAAACCAATTAATTACTAGATTGTAACACAGTCCTGAGGAAATAAACAGTCTGGGGTTCAGGGTGTCTCTCTGCCTTACTTCCCCTGATGATGCCAAGAGCTTGAAACACATACTTCCCTTGCAGACCCAAGGCAGATAAAAACCAAAACCAAACAGGAGGAAATATTACTTCATCTAAAAAATATTTATGCATCACTTTTTTAGAAGATTGTATTTTCTAATATTGCATTTCAATAAGCAAATCAAAGTATCAAATGTGGAGGGATCACACCTGCAGGTATCATCGAATCGCTTGGTTGGAAAAGACCTTTGAGATCGTCAAGCTTAACCATACCCTTCCACTACTAAATCATATCCCTAAGCACTTCATTCACCCATCTTTTAAATACCTCCAGGGATGGTGACTCAACCACCACTTCCCTGGCACCCTGTGCCAGGGCCAAATAACTCTTTTGGTGAAGAACCTTTTCCTGATGTCGAATCTGAACCATCCCCGGTGCAACTTTAGGCCATTCTCTCTCATCCTATCTCCTGTCTCTTGAGTGACCAATACCTACCTCTCTGCAACCTCCTTTCAGGTAGCTGCAGAGACAGTAGTCATCTGCAGTATGTCTTACTGTAGTTCCTCACCATCCATAGGGATGGCTGCTACCCTGGTGGGGATGACACCAACACCAAAGCTGCCTGCTCTGTGTCCCTTGTGTAAGTTCATTTGCTGATTCAATCAAACATCTGTAATCAGCAGCAGGCAAAGATGCTGTTTTCTCTGAAAAATGGAGCTTAGTCTATAACTATATGCTATTTTGTGAACTGAAGCTGTTTATTACTAAGTTTTGAGGTGCTAGATGGCAGCAGAATGGTTTTTAAAAAAACTTAAAAATAACAATCTAAAAAACCAAATTAATAGTATTAAGCTAATGGACTACATAAAAGTGTCAGTAAGAAATGTTTAATGCTGTTTAATTTAAAGGGAAAACTCGGTCTTTGAAGAAAGCTCTCAGATATGAAAAACATAATGAAAATCTACCCTCTTTTGGCATGTTGATCCGTTACATCTGTTTGTGGATACCAAAAAATATAAAAGTTCTGTAATGTGTTCTCCTGCAGCTTTAATTTGGTATAGCCAGATGTCCTACTCCTGTCAAAATATTTACTAGTAAATATTCAGTGAAGTCAGAATCAAACCTAGAAGTCTGCACTGTATCCAAACGTCATCACTCTTTCAAGGAGTCCAGCTTGGGAGCTAGATTCAAGTTTTTTTTCCTGGTATTTTGAAGGCAAACCCATCTTGTTCTCATCTGTCCCTTAGGACTGATCATTTCCCATTACATATTTGGAAGAGGTAAAGCAGCCAACTCCCACCCTCTGGATGCTGGAGGCGGCTTCGGCAGCACTCCCAAATTCCCGAGCTTGGGAATAGGCGACAGGGTTGCCCAGAGGCCTCTGTTCCAATAATCCCTTAATGTGGTTTCTTGTTGCATATTCTGGGGATATTATAATTTTTCTGAGTAATCTTTAAGCGCAGGAGAGGATTCAGAGTAAGGAGAAAAAAACCAGCTACGATGACAACATGTTAGTCCCTAAAACAGTTAATTTAAATGGGAAATCTGGTAAGGATGACAATTATGTTGATGGTATTGAAGTCATCAGCCATAATTGTTTCTTAATTAATGACATGAAGTTATAAAGCATCTTAGATGGAACCTTCTCTTAAGTCTGGGAAAGCTGAATTGAGAAAGTAGAATTAAGAGTTAGACCACAAACGTGGGCTTAAAAGCAAGGAGAACACAAGGAAAGTATTTTTTTCTTATTTCTGTGCATATAGCACTCAAATCTTAGGGAAAGAGGAACTCACCTTCTTATAACAGATCAAGTCACATATCTATTACAAAAAAGTGCATTCCAAATTAATGAAATGTTTTCCTGTAACCTCATTTAAATGTGTCTTACTCTTTAGCAGATGCCTGGGGGATTTTATCCCCCTATGGCACGTCACAGGAGACTGGCTGCTCATAAGTCAAGGGAAAGAGAATATCTCCACAGAACTGGAAAGCTACTCAAGTAGCCTGTGCTTCCATGCCATAAGGACAACAGCATACCTGTAGGTGGAAGCTACATAGCACCTCCGTCACAAAGCAGATGGCCACTTACTCTTGATTCAGTATAGCAAAAGGGTTGAAAAAACATGGAATGAGGTCAGTAAGCTTGATAATGTCTGTGAACCCACTAAGGGTGGTTGAACTTTCTTCATCCATAGGATTCTGTCTGATTTTTAGAAAATCTTAAAATTTTAACAAAATCTATAATGACAAGTGATTCCCAAACCTGCTATGCCTCTATCAGTGAATGGATAATTAAAAGCACTGCTGGATAGCAGACTTCTTACTGCCCACATTGATAAAACAAGGTGCAACCCAGCTTTTGTGTGATTTTGAAGTGATTTTCTGAGAGTTCTATAAAGGCCAGAGAGCATCATACGGACTTTCAGAAGAGCAGAACACTAGGGACAGATCTTCCACTAACACAAATCATCACAAAGTGCAACGGCAGTTATTCTGACAAGCTGACTCTGTCTTTTCTCTAGGCAAAAACGTGGTAAGCAACCCTTCCTTAAAAGCCTGATAGTTTATGTGCTTTGAGGTGGAAGCTTAAAAAACAAAAATACAAAAAGCTCTGTTTGTGGGAGGAGGAATCCTTGTATTGCATTTTATATTCAAGGAACAAAAACCTCAAATCCACTTGGCTATATTTATTCTAAGTACGTCACTTTTACCCAGGACAAGCAGTTTCTTCCACACTTTATATCATCTTTAACTCATTGTTTCTCATCAAATGACATGGTGATATGAACTTCCTGAGATAACAGTTTTCTATTTCTAAGCAGTAAAAATATTATCAGATGCTACTTGGAATTCAAATTTGCAAGAATGGAAGAAAATTCCTCCACACAAATATCAAACGTACTTATTTTGGTCAATGTTATGTTATACAAAGAAGGAATAACTGGAAACAGTCCTTATCCAGAGTTGTCCAGTCACTCCTTATGACCCTCAGACATGCAACGGTCTGGAAGAGAGATGCTGAGCATTAAACAAGCCTTTTTCTGGCAGGATGCATACCACAACATCCTATAACTGATTATTTGCTACACAATAACACGTGAACAAAACACTAAGGCTTGGAAAACGAGAGGACACCAGAATTCAGGCTGCTTGTACAACTTCCATTTGACTACCTTGAAGTTTTTAAGTACATTTTCCCATCTTCTTTCATCAGCAAGGTTCCTTTATATTTTAGTGCAAATGGACAGTAGTTGTTGAATGACAGCCTATTCCAAACTCCACTGTTAGGGGTGTGTGAGCCCAGGGCACACTGTTCAAATACTGCTGAAAAGCCAGAACCGTTATAATTCTTCAGGGGTGCTCTTATTGAGGGTTGTTTGAATGATAAGGAAGTGCACCACCAGCAATAATTGACAGGGTGAATCTTAAGTCCACTTTTACAGATAAGAAATAAATAGCAGGTAAAAAGCAACCCTGCCACAGATCCAGGTTTGTATTTACCAGAGTATCTAGCACTACATAGTACACTCACTCAAATATTACTTGTAATGGTTTGCATTGACTTCCATCACAGGTAGAAATGTGGAACCGATTTACTTGTCCACTCTTGAAATGACATCACCAGTCTCCAAGTTAACTTTGTTGCTGATGAAACCATCCTTTACCTCCCCAAATTCTCTCTTCCATTTCACAGACTCCTTCCCACCTCTGCAAACCAATGAGCCAGCTTCAAGCTCCCATCAGTGCAAACTTTCTCCCTCCTCTGTACATCTTGTACTCCCCAGCATCCCTCCCGCATCTTGACAGAACTTCAGCAATAAACCCAGACCACCAACCCAGAAGAAAATTCTCCAGATTTTTAGGTTGGTTGTGGGTGGTTCAGTAACTGCAGCTGGGAAGAGTTCCCCAGCTCAGTAACTCCAAGCGATGACCAGACAAATGCACAGATGTGCAGCACCAGGGCCACGTTGTCTCCCAGTTGCTGCAGGATGTGTGGATTTTGCTTCAAGCAGTAGCTGCTACTGTTAGCTCCTTTTCAGGTGATAGGTACTTGTTTTTAACCATCAGGTGTCCTATGAACAGCCACAATATCGATGGAGAAACATGAGAATGGAGAGGAAATCACCATCCCAACTGGCCTATGTATGATGGGAAGCCAATTATTTAAGTATTACTTAAATATACCATCAAAGGACTCAGACCTATCCAAAATCCATCAGAATCCACAATGATGCCCCACTCCTACTGATAAGGGAAGGACTGGGGGGGATGAAGGCCACACATAGATATTATAGTGACTGAAAGGTAAATACTCAAGGAATGTACATAGGCAATATGAATTATGGGCAGAACCAGAGAGCTCCCACCCAAAGAGGACATTAGGGTTCCAATCTGAATATGTCAATAAGTCAAGAGATTTATGCATTAAGGACCAAAAAGTATTATGTGACTGCACTGGCATTTATCAGCTAGTAGGCACATCAAAGCACCTGAAAGAAAACAAAGAATACGAATGGTCGGTTTGGCATTGTAAGTAGTTCTGCTATTCTGCAAAATACAGACAGCTTCGGTGGCACAAACCGATGCATACGGACGTTTTCCCACTGGATAATGACAAAACCTGAAGCAAAAGCTACCAGAAAATGTCTGGGCTCACTTGGCCTTGCAATTATTTTCTCTGCCTCTTGTTCATCTCATGGCTGCCACTTTTGGTATGTGTGTTGAAAGCATAACTGACTCATAAATGTCAGTGCAAACTTTAACCTATAAAGCCAAGCATTAGAATTTCATGGCAGTGGTGTAGAAGACAGCAGGGTAGTGCACTTAGAATAGGATGGAGCAGAAACAGCACTCGGGATCATCACAGAGGAATTCAGTGAGGTTTGGAAAGTCCTGTTTAACAAACAGGCAAGACAGTGCCATGGTGTATCCTAGATGTGCCATTACTACTGCCTGACCCCTATTAAGTTCCTGCATTTCAAGAGGAAATGACAATGCATCCTTGCATACTGCCCCTAGCACCTTCTCCTCTGGCTTCTCAGCCAGACTGTTCCCCAAAACGCTGCCAGCAACAGTGGAGGGCTGCTCCTCACACCCTGTCTAGCTCCTGCTATTATTTAATGCTTGTTAAACATATTCACAAAAGCCCAGGATAAAGAACAGATGAGCAAGCAGCAGGCTGGGCAGCAGAAGTGATGCTTCAAGTTATTTCCTTCCACAGGAATGCCTTGCGCAAGCACTGGAGCCCCACGGAGCGATGGATGCCACACACCAGGAGCGCTGCTGTCTTCTGAGTGTGGGGTTTCTTGGAGGCACTGCCACACGTAGCACAGAAAAAATCACATCTAACCTCCCTCTGTTGTTGCTTCCTAAATGAAGGCAGGCAAGCTCCTGCTCTGTGGGTTACTGCCACTGACGGTTTGAAATCCCCGCTGTCAGAGTCCCAGAGTCACCTTAGCAGGGCCTGCCACCATTTCTCGTCAACTCTGAGCTTCACCCACTTTCTGCTGCCCAGATGGAGGTAGAGGAGGCTGGAAGACTGGAGGAAGAGCAGGAAGAAACAGCCAGGGTTACAAGACAAGAAGAAATAATGCACATACCTGTAGGATCATCCCACTGAAGACCATCATAACAAATTAAAATCAAGGCAGCTGTGAAGGATAGAAAGGTAATCTTATTTCTCAAAGTGCCTAAGTTTGAGGGCCAGTTGTCTGAGCTGATCTCACCTTTTTTTCCCACAGGCTTTGTCCTGCCTCCTAGCATCTATTTACTCTGAATTCACCTTCACCTAAGCCAGCTTCTCCCTCTTCAGACATCCATGCTCTGGCAAAGGTCCCTGTCTCTCACCCAGCACCCTTGTGTCCAGAGAACGTCACAAAGCACACATCATGACCTGCAGCCACATTAGTTGCGCTTGCTTCATTCCTTTCAGAGGCTGAGAAATTGCCCCAGATTTGGGAACAACAACAAGCACACACTCCGGGCACCACAGCAACCCTGCTGCAAAATTTAGAGCATTTTATCAGAAACAGAGCAGCCAGGTACTGTGGCTGCAGGATCGTGGCTCCGCTTCGTTTCAAACCCAGTGAAACCAACATCCCTCTCCATCTCCCACTCAGGCATGCCACCACAATTTTTGCTGGAACTTTTTTTTGTTCTTTTTAATTCACCCTGAGGTAAAAACTCACTATGGAATGGAAAATTTCAGCTCAGGCAAATTTAAACTGTGGTAAAATTACACGCTGATGGGAACCGGATCTGAACTAGGGGGTGCTGGACAAGTCTAACTAAACACAGCACCAGCAGCTCCACCTCTAAAGCATATTTTGACCCGCTATGTAATTAGACACAACTTCACAAACAGGAATTATGTAAACCACTCTGCATATATTATTTTCAATAACCACAGCCACTCACTGGATACATCTTTCCATTCACATGGATGCAATTAAAGAATCAGCACTCAAACTCTTAGGGATAACCAGAAAAGAAATGCATAAGCCAAGAGTACTGTGAGCAAACTCTGACTTTACTTCATTCAGACGGGCATCACAAACCTGCCTAACTCCTTCAGCTACTCTAAATGTCTTTAATGCAGGCTGTTGCCCTAAAATTTCTTTACCCCCCCAACCCTGCACCTTTATCTCACCTGTATTTTTCTTGAGAGCAAAATCTGTAATCTGGTGCAAAAACCTTACCTTTTCTAAACAGCCTGTGTAGAGCAAAAAGTAACATTGCCATGCAAAACCATGTCATAACTACATAACAAAAGAAAAAAAAAAAGAAGAGGAAGCTGAGTAATGCAGTGAGATTGCACTGCTCCCCTGCCTGGGAGATTCATAAACTTGCCTATAAAGGCTATGAACCGCTGTTTTCCAAGATACAACTCCCTTGTACGGCTTGGATTATTTTTCCATGTCAGATGCACTTTTAACAGAGTAAGACAAGCACTACAGGTTCTTAATATACTCTTTTAACACCACAGCAGTTTATAAGCTATTTCCCTCAACATGTGGTTATATATTTTTTTTTAGCAAGCCCAAGTGAAGAACAACCTTTTGGTGACAGTTTGTACAGCACAATGAAGTCCTGGAATATTAAGTATTATCATTTGGCAGTATGGATGGTGATTACAACACAGCCCAAAGATATATATTTCACCTCTAGATCTGCCACCACTGGGCAGCATGGAATAAAGTCTGTTTCTAGCAAACTCTCCAAGGGTTTGTGTCGTGAATAGTAAAAGGGATGGTACAGTATACTCCTCTCCTCACTCTGCTGAAGTCATTCCCTAATTTCTCATCACATTTCACAGATAATTCCACATGCCTTTCACAAAAAAAACCAAAAAAACCCAACTAAAACAAGAGAAATGCTTGGTTCTTTCAAAATGTATTTTCACAGCGGCTGGAATGGCCCCTTTTCAGAGCCTTGCTATGCAATAATCCAAGATTAGGAGCCTAGAATTAAAAATAGCATCCAGAGATGGCAGTATAGTATACTGCTGTCCTACAAGCCTACTAATTTGGAAAATCCTAAGCTTTTTTTGCATTTTTCAAGGTAATTTGTAAATACAACACAACAGTGCCTTACAATGATGATTCCCATCAGTTCAATGAAATCACAAAACTAGTGGCAAACGGCAAAGTATACATTAAAAAAGTTATGTCTTCTGCACATTTACAGATGAGAAAAGAATATCTTTAGACCAAGAAAGAAGAAAAAAGCTTATATATCAGAGGAAAATAATCTAAACTTCAATCACATCTAAAGCTCTGTTAGCGAGTTTGTCGTATGATCCTTTTGAATTTCTTGTACACTCAGCAACTCAATCTGATAGTAAACATCAAACCGGGAAGGGAGCTTTTGAAAATCCAGGCTCAGCTGATACAACTCTTTTAAGTCAAGTTCAAAGTAAATTTTGAAGATGAGATAGCGTACTACACCTGAGTGTTTATGACATTCAGTAGGAGAAATATGCAGCTCCACGCTGCAGTGTACCCTGGATACACCTTCTTAACTCCCATCTTCTCTGCTTTGCCCCTTCCCTCCAAAATTAACAAAGCAAAATTAATAGAGCTAAGTAACTCATGAGACGTTTAAAACAACAGTAAAGGAGTTTTACTTTGGCATGTTAGAGTAAGCAATATGCAACACAAAAATCAAGGTAATCCTCTCCCATCCTGCTGATCAGCATTTTACACTCACTGGAGACTCTACAAAGCCCCACACATTTTCCTCATACGGAAACAGTGCAACTCCCATGTGAGCTCTGTGCTTTCATCTAAGAGCAAAACCTATTTCACCTTGTTTGCGTTTAACAAATACTGCAAACTGTTACCCTGCAGGCCACTATCCATCTTCTTAAGAGCATATAAACATTGGAACTCTTAAAGAGATACGACTTAAGATATTCCTCCTAAAATAACACTCTGTTCCGATTTTGCTGCTGATGGTAAAACTTTCATGAGTGTCAGTCTGCACAAGAGAATTAGCAGAGCATTCAGCAGAAAGTCAGCTTGTTTGCCAGCACTTGCTATCTATCGTAAGTAACTTAGACTGTGTGAGCTGCAATAGAAAATGTCACCTACAGATGTTTGTTTTTTTTTTACTGGAAAACTGAAATAGAAGGTGAAAGTCACCTGTGCTGTGACACTGCAACATACTATTAATAAGTAATGACTGGCACCAAATCTGCCTTATCACTACACACCAATGAAAGAAAAGTCATTCTAACAATTTTCCCCAAACCACGAGAAATACTCCAACAGCTACTTGTAAATTTTCCACAGGATGACAGTCAATATTATGGGAGATCATCTACTTTCATACCCTCCGAGTGAAAAAGCAACTCTGAAACAGCCAAGTCTCTGCCCTTCTCCGAGAAGCCAGTCAAAGCCTGTCTAGGGAAGGATGAGGGCAGCTGCATCCCAGTGGAGGATGCTGGGTTTTATCTAAATGCCTTGCACAGAGCTTCCCAAGCCCTGCAGCCACCCCAAGGACAGCAGGGCTTGAACCCAAAGTCTTGGGCACTGGAACTGGCACTACTAGAAGAGGGAAGGGAGGAAAGTTACAGCACCGGTCTCTGTTTCCTGGCTCTTTCTCATGCCAGAGGAGATCTCCAGAAAGCAGCACATCTAACAGAGCAAAACAACTTTCTCAAAGCAGTATACATTTAAGCTACATTCATTTCAGCAGAAACAGGACAAAAGGAAAAGATCTGGTAATTAACAAAAATCCTGTTCACAGGACTACAGATGACTTTCAAATGAGTAACCAGTATATTCTCTCTCAATGTTTCAACATCCGTTTGACTGCATTTTGAGTCAACACAGAGGACAGGGATCTAGTCCAGGATCTGGATCTCTTTATGTCTAAATTCTATTAAAAAAAAAAAAAACAGAAGAAAAAAGATATTCTACCTTAACCATCTGTGAGCTTTTATAGAAAAACTGGAGCATACTTGTACCTTCACAAATTCTGTCCAGTCGCTGCCGCTTGACTTTGTGTTTATCCACAAGTGCCATTCTTGACGGTATTTCACAATTTTCTGATTCAAAAAGCAAAGCAGTCCCCCAGGAACTTAGGAAAATTCACAGGAATCAGCATGTATACCGCCGTTGTCGATCCTGCAGAGAAAGAAAGGATTCATTAGGATTTCCAGCACACCAGGTGAGACCCATCTGTCCCCAATATCAGAGCAAGTTCCTGGAAGGACAGCTGTGAGTTTAGTGCTTCCATGCTCAGCATCTCATCAGTCACACATCTTATACTGCAAGTCAAACTTATTGCCCCTTATCTTCCCTGCAATCAGAAAAAACAGCATTTTACACAAGAACTGAAGCGCTGTATGGCCTTTCCAGTTTCGTTTCTGTCTTAAAAATCTATTCCTAGCAGATAAAACCCATTAAGCTATTTTGTAGGCTCACAGACTCTGAAAGATTATGATAGAGTATATAAACAAGTAGCTCTTGCTTTCCTAGTACTTTCACAAACGTACACAAGAGACAAGCCACTTTCATGTCTTGTTTGATCCTTACACTGTAAAAGTCATCAATGGACCTTGAATTTGCAACTAGACCTCAATACTTATTCCAGCTGTCACTGCAGCTTGTCCCCACCTTCATATTTGAAGGCTAACATTAAACTTTGGGTGCCAGAGCTGTGATTCCTAGCACACCAACTTCTAAATGCTGATGAAATAAAGCAATCCATAAAGTGGTGTGTGTGGCTGATTTGTAAGAATTGCTCTACAAAGGGACAACAGCCACACTTTGATGACACAGACCTCTTGGGTCTGATGCTTTTGTTCCCACAGAGAGCCAAAAGTTCATTTAATCCCTGAAAGCTCCAACCTAACCTCAAGCTGCAGACCCTGTGTGGCACTTCTACTCAACAGCTTTGTTGTAAAATCCAGGTAGGAGTTTTTCAAAGCAAGTTCCACAACAGTATTCATGAATCAAGACATACAAGAAAAGACCTCATGCTGACATCTGAATACAACCAATTCAGTACTACACGCACTAATTTTTTACTGAGCTATGCTATGCTGCCCATGATTCAATATCCTTTTTTACACTTTAACGTGAAGACAGATGACTCTGATAAGAGCTAAAAACCTTCTTTGCGAGGGATCCTCCTCAAGAGGCTCCTCCATCAGCTATTCACCACCCTTTAAAGCCCACTTAAATGCATCAAAAGAGCAGAATTAGTTGAAAGCTGTGATTTCTAGAAACACCACATTTCTGAAGGCCCTGCAAGGCCAGAAGGCAAAGAGGGAGACAGGCACAAGCAGAAGCACAACTAGAAATACTCTTCTGAGTGGCCACCTCTTTCACGCCACGAAGTCTCAACCACTTTGTCTACAAAATACTAGAAAAGGTTAAAAAATCAAATAAATTCTGAAAAGCCATGCATAACCACAAACTTAGTACCAGTTATACAAACTGCCCCCAGAAAAGCTCCTCTGTGGCAGGTGAATTTTCACACTGCATTATTTGCAAACCAGACTTTCATAACAAACTACAAACCCACTGGATTCACATAACACGGGGCACACGAGAACAAGACACTGAGAAACAGGTGAATCCAGGCTGATGTCCAAAGTTGACTTGGGCAACGTCTGTAACCTTAAATTCTGCTTCCCCTTCTGCAGAGCAGTGATAGCGACATTTAACTCATCCTCTCAAAACACTTCAGGTTCTTCACATTCACAAAATCCAGTCAGGTGTTTCTACCTTGCATTTTATTCCTCTATGGTAGCATATAGCTGTCCTAAAACCATGCCAGGAAACAATAAATTCCCAGAAAACACAGTTAACAAATGCAATAGGCTAGGCTGAGCATGCAAGAGGTAAGTGCTCTAACCAAGCCACTGCATACCGAGATCACAATTTCATGGAGATTATTGTTATTATTATAAATGGTTATCAATTATGCATCACATTGATGGTTAATTTATAAAAGGAAAAGGGTTGTGTTGGTACAACTGAATTCTGACTAAGGGAAGACAGGCGATTTCCTGGTAGTTAATGGCCAATTTCCCAGCAGCAGAACTGCAGCATAATCTCTGAGATTTATAGCAATAATTAATTGATTTTTTTTTCAACATAGGGATGCTAAAGAGCATGATTCCCACTGACATTAATAATTAATGCAACATTCTGAAAGAAGCAGGAAACTTTCATTCCAGAGGCAGAAGCTTACTACAGTCAAAATATTTCTTGCAACAAAAATTAAACCATTAGTGTAGCTAAAGCCAGAGCACCTAACAGCATTTCTATTAGCAACATTTACAAGTATACGCATGAATTCTTAGATCCCACCCCACTTTCAGGGAAGAATACCAGCTTAATAGAAGTCTCATTAGAAGAGAAAAAGTTAGTATTTTGTTCTGAAAATGCTCAAACGGTTCATGATGTTGGGGCCGCAACTCTTTTTCCCAAACAAAATCAATATGCAAAGTGTATTTAATTCTGAGAGAGTGCATTCTCTGATGGACGAATGCTTCTATTAAAGTTCTTTTCTCCTACCATCTCAATTCCCTGCATTCCTCCCTTGAGGAAAGCTTTCTAGAAGAGAAACTAATACCAATCAGAGAAATTACTGCTGATATTAACAGAGCCCCACACCACTTAATGTAATGCCTATGAATGAACTCCTTGCTAATGATGTTAACTATTCTGTCTTTGTTTGACCAGTGTCCATGATGATATCAACCAGCAATAAAACCCCAGGTCAGAAGATCTATTAAAAATGTGGCAGGAGCTGCTGAGCAGGATCTGGCAGGGATGGGTAAAATGGAGAAAAGCAGATGTCCAGGACACAGAAACAAGCAGATATTCCCCAGCCTTCATATGAAGCTGTAATTAAGAAAGCAGTTCTTCCATTTGTGGGTTGAAGGACACAATTAGTTGCGCACCCAACTTCAATCTGTCCTCAATGATTTCTGCATCCAACCCAATCTCAAAACAATCACAAGGCTAAATGTTCCCCACAATAAACACAATCGAAAGAAAGAAAAATCATGGCCAGCAATTAAAATACAGGAAAACCTCGTATAAGGAAATTTGCGAGAGAGAGGTGCACACAAAAATTGCACTTCATCTTCAGCAAGATTAGGAAACAAGTGAAGTGATTTACATACAGTAATTGCACGGCCGCGTTAGCCTCCAACAGTGTCTTTCAAAATGTAAATTTTCTTGAAACCCCTTGGACATGACGATAGCCCAGCAGTTATTTATTTATTAATGAAAGAGCATACTTAAATACAATGTTTTAGGAAAAAACCAATCCTGATGTAACAAATTTAAATAGGCTTCTAATATTGCCCATCAAATACCACAATCCTTGAGCCAGAAAATTACAGCAGAGAAAGCTGTATTAGGGCATATTTTTCCTGCTTTTGATGGAAGATGAAAAGAAAGAAAAACTGATTTTCCAAAATAAAACGTGCTGTTAGACAAAAATAAGAGAAAGGTGACTTCATGAAGAATGTGTTGTCTTCTAAGCTCTCTCTCAGCTAGCATTGGTTTATCTTTTTTTTTCATTACACACATCAGTAGCACAGAACCACAAACATGGGCAACACCTGTTTCAGAGTATCCATGGCAGACATCACCATCTAACCGCAGCGGCTTCCCAGTGCTCTATACAAAACTGTGTTTCATGCGTTCCCTCCATGTCCACGGCCCCAGGGGAGTGGAACAGCATTCCCTACACCCCATTTGGTGATGCATCAAAGCCAATCCAAGCACACAGCTCCACTGCAGCACTGCAGGCTTTGGTAAGGATTATGAAACAGCACCTGTGAGTCCTGCCCGAAACACAGCTCATCAACTAGGATGCAATGAAACCACGATTGCTGCTTTTTGAGGTGTGAATGAACAAGTGGCAAGAACGTACCATTTCTGCCAAAGAATAGACGGTTGTAGATTAAGCAGGACTCCTCTTTAACTTCAAATACAAGCATCTTTCTAAAGAATGAAAAAAACATGCAAACGCTCCCAGACCCTTACTGGAGTCAGCAACCTGTTGCTCATAATTTCTCACCACATTTTCTACGCTCTATGAAAAATGGCATCAACAAAATGAAGACTCCCTACTAGAGAAACTCAATGCTTGATAAACTGCAAAAGCTCCCATTTCCAAACAGCAAGGGAAAATTTTCGTCCCTCCTCACATCTAAACTGGGTTCCCATGTGTACAACTTCTTATTTAAACAAGGGAAAATCCAGTCCAAAGATTTCAATGATACCATTGGACATTTCCTAGGCTCTCAGGAATGGAGAGGCTGCCAAAGGTTCTGTACTTCTGATTATTGCAGGACATCAGTACTCTCAGCTGGAAACAGACCAGTATGCCCAAACAGTACGTAGTCATAAAGTTAGCATCCGCTCGTGCCTACTTTGCGTTTAGGTCCAGTCTTCCAAAGCATGATCACACTTGAACTGATATTTCAATACAATAAATATCAAAGCTGTGAACTGTTCAAGCTCTGTGTTAGCATCACCGGGTGTTAACTATTTTGAACTAGCTAGACATTTTCATGCCTGATCATTTGAGACGTTGGCAGCTGCTGTGGGGAGGGCAGGAAGGGCTGAGAAGCAGAGTTCAGTGCAAGAAAGGAAAAATGGAGAAAAGAAAGAAGGAGACACACAGAGATAATGACAGGGGAGGGACGCGGACAAAGGAAACAGTACAATGCAGGAGGAACACTCTGTGAACACTGTGTCATCCTTCCTCCCTACACCAGTGGCACATCCTTAAGTGGGATGCCCTGCTCAGTCCCCATCACCTTCCCCTCTCTCCAAAGCCTTGGCATGACTGCAAGGGAGGCGGGAAGCACATGGAAGGGAAGGGACAGACAACACGATCCTTCTTCAGATCCTTTTTTTGGATGTTTTCTTTTAAACAACAATGAAGTGACACGGGGAACTCAGTGCCAAGACACCATTAAGCTCAATAGCCCAGCAGGAACCAAAAATGGATTAAACAGTTATATAGGTAGTAAGAACATAGATTTTCATTAGCCAAAATGAAAAACAGAGTACATTTCTTTTAAATGCCTGAGGGATGGAAACCCTTACACCTGGGAACAGGAACCACACAGTTTCTGTGTGGCCAGTGTTTGGACTTGTCCTGCCCAATTAAACACTTTCAGCCATTGCACAGCAAAAAGGATACTGGGGCAAAACCAAAAAAAGGCTTTTTCTCTCAGTTTCTGGGATAACTACCTTGGCTGTAAAACAAATCTCAATGCCAGGCTCCTAGCAGCCTGCATCCCCCCCCCCCGCCCCAGACGTTCAGCACCTTCATAACAGCGAGGGCAGAGATCTTGCTATGAAACTATTGTTAATTGGGTTTAATGCTTTTACTACTTATTAGTATGATTTTGCTGCCGCAGAACATTCAGTGATGTTTTGCATTAAGGCCTCTCTGTGGGAATGACTGGATGACGCCATGGGTGGCAGTAAGCATTATTTGTCTAGCTGACTCGCTTGTTTTCTGCCGAGAAACCTAATGACCAAAGCCTTGCTCCTGCACTGCCCACCCGGTGCCTTCCCCTGAAAACCGCTGAGGAAAGTGCATTCACTGGGTACCACAGCGCAGCAGGTTAAACGGGCTTCGTGGAGAGCCGGCACTCCCACGTCAGCACCTGCTGATGGCAAATAAAGAGCTCTTCTGCTCTTCAGTGTACAGAAAAGGAGACTAGCATGCCGTAGGAGTCTTGCACCGAAGAACTGGTAACAGTTTTGAGGAACTTGCTATTATATGAGTGAACAAAATGTACCATAACAGCATATGAGCCTGCACATCTGTTGCTAAATTAAACATGCTACATAATGATGCAGACCACATCTTAAAACATTATGCAACAAGATACAGACCGTGCTAAAATAACCAGGCTACAAAGATGACTCAGAGGGCCTGATCCTGCCTTCCTTTCAGTCCTTCAAAGTCATGACGAGAACCCCTCACCAGTTCTATTCCCTCCAAGATACTTGTTGACTCAGTAAAAGAAGAATCACAATTATATACGTATATATGGAAAAAAAGACATATTGGTTTGTGGCATTTTCCTTCCTCCCTATCATACTGATGCATAAGGCATGAGAGAGGGTTTTGTTGGGATATGGATTTCTTTTAAAATTTCTTTAAGAATCCCATTTCAGGTAACAAACTGCGCATCATACGGGGTTCTCAGTAGCCAGAAAGATGTTATGAAGACCTACTGAAATGACAATATTCACACTGCCACAGTAGCTGTGGTACAAAAGAGAAGGGGGTGAGATACCTATTTTATTTTTCAACTTTTCTCCCCCCAATTTTATTTGCCAGCATTAGTGACTAGTTCTTGGCTTTGAGAACAGAAGATTCAGGCATGCTCCCTTGTCAGGTAGTAACAACCCTCTGCAGATCCTCCCTGAGCTTTGAAGTAAAACTGGGAAATAGCAGAAATGGCACTCCTTTCATTCCTAAAGCTAAAATACAAACAAGCTATCCAAACAGAGAGCAAGAAAATCACTTTAAAGAAAATAACTGTCATCTCGCTCTCTGGCATCAGAAATGAGGCCGGTTGATGCTCTGCTTACTCTGCACCAACAGCCTTCTGGGGCTTGGTGGTGGGCAAAATGATAACCAGGAGCCGAACCCAAATTATCCACTAAGCTTCTAGAGTGCCTAATCCATCTGCTAATTAATCATAGGCTTCCTTCAGCCTCTCTTATCTTGTTTTTTTAAGTATCTGATGCTGATAATGCACACACTGATACAGCAGGAGCACATAACTGGGTGGGAAACTACCCTGAATATTTCAAATAAAACAAGAGGAAATGATACATGAGCAATCTTACAGACTGCCCTACTGAAAAATAAAATTTCCTTCTACTTTTAGCAGAGTACTTTAAAGTACTTGTTATTTATTTTCACTGGCCGCAAAGACTAATGGTGGAGCAAGGTGAACCTTCACTGTTGCACATATGGATAATCAGAAGCTTTCCTCTACTCAAACTATTATTTGCTCCTGTACCAAAACCAGCACAGCCAGCTTAGAAACACCAAGAAAAATGTCCATTTGCTGGTTTGTGGGATGAGCTATGCAGCTACTTGGCCATTAGAGGGCATTTTATACTGCAGAGTGAAGTGCTGGCACACAGCTTGTGAACAGCATCACTAACCCTCATCTGGTGGAGCTCCTGGAGAACAGTTTCTGTCTACTCTCTTTTAGTAATAACCACTTTTCAACCTTTCCGTATGCTGTATATTAGATGAAGCAAGCAAGATCAAGGACAAGAGGAAAAGAAGATTAAATAGCCGTGAAAAAATATTATAGAAACACTTTGGTGCACTGCTATTGTTGCTTCCAAGGTTTGGCTTTGTTCAGTTTACTTCTTCGCCCTCAGTAACTTCAACACAGCAAACTTTATCCTTTCTAACTCTCAAAACCAGCAGCTTATGTTTTAAGTTTTGAAAATTATTAACCGAGAAAAACTGTAAATTGTGCCATTGCATTACTACCTGTCTGCAGAGCTAGAGAGGAGAGCTCATGCATCTACAGAAGTGAACAAAGGCAAATCCAGCTTCCTTAATGCCAAGAGTTTGGATGTGGTCTCTTACCTTCAGATGTCTCCTTCTACTATACTGCTAAATGTGAACTTTAAACTGTTTTCAGCCTCTGCTGACTAGGAAACCACACAAAGCCACCCACTTCCCTGTGTTGGTGGTTTTCCTCTCTCCACTTAAATACAAATCAAATTAGGAAAGAGATAGATATCTCGCTATACATCTCCAAATATACGTATGTTTGTAATCAGGGTGGCCAAACTTCCTGAGTATGAGCTGCATACCAAAATCTTCATGTGGCCGAGAGCCACATCCTCCCAAACCTCCATACCCTCCTCCCACCACACATTCACACACCACCCCCACAGCCCAAGCCTTGCATTTCTCCCATCCCGACTCTGTGCTGCCAATTCGCCAAGCCTACTCCCCTCATCAGTCTCTGGCTCAAAGTGCAGAGCTGGCAGAGGTGGTGACTGTACATGTCGCAGCTCACTACAGCAGCACCTAGTACTCCTGCCTTGTGGGATTTTTATAAACATCTGTACGTAGTATATACTTCCACAATACTCACAAGCTTGCTCTTGAATTCCTCCTGAGCAGAAACTTCAAAACAGCAAGCACAGCAAGGGCAAGACTACCGAAAGAACCCTGGATATCAGCACCTATAGGTGCCCAAGTTAAAGGACCTATACTAAAATTCTTGCAAGTTCTTGGCTCTGTATTGCTGCTAAATAAAAGAAATAATAAAAGAAGCAACTAGATGGGTGTATTCTTACAAGAAAACCCATGGGACACGCAGGGAGTACAGTGCTTCCTTCCTCTGTGCCATCTCCGCCTGTCTGTCTGTCCAGAAAGGTGCTCCACTACCACAGTGGCACGTCGTACCCTAAGTTGCAACCAGATGCTGCTGTATCAGTGGGTTGATGTACGACAAGAACACGATGGCACCTTTGTCTCAGCCAGCACAGTCCAAGCAGACTTACAGGACATACAACTGAAGTATCTCTAAGTCTGGAATACTACCCTTCATTCCTAATTTCTTGATTTAATCAGGATCAGACAATTAAATCTTACAAGAGGACCCAAGTGGCTCCAGCAATAAGCAGCAACACGGAACGCTCGCCTTGAGCCCTTGTCCCACAGTGACCAAACACTACGGTAGGACAATGTCTACATATTGGTGGCCTCAGCCCAGTTCCTTAGGGGACACACATCCCTATCTCAGGCAAGATCACAGCAGTGGACACCTGCCCAAACCTTCATACCCCAAGAGAGGGACAGAGGAATAGCTGTAGGGACTGCTTTGTAGAGGACTCAACTCCACTCGGGGCGGACCTAGCTCACCTGAAGATAAGGGGGTCCAGCAGACCAAGAGACTCCCCTGTACAGAACAAATTTCTGCGTTTCTCAGTATATCATAGACATCTCAAGTTTTTTTTCTGTCACATCTCCCAGAGCCTATCCCGGGAGCTCTGCCTGGACTGGGAAAAGTGAAAAGGAGAATTGACTCTCTTCTGCCTCCAGGAAATCTTTGGAGTTATAATTTGCCCTTATCATACTGCTTATATTTACAAGTCACTCTTACATAAAAAGTCCTCATCTGCATTGACTTATTTAGAAACATGAAATAAAATAGCCTGAAGCTATTCATGTTGCTTAACGCACTATTTTTTTTATGTAGATGATGCTCTGTGTAAAGGCATATTCAAAGGGGAAAACTGTTTTGTTTGTAACACTTATTACTATCACCAAAGAAAATATGTTCTAACAAGTCTCCATAGAGGGAAACACATGTAATACCTTTAACAGCTCAGCCAATTCATCTTTTGCTGCCCAACTGCTGGCAAAGTCTCAAATGGAAAGTCTGAGAATGGAAATGTGGAAAATCCTGTTTCTTGTGGTCTGAGATCTGTTCACGCTGTACAATCTCTTTCCATCAGAGTGAGTCCTGTTTGTTTTCAACACATAGCAGCATTACTCCAAAAAAAAAAAAAAAAAAAAAAAAGAGTTCAAGAGTTCAAGGCTAAGTCTCCATTCAGCCGAATATCCACAATGCAAACCGGTCTCTCCGTCCTGTGCTGAAGGCATTCCTTTCCCCACCACCTACCTACAAAAGGGCCTTCTCTGAGGGAAACAAGAAAGGAAGGAAGGAGCAGGATGCTAAGAACGGTGGAGAGAAGAATGCAGTCAGGTGTTGTGGTGTCAAGGACCAAGGAGGGCTGGGATCAAGAAAGGGGCCAGGGATGAGGATGGATGGTGGCTTTTGGAATAAGCAAGGGGATGTGGAGCTTGAGGGGACACTCCTGCCCTTGGGGCTTTCCTCATACAAAACTCATGCTCCAGACAACATTGAGCCTCACAGGCTCAGTCAAAAGCACAGTCAGAATGGAAATGTGCGAGCGTTCCCATGAAGTCCCGCAGGAAAGCACTCATCAGGATGCAGGGTGGGGCAGCTCTCAGCTAGCTCATCCACCAAACACTGCCTCCTCCCTGCTCCTCCATCCCCATCCCTCCCTCCACATCTCGCCTTTGCCTCATGCGTGAAAGGAGAGGGAAGGAGGAAGCCAAGTGAGCAGACAGAGGTTTAGATAACAGTAATAAACAAGATGAAATAATTCTCCCACCACTAACCTTTAGCGGTAAGTCAGAGTATCCTCTGCAACCACCACAGGCTTGCATAATCTACACATCTTTCTTATGAGCCTTGCCAGCTTGCTGTAGCAAGGCTATTTTGGGATTTAACAACATTCAGGTTATTGACCTAAATTTATACAGGCTCATCTGGAGCCATAACGGTCCATTGTGTGACCAGGCCTGTTTGGAGCCTTAATACACAGATTATTGATGCAATGAACTGTGACGGCTCCTATAGAGCTGTTATGGTTTATTGTAGCAGCACCTACTCGGGTCCCTTTAATGCGCGGATCGGTGACACAATAGACAGAAATGGCCACTACTAGGGAATGCATTATCCCACGGATCACTGAAAGGATAGACTGCAATGGCTCCAGCCTCCAGCCTTAATGCAGGGAGCAGGCGAACACGCCAAATCCCCAGGTTCCCAAAGCCAGGGGAGCTGCCAGTGGGTGGCCGAGAGGTGCAGGGCTTGGAGGTGTTGGGACATTTTCCCTCTACCCACCCAAACCAACTGGCTGCGAGAAGTGACATTTGCAGAAAGCAATCTGCTACTGAAAATAAGGATTTATAATGAAAGCCCCGTTGGGACCAAACTTTTAGCAAGAACAGCTACAAGCCTGCATTATAGATCAAGGCTAAAATTCTGTATGAGAAGTAGATGGAAATTAGCCAGAAAAAAATCAGTGTCCAACTCTCAGCATAAAAAAAAAAAAAAAAAGGAAAACATTTTATGTTCCAAGACCATACAAAGAAAGTGAGTGCAATAGGAAAGTGCACAAATATCTACATTTCTCCCTTCTTTTCCTCTTGAAGAACATAAGGAATCTTAAGAGACTGAGAGCTAAGTGTGGTTTAAAGAAAGTCCCTTGTGTAGACAGACTTCAGGCTGAGAAGAGAAAAATGAAAATATTAACACTAACCAAGTATTCGCAGCTCCTCTCAAACACCAGTGAACAGTTCAAAAACTGCAGCTGGCTTTCCACTATCACGTGCATCTTCTCCACTATTTACCAGGAGCTTTTTTAACATTGGTGACACTTCACAGTCAAAACTGCAGTTAAAAATAGACTCTCAGTCCTCCCGTTTTAACCCTGCAAATTCCCTCTCCTCCTGCTCCATCATCAGCCATGGGGTGATGCAGGGGGGCTGCCCAGCTGCAAGCCCAGGATCCTGCAGCCCCAGGACCTCATCCAACCCTGGGACCGTACCTCTCTCATTTCTTCCCAAAACTGCTAGCAGGATTTATTCACAGGAATGAAAGCAATGGGTTTATTTTCTATCTTGATTTCCCTTCCCACCTGCTTTTGCAGATGACAAGGCTTTTAAAAAAAAAACAACCCACCCAACACTAATGTTTTCTCATTGACCTTAAACCCTGCAATCAGCAGCTCAACTAATAGCATAGAGAAAGAAATTCCTTTGTTATCCTGTAGCTACTTAAATGCTGAACCTTCAAAACCTCCTCAGGAAACAGGCCTGGTAAGTGGCTGCTGCTACTATAAGGAGCCCTGCACAGGAGAGACTTGAAAATCAATATCCTTCACCTAACTTATCAAATTTACTGAGGACATTTATACAACATAATTAAATAGCAAAGAGATACAAATACAGAGGAGTATTTGCACGGCACTGCATAGCAATTGCATTATCTCTGGAACAGAGGACACTTTGACAAAAAGGAGGGAAACCACCGTACCTCAACAGATGAAGCCGCAGAGAGCACGGGGAAGGTCTCTGCTCTCATTGCTCACAGGCAATGTTTAACACTTAAGTAAAGACAGCCGCAAAATATACAGCAGCACGTATACCTGAGGCATTTCTACAGGTCCTGTTCAGTCAGCCAAAACGATGCCATCAGAATTACATCGCTGATGAATGTCATCCACAACACTCAGTCACTTCTCAGACTCATGTAGGGTCTCCAGCTCATGTTGGGGCACTTACCCCTCACTGGTGTGGAAGCAAAGCAGACACTATTATGTTGCTTTTCAGCATATGAATGTACCAAGTAAAATCGATTTTGCCTAGTAATCCACTTGGTAAACCAGTGATGCTTTTCACAATCAGCAGCCGTCTCTCTAGACTCGCAAGATAAAATCTTCTATGCAAGATTAAACCTGGGAAAGGCTGACTGCCAGCACAGGGCAAACTAAACCACCATGGAAAAGGCAAACTAGATTATCTGGCTATCTGTTAAACAATTCTTCTCACAGGGGTTGTGTTACAAACATGCTTTGTGAATGTTCCTTACTTTCAGGTACAGCCAAAGAAGCTGGCTCCTCACTCAAAGTCACTACAAGCAGCACATTGCTGTAGATGCGACATCTCTCTTGCCACACTGACCTTAAAATTCAGAATAGCCCAGTGAGGTGCTAGACACACACTCAGGTGCAAGGGCCAGTGAGCGAGACATATTTGCAAAAGGCACCCAACTGCAGGCTTTCTTCTACTTCTGGCTCAAAGTTTTGATATTCATGGCTGCCTACAATAAACAGGCACTGCCTAACTACGCTGCCTAATAAAAATCAATCTACAAGATGGGCAGGAATCCTGCCACTCAGCTGGGGCTCTTTGGGATGTAATCATCTCATCCAACCAATTTGCCCAGGAAGATGTTAGCAGGTAACTTACAAAATGGACTGGATGAGGGCTGATAGAGGACGTTCACACCTGGAGCAGGAGCTTGTTGCACTATACACTGGTCCCACCATGTCTCAACTGTCCCAAAAGCAGAGGGAAATACTGGGGAAATTTTAAGATTTTGCATAGTTCTCCTTTTAATTGAACAGGAAAAGAAGGGTAACCTGATGCACAGAAAGAGCTTTTTTCCCCCCTACTTGTCCTGCACAGTCCCACGGCTCTGGATAGAAATCACAGATTGTGGAGTAAAACTTCTAAATACTGCACTAAATACACATGGAGAGCAGAAAGAAAGAGCAAATACAAAAGAAAAAAATCTCTTTAGGGAAAGGCCACAACCCCAACAAGAGACGAGCAGGTAAGCTCTATAAACCTATGTTCAGTACAGTACTAAAAAAAGTCTATAAAGATAATTCCATTAACTTTAACACATATCCCTTTCCAGATGGTGTAACTCAATAACTACAATCATACTGGTATTTAGTTGCACCTCCAATATCCCCCATCTGAAACCAAAAGAAGAGTGAAGGATTTACTCTCCAAACTGAATGCCAGTAACTCAGGAAAATGAGCCCTCAAGCACCACAGCTGCACTTTTTCATCCCAGAGATGGAGACACCTCGCCCTATCAAGGCCACCAGATGAGACACTGCAGCAAAGGCAACTTTGGAAAAAGGCTCTTCACTAACATACTGAAGTCTCAAATGATTTCATCCCTTGCGCACCAGTCTGCATCCACATTTCTCCCCTCCATTACCTCAGTCCACAGCTTGTTCCTGTAGTCTCCAAGCAGGACTGTCAGAAGAAAGCAGGCTCTGGTAAGGAGAGCCAACCAAGAAATTTCCTTTAGCTGCCTCATGGATGAACTAGGCATCTCCGATATTCTTAGACATTGAAGTCATGCTCAGACTTACAGGTGCCTCAGCCCAAAGCAAATTAAAAGATGGCAGGAATGAGGAAACTCCACTGCTCATTCCCACCACATTCACCTCCCAAATTGCTTTACTTCCTTCACAGATCCCACCCAGCACCACCTGCAGCAGATCTAGGGATGCAGCAAGGAAGACCACGTGACAAAAAAAGCAACATGCAGGTGACAGACAAAGAGAGCAGCCTGGGACAAAGCTGAGATCACTTTGACTCCCTTGGGCAGGAACAAGACCCAGGGGGAAGCAGAGGAAGAAGCACCAGCAGATGCCGGGATGGCTCCAGTGATGCAGAGAACACTGAAGGGAAACCACACTGATGAAAGCCTTTTATTTTTTGAGCTTGGAGTTGTCTCCAATATCCCTTTCATTCTGCTCAACCATCGCAACAGGGATATGGGCGATGGACAACCTGCTCAAGCTGTGGGGTTGGCTGCAAGTCAAACCTGTGCAAAGACTGCTAGGGAAAATATTATAATGGGAAACTCATTTCCCCCAGGCTGCCTGATAAAGCCCATCAGAGGAAACATCTGCCATCCTCCACAGAGGACAAAAAATGGGGAGGAAGTGGTTGGTCCATCCAGAGAAAAGAAAGTCAGAAACATTAAAGGCACAAGGATCCCGACCAAGGCAGGAGACTCGCTTCTGCAGGCAACTCTCAGCAGAACAGGTTAAAAAAGCAGTTTTATAGACTGCTCAGTATGACAACGGCAGCAGCCCCACTTGATGAGGTCAGAGACTGAAGTGGCCTATGGTACTCATAAGAGAAAACATCTGTTCGTGTTAAAAGGTCAGCAGGAAATGAACGCTATTTACTTTGTCCTTATTGGTTGGGCCACTGCTCCTCGAAAGAGAACCACACATGGCTTAACTTAGTAGCATTCACGGAGCAACAAAAGCGGCAGCCACCCCACCGGCTGCCCACCTTCAAGGCCCCTCGGTGCACCCAGGAACCCCCAGACTGGCCATTCCCTCACCGGGCAGCTGCCAGCTGCTTCCCACCAGCTCTGTGCCACCTCACGGGCCACCACCCAGCACCCTTTTGGGGCCGGGGTAGGGGAATCCTTCGCGCCACCTCAGGAACCAGCCACTAAAACAAATCCATTAACATAAAAGCAAAAAAACAAGAAGTTTCTTCTGAAAAACAGGAAGCGTTAGGTACATAGCAGCTTAAAATAGCGCCTGCTTGACTTGTTGACAAAACGTGGGTCCCAAGGGGCCATGCCTTTTTTGTGGTTTTTGTACTTTTTTTTTTTTTTTTTTTTTTTTTGTGGATGGCCAGGCTCACCTCCCTAGCTGCCCAGGGGCTCGCCTGCCCTCCAGCAGCGCTCCGCATGGCTGCTCGGGATGCAGGAGGAGGTGGGTGGCAGCGAGCCCAGCCACGCTTCCTGTGAGCAGCATGGGGGCTCCCACAGGAAACCCCGACAGAAAACAACCACCAGCGTGAATCGGGGCTTGCTCGAATAAACAGACGGAATATTTAAGGCTGGCCCTCCCCTCATTAAAAATCATTCTGAAGTTTTAAGCATGTAAGAAACCCGTTTCAAACTTTCCCTCGCTGGCTTCCTAGCAGGCTCTCCTTACGCATAGTGGAGGGCAGTGCTGGCCGGGCAGGACAAGCCATCAGTGTCTAAGGACAAACTTAGTATGACAAGGCTCTGATCCAAAGCCCTGTTTGGACAATAAGTTCACAACCAAGAAATTACAGGATGCACCCTTCTGCAGAACAAAGGAGGGAAGAAATTTTACACTTCAGCTTTCCATTGAGTTTGTGTGGCATTTTCCTATCACTCGTTACCTCCCCCTAGTTTGGGCTCTTGCCTCTCCTTCCTACCACCCAGCACATTCCAGTCCTCCAGACCCCACAATGCACCCTGCCTTCCTCATTCAGTCTGCAGAGGTGGAAAGCAGCAGATTTTTCTTGTCTTTATTTAAAAACAATTAAAAAAAATTTAAAACAAGAACAACATTCTCTGATGATCGAATGTGCACTAAAATGACAATACCGGAAAGCAGGTCAAGATAGTAACTTTCCACAGACCCTGGTCTATAGACCAAGGCTGCCTCTAGTCCCGCCTGCCTGCCCTCTCCTCACACGATGGAAAACACCACACCAGATGCGAAGGGGCCTCTATCGTGAATAGCTAATTATTGGGCCATATTAAATTATTACTCAAATTAAGATTTGTGGGTTTTCCCTTAGCCTAACAATGTGCCTTTGACAGCAGCCTTGCAAATACACTAGAGCAGGAGCAGCAGTCTAGCTCTACGTGCAATTAGGCCAGCATGTGGATCTTATTGCTCCTAAGGACTCCTATTTGATTGCCCGCACCACCAACTGGTGAGAAGTTTTCAAGTCTAAATACAGAAGAATTAGATCACTCTTTGGGGTGGTCGCATCTGGGGTTGGAAAACCAGATGGAGCTTGTTTTTTCAAGTCCTCTGTAATTGAACCAGCATACAAAGTTGCTAGGAAGCAGGCAAATACAATCACCACTTTGGGGCAGCCTGCAGCAGAGTCGGTGCCGTGTCTGCCAACACTCGTAGACACCAACTTAAATAGTAGCAGGGAAGAACGGTCTCACAGGCTCAGTTTTATAAATTATCGTTGCAAACGTGAACCTACTGCAAGCGTGCAGGAGCTCTGTGACTTCTGAACATAAACACCTGCACCCACAGTCTTCTCACAACGACACCAAAAGAATCTGGGAGACATGCAATTTCTTCGGTTCCATAAACATGCAAAACTTGTAAAAGGCTGCGAAACAGGGGAATGAAGGGGAGGGAGAGGGAGAGGAGGAAGGAGTAATAAGTAAGCATCAGCATTTCAAAACACAGAGAGCCAACCAAGGACAGAGATGTCCACCACGCATGCCAAGATGTCTTGCAGGCTGGATGGAGACTGATGGGATAAGCTGTCTGGAGTGGCCAGCTATCATCACCACAGACAGCTACAGCGGCCGCTGAAGGGCTTTGCTTCTGGCAAGACCATATTACAGGGTTTCGGGAACGCCTCATAGGTGCAAATGTCCACCCTGGCTCTGCATGCAGCATAAGATAAATGACAGCTCATTCCCTCATGTGGGACCAAGCCATGAATGCTTTCCTTCCTGGGGACCTGGAAGGTCTGTGCATCTGACAGACCACAGGATGGTCGTAAGTCTTTTCTAATCAAAACATGCTCTGTAGACCAAAGAGACTGAGGAATGAAGTGGTTTTAATCAAAGTTTGGCCAGCAGCATTGCATACACAGAGATATATGCCCTAATAGGACAAGTAAATCCAAATCTCTGCAGCTGCGTGGGAACTGTCTGGGAATCCGTATCTCCACCACATCAAACAGGACAAACAACTTGCATTGTTCCACCATTCCCAGCAAGGTAAATCCAGAATAACAGCTGAAGGAGCCCATCCAAATTTTCTGATAAAGCCTACATTACATTTCAGCCATCTAATACACATCAGCACAGCAGTGTCCTGCCCTGCTTGGCTCTCTGGAGTGATGGATGCAGGAAGCTGGAAGCAGATGGCTGTACTCTAGCTTCTGCTGCTTGCACTTCGTGCCCCTCCTTCACCTGGAGACAGGAGCCTGGTGGTCCAGGAGGTGCTGCGAATACCTGTGTCAGCCCTGAGCGGGGAGTTATTTCTTCCCTTGAGCCAAAAAGCATTGACATGGACTGCTGCAAATGGCACAGACTTGTCCAGGGAATGGCTGCTTTAGAGACAAAAAAAGGCATGTTTTCCCTAGTGCTTAACCTTGTGCTGGGTTTGAAACCTGTGGGTTTAGAGACCTCCTTATCAGCAGTTAGCACAGAGCACAGCTCCCCAAGATGCAGGAAGTGTACAAAACCCTACTCTCCTTTCCTACTATTTTTTGGATTTTTTCCTCCTTGGAACTCAGAACATACAGTAATAGAGTCAGAAGTCAAACTATAAAAACAAGACGAAGAGAAATTTCTCCACCAACTGCTGAGTTTGCAACTGGAGGAGCATGAGCCACTGGCAGCTACCCACGTGGCATCCCTTGGACACAGACGGCAAGGGAGGGTTGCACCTGCTCCTCCGGCTGAATATCCCCAAAGCACAGTGATCTGAAAATCAATTAGCTATTCAGGCCTAAGCACAACACCTTTAAATATTTGTTCGGGACCTTTTTCAGAAGGAAGCGACAAGTAGAAAAACAACTACATGTCCAGAGTCAGCACTTCACAACTCAAAAGAACACGTAAATGTCTCATTCTTATGAAAATGGCCTGCATATAAACATTCACCTCAAAAATAACCCTGCATGCAATATAGAATCAGAAGAGCAAGGAGGATGCTGAAGAAATCAGAGAGCCTACCAGGAGAAGGAAGAGGCAATGGGTGGTGAGGGAAACGAGGCCCTATAGAGAAATTCCCCTTGAAAAGCATATGCAAACACCTGGCTCTGCTGTCTTAACAGGTTTTTGCTTTCCAGACAGCCCACAGGTTATGTGCGTGAAAACACAGTAATTTTGCTGTAGATTTTTCTTGTTGCAAATTGAGAATTATTGACATTTTGAATTGGTGTTCAAGGAGTACTCGGCTTTTTAAAGGGTATTATTTTTATAGGCATTTTTTTCTAAGATTAAAAAATAGTTTCCTTTGAAGCCACAAAGCTGACACTTTTGGTACTGCATTTTTCACATCCAGTTCTATGCTGGCCAGGCTTTTTCTTCTTAAGCCAGGCCAACCTTCCTTTCCGCATCCTCATTTCTGCTGCCGAAATATCTGTGGGATATAAAGCAAACTACACAGCTACACCAGACCAAATTTTTGAACTGATGCTACAATGAACTCCTCCACAGCCTTGGAGCATCTGAGGCCACTGGGACATGATGAAATATCTGGGTGACTACATGGCCAATTTTAAGCAGCCAATTTGAAATTTCTGGTTGGTAGCGCACCAAGGGAGTGCAAGGTTCAAGAGCTGGCCATCACACAACATGTTTTACAATGAATTTGGACTGTTTTTCTAACCCAGCTGTCTTGTTTAAAAACCAATGCAACCCTCCAAGGTATACAAATAATTAATTTCAACCCAAGCACTAAAGTAGCAGCTCCCAAACTTTCTTTCTTGGCTGTGACCTCATTTTACAGACCAGTAACTCCATGCAACCCCAAACAACAGAATAAATATAGGACAAAATGAAATTTCTGTCAGGCTCACAGCCTGGCTCGTAACTTCCCTGAAACTCATTTTGCGGACATCATCCGACTTTGGGAACTGACACAGTCACAAAATGAATGGTTCAAAATGAAGACCTACACTGGCAGCACTCACCCAACCACCAATGGCTCCAAGGTCAGAGATAGGAGACCAACACCTGAAATACAAGGCTCAGGACCTACATGCACCATCCCCACTCATCCTTTGTGGGCCCACCTTACAGACCTCTGTGCTGCTGCAGAAATAGCAAGGAGGATGCCTCAAAACAAACCCCCTGTGATCCAGTGATGCCCATGAGGGCTTTTCCAGCTATACCCAAACCTACTCGGCAGTCCAGTTCTCTTCAGCTGGTTTCACAAACGACAAAAACAAAAACGGGGATGTTACTTAACAGCATCATAAATAAATCCCCTTCAAATTACCTCCCTTGGTATTTTTTATTGCTACAAGACAAATTTTAGCTTTAGGGGAACTACGCTGCTTTTTGTATACTGCTGAGGATGCAGTCAGTGTTACAGACAGGAATTATGAAGTAAACTGACCTGCTAACCACTATGTAAATCTGGTAGCAGGAGCTAAGATTAGAATTAAAGCATTTTTGGTTCCCAGATTGGATCCTACACAATTATAGGCTTGCGGCCAACTATACAAATGGGACCTTTTGAGGCTGGGTATCAGAGACCAGAAAGAGGAAACCAAACAACCAGAATGATTTCAGAAAAAACTTATGTCCCTGTCACTGGCTTCAAGTTTAGGATTTTGGCATCATCCCCTGATGGTGGGGACCTACACAATGAAGAAGGCAAGTTCACGCAGAAGAGAGATGACAGATCCTGTGGACAGACACGTTTGCCATCCGCTGTTACTCTGACGTATATTTTACAAGATCAGAAACCCACAGCACAGTCGAACTAGGAGGTTGGATTGAAAGCTGGAGCAGCACAGCTGTAATGCCTGCAAAGCCACATTTCCCCTGCACACACACTGATTCTCAGGCCCACAACCTGAATGTTAAACATGAGGATATTCCCATACATGTGCAGAAAACCAAGGGTAAAAATTTAGTCCTTTGGCTCCCTATTGCCATAAAAATTAATTGCCACATAAAACTGCTGATTCCTACCAAATGAAGCTATACAATTTATCAACTCAAGGATAGAGCAAACTCACTAGTGGTTTAAATACATTACCCGAGTTATTACTAAATTTTGCACCAGTGACAGTTTTATGGATAATGTAGGTTTTATAAATTCATTAGTATGGGACTAACTTTCAAAGTAAACAAAGACATTAAACAAACATAGCAATACTGTGTTTACACACAAAATAGATTTCCCTTTCCTCTCCAAAGCCACACTGGGATACTTGGAGGAAAAATATGAAAGCTGCTCTGCCGTAACATTCTGTGAAAGGAAAACGTGGTCATTCATTAGCACCCGAGTCAGCGAGGGCTGAGCTGAAACCTGTATTTCTTTCCTGCTGCTGACCTAATATGTGAGCAGGTCACTCATTGTGCTTCTGATTTAGCCTCTCCAGGCTCTTTAATTGTTGAAGCACCATTTCTACACCACAAAAGGGTACTG
Source organism: Clamator glandarius (assembly GCA_033459285.1). Classification (NCBI taxonomy): domain Eukaryota; kingdom Metazoa; phylum Chordata; class Aves; order Cuculiformes; family Cuculidae; genus Clamator; species Clamator glandarius. Next base: position 291,570 of record JAUNZM010000128.1, on the reverse strand, counting down.
GACCTGCTCCAGAACCCTCTGCAGTCCATGGCATCTTTCAATTGATTTTGGCGGACTTGAAATCAACGGCATTATATTGCTTAGTTAAAGGGATGCTGTCGTCTGGAATCTACTCTACTTCAACTCAAGTTAAAACCAGTTTTGAGACCGATGCCTGGGTGAATCCCCTTGCCCTTTTCCTGTTGATTAAATGTTTTCCCTCCCAACAGATATAAGGAATACCTGCCAAGCTGGCACAGAACTTGTATTTTGTATCCATGTGACTTGCTGTCAAACCAAAGGAGACACACACACACAAAAAAAAACCAAAACCAAAAAAAACAAGGAAAAACATTTTTTGGTCTTTCTTTCTTACAACTCACAAGAAAAGGTGTGAAAAACAATTTCATAATAAAATACAAATTTTAATCTGATACTGGTTCTTCTGCAAGAAATCTTATGACACAAGTTGTTTTAACCTATACTTTCTGGAAGAAATGAATACCATTGCTATATAAAAAAAAGAGATTGTAGGAAAAAAAGCTGTTTTTCTCTACTTTTCCATTCTGTTTACTCTGTGCATTTATCACCAGCATGTGTAGAAGCAGTCTCACTCTTTCCCCCGTGCAGGCAGTGAGTTAGTCACACTTTCCCCTGTTGCGTAGCTCCTTTAATCAGCAGCAGGGAAGTGATAAAGATGAAAGAAACTAAACAAAAACCGGAAAACACAATTGTAAAAAACACAGAAATTAGCAGGAGGTCCTTGTAGGGAAATGTAATATTCAAATCGATTTTGCTTGCTTTAATTTAGGAGATTGCAATCTGGAAAGGAGATCTATGCTTCTCCACACAGCCTTTCCTTCAAAGGAACTGCGTGTAGGGCAGAGGAGGCAGAGAGGACAAGGACAGAGGAGAAGCAATGCATGGATGTGGCAGTGGAGATACAGGAGTCCCTAGTGCAGAGGACCAAGATTTGCAGCCATGCAAACAGAGAAAGCTGTGAGAGACAGCAGGAAAGGTCCCTAAGTCCCAGCACCTCTTCACTGGCAGGGCAAGCCAGGGAAACCCCTCTGTCCCTCCTCCTCCAGCCTCCCACTCCTCCCATTCACACTGGGAGCAGGAGGCAGGACAACAGGAGCCAGACTTCACACAATACTCAGCAAAATCTCTCCATACAACACCTGAATTGGAAGATAGCATTATGACAACCTACTTCATCAGACATGGCAAAAATGTTTATTAGCTTTCAGAAAACTGAAAGAGAAATTGCTACCAGAGTATAGATTTCGTAATACTGGGAATAAGTCATGGCTTCCAACGCTAGCTCATTCACTTATGCTCACCAGGTGTTAAATAATTAGCCTGCAGCAGGAACAGCCCAAGTTTTGTGACCAGTGTAATGTAATTGTGCACTGCTGCTTCATTCTTGGGGGTCTACTTATTTAAAATGCATTAAAGAAATAAATCACTGTTGATTATTCCATCCCTCTTCCCTTTTAGTAGGCTGGGGCAATTAAATCTAGAAAAGAGTGACTCCTGTTATAAAAAAACCCAAACAAAAGCAGTAACAATGGAAGGCTACCAAATTTCATTTCCAAATTCACAGCCTCACTTACTTTTCCACTGGATTATTTGCTACAACAGATGCAAGGAGCAGCAAGGATACCAATTGACCCTAATCTACCTCTACAAAATTATCATCCTAAACCATCTGAAACCACTGTATTCTGGCAGTTGAATGTTCTTCCCATCTTAGGAGTTACCCTTGACTATAAAAGAAAAATGGTCACAGGCAGAGCTGGGGGAGACTAAGACTTCACATTTACTAGTTCCATATCTGCACACAGAAAATGAAAGGTAGGATCCTGCCTGGAACACTCTGAGATCCAAGTCCCACGGACACCTGCTGTGCATGACCATAACTGGCTCTGTCACCACAGAGAGGCAGCACGTGGGACTAGAGCACCAGCAAGTTTAACTAAAATCCAGGGAAAAAGGGACTCATTTATAGATGCCATGAGCCAAACCTATCAACTCTGTTACACTTTCACCAACGTGTGCACTGTGTGTGCACATACACCCACAGACATGCCTCTAAAAGATAGAGTTGATGTTTTAATGCGTTCAGGAGGTGGAGGAAGAAAGAGGAGGTGAGGTTGTTCTGCTTCTACTGCACCACAGCTTTGGGAAGCAGCACAGGGCGCAAGTCCTGTCACTGTAGCCCAGGGCTGCCTGCATCATCCTCTTGTCCCCCGACTCACAACACATTACTGGAAAGCATCCTCCTGGCTCTGCAACAGCAAGAACTGGGCTGAAATTACCACCAAATGGTACAACATTTCTCTATAAAAACAGTAAAACCAAACCAGAGATACTCCCAGTGCAGACATCAGCCAGCTGGGGTTTGGAAATGATTCAGCCCATGCTCAGATATGCCTTCCCGAAACACAAACAGTCCTGACCTCCTTCTAGGAATGCCCTAAGTCACCAGCAATATGATCTGGAATAAAAATACTTTTAAAAATCCTTGTACAGAAAACTGCTTCTCAGATACCTTTTTCCTGCTTTGGTGTTAGTCATCAATGTCCAGAAGTATACTACGTCAACTGAATTTAGCCTGGCCAGCCGCTTCTGTCAAATATTTAAAGAAAAAAATAGCTAGCAAGAGGCTGAACAATCTCATGCAAGCACTTCTGTCACTAACACAAATCTTAATTCTCTAAGGATCGCCTCATATGCCAATGAGAAGTCAGTAAGGGATGAGATCTTTAATCTAATCTGCTTTCAAAATAATTTTGTTGGCATTGATTGTGCTGAATTGTATCTATGGGAAAGAATTTAAAGTAAGAACAAATACATACATATAGGACCCAGACATGTAAGTGCCTCTAACCATTATTGTTAGCTGATAATAACAAAGAACAACTTCAATATTAACATTAGGTAAAATTACCTGGTCTCAGGAGCCAGCACACAGCTGTGTTTTTAAAAATTATCCCAACTTATACATTATTAAGGAAAATTCTCAAAAGTGTCCTGGATTTAAAATTCTTTTGCTTGACTCTACCCCTAATCTCCCCGAAAACAACCCCTAAAATCTCATCTGCTCTTAAGCTCAGCTACTTCCTGGCTTTTCTATGCAAATTGTTCTCCCTGGATTTTATTGTGTGCATGCATATGTCTCTGAAAATCCATTCAAGTTTGAATTAGGGGCCTTACTTCCATCAACGGGAATGCTTATAAAGTAGCCTTCATTCTCACAGTATCTGACATGGAATTATTATCCCATAACTTACTGGTCTCCTAGCAGTTCTCTATTAAACACGGTCCCAAAAAAGTCCCAGAGGAAAAACACATGAAGGGACACGAAGAGTCACTTGAATGTAAACCTGACAAGCAAGTAATTTCAGATCTCTCTGCCAACCTGCAAAGCACTTAACAAGCATCTAGGTGTGCCTTACTTCTGAGTTTTTACCCTCTCAGGACTAACTAAACATCGCTTACACTATTGTTTAATTAGGTTAAATTAAAATCTGGCTTAAAGTAGGTAACACTTTGTTTTCAATTCAAATGAAAACCATTTACTTAATTCTCAGTTTGACATTGGCATCTCCCTCCAGCATGACAAATTTACAACCATTACTGTGAGACAGCATGAAAACCAGAAAGTAAAAGTTACTGTGGTAGGTGGTCAGAAAGCTCAGGAACAATTAGTAGAAAATGATGAGATTTCTGCTGCTGGTTTTCACACATGCTCCCTGCTCAGGTTCCCACTGCCTTACTGGCTTCCTCGCATCACATTGAATACAAAAAAGAAACTGAAATGGTAAAAAGTTCCCATGTTGTTTCCCCCTTTCCCCCCAAATCTGCTATTATACTGCTTCAATTGAATGCAATGTGATCCATAGCGGTGGGGGGTCCCGACCGTCCGCATTCACTGACCTTTTGTTCAGAATTTGCTTCTTGAGTTTTGTTCCCGACAGAAACATGTGCATCTTGCACAGCAAAAACCTGCAGAAACTCCCGAAACCTAGAAATACCTACAATTCTTGATTCTTTCAAAAGACTGAAGATTCTTAAATCAACTGCACCTGTTCAGCTCAGCCTACAAAACAGCATTTGCTATTACCCTCCTCCATCCAGATAGCTAGGGCTGCACTGTATTTCAAACTACACACAATCCTGTATCATCAGCAATGAAACAGTTTAATTCATCTTATTTATGCAATTCCACCCTTGGGCCAAAGTATTTTTACGATTAAATCAAAAATACCACTAGAGTCATAACAACTGATGCCCTAACACGCTGCTATAGTCCCAGCCTGAAGAGTTTTCCTTGTGAACCTTGAATATTTTATGCATAGACTTTGCAGCATGGGACCCAAATACTGTCCTCATCCACAGAAACAAGCTTGCGTGATATTTGTGGAGTTGCAAACATGCAGACACTGTCTGAGAGCAGAGTCCACCCTGTGCTGTTTAGTAACTAACTGATAGTCTGTGATAATAAAATATTTATTATGCTGTACACAATGCTGCAATTGAATTTATGTCCTTCCTCCCCTGTCTATCAGAGTACGCTGAAAGCCCTCTTTAACTTCTATTCGAGAAGTCTCAAATTACACATCTTTATTTTTCTTATGGATTTTCCTGTAGGATTGTGTATCTGCAAGGAAGCATTTGCTAGTTAAGGCAGTTTACTCAGAAGTGCAGAGCAGTGTTTGATTCTTTCTTTCTCCCCGTTGCCTTAATTTCTCTGGAAAGACGCCCTCCGTAGAGCATCCAGAATCAACTCCCTAAATACAGATATAAACCCACAAAATACACAGAATGGAGCAAAAAGCCACATTGCGCTTACTTACCCAGTACTGTACCAGTCTCCAAAAGAATCCATCATGTGGCAGAAGAGGAAAATAATAAAAGCCCTGTTTGTTCTGCCTGCTTAATCCTGCTGCCCAGTACAGACCACTGACACCCTCCTTCCCCTCCGCTGTGCCAGAGCAATATTCCTGCAACAGCTCAATAAACTGGGAACCTGCTTGAAAACAGCTGTAATTCCTGCTGCCATCAATAAGGTAAGGCCAGGTGATAAAGAGGCAGCACTGGCGGGACCATCACTTTGAATCCCTGCAAATTAGTAAAGGGAACGCCAAGGGATGCTCATCAAAGAGCTAAGTGTCCTTTGAGTTGGGGACCTTGTGGAAAACCCACGTAGCAGAGGGCAGACGGGGTTGCTGGGAGGAGAAGGATCACACCCTGTCCTCACTCAATGGGTATGTTGCTGTTGGCACGAAAACAGAGAGACCTGCAGGGGATGCAAGGAATTGAAATGGGAAAACCAGGAAATAAAACGTAAAAAGTGTATTGTGAGCAAGTGATTGAAGGAAGTAGCAGAGACCCTAACAAATTGGTTATTTGTCTGGTTAGCTGATGCACAAGTGGAACAGGAAATTAATTCAATATGCAGCAGACTTACATTCCACTATTATTTTCTGGGTTTTATTTTCCCTTTTTCTTTTTTTAATAAATATAAATATAAATATAAATATAAATATAAATATAAATATAAATATAAATATAAATATAAATATAAATATAAATATAAATATAAATATAAATATAAATATAAGTGTGTGTGTATATAGATATATTAAAAAAAGCCAAAAAGCAAAGTATTTCTGGGCAAGCTAGTAATTGAAGCTTATAAGACTCCAACAAATCATTATTAGAGCTAGAGTATAGGCAGGCTTGGAAACCGAAGAATAAAATAAGGCTAGTTAAGGAGAAAAGACCCTCTTCAAAAACCATATGGCTGCCAGTAGTTCTCGATTTGTTGAAAAATATCCCAAACCAATAGGGATTATTACCATTACACTCATATAACCTTTATGAACAAGTTACCACTCTCTGTGCCTTACAGGATATGGCGCTTTGCCAGTAATTTCATTTTAAATATGAAAATGGATATCAAATCCAACTTTCTAGATATAACAATGGCACAGAAGATTGAGAGTATCACTGTGCTGCACAATGACTACTTAAAACACTTTTGGCTGCACTTACAAAGCTCCAGTGACCTCCAGAACTATAGAAACTATACATAGTGTTAGGAGGAAATAAAATTAGCGATTCACAGTGAAGAACTAAGGCAATTCAGCATTTTTCAAAGAGGTACTGACTGCAGTTAGCACTTCTGCAATGACACTGGCACACAGCATCGTGTTTAGAGAAGGAAGGAACGCTCTGAATTTCCATAAATGAAATGTTCACTGCCGAGACGGCACTAATGGTACTGGGGGTGCCAGGGAATTGAAGCAGAATGAAAGCAGATTTCTAGTTACCAGAAAAGTCAAGTTCTCCTAAGCGTTGTGGGGAATGCCACTCCCCCACTACATGGTCACATCACACAAGTGGGAAGCATGAAGGTGGCAAAAGGCAGAGAAGACAGACAAAAGGCAATGAAGCCAGAGGAAGAAAACAGGAGAAGAAATGTGAAGCTGAGACTAAAGCTGAAGGCAGAGTGGATTGAGTAAGAAAAGCTAAAAAAACAGACACACAAAGCAGAGGAGGTACCCTCATCACACCTACTGCTGACTCACACATTTTGTATTACTTTCATTATTTCTTTGTATTCCACAGCATCTGGCATCTGTCGCTGAGATCAGAGCCATGTTGTGCCAAGTGCGAATCAAGACCTTTCTGCTCATGAGCTGAAAATCCAAACAGACAAAAGGGAAAACAGAGTGAGGGACCTCACCAGCCCTGTCTGGTGTGGCCAGGAGCCACGGCACAAACAAAACCCATTTGCTTTGCACCCAGCCACTGCCCTGATTGTGCAGGGGGGAGACAGAGCTCATCTATTTCGACAGCAAGAGCAGGTTCTTTCACATGGTTTTACAAAGTTCTCAGTATACACCTGCCCCTCAGTAATGACAGGTCAGGTATTCAGTTTGCCAGACATCATCACTGCATTTGCTGCTGTAAGAAACCAGGATGGTTTCCCTACGGTCCCCATCTCCATAGCTCAGTTATTACTGCATGGGTCAATGGAACAGGTCTTCTGTGAACCTACAGAGAACTGCAAGGAACATGAACAAATGGCACAGCCCAACTTTAACAGGTAGCAGCTACAACCCACTCAGGCTCATGCCAGGAAGCCCAGCAGGTTCTTCCAAGCACCCAGGTGTTTTGCAATGTGGGTCCACAGCTGATGTTTAAGCTCCATTCACAATTGTCAGGCTACGATAGTCCTGGGTCTGAGGCTCCTGGGCTTGCCCTTGGACTGTCCTGCATCCCCCAGGCTCTGTAGTTTCAATTAACTTGTGGCTATAAAAAGTCAGGAGAGCATTCTTCTTCTATTGTACCATGGAGCTCTGCAGAACTAACTATTTTGCAAGTAGAGCTCTAAATCATTAATAAAAAAATGTTGATTATAGCATCTGCAATCATTATTTGGCCCATTACTTAAAAAGCTAGATGCAATAAAGAGTATGGGGAATAGCTTGTATTGCACTTCCAAAGCTCAGGAATATGGGATATCAGAGAACGAGCACTGCTTGTAACAGTTGGACTCGGGCTCTATGAGCACTTTGTAATCAGACCAATACAATAAATCCTTCTTTCCCAAGCACTCAGAAACCAGCCAGATATCATTAAAAGAATGGAAACACTGAGGTATTTTGTCCCAGGTCTTTTTTTTTTTTCCTCTTCTTTTCTTCCTATTCTTCAGAACACTCAAACATACGTTTTTACATCCCCCCATTAGATTTCTTACATAAATATTTTAACTAAGTCAAAATACCAAAATTTGAAACAGGGATGACTTTTCTTTGTTTACTTTCCTCCTCATCAGCTGCCAGCTCTGGGAGTTGTTCTTTCAAACAGCAGCTGCCGCAAAAATGTGCCCCATGCTTCCCACCACCTTTTCCTCCTGCAGGCAGCTGTGGGCACACCAATGAATCCCACCACCACCTCAGTCTCCTGAAAAGGCATTTACGGCAGGATAGCATTTGCACATGGCCTCCTCCATGCCATCTCCAGGGGCACTAGATTGCAAAGTCAGGCCTGGAAGGCATCTTCCAATGAGAATCTCATCTTGTTGCCCTTATGACAGCCAAGCAGAGAGTTCTTGCTCCAGGTTTGCTGCTGTCAGAACCAAGTACCCACATGCTTGCCCTCCATCCTGGTAAAATGTGTGTGCATCTCAAGCTTTGGCAGCAACTTTGATCCAAAGCCTATCTGAAGTAGTCATGCGCTGAAGCAACCGGCCATCGGGAGCTGTATGGAGCTGCCCCTCTCACTGGCAGATGATGACAGGAGCAGTTTATCCCTGGCTCCTTGCTGCATGACTACAGGCTAGTTGCTGCAGCACACACACAGATCTGCTCCACCAAGTCCAAAGGGATAATCCAAAGCTCCAGCAGGAAGATACCAAGTCTATGGCTAAAATATTATGAAGATGCCGCTCCCCCGAGGCAAATGCCCAACAGGAACTCAGGGCTCTGCATCTGGAAGGGACCTCGCCGACTGACTTCTTCGGGCCATTAAGTTCAAGAAACTTCAGTCTTCAGTTGAATAAGTTTTCTTTTAATTCAGCCTAAATTTACTGATGTGGTGGCTAGCAGCACAGACGGCATCCCGGGCAGGGTGTCCTGGCTCTGCGGAGGCATTTCTAACACCCCTCTCTGCCAATTCCCCGCCTGAGACATGAATCTTTTCCTCATGACTCACTCTGCACTGGTAGCTAACTGACATCCTTTTATCAAACATTTCTCGTTTGCCTCCATACCTCCATTATTTCTCCCTCTCAAAGCTTTTCTCCAGCCTCATGTCCTCACTGGGGCCACGTTATCCTTTTCCTTCTTGCCTGATCAGGGGTTCCATGCTGGCTCCTCTCCAACTCCGCTCATCAATGCAATCAATACATTTAAGAACTTGGCAAGGTGCTTTATTTTATTCCCTGCCATGTCTGTTTTACGCAATTTCAAAGCAGTGAGGGGAGAAAAAAAAACAAGGGCATTTCTTCCAGTATGAAGAATAAAAACCTTGCATTGCAGAAGTTCAGCTTGCACTAAAATAGATAGATAGAGGTGCATGGAAAGGAGAGCGAAACTTCCTTTTCTAACAAAAGATGCCAAACAAGCCAAAATTAAGTAGAAAGAATTAACTTCTCAGTCCTCTCTGAATTTTGACACAGAATTGCAAACTAATTAAATCTCCTACTTCTGTTTTTAATTGTTTATCTTTACTATGGAAAAAGGAAAAAAAAAAGGAAAAACAGGAAAAAATGAAGGTAAGTGGAGCATGACATACAAATAGAAGCAGGCAGTGCTAACTGAAGCCATATGTTGGTAACTTGCAATACTATGTATACTGGTCACCACCAGGGTTGCATGCCCAAACCAAAAAATAATCCCCCACAAAGAGAATGTCCTTGTGCTAATTAGATCATTTCATAGAAAACGATCACACCTTCTTGCAATCACCAAGTTTAGAGAGACTCATCTCTGGTTTACCACTGAGATGAGACGGGCCATGCCCACGTGCCACAAAGTCCCTGTGGCCAAGCTGGCCACCGCAACCCACTGCCCCGTGCCACCAGTCTTGAGCCGTGAGTCAGCTGCCCCCGCAGCAGCACTACTTTTCCTACCGCTGGCATAGCCATTAAAAGGTTGGTTTTTTTTTTTCCCTGCGGTTAGTTTATATGCTTCAGCTCATTAACATCTCCTAATACCAGAACTTGAGGCTAATTAAGCATGGCAATCTTGAGGAACATATTCTCCGTTCATCTTCCCAAAGTAGGATGCTCCTTGGCGGCCCAGCTGTAGCTCCACATGCTACCATGAGAGTATCACCCTTGTAATAAAAATACTACAAGATCCCACATATTACACAGCAGGGATCCTGTACTTGTTACTTCATGGTTCAGTTTACAGGCTGTTTTGCTGAAAAATTGGAAGCATCTCTGTCATCAAGGCAGATTCCTGCCCAGGAGCCTCATGGAATTTCCCCAATAGTTATCAATACACCAGGGATTTCATAAGAAAAGCTACTGCCTTGAGAATGAAGGGGCAAAGTGATTAGAAAACTTAGGAGACTTAAATAAAAAGCATTTGACAGAACAATGCTAGTGGGAATTTTCTCACCATGGCTACAAATGCACGGGAGCAAACAGGCTGCGGGGTCTAAGACACACTTCATGCACACAAACTACTTCTAGGAGCAGGCTGTCCATCTACACATCACCTAAGAGTAACACCCACTACAGCAACAGGTACCCAAGAAACACCAACTGATGAACAATGGGAGCTATGATCAACACCATCCACTTCTTTAGACACAGGAGTTCACAAAACCTGGTTTTTGATGCATCCTCTGGACTACAGGTGATGACCAAAGCTTATGATATTTTTAAGTTACCTTTTAAACCTGAGACCTTCTAAAGCTGCCCTTGCTTATTGGATGCCTATGTTGCAGGGTTTACTTCAGTGCAAACATTTCTGTGGTTGTTTTATTCTGCCTGTTTTTGAAGAACATCACCTCCAATGCCTTCACCCTGGGTCTGCTTAAAATGGCTCTAAGGTTTCACCAGCTGTGAAGGAAGAAAGCACTGGCTAAATTTCTCTGGTCACCATTTCAACTCCCTATAGCTTTCATTTCAATGTCTGCTTTTTATAACTAAAGGCACCCACACTTGAAAACCATATTTTAAATAACTACAGCAAAAGGTACATACAGATACCATATTTTCATCCTAAAGCACCCTGCAAGTGCACACGTAACACTTCCCTTTGCCAGTCACTGGAAAGCAGGGACCTCTGAGGAATCAAAATGGAACCACAGACAGCACGAAGGATGACTTCATGCCTTCCCACTCTTGAAAAAAATATAGCATCTTTACTGATGATGAGAAGAACAAGTGGAAGAGCTGTGTCCATGGGCAAGGATGCAGCATGCCACCACGAAAGGAGATAACAAAAGTGATGGAACAGCAGTGCCTCTCTCTAAATCACCTGCAGCAATTCCTTCCCTGTGTTTTTCTGCTCCTTTTCAAATCCTTCCTCTGAGAACTGAGTGAGCCTCAACAATGGAGATGTAAGCCAAACTCACTATCAGAGGCAGCAGAGGCCTGCCTTCGGCTTCCCTCTGACTTTCCTTTTCAAAACAGATTCATTTCCAAAAGCTCCTATAAACTTGGCTGTCTTGGTCCACAGATCACGAGATGGAAATGTGAAAAAATCCTGGACAGAGATGAAGCACCCACCAAAATCTCTAATTTGAAGGCAGCCTAAATGCAAACTTTCCCTCACTAGACATCTTGACATCAAAATGTTTATCCACTCTTCCTCTGGAGCTCTTTCACATCACTAACATTCAGCTCCAGCCAAATATAAAACTTCATATGGGGAAAAAGTGCCCAAAACTCCATGAGGAAAAACAACACAAGGCAATTCATTTTAGGCCAGCTCAGTCCAAACTGGAATTTTGTTTGTTCTGAACTGACCGAGCCGTTGGCGTGCTGGAGTCCAGCAAACCATTCACCCGCTTACTAAGCAAGCAACGCATCCAGCTCCTGGGCACAACAGCATCACGCTTGGCACCGAGATTAAGGCTGGGGCTCTGAAGCTTGGCTCTACACACGTACTTTGAGCTGTGGCGTGGGTCCCCACACCTCCACAGGCTCACCAGCCTGCTCCCAAGGAGAACCAGTTCTTTCGAAGGAGCAGAAAACAAAGCAGACTGTCATCTGCAGAGGTGCCAGGGTTTTGTTTACCTCCCAGCAAACCTGGCAGCGTGGGCCAAGCGTCATACTTCTGCGCTCTGTGTTTTGGTGTATGATCTTTGGCAAAGCAGTATACTTACCACACAAGCTATGAAAAATATAGTGTGAATTTTGCAGCGATATGGGGTTAATATTAATTAGACTGTGCTTGAGGAGTAGCTGTGCGAGCCGCACAGTTTTGTTCACATGCTCTTGCAGGGGATTAGCTGTTGGCAGAGCGGTGATGCCGGCAGGAGACTCTACCATCCGAGCTGTTTCCTGGCACTGGGCTGGTTTGGCTGGAGCTGTTTCTGACTCTTTGGAGATGTAGGGTTTTTTTTAACATTTCTGAATTCTTGCAATGGCCTTGCTGTCGGTCAGACACTCAGCCAACCCTCCTGGAGATCAGCAGCCCTTGCCCCCTGACAGCCCTTCACTATCTCACCTGCTGCACACAAAGCAGCATCCCACCTCGTGGTGATTGCTCACTAATGTGCAATCAGCACCCGATGGACGGGGATGTTTCTTTGTGTCTTCTGGCCAGATACGCACTCACCAGGGCAGACTGTAGTTAAAAGGTGACACGTACCTGGGCCACAAGATGTGACCAACCTGGTATTACACTCACCCTTGCTCCATCACCAGTGTCCCAAAAGAAGCCCTCCAGTTCATTAGAGAGCTCTGCTTCTACAAGTTTTTTAGGGATTAGATGAATTTAATTAATCTTTTACTGATTAAGGCTCAGATGTAATTATATAGCCAGTATATCAACATCTGCCCTCTCTTTGACAACTCCCTGTCCACATCTCCCACTCACATCGCTAAAGTACTGGGGTGACACCAAAAAAGCCCCAGTCACCCTGTTACAGAGGCACGCTGCTGCAGTGCTTCTTTGCAACTATTAAAAGAGAAAAAAAAACCAAATAAAAGAGATACATTTCTAAAATGCAGGCACAAAACACAGCTACCAAAGCTGCCTCTGCTGAGAAAGCCACCTTCAATGGACTGTGTCCCCACAGGTATGCAGGACTTCTTGCTGCCACTGCCCCACTCGAAGCTGGGGCAGCATTACCAGGGCTTTAAACTGCGCAGGCGTTTCTCTTTGTCTTTGCCTTAAACAATATTATGCTATTCCAGTACTGTACCGGTGAACTTGCAGTGACCCTGTCAAATAAATATTTTTCCTGAGGTAACACTGTTTTAAATATATCAATTTAGTGTCCTTATTTGAAAACACTGGACATATTAAATGACTGTAAAATTTGACTTTCCAGTATTTTGTATTCAGATAAACTCCTACAGCACACACTTTCATGGCAGCCAGCCCATATTTCCAAGTAACTAAAATTTTAAAAAGCTGGCTACGCTTTTCAGTATCTGTGCATTAATCATCCCTCCCAGTTCAAGAACTCTTTTCAAGCTCAAAGAAAAAAGTGAGAGGAAGAGGAATGTGTGTGCAACGTACTCCCTTCCAAAAAAGCTGCAGCCTAAGCATCCTGTACAGCCTTATGTGCTCTGATCACGTATCCCATCCCCAGCCAGGGATCTCCCACTAGCTGTATGAGGCTTCCCTATCGCTTACATCAAGACTGGACTGCAAGAAGCATTTCTGCACGACAAAGGGAAACCATGAAGCTAGAGAAAACACTCCTGAGTGAAGCCCTGTGCTCCAGAAGTAACGTTAATTGAATGTGACTTCAAAATATTTCAGATTCTCAGCAAGGATTTGGTAGCAGAGGAGAACGCACTGTGACGGACTGCATTTCTAACTCAGTATGAAAAACAGTTTCAGTACACACTGCCAAAAAATGTCAAACAGACTAAAATATGCCTGTCAATAGATAAGCAGTTGATGCTTCCGATGGTAGGAGCAGGGAGGAGGGAGCAGGTTGGTGACGGCCGCAGCCAGGGCAGTGAGGAGGGCTGCCCAACAGCCCCAGTATTTTAGCGAGCATGGGGGGACAAATGGAGCTTTGCAGAGTGCCTGATGCATGCCTCTGGTTTTATTGGATATTTCCTTTGCTCTTGTATTTTGAGAAAGGTTAAATATGTCAAGCATTAGTTTACAAAACCTCGCAGATGAATCCTCTTACTCACATGATCTTTCTAAACAGTCCCAATCTTTCCAGCTATGCAGAAGTAACACTATCAGCTTTGACCATTACAGCTGCTGCCTCTCAAAGCCCATGGGTTCCTGTGATTACAGAGGCAAGAGGCTGACCTCCACACAATACTCAGATCAGGACACTATGGACAATCGCATAAGAGCATTATCATATTTTCCATATTTTCTCATTCATTCTTCCTATGGCCTAACGTCTTGTTTGATCTTTTGTGGCTGCGGCTGCACACTGAGCAGATGTCTTCATCAAGCTGTCCACAGCGACCCTCGGGTCTTTTTCCCCACTAGTTACAGTTCATTGAAAGTGCAGCAATGTATATGAGGAGCTCAGACTGCTCCTTCCTGGGCGCCTAACCTTGTGTTTGGCAGCAGTGACTTTCATTTGCCCCTGTGGTCCTCCTTTGCTGAACTTCAGCTGTGCCACCTCCTTCATGGGGCTGTGTCCCACCAGTCATGATGTGCCACCTTCCACTGCCTCCTTGCTCTCAACTCACTGTCCTCATCTTTTTTCCTGGTTATTAATGAAAATATTCAGACATCCAGTCACGATGCAGAGGAGACTAGCATAAAGAGTTTCCAGGAGAAAAAAAGCTGATGCTTGTTTCCTGTTTCTAATGCAGTACAAGCTTTTGTACTCCACAATACTTGCTTAAACAGAGTCTCTTTCAAAGTCACAAACTGTGTATGCTGATTCTCTGAGATCCACCACTATGCTAATGTATTATTAAAAAAAACACAGATGTGATTTTTCTGCTTTACACTTATCACATCCTTGTCACACAGATACCTCTAACTGCGTGTTTTTAAGAAGAGCTGGTATCCAGATGAGGCAATTGATCATCCTCCCCTCTTTTTTTCTGTAAAAAACGCCAAGCAGGTAAACTACACGGAGCCACACATGTTACGTAGACCCAGGCAGCCAAGACCCCTGGATACGTGTGTGTACTGGAGGCAGAAAAAAACAACGAAACAAGACATGAACATAACCCTGCAAAACAGGAGAGTAAGGGGACTCCTCTGATGAAGCTCCTGCACTAACAACCTGGAGTACATCCAAACATTCTACTGTGTCCAGAGGAGGGGAGACCACGTGAGTGGAAAGGGACAGAGCCACACTAGTGGAACCTGGTGCACCTCCTGCAGCCACAAAATGCCAGAACTAAGCATTTGTTACTCTTTTTAAGTGTAGAACCATATTGCAATGATAGGGCACGGTTTTTGTTGGGTTTCTAGAGAAGTTTATGAATGTGCCATGATCTCCACAAGCTTCTGCCCCTTGGGAGCAGGACGCCAGCACCTCACTACAGTACATTTTGAGCCATGAGAGATACCATCAAGCCCAGAGGCATAGATCTGCAAGGACATGGGTCGTGTTGGCCCAGTGCCTTCAGGACAAGGTTGCCTGCTCGAGTCTCTCCAGCGCATTGCTCCTCTGTACCTGTCACTCCTCACTGGCGTGTGCCCACTGCCTGCATGCTCACATCCAACACAGCTGCCTGAAAGAAGCTGATCTGGTCTAGACACTAACTGGGTCTAGCCTGTGGAAAACACTGACACAGAAATTGCACATCTTCTCTCCTTTATCTCCAGCCTCATTAACGTCTGCTTTTAACCCTAGCAGACGGACAGCCTCTCCCTATTGCTTTGCCACTTGCAGCTTTTCTTTTCTTTTGCGACATCTCCCTACAAACCCTCTTCCACTTCACCCTCAGTCCCTCAATTTTCACAGCAGGTTTTACCAGTGCACTTCCTGGCTTCACCTGGCCCATCTTCCATTTTATGGAGACTAACCCATTTGATTTCACCAATTTTCAGCTCCTTTTACCTTCCCCATGAACAATGACAGCCCATTCTCCCTGGTACCTCCCAACCTGTTCCATTTTGGCCAGTCATGCAACAACAAAGTCAAGCAAGAGCTGGGAACACCCTGGCGTTAAGATCTACTTAATAAGTTGTCAGCCAGGTCCCGCGTATCTATTCTTGTGGGCATAAAGATCTCTGTCAGCAGTCAAAACACGGATTTACACTCCCAGCACAATTCCTAGCAGCACTTAAAGATTTTTAACGACCATCCTTTTGTCCCAGGGAGTTAAGCACTGATCCAATGTCACAACGTGACACATGAATGCACAACACAAGGAAGGTTTGACAGGCAGCAACATTGTAATATGATAATTCCTCTTTGTCCCTTAATCGCCTCTGTTTTTTGCAGACTTGATTCACTTACCAACATGTGATCAATCACTGCCTTTTTCAGTGAGATAATTTTTTGCCCTCTATCTAAATGGCTCCTGTCAAAGAGAATCCAGTACTAAATTAAAGCTGATATGCTTGTCTCTGCCCTTTTGTTTGTTGACTTCTTCTTGCACACAATTGATTTTATAGGTTCCAAGACCATTTAAGTGTATATATTTTTAAAAATCTAGCTCCTTGAAATTAACATTGGCTATGTACACATTTAAAAATGGTCCAGAGCATGTAATTTAATGGAGAGGAATAAATACAAGAGTACATGCCAGCAATTATATATCAAGTCCCCACTAGACACGGAGTAAGTCGCCTGTTTAGATCTTCCCACGTGCTCTATTTAAAACTGGAAAATGACAGTCGAGTCTCCAGATTTGTGAATATAACAAAAAGAGGACAGTGTAATTTAACACGAAAAGAAGCAAGGCAAAGTCACTTGTTCTGAGTCTGTAAGAAATCAGGATTTAGATGATGACCAACAGAGAACTTCTCAAACATATCTCCCCAGTATTTGCACAACCTGATGAGCACCTCCTTAACAACAAGTAAGAGGTCTTTAACAGCACAAGCATCTCGGAAATGAGAATCTACCTTTACTGAACTAAGTAGGGATGCTTTTCTGTGGCCTTTGGCCAATCATCAGAATGCCCGAACGGTTCTGCATAGCCTGGGGCAGAGACAGAGCATGCATCAACCCACATACCTCCAAGCAGAGCCACACATGTGCAAACCACCCAAAAACTCTGCCTTGCTCTTCCCCTCAATTTCATCAAGCACATCCACAGCGCATTTGAAACCTCTAAATTTCATATTTTTCCCTTTCCTTCAATCTCCTCTTTTCTGTGCCCACCTGTTCCAACTTGGGTCTTCCACACCTTGCCCTACGCAAAACCTCAGCCCAGTCATGCAGAAGCCAACAGCACCTCACCCACAGGCCCAAACAAATCTGTGAATATACTCTCCAGTCATCCTGACTCCTCTGCCCATGTCTGCTTAGCAATTGCTGTCAGGCGAGAGAAACTGCAGAAATCCCCAAGTGCATCTTCATCCCTCCCACCCGAAGCAGATACCTGTGCAGCACCTACTTGGCTGTCATCATTCCTCACCACTGCACACGTAATTCGTGGTAACAAAACAGGGTGATTTCAAAACTAAGTAGGATGATGCTTATTTAATTCACTGACTGAACGACAGCAGATTTTTGGCTGTGCCATCCATTATAAATTATTCTACATGGTTTCAGCACTTGTCCTGGTTACGCACATAAGGCACTTAAGACTTTGCCAAGATCATCTCATAGACACATTGTAATCTGCCCCATTATGTGTATATATATAAATTTATTTTCATATATATTTTTTCTTTCTTGAGAACAGCACCTCAACAAAATGCTGGACTGCCAGCTCTTTCTAAGGTGGGACAGAAAAAAACCCAAACTACTGTTTTCATCTTGTGGTTCTAGCAGTTTTCTCCTGCACAGAGAGAAATGGGAAAGCAAACAGCTCTGCCACTGAGGCATCACCCCTGGGTGGAGGTAAGCAGCGTTCCAGATAGGATGCATCCATCCACAAAAGGTGTTGGAAGCCAAGGCGTTAAAAACATACTGATGAATGCAGAAAGGGAAGGACTGGCTTGGAAAAAAAAAACAAACAAACATAAAAGCTCATTTTTCAAAACACGTTATTATCATACAAAACGTATTTTAATATATTTTCAGTAAGGCACCAAATACCCCCACTATCTGCTTTGTGTCTCTTGGCAGTTCAAGAATGCCAAGGCGCCCCATCCTTAGGGTGCCAGAACCAATCTGTTGCCAAGAGACACAAAACTGATATCACGGGTGTATAAAGCCGTCTTTGGAAACATAAGAAATAGCAAACGACCTCATGTTTCAGGTTTGACTTAGTCAGCAAGATGTCGAGGAAGAAAAATTAACCTTTTGTTATAAGGTTTAAAGCTGACTATTTGTGTCCTACTCTGAGGGAGAATCAGCCTTTCTGAAGCAGAAATCACTTGTGCCTGGTATTGCATTTCAAGCAAACATCCCAGTATTTTTTTGAATGTTTACTGTTGGTTTGAGAGGAAACAAAATAAAAATCATGAGAGTCAGGGCACTCAGGAGAGCAGGGATGCTGTGACTTGGAGAGCTAGTGACATTCCTGAAATGCACGTCTTCAGAGGAAACCCAAATGCCGCAGCTGGACCCTCTTGCTGGTAGTGACGCGGGTACATGGTGACGTTACCTGAAGCATTTTGAGCTCCAACTATAAACATCCAAAAGGTTTTCACATTTAAAAATCTGATCTCCAGCAAATTCTTCAAATATTTATTACTCCAACTAGTGAGTAGCCTACTAGAGATGCTGCAGGTTCAGCCTCTGCAAGCATCTCCCCGTTGTTCGGGTGGCTCTCCCCTCCTCTGACCTGCAAACTGGATGTAAATCAAACAATATATTTTCTGGCAGAATTTTCCTGCTGCAGTTATGGACAAAGTTTGCTGCCCTTCCCAGCTATAGAAATAAAATCCATTGAGATCAAGATTCCCTCAATATACAAAAATATGAAAACAGCATGACTGCTTCATTTAGGTAGGTTCTCTACAGACTACCTCTTTTTAGTTTGTTTCACTGAAGTTATATAGCTGGAAATTAAGACTGTAATTAGGAAATACAGTAATTAACTGTAATTAAGAATTGCAGTGAGATTTGGGTTTTTTCCCCCTAGTCTGGGGCACAAATTTTTATATGTTAAATCAAAAACTCAGTTTAGGAACTGCAATGTTAGAAGGCTGTGGAACAACCAAATATCAGTACAATTTATACAAGAAAAGCAAAATTAAATTATAAGACATATTTAAAACATTACATTGTTGGTATATAATGCAATTTTTTCATTTCCAACTAGTATATAGATATACAGATATATAGGTATCCACATCACAAGTGTCCACTAATGAATCACCTTCAGAGACAGAAAATACAGCATCTCAAATTAAACAACTGGGATTTCCAGGTGATTTTTTTCTACCAAGGATGCACAAGCACAATAAGCTTTTGCCAGGACTGAAGAGGAAAGAAACCTGATAGGTGGAAGCCATATGACAAATAAACAAGAGTCAGTTGACAGAAACAGGTCACAGGTTTTGGGGGGGATTTTACTGGACTACAAATAAAAGATCTTGCCATTACAAGAAGAGAAAAATATCCTTTTGTCTTATGAGCCCCTAGTTGTGGGAAGAAAGCTGCACAGTGCCATGCCAGCACATGGCAGTGAGAGAAGGGAAGGGCTGGGAGAGGGAAGGAGAGCTAATAAAATTTCTACCAGAAAACAGAAAATGAGATTAAAGGAGACATTTTGGCCACGAGGCCTTCTTTCGGCTGGAGAAGGCCTCAAAGCCAAAGTGTCTCTTCTAATCCTATTTTCTATTTCTAGAGTGCATTTTAATAACCCCTTTGTATATGGTACAATGACTTTAGCAAGTCCTGTTTTAAGCAGATTTTCCACACTAGACAGCAAAATGGGTTAAAATAATTGTACCGTACACCTCGCACGCGTGATGCTTTGTTTAATCCAGTGTCAGACACCAGGGCCACACAATACAGTACAAGGTCCACGTAGAAAAGCGCCTTTCAGGACCAACAGCCCAAGGCATGGGATGGGGGAAAGCCAAACTGAGGGGCACAGCTCCTTCCCACCAGTGGCCAGGCCCTCGCTTTCTGACCTGGATGGGGACTTGGCCAATATCACCGTACCCCAAAATTTCTCCTCCTCCGGGACCAGTCACTTCCCACTGGCTTTGGAGATGGCTACACCAGGATGGTGCAAGGAGAGCGGGGCTGGCACAAGCATTCCGAGTGCCAAAGGGAAGCTCACCTGCAGCCCCACAGCCACCAATTCACCAGCCAACCTCAACTTTGCCTTGGTAATTTACCTCTTTGCAAAAGCCTGCACCTGGATGTTGTTTTCTTTACCTCTGCACACACAAATACCCCATGAAACCGTTCCTCTTGAGTGCAAGGTTAAAAGTTTATATTGTGTGCATGAAAAAGATTTGAGTATAAAAGTTGAGAAACTCTGAAGAAGCATGTATGAACAACAAAAGGGAGGGCCAGCCACGCTGGGCAGCCTGCATTTCTCCCTCCCTGCCATGGTCACAGCATGCGAGCTGGAGCCCCTCCAGTCAGCGATGCTGGCTCTCCACCTCCCTGCGTGCTTAGAGCTCCCACTCAGCCCCGGTCTCCACCATGGGCACAGGTCCTCTACCTGATGGTGCCCAGGGTCCCACTGAAGCCAGGGAGGACACATTAACAAAGAAAAACCAGGATGAAACATCAAAACGATGTTGTCGGTTGAAACACACATGCACCTACTGAGTCTATCAAGAAGGTGGCTACAGCACCTGAAGCAACAGGTCCAACGCAGCCCCGGCATCTCCCTCACCCTTATCCAGCCTAAGGGGACAAGTTCTTCAAAATCCACCAGTTGTGCAGAAAGAAAAGCAAAGCAGCTTTACACTGAAGTAAACACAAATAAGTAAAAAGTGCCTGACCATCACCTCACTGTACCGACAGCAAATGTTTAACTTCTGACCAGGTCGGTGGTTTTGCAGGTCTGAGCTTTGTCTCCCATCAAAACTGAAGCAAGCAATGAAACGAAGGCACCCAACAGAGCTACAGTGGTGTGCAGTGCATGTACGGCTGAGCACTGTCGGCAAGACCTGACTGCAGCAAGAAAGATAAGATGCAGCCAATGCCCTGGAGAAGCTGAGCTTGAAGCACTGAGTGCACCAGTTGTGGAGCTGCTGTGGGCAGAAAGGGTGGCAGCCCAGCCCAGATAGGAACAGGCAGGTAAGTCACAGGCAAGAAGTACCTCAAGCAGGAGCATGAGTCTTGCAATCCAATGTAAAAGGCACGATCAAGCTGTTTTCTACTAACTGAGGTTGTATGATGAGGTCCTCGTGTAAAGATGCTGCAGAATACCACAAATATAGACCCACAGATCTAAAACTGCAAATAACAAATTGACAGAAGGTGAACAGAGAAGCACATGTAACAGCAAGCACCAAACACAAGGACAGGCAAGACTGCTACAAGGATTACGTATTTATGATGATGAAAACTGAAACAAAACAATAGAAACAGATGCAAGCTAGCAGAAAAAAATTCCTGAAACAAAGAATATGCAAAAGAAAAAACAATTCTCTCTTCTCTATGCAGCATCAGTCAGCAGCAGCCAACCTCTAGGCAGCGTGCAGAAAACCACTAGTCAAGATGAATTAAGGACAAGGTCCAAGCATGGTAGCCAGACACTAGCAACCACATAGCAGCTCCCTGTGCCCCTGCAGCAGACGTGCTCCTCGGATGACAGCCATCGGCTACGCCAGGGTGGCAAAGTCACCAGAATCCTGAGCAGCTTCACATCGGGGCCACACAACGGGGCTGCCACAGAGGTGGCGTCAGCTGCAGCTCTATCCCCATCTCCCCACCCCCTCAACAGGGTGGTGAACGCATGAATCTAAAACCCTCTCCAGTTGGATCACTACCATCAACTTGGAATTACAGGAGGAAACGCTGAAAGACCAAAATGCCACTGTGTGCATAGCAGAGAGAAGAGAAAAAAAAAAAAAAAAAGAAAGAAAAAAGCGCCTTTTAATTATTATAATGGCAAGTTAAATACAACTGAAATTTTTCCACATCTCAGTGGTGCTCTGTGGTAGCCAATGCTCACAGCCAACAGAATAAAATAAAGCAGGTGAGAAATACAAAAACCTATGTAGCATGAAATATCTCTAAGAGACTTGTTTAGTGAAATTAACTAGTAGTTTAATAGAAAAAAAAAGCTTGATGTATGAGAGTGCTCCAATTTCTTCATAGAAATTAACATTTCAATCCTGTTTTTATCTAGAAGTCATTAAACTGTGCAACATGAATTATTGGAACTGTAGCAGAGAATTAACTCTATTCATCAAGTAAGTCCAAACAGTTTAGAGTGCATCTGTAATGAAAAAATAGCTCCACATTTCTATCTCTTCTCATTAAAGTAAACCAGTTTTCCCTCTCTCAGTATATAAAACTGTCTTCTCCTCATGTAATTTATATTACCATAAGCCAGCTCACATTCTAAACTATTACACGCCTCCAATTAATTTTTGCAGCTTTTGCCTGAAAATTTAATGAGATAGTACTGTATGAACCTGCTGACTCCAGATTACGTGTGTGCTTCCAATATTAATGTTGGCATAATAAAATAATCTGATACATACTTGATGAGAGCTTTTCATAGAATCATAGAATCATAAATAACCAGGTTGGAAAAGACCCACTGGATCATTGCGTCCAACCATTCCTATCAAACACTAACCCATGTCTCTCAGCACCTCGTCCACCCGTGCCCTAAACACCTCCAGGGAAGGTGCATCAACCACCTCCCTGGGCAGCCTCTGCCAGTGCCCAATGACTCTTTCTGTGAAAATTTTTTTCCTAATGTTCAGCCTAAACCTCCCCTGGTGGAGCTTGTGGCCATTCCCTCTCGTCCTGTCCCCTGTCACTTGGGAGAAGAGGCCAGCACTCTCCTCTCCACAACCTCCTTTCAGGTAGTTGTAGAGAGCAATGAGGTCTCCTCTCAGCCTCCTCTTCTCCAGGCTAAACACCCCCAGCTCTCTCAGCCGCTCCTCATAAGGCCTGTTCTCCAGCCCCTTCACCAGCTTCGTTGCTCTTCTCTGGACTCGCTCCAGAGCCTCAACATCCTTCTTGTGGTGAGGGGCCCAGAACTGAACACAGGATTCACTATTGTGAGAGTTGTTAAGGCAGTATATAAACCGATTCCACAGATTTTCTTCCTCCTCCCACCTTTGGAATAAAAATTAACCCCAAACCCACCAAAACTTGTCAGCCTGAAATTGAGGAGTTCTGAGCTAAGCACTCACCGAACAGGGAACATCATCAACACTTTCCTCTATGTTTTAAAACAGCTGTTTATTACTCACCTATTAACATTTATTTTAAGGCTACAGCCCTTTCAGAATGCTTTTATTTTTGAATGCTAAATAAGAGCAAAATGTTGGGTTTTACTTCTTCTGAAAAGGAAAGGTAAATTTTAAATATCTCCTGATGCTGCTCCCTTTTGAGGAGCTGATGTGCAGGTCAGAGCATCCTCTGCGCTCCCTACAAGTGCAGGAACAGCTTTTGCACACCCAATCCATCTTGGAGCAAATCCCACTCACCACCCCAATACTTCCAACAACTGAGAAATTAAGAGTTTGCATTTGTGCTGGGAAGACACGATGGGTTTAGAGTCCCAAGTGTTTCCATAGCTTGCTTTCTCTTTGCAGCTCATTTTATGGGGATAGCTGTTACCTAATTTGGCAAACTATTCTCCAGCATATTAGACAAATAATCTTTTCTTCAGAAGGACAGATTATTTAATACTAAAATTAAAGGGAAAAATATAATATCGCTTTCCATTGTGACTTCAATTTTAATACCACATATTGTGCATAATATTATTTTAATATCTATGCGCCTGAGAGAAAAATTGGCAAATGTGACACTCTCAGAGATCAAATAATTTTATACAGACTTAAAATATACATTTGGCACTATTTGGTACAGCCCTGAATTTATACTTACAGGAAACTATAAGCTGCTCGTGGTGAATCACACAGTTGCTGAAAACATGTATTTTGCATCGAACTCGAAGGAGCCGAGACATCATGCCCAGAGAGCTGGCACAGTGCAGAGAGGCAGCAGAATTGGAAGCCCAATGGCTTTTAAACTTAGTCCCAGAGCAGCCTGGTACCCTTGCAGGACCACAGGAACAAGCATCATTACGAACCCAAATTAAATCATCCCCATACTCCACTAATCACCTGAATTATCAACATGCTACCAATTAAAAGAAACACCAGCAGACACAGAGAAATTCAGGTTCTGGGAGATTATGGTCTGGGATGCAGCCACAGCAAGTCACCAGCAAAACCAAAATGTTCGAGCACTTGTCTGGAGAAGAGGCATCACACCTTACACGACATGCTGAGATGTGAGGAAACTCAAGTCTCTGAGAAGGGATAAACAAACCAGTCCAATAAAAGACTGAGAGAAGGGATAGACGGAGGTGGATGGCAGGAGAAATAATACATGGCAAACGTGGAGGCCAACGATTGCACACTTTAACAGCTCCCAGTGGCTTCAAATCAATTTACATTTAAAATAAATGAATTAAATCTGATAATCTCTGATATCACTCAACCTATTTGCTCCAGGGCGCTGAAATTCAAATATTCTTGAGTTCCAAATATAGGCTTTCACTTGTAAGACATACAAATGAAGACAAAGAGTGCCAACACCAAACACAACCTCCTGGTTTTTACAGTCAATCTCCAGCATTTCTTAGGTAGTGAAAAAAACCCAAAACATTTCCATTTTCATTACAGAAACCCACATCCATCCAGATGACACCAAGCAAATGGAACAAGAGGTACCCACTCTACCACCTTCTGGGATGAGGGGAGCCCTTTAACCCACACCCCGCTGCCAGACTGGGTGGGTCCACACCACAAACGGGATCATTGCACCAATTCTGGCTAAAAATAATCTTTCTGGTGTAGCAATTTTCAAACAAGATTTGGTTTTCACCAGGGCTGTGCTCTCACAGTCACAGTGCTGGGAATCAGCATGAGAGATGCGGGAGCCTATAACACTCACGTGGCGATGCACATGTATATACATATACATACACTTATATCCATACAATCTCACTAGACTGTCTTTTGAGGGCAAGATTACCTTCTCTTCTGCAGATTTTCAAAAATCAGCCTTGCACTTTTTTTTATACGTGCATGCCCTTACACCTAACAACTGCTTGTACCTTCACACATCAAAAGAAACATGTAATTAAATTAAGAGATGCATGCATTCTTCCTTTTCTCCTGTCTCTTCTTGAACGCCAGGCCAGATAGCAAATCAAAATCTGCATTTAAATAGAATATTTTTAATGTATGAAAGTGGGCAGCCTGAGGGTAAAGAGGTATTGCATTCACTCACCATATGCACAAAGTCGCATTTAAAACGTGATACTAAATTTTAAAAATTTATTGAACATTTTTGTCATTCTAGTACCTTTTTTTTTATTATAACGAAATCTTCAGGTCCTTAGAGATTTTTGTATCAAAGCATGCTAATAAAAATAATGCGATATTACATCATTTTATCAATTTCATCTCGAAAAAAGGATGATATTCAATCACATCTCATAAGTCACTATCTCTGGTAATTCTGGCCATTATTCAGTGCGAGATTCAAGCAGTCTGAATTCATTAACATAGGGTTGCTACAAATCTGCATTTTTTAGACTTTGTCAGAAAACGCAGCAGCCCAAACTCAGTGACCTGAATCTAACAGCCTTTCAGCCGAAACAGCCTCGCTTCCCAACCCAGGCTCCCTTCCTGCGCCGGGACAAAGCCGCGCTGCCATCGACCAGGTCACGGCCGCTAAGCCTGAGCCGGCGTGGGCTTTGGCAAATGCTCCCCACCGCGCTCCCGGTGTGGCATCCCCGCTCCGGGGGCCATCACAGGCACACAACGCTCCCGAGGTTGGAGTGGGCTCCAGAGGTGGCTCCCTGGGAAGCAAGGAGGTCTCCTGCGAGCAGCTTAGTAGCAAGAACACGCTAGAGCAGAGTGACATATGTTAAGGATGAAGTGTCACATCGCATCGGACAGCCCACAGGGTGACAGGGACCAAGCGGTTTTGACACTGCGTTACCAGGTCAGCATCTTCAGAGAACAACAACAACAACAACTAGTGGATTTTGAAGTAACTGTAATAAGAGGTTGCTAAACCCATGAAGAGGTTCACAGGCACGGTGGAGACCCAGCCCTGTGCCACAAAAGCCAAGGGCAACCCCCTGAAATCTTGAGGACAAAATCAAGCCACAATTCAGCAAAGTCCTCCAGCTTAACGATGTGTATCACTCAGCATATCACTCAGTATATCACTCTGCTGCAGGTTTCCGTATCCTGTCCACATCCCCAGGACCCCTGCATGGCAGAGGGATGTTCTTCATCCTTTGTTGCCTGCACAGCCCTTCTGCTGGCCACCCAGCAGCTTTTCTGCCCGGCCAGGAGCAGCCTCCCACCTCAACACTCTCAAGCCCAGGACTCTGAGACATCCTGGGCATGAATATGCTCTCTTCCAAATATTTTCTGTTGTTCTCATCTGTAAAAACAGACCAAACCCAACAATTTCATTCTAATTAAAGCATATTTTGCTGACTGATGACCTAACTACTTCAGGTATAGGCAATCTGAGAAAAGTTAACACCATGGAGCCTGTGCTTATGGATGCACAAACTGTACAGTCACTGTATAGAAGCAGCACCCTGCTAACTTCAGTGGCATTGGTCCTGGTTACCAAGGAAGATCTCATCCATGCTCATCAATATACATACAAATTACAGTGACATAAACTCCATAGCTCTGGTGGGACAGTCGGCTTTCAGAAACCGGAGGGCTACTTGCACAGAAATTACAGCACTGTGGTCCACAGGCACCTTGAACAGGCTACAGATATACTGGCAACCTCTATCCCATTCTCGCTGAAGCCTGGAACATTAAAAAATCCACTTTAGTTGGGTAAATTTACGCTAGCTTCCCAATAAAAATAAGAAATTTCAGCAAGAGCATATCTACTGTGCAGCAGTCTACAGACCAGTAAAACCCCATCAACATTCACTGCCGCCGGACTCCTGGTTTTCTTCAAAAAATATTATAGTGCAGTTATAGCCATGCAGAAATGAATCTGCAGTAAAAACTCTGACTAGGAAGGTGAAAGCTAATATTTGAGGTAGCAGATGAGGTTGTTGCCATTCCAGAATAAAATGGTAACGTGCTGTTGGTAGCAAACAGTGTGTTGTTTTAACGTGTTATGATATTTATGAATATATGAAGTTTAAATAATCAGATGACAGAGAGTTCCTTTTCATCTAGTGAATGTTTATTCTTCTTCACACATTAGCACTTTTTCCCCCCAAATGTTATATCTTCTGCCATTTATAATTAATTCTAACAGCTTCTGCAACTTATCCCACAGGTTGTTGCTGTTTCTTTTAAATAGCGTGCTGCTGAGAAATTGATTTGTTTGCTCCGTATGCCTACAGAAATCACATTATTAAATATGCATAAATGTCATTGCTTGGGCTGCTTCTGAGGATTAGTGGAGAAGAGGAAAAAGGAAGAGGAAAAGGAAGAGACAAACAACAACAAAGCTTAAGTTAACACTTAAATTTGGCTGCATCCCTGGGCAAATGCTGCTCCCTCACCGACCTCCTCCAGCACCGGGATGGGAAGAGTCAGCAGGAGATCCCAGCACTGTAGGAACCACCTCCCCTCCCTGTAAACAAGTCCCTGCCAATGCAGAGGAGAGTTAATGAAACTAATTAATGCACAATGAAGTGCCTGCACATGCAAAAGCCCTCTCACAGCCAGAAGCCAGAAGAAGCCTCAAGGCAAGTTGCGGTGGGGGTGGCACATGGGCCACCCAAAAGGTCTCCACGTATTTTTCCAAAAACCCAGGAGAATATTCCTCAGGCAGTTGCAGTTGGCCATGGGCATCCAACCGAGACAGACGGAGGATGGTGGCTCG
Source organism: Clamator glandarius (assembly GCA_033459285.1). Lineage (NCBI taxonomy): Eukaryota > Metazoa > Chordata > Aves > Cuculiformes > Cuculidae > Clamator > Clamator glandarius. The sequence goes on along the minus strand of JAUNZM010000128.1, from coordinate 263,826 downwards.
CTGCAACCTTCTGCGATGGTGGTAGGGAAGGGCAGGGTGAGCATTCTCTCCCTCTGGTCTTAAACCTCAGAAACCACATCTCTGCATTTCTGCAAAGCTAGTGGAGAATCACTGGCCATAGCTACTTCTCGTCATCATCAATGCACTTCTCTGACTGCTCCCACTTTCACTGGTAAGAGAACCCCTGCCACTAACACTTCATTTACTCAAAAGACGGCATTATTTTGATATGTACACATTATTTACAGATTTTTCTAAGAGTCATCATTTCATACACATGTATGGATCACTTATTTCATCGGAGCATCAGCCCCTTCCTCTACACAGCCAGCAAACAGGTCCTGCAGGTCTTCCCCTTCCAGCCAAAGTAACCACAGCTTAAAATCGCTATCGTAAGTAAGGATTAGCACATGGGTTAGCACAGAGCTTCCAGAGAGTGTACGAGATGGCCATGCTTGCAAGAAGAGTTTTATTATTATTTAAAAAAAAAAAAAAAGCATCAAAACCATGCAGTCCAATATATGCTGCGATCCTGCACTAACAAGACTCTTCCCACCCCACACGGCTGAGGCACCAGCAGCCCCTCCACAAGCTGTAGGGCTGGGATGGCAGCCTGAGATGGAAGGCATCTTTCCTATGCTATCTCCTACTGCAAAACATATTGAATGACGAGTTCTGAAATGCAAACCAGATATTTTTCTCTGAGACTTTGTCGGACACACCGCCCTCCTATATTATTACAGAGAGCTGTCAAAACAGCCTGGTGGGAAAGCTCTTCCACAGACATGCAGAAGTATAAATTGTCATAGTATAAAGTAAATTCCATTAACAGCTCCATAGTCATTATTTTGCATAATAAAAGTAAAGGCTCTTTGCTTGTGATCTATGTATTTACGACCATCTGAGCAACAACCACTTTCTTTTTTCTGATGCCTTTGTTAAAATTACAAGGTAATTGGTTGCTGTTGCAGATATTAATGTCTGATAACAAAGTGCCTAAGGCAGGAAAGCTGAAGTGGTGGTGAAACAGTACTACTGACAAAGCTCTAACTTCTGTTCTCTGAGGATTAACCAAACCAGCCCAAAGAAAATAGTAATTTTTACTCCGTATCATCACAGGCATCATTTGAATGAAGCATATTGGAAATTCTGGGCAACACTTTTTAAAATATATATTTCTCTTTATTCCTGTCACCAAGATAACACAAGCAGTTTTCAGTGTAAAGTCCTGAGGGATAGTAAAGGATCACTGACAAGTCCTAAGATAACATGGGTAACTTCTCTGCTCCAGAAAACTAATATATTCCTACCCACAGGGTTTAAGGGAAAGTGAGTGACTTTGAAACTACCCAAATTCTTCAATCATTAGTGCAAATGCATTATAAAAGAGCCTGCGTTTACAAAGTATGTCCATTTTAGTTGGAAGCATGAATGATGATATACACAAATACTCTGCTCTCCCTGAGTTTACACACAGTTGTGTTTATGCATAAAATTGCAGTTTAAAGTCTCAGCCATGATGAGCAATTCGGAAACTCGCTGTTCATAAATATCATGCCAATTGAAGCAAGCTGGTTTAGGGATATTGTATATTATTTATTACAATTCAGTCTGTCATGGAATTAACACATTGAGCCAAATTCAATAGAAGTGTTGGGTGTAGGAAAGATTGCAAATTAATAAAGTTGCTTTAAAAGCAAAACAATGTCACCTGGTACAGTTTTTTTTTATAAACTGGCCCACTGATGGAAAATGTAAATCTTACCTACCCTGTACCTTCTCAGTCCCCTCTCCCCACCTGGTGAGAAATTTGGGACATTTCTTGCATCTCCTCTTACGATCATTCCAAAACTAAAAGATATCAAGGCCCCAACACACAAGTAAGAAAACAGACATAAATATCTGCATTTGCCATTACAAAGGATTCCTCGCTATGGCCATTCACTTTTAATTTTTTAATTCTTCTTCTGTGATGGAGGCGATACCATTAATTCAACTTCAACTTGCATTTCCTATTAGTATAATCTACAAAGTTATCTCTATAGCAGTAGCAAAATCACTTTACCGTGAGCTATATCACTTCAGAATTGATTACACATATTTTGGTTTTGATAAATGAAAATAAGGGACACGATTAATTGACGGACAATCAATATGATTCAGCTATTAGACAGCTTGATGAGGTATCTGAAGGACGCATATAATCTATAGCAATCAGCTAATTGAAGACTGCGGACTAAAAATATTTCAGGAAATCCCAGCTTCAAAATGAAAAATATCCCAATAAAACGGATAAAGAAAAAACGCTCCCAGGACCCATGAAGGTTTAAGGCCCGTTTCTGGTTTGGCTGAGTTTGAACAAAAAACTTCGTTTTGCTGCCTTAATAAAACACTGATAAAATACTGAAAGCAAAATGGATTTGGTGAGTGAATCCTGAAGTGCATTTCTTATATATATCCCCCCAATCTCCTTGAATTGTATTTTTCTAATGCCTTAAGATTTCTGGAGCTGCCAGAGACTGTTAAAGAGTTTCATTAGAAACAGTCTATTTGTCTCAGTTTAGTCACTCACCAGACCAAATTAAACAGTCAAATAGTCAAACAAATGAACCTTTTCCATCTCTTTCAACATGAAACCAAGTGCACAAAAAAGCCATATACTGATGATAGTTTGGCTTTTTTGTGTTTCCAAAGAGCCAGAGAAGGAAGAAAATAATCAATAGGTGAAAAGCCGGAGCGTTACACGTTTAGAAAAGTACAGAAGGGGCAAGCACAATCTGTAAACCCGCTGTATGTAAGTACTATTAGCATAAATGCTGACAACTGTAACCCTGATTAATGGTTACTATAACCCTGATTAATGGTTGCAGCTGTCCATTAATACTAGGCATTTTAACTTACTACTAAAATTGATTAGTCAGTTAAGAATTCTACCCCAATGTTCAATAAAACTACACTTTCTCTGCAAATGCAGTATGAAATGAGGTGATGCATCTAGCAGCACTCACGCATATTAGGAGGATGCAGCGTGAAGAGGAGAAGCACGGTGCCACTCTCAGCTGGCATGAGCAGAGCATTCACATCCATCCTTCTTCCAGCCCTCCTTACTTGCATGAGAGGTGGAGATACCCTACCATTTCAGATGGGTGGAGAAAACCCACCTAGCAAGGATGAAAGCAGAAGCTCAGGGTGGGCTGCACACACTGGGAGGGATGGTCCATCCTAGCTGGGCACTGCAAACGAGCACCTTGGCCTTAGGGGTCTTCTTTCAACAGATGGGTCTGGTATCACTTTACCAACTACTCCTCTTCCTCCTAAATGCTAACTTGAACTTTTCTCTCTTCTCTGATCCGTAGTTCCCATTATTTTATTATCATTAGAATTATTTTCCTGCCCTGCTCTCCTCTGCAGCACTAGCCACAGTCCGTCAGCACGTACCAAAGGGATTCGCCAAGCACTAAAGGCAAAGTGTCATTTTGCTACAACACTTTTTTTCCCTAAAACATAATGTGAGGGTACAGTATTTCACACAACATTACAGTGGCGCTGTGCAGTCTGCAACACCATCGCTACAGACCTCTCCAAGCTCCTGCTGATAACCTTTCCTTTCAGGGGGTCCTTTACCATGGATACATCAAATACTTGAAGCAATGATTCTGCATCCAAATATCAGGTCTTGGGCAGCACCTCAAGTCTGGCAGATATCAGAATAGCCGGAGAAGGAAATCAAACAGGCAGCATCAGTGTGGAAGAGATGAACACTCACAAAATCATTAGTCATGAGAAATGCCTTTTAAAACCTGTCTTCAAATTAATCTTAGGCAAAGGAGTTATTTTCTGAACGGGTAAAGTGAGGCATCCTTTGCCTAGGGTCTGGTGTTCGGGAACCAAAAGCATCAGACCACCTTTCCTGGAGTATTGGTAACACTAGAAATGACAGCTAAAAAGTAATCCTAGAAGCCATGGAAACAGAATGCTTCTAGCACTGGCAGAAGTAACTCACATCTCCTGATCCAGAGGTTCCAGCTCAATTTATGCATATGATTATGTAGTTGTATTACCAGAAAGGTTCTCTCAGCACATTCTCCTTCAACCATCCCCATACAAGCAGAAACCCCAAGAGACAGGAACAGTCATTTATAGCACCTTGGGAATGCAGAAGCCGAACCTAGGATAAGATGCACACAGATGCTGTTTTCAATTAATATTTTTTAAGTGCTTTAGAAAGCTGTAGGGATGTAGGGTGGCCAAGCTATGATCCTGTTCCAGCAAGATTCAGCTAAAGTCTTCTGTTGTCAGCTCTAAGGAGCAGGGAACAGTGCCATGCTTGCGTTTAGGTGAATTTAGGATCTCCGTCCATGGGGACCCCCAAGGATGTTTAAGTCCCTGAAACACCAGTGCCACAAGGGCTCCCAGTAACAGGGGGGCTAAGACCGCCACCATCTTAACTAAGAGCACCGTGGCCAGCCCCGAAGCAGCATCCACACCGCGCAGGCTGCAACCCAGCTCTCCCACAGATTCATCATCCACTGTTTTGCCAAGATGCTTAGGTTTTCATAACTTACATATATGGCCTCTACACACGAGCCCATAACTGTTAGGGGCACTCTGTGTATTTTCAGACCCTGCTGCAGTCTCTCGTATCCAGCCATGCATCACGGCCGATGGGAGTGTCAGCAGCCTCTGGAGAGGGTCCAGTGACCAGACAAGTCGCTCACGGATTGCGCTAAGTTAAACATTTCAAAAGGACCACTAAATCCTGTTAACATACTGCTGGGAGTAAAAAGGAAAAATTACTGGGAGAAATAAGAAACTCCAGCACAACAAAATATTTGGAAGACACCAAGGACTTTGGTATAAATCCACAGCTGATTCATAAGGACAAGCCAGGACGCAGTCCTGATTTTTTTATTATGGAAAACAGCGCTTCTGCAGTGGCAGTACTGGAGGACATGATCTTATTTTTTAGTGATCTGCAAGGTTACAAGACCAGATTCTGTAGCTGGTGTCTTCCCTTTGCTGGTGCTGTGGGTGACAGTGCAGGCAGGTACAGCAGGGGGACATCTCAGCACCATAGGAAAAAGGCCAGGATGGCTTTCATTCTCATGCTGGAATCTATGGCCTCCTGCATTCCATTAAACACTACTGAATGCTACAGATCCAGCCACTTCGACAATAAAGTTTGAAAATGGGATGAAATGACAGAGCCTGGAATGGGTGATGAAGGACAAGGATGGACCACAACAGATAATGAAGGCTACCTGCACCCACCCCAGACGAGAGGCTTCCCACCTCTGGCTTGCGCCCTCCAAACTTCATCCGTGCAAACGAGTAGCAGAAGCCCCTCACCAGCACATCACCTCCTGTCGCTGCAAGGGGACAGAAAGCTGCTGGTGTTCACAACCTGCATATCCCACAAGTGTAATAATTACAGCAGCATCCAGCAATAACGCAATATCGTCCTCTGCAAAGCCCTTTAATAACACTAATGTCTGTCAGGCTTTAAGTGTTAACATATGGGGAAATGCCTAATAGCTGAATATTATTGTGTGTGTCTGAAATAAGAGACTCGGCATGGCCTCTTATATCAAACATTAAACCTGCTTAATAGAAGACATTTGAGCAGAATCAAATATTTTGCAGTAATTTTTCATACTGAAAGAGGTATTTTGAAATTGGAAAGTTTATGTCGTCACAGCAGAACTATTCAGATATTTAAAAGTACATTTTGCACATAAGTAAGTTACAGAAGCAATAATATGAACATTAAATTATCCTTTATTCAGAAAAAAAATGCTTGAGAACTACTTCTTGCCATGTTTGTAAATAGCCATATTCACAACATTACAGTATAGGTCCCAGCACCACTTCATTATAGACTTCTCCCCTTATATTCAGGGAAAAATCTTTGCCTAGAGAGGATTGTTTTCATAAACTCAGTGCACAGGGGTCTTGGTACAGGCAGGAATGTTTATGGAAAATATGAGATTAGAACATTTCAAACTGGCTGGTTTCAAGTTGCATACATGTAAAACTATAAATAGCAAGGAAAATGCACATTTGAAGAGTCAAGAAATAACACATTGTGCAAAAAAGCAAGTTTGTCAGTTACAATGGAAAAATTGACATTTTTTTTTCTATTTGACTGAAAGTCTAATTTACAACCGAGCTACTCCATTTTGCTGTTAGTTTGCTACAACTGTTATCTCCAAGAAATTCTAACAGCAGCTCCTATTTAACAGCCCTCGATGGGGCTCTCCAGGCAGGATTTCTTTGAAAGGGGTGGGGTTAGCCTCCTGGTGACTTCCCCAGGAGCAGATGGGTCACTGCTCACCGCTTCAAGATGACACCTTGATATGGAAGCAGGAATTCAAATATAACCCAAGAATTCCGAAGCACTTAAAGAACAGTGAGACCTAGCTGCTGCAATAAGGCTGTGCTGCATCCTGCTTTTCTGCTACGATCACCACAGTCTGAGCCTCCGCTCCAACAGAACAGAACACAGCGTGCCAGGAGAGCCTGGGCAGGAACACCATGACACTGGACTTAACCCACTGCCTCCTAAAATCAGTACAAACGAGCAGTAAGAGGGGATAACACCCAGAGGACATGCATCCATGAGGAAACAGACAGTAAGATGCTTTACTGCACAGACTGCTGGAAGGGAAGAGCATTAAAAGTTGCCAAAACAATTACTCTGGCTAAGGTCCTGTCCTGCCACCACCAGAAATTAATATCTGAAAGATAGAGGTAATGCAGACAGCAATTCTGCTGGGGTAACGCACTACTATTTGCCCAGTTACTCCCAGAGCACAGCATTTTAAATGCACAATCATCTTGGAATCGGTGATGATCTACAAACACGCAGTGTTAGCAGCAAGCGTTTGGTGGATGCTTCCTTTCCTCATTGCTCTCTACAACTACCTGAGGGGAGGTTGTGGAGAGGAGGGAGCTGGCCTCTTCTCCCAAGTGACAGGGGACAGGACGAGAGGGAATGGCCACAGGCTCCGCCAGGGGAGATTTAGGCTGCACATCAGGAAAAAGTTTTTCACAGAAAGGGTCATTGGGCACTGGCAGAGGCAGCCCAGGGAGGTGGTTGATTCACCTTCCCTGGAGGGGTTTAAGGCACGGGTGGGTGAGGTGCTGAGGGACATGGGTTAGTGTTTGATAGGAATGGTTGGACTCGATGATCCGGTGGGTCTCTTCCAATCTGGTTATTCTGTGATTCTGTCTCACTGCAAGGTCAGCAATATTTGCTTCAGGCACTGCCCTAGCTACCCTTTCAATGGCAAACCTTGCACTGGTGTGGATGAGGAGCGCTCAAAAACTCACTGTATCAACCACAGCCTTATGACATCCAGCTGAGCAGGAGCATCTGCAGCCACAACAGCAAGGTCTCCAGATGAGAACATCACCTACAGCAAAATCCTCAACATTTCTATAGCACCCTTAGATCTTAAAAAAATATTCGCACATACTAACGAGAGAAATCACAAGTAATACATTTCAAGCACAAAAAAAAAACCTCTCTGGAATCTCCCTCTTTCTCACATCTCATAAACCTTTATAGTCCAGGCAACAAGGAAAAAAATAAGCCTAGCAGGGGAAAAGGTGCGTAAAGAGGGATGCATTAGGTCATACTGAGCCCATTCCTCCTATCTTGGACAATTCTGCTGTACCATACATTTCCATTCCTATCTGGCATTACTTTAAACAACTCATATGCAACTGGGTCCCCAACTGCTTCTCCTGGTCTGCTGGTTCCAGATGTTCCTGATTCATTACTGCACCTCCACCAGCTCCAGACAGCTCACACAGGAAAGGTGTCTATGGTTTGGAGACGTGTCTTTGGGACACAGAAACTCCACCTCTGCTGGGAGACACACGGGGCAGTTTAGATGGTGAGGAACTGTCAAGCACTGCAATGTGTCAAACTTCTGATGAAATTTGCACTGGTTTTGCTCTTGTTTTAGATGCCTTTGCCTCCAGCTATTTTATAATCCGCAGGTTGCCTGAAAAATTCCTGCATAGCAGTAGCTGGACTTGCTGCTCATACTACATTTCAGCAATGTCATTAAAGCATGTAACTAGACACGTGAAGTGTTCCATGTTAACAAAAACTCTTACTTCTGCACATACTCGGTTGTTTTGCTTCGACTATTGCAACTCTAAGATGTACTCCTGACAGCGGAAAAAGACCAGTGATGGCAGGTAAGGGGTGAGCAAGGACTTAAAAGTCAGCAGTTAGGATTGGCAGGTGAAATATATAATTAAACATTTGAAATAATTTCCGCTGACATGCTCCTAGACCCTACAACATAAAGACTTTGGCCACCGTACAGTGTGGAACTGCAATCTCCTGAAAACTTGTTTGCTCAGCTAACTAACTGCAGTTTGCCTCCACTTTCTCCCAGTTTTGGATTTAAACTCCAGAGCAGAGCACATGCAGGGTGAAATCAAATTTTAAACATCATACTTTGCTGAAGTGTACTGCAAGTGTATTTTCTTTTATGACAGGCAGGGTGGATTATTTTACCTAGAAAATTAAGTTCTCAGGATGTTAATATTTCAAGGCAACCTCTGTGTTTGCAGTTCAGAGGAAAGGGTACAGCAAGCGAAGGCAGCACCTGATGTCGGTATTACAGGGTTCCTCAGAAAATCCTGCTGATACAGCTTCCTCTTCATCTTTGTCTCATATCAAGTTAGTAGTCAATGTGTTATTTTAACAGCATGACAACAACTATAGAGAACGTCAAATAGTTACCTTTTATCTGGAATTTTATACCTGCCATATATTTCAATGGAAATATACAACTTAATGTTACAACATATTTCATACTGAAATGGGTAATAAAAAAAACTATAGACTGTGAATTTCTCCTAAAACATAAAGGAGGAATCCACAGAAAAATCTCTACTGTTTACAATTCTCTGTCTTCCAGAATCTCCACACCAATCTACTGTGCTTGTACTATAAATATTGCTGGAAATATTTTCAAGGTTTTCCTTTTCTTCAGAAATACTATATAAATAGAGAATATATCCCAAATCCAGAATGTGCTGCCCACAGCCCAAGTCTCAGTGCCTGCCTGACATGAGGATCGAGATGGAGAACACTTTTAAACACACTATAACCCTACTGCATAGGAACTTGATGTCCCTCAGTCTGAAGAAAGAGGTTTTCAAATCCCAGGAAAGGAACAAGTCAGGATCAGGAAATTTTATATTAGCAGGTGCAAAACAACAACAACAACAAAACCCAAAGAACCTACCCCACTATTAACTTTTGTCCTATTTTAATATTGGGCCAACACTGGAGGTACACAGAGAGAGGAGCACTTAGGAAACACTTTGGAGCTTCCTTTGGGATATCTTAAAATGCACATCCTCCCCCACTGTTCAAATCCAATGGTTTTTAGCTACCTGTGAACTCCAAGTTTCTATCTGTCTTCAGTCAGACACATTTTCCATTCTAAGGAAACTACAAACCAGGGAAGAAATATTCTTTGTCCATTTCAATGCACACAATAGCTGGCTAATTACCCAAATTATAGCTTTGTCAATATTCCTTCATTTACTCAACCTCTTTGCTGTTAGCAAAAAAAGAGCTTTAAGACCCAATCTCTTTCAGATCTCTGGGTTTACCCAAGAAAGCTTTCCTCTCCAAGGGGGCCCGATGGTCAGAGCAGCCACAGTCCCCATGTCTACACAGAGCAGTTTCCAAGACTGCTCCAGGGTGAGGGTCTTTGTATGCAAGACCCTTCTTTAAACTGCTTTCGCTTGGCTACCTCCAACGTAAATAGATATGCATAAATAAAGCTGCTGAGAACATGACCTACCTTAGGACTTCCAACACTTTTTCCTGCGAGAGAATGGATCTACTTGAGGACCATCAGGTTTTTTATTTTGCTTTTCAGCATTCATGCTGACTCTGCTTGCTTCATCCTTGCTGTGCACACCTGTCTTGTCTGAAAGACTGAGGATACCTCTGTCTACGAAATAAGTGATCAAACTATGCCTTCTGATTGTATCTCAAGCCTTTATGTCCCCATTAGATTGGGTCTGCCCTCAAGTAGGATCTGCCTGGCAGGAGTGTACACACCAGGTACTGCAATTAATTCCCAGTGTCATAAAGTTTTTCCTGCTCGGAAAGCACTTAAAACAGAATTAGCAATTGTAGTTACTGATGAGATTGAAAAATGAAAAAGGAAAGTATCACCAGAGATGTATAAACCAAGACAGTTCTCTAAGGTCAGCCGAGGACTCAGCAAAGAAGGCTTCCAGTAAACAACTATTCTCCTTGTTGCTTCTTGGCTTTTAGAACCTACACAACATCCTCCAGACTGCTGGAGTTAACCCACAGCCTGCCTAGTCATCCTGAAACGTGGATACAAAACAACAGGGCATGCTCAAATGCCTGCTGAGCCCTGCTATACTCACACCTGGGCAGGTACAGCCTAACAGTTCTGACCGGTCCTGGGACAAACATGAGTTTAGAATCTGTATTTACTTGCTTAGCAAAAAGGTGAAGTATGAAGACATCAAAATAGAAAGAAGGCGACACAGCTGGATTCCTTGAGTTTGCTTTTTTGACATGGATTAGTTTTCCATTGCTTCCTTTCTCACAAAGAAAGCCCAAGCCCCTAGACACCCATCTATCTTGAGCTGGGTGACACCACCTGATGACACGTCTCCTTAAAGCAAGCTTTTGCTTTTGGGACTCAACTGGCATTATTGCTCAATCTTCTTTCTTGAAAAGCATCCTGTCCGCAAAGGCAGCCAGTGCTGGACCGCTGGCTTGGCTGCCCGCAGCTCCAGCCAAAGAGGTTTTGGAAAGGCTGTGGATGTATCTTCTTGGACTTCAGTAAAGCCTTTGACACAGTTTCTCACAGCATTCTGCTACGGAAACTGTCACCTCTGGCCTGGACAGGCGCACACTCTCCTGGGTGGAAAACTGGCTGGATGGCCGGGCCCAGAGAGTGGTGGGAAATGGTGTTAAATCCAGCTGGAGGCCAGTTACAAGTGGGGTTCCCCAGGGCTCAGTGCTGGGTCCAGTCCTGTTCAATGTCTTTATCAACGACCTGGATGAAGGCATCGAGTGCCCCCTTAGCAAGTTTGCAGACGACACTAAACTGGGTGGAAGTGTGGATCTGCTGGAGGGTCGGGAGGCTGCAAAGGGATCTGAACAGGCTGGACTGCTGGGCTGAGACCAATGGCAGGAGGTTTAACAAGGCCAAATGCCGGGTCCTGCACTTGGGGCACAACAACCCTGTGCAGCTACAGACTAGGAGAAGTCTGGCTAGAAAACTGCGACGAGGAGAGGGACCTGGGGGTGTTGGTTGACAGCAACTGAACATGAGCCAGCAGTGGCCCAGGTGGCCAAGAAGTCCAATGGCATCTTGGATTGGATCAGAAATAGTGTGACCAACAGGACCAGGGAGGTTATTCTCCCTCTGTACTCGGCACTGGTGAGACCGCACCTTGAATCCTGTGTTCAGTTCTGGGCCCCTCACCACAAGAAGGATGTTGAGGCTCTGGAGCGAGTCCAGAGAAGAGCAACGAAGCTGGTGAAGGGGCTGGAGAACAAATCTTATGAGGAGTGACTGGGAGAGCTGGGGTTGTTTAGCCTGGAGAAGAGGAGGCTGAAGGGAGATCTCATTGCTCTCTACAACTCCCTGAAAGGAGGTTGTGGAGAGGAGGGAGCTGGGCTCTTCTCCCAAGGGACAGGGGACAGGACGAGAGCGAATGGCCTCAAGCTCTGCCAGAGGAGGTTCAGGCTGGACTTCAGGAAAAAAAATTTCATGGAAAGGGTCACTGGGCACAGGAACAGGCTGCCCAGGGAGGTGGTTGAGTCACCTTCCCTGGAGGCGTTTATAGGATGGGTGGATGAGGTGCTGCGGGGCATGGTTTAGTGATCAACAGGAATGGCTGGACTCGATGATCCGGTGGGTCTTTTCCAACCTAGTGATTCTGTTGATTCTGTTTTGCCTGCAGAGGCAGACATGAGCAGGTAGCTGCTCCGGGGAGCTCATCCACACCAGAACAGAAAGTCCGACAGCCCTGCCAGGAGCCAAAGCTCCTTATCTTTTGGGGACCTTCTAGGCTGTTTGAGACATCTGCCCTTAATGCATATACCATGAAAGCTGGAATCCAGCGCACAAAGTCCAACAGCTTTTCCTCTCCCCTAGGAGAAGTCTTGCAGTTTAGGACCAGAAGCTTCATTACAGTGGCGTTGCCTCACCCCAAAATGACAACCCAAGAGGATATAAGCTGATGGTCAACAGCGACAGTTTTGGTCTGCAACCATGGTGCCATAAGCCAAGGACATCCTGAGAGGTTTCCCACCACCTCCCCAACTACCCTGGTTTCCTCACGGGAGCGGCACCCTTAACCCTGGCAAGACGTAGCCAACTCCTCAGCTCAGCTAATGAAAGCAGCAAGGCAGCCTGAGGCGAAACACAAATACCTGGTGGTGGGTAGATCTCACAATAAGCTGACGGCTATTTCGGAAGAACCTGAAAAACTGTTGAGCAGTGATTTATTCAAGAGATTCAGCAGTTCACCAACTCTGTGAAGCTTTGGAGACGGTAAAAATGTAACAAGTGAGTCTCTTGCATGAATAAAAAATTACATTTTACATAAATTAAATATATAATTTGATTAAACATGTTTATGTCTTTGCGATGACATTTAGAATAGGAAGTATTCATTTTCTGTTTTGAAAGGAAAAAACTCTTTCAAATGTAATTTGAAGCTGTCAAACCAATCTTCTTTACAGATCTTTTAAATGTCACATACCTTCGAAAGGGGATGGCAGATTCCTTTTAAATATGCAATTGCAAACAGTCCAAGCAAAATCAAGAATTTATTAAAATATGCTACTGACATTTATACTGATTAAGTATAGCCCTTTCCTCACTGCCTTTCGATAGACTCCCCTGCAAAAGATGTGTCACAAAAGCTCCTATTAACGCTGTGCTTGCTATAATTCCCCAACACAACTAACCCTTCCCAACTAGCAAAATCCAGCTGCAGGAGAAGAACCTGACTGTTGTTTTATACAGGGAATAATATGAATTTGTGGTTGCTTTCTATGAAGAATTGTACTTTTTGATGATTTCTTACCAGCATGCTTAAAATTTATAACAAAAAATATTAACTGCACTTACTTTAAATCAAGCGCAGCACTATACCTAATGGCTTTAAATGGACGAGTGTATTAATCATAAGCATAAAGAAAACCAACTGCAACTCATTTCAGACAACTTCATGTTAGCAACCTGTACATTCTGGTTTATGATCAAAATATCTATCCTTAGATTATTCATTATTCTACCCAATTAGAATGCATTTCTAGATTTTGGTGGTTTTTCTTTCCCTTTTCTTTTAAGGAACAGAGAAGAGGAACAGAGGGTTTTCCCTCTCAAGCTGGTGAACGTTTAAGTGCAGTAACAATGGCAGTTCCCAATCTCATCCACCAACAGACTGGACATTTTAGGGTCATTTTACTTTTTTTGGAAACAAATAACTTAATCATTATTTCTCCTTCCCTGTCACCAAGATAGTGAAATGTCTGGACATAACTCTCATCAGCATTAATGGAAATCCCCACTGTAAATTCTCCCCCTTGAAGCAACATTAAGAGCAAGGCCATCCTGAGCAAGCATACTCAAATTGGAAAATAAAATATATCTCCCATTTCTCGCTACTATCACAGGGAAAATGTAATGAAGTGAAGGAGATTAAGCTACAATTCCTACATCAAATCTTCCTCCTGCTCTATAATTACTCAACACAATGTATGCAACAGTTACTCCTTGATGATGAGAATTTGTTGCACGTTATTGAAAGACTCTATCCTAATGCTCTCAACTTTCTGGTGCATAACACAGCAAATTACAGCATGGCCATCATAACATAAATCACGATCACCATCAACTCTGGCTTACTTAGAGCTTACACTGAGTATTTAAAAATCAGAAAATAACTAAAGGGATTCTTAGTATGGCAGGAAGCATGTCAGCAGCAGGTAAAGAGGACACGACGTAGCCTGCTGGCAGCACTCTAAGCTGATCACACCACAGCATCCAAAGCGAGCTTGTCTGAAAATACCCAGGAGCACAATCAGCATTTTCTTGGAGGAATCATGTACGACATTCATTGCCACACCATAAATTAATTCAATGAAGTTAAGGATAGAGAGGAACTTTATACTGGGCTTCAATATGCAACCTTCCACCCGTGCCTGTGAGAAGCAACACTTTCTTCAAGGTGATCATATAAATGGCCATCCACCATAAAAAATACATACCAGTGGGTTGAGCTTGTAGGGGGTAACCAAGCAACTACCCCCAGTCCCTTCTCATTCCCTCCACCACCCACTGCAAAAAGCATCAAAAATTTCTTGAGGTTCACAAAGATCTCCTTTGGAACAATAAATATCAGCATGTGATCCCTCCATAAACAGCTACTCTGCGTTTTATGGCTCTGCCAATACCTCCTGCTCATATAACGCTGATTATCAGTGTCATGAACACTGTTTTAAGTAAAACCAGTGAAAGATTAATACAACCCTAGTCAAGCATATCACTTTGGATGGGTTTCACAAGCACGCAAAGTCATTGTTTCACCCCTCCAATCCCTTCCTGTCTCTCTTCCAAATTACATCTTCTGTACAACTCACACAAGCTGGGCCACCAGAGAAGATCCTGCCAGACACCTACCGTACTGCTTAAAACCAAATAAACTCAACACTGCACGTGAAAGCTCATTTCTTCACACAGCCTCTTGAAAGGCAGGCAACACCTGTCAAAGTGAAGGCACTCGACACCTGACAGCACAGAATCTTCTCTACCCTGTTCACGTTCAAATCATTTTTCCAGCTACCACAAAGACAATTAAAAACTTTGCTGGCAGCAGCAGCATTATGCCCATTTCTTGCACCTGGAAAGCATTCCCTGACCAAGACTCTTCTCCAGCGTGGGGATAGCAAGGATTTTGTTTTGCCTCAGTTGCTTTTATATATGGTAGTGCGCAAACACAGGAGCAACCAAACACCCAAGATGCAAATGGGCCCATCTTAGCTTCGGTCCTTTCCATTCTCACTGGTTTGTGAGTCCAGTCCCACCAGTCTCTGGTCTGCAGGGCTAGGGAGTTCAGTAGTTAAGCCTTCTTCATGTTTCAATCAACTTCAGTCCACCCATGGTACTTTGAAAGCCACTGTAAGTTCTTCTTACAGTTTTTGTCCACAGACGTGAGTGGTCTGGACTTCAGACAGGACTCCTTTCCCTTTCTGCCTTTCCAAAGAAAGACTAAAAGAATCAAGCACTAAACATTGAAGATGAAGTATTTGCAAGCGGGCCTTCTCCCTGAGGAGAATAGCTTCAGATCCCGAAGGTCACACTCATGAAATGATGCCCTGGGAGATGTCACTGGACTGCTCTCTGGCTGGCATTTTTTTCCCCAGCCACTGCCAACACCAGAACGTGACACCTGGAAAAGGTAGGAAATCCACCCAACAGACTTCCTGAAAGCACGACGAGTCTGATCCATGTTGGAGCTACTCCGAAATACAATTTTGGACCACATCACCAGCTGGTGTAAATCAGCATCACTACAGCAGCACGGCATAGAGCAGAGCCCGGGCCCTGTCGCCGCTCCAAGGCGCAGAAGCATCCCTGATTTCCTCTGACAGAATCAGCGCACTGATCACCAACATTTTTCAGAGCCAGAGCAGGAGGTTTGCCTTTATTTCCACTTTACTGCACCCTGCTGACCCAGGACAAGACATAAAAACACTAAGTATGGAGTGACAAGATTTAATAGTCAAGTGACACCGCATGCTTGGTGCCGAGAGCCTGCTTCTGGAAGACAGGTATTTAGTGACTCTGCTCCATCGTGTGAGCAACACAGGGAGACAGACACAGCTCAGGAGGCCAGCCTGCAGAAGGGTGATGCCAACCTCCTGTCTTCTATGACAGCAGCAGAAGTCAAACTAACTCCACTCAGATTTTCTTCTCAGTTAAGTTTCCACATACGGGATTTCCAACGATGGCTGCAGTTTCCACTCCACAGGTCTCAGTCCTGTCCAAATCTGCCTCCCCCTACAAGAAGCTCCTTCACTTCTTCAGTGTTTCTGAGCCCATTCCCAGCAGACCCACCTCCATCTCCATCTCCATCTGCCACAGTGGCACCACACTAAATAGCACCGGCAGCTCCTCTGTCCAGCAGAGACAACATTTTTCCCTCCTCGATCATGCTATTTGCTTGATTTGTGGAAACAGGAATAGAAGCAGCAGCCATGGAAGTAATATTGCATGAAGATAGTTATGGAAAAAATACAGAAACATAACACGAACCCCATACGGAGCACGTGAGCACATAAGCATTTCTCCTGCCATAACATAATTAATGCAAAACATGCTGGGATCACGTTCTTTTTCCAATGCAACATGTGCATTATTTTTGTTGATCCGTCTGGTTGGATTTTTGAAAGCCATCACTTCCTGCATTCCACAACAGAAACTTTACACCCACAAAACCTGGTACCATTTCTTTTTATTCTTCCTACCTTTACAGTATTTATTTATTCAGCCATCCAATGTGATAGGCCATAAATTGCACTGCTACTTAAGTCACAGGGGGAATTCCTTTAAACACAAGTAAAACTCATAAATAACTTCCTGCAGTCAACAATGCATTCATTTTCTTCTCTTCTTTCAGTCTAATCTTCCAGCTAACAAATCAAATCAAGTACCAAACTGTAAATATTCCATTGTGATACTCAGGTCTTTAAACTCAAAGCATACCTCGGCTTATTTCTTCTCAAATAAAAATTAGGAGAGAGGCTCAGGCTGACGGGAAGGAGAGGAGGAAAGGTTATGAGGTATTGATAAACCCAAGGTATGGCAAGGAAGCTTCAAATCAATCGAAATGCTGCATCTTGAGCAGAAGGCGTGATAGTGCTAGCTTGGTAGACAAAAAATGTTGCCAAATCCAATTTCAACTCACTTTACGTTAGTGGGATTCATAGTACAGACTACAAGGCAATGAAGTGCAGGATCGCAAAACAAAAAAAAAAACAACGTGATTTTAATACCATGATAATTCCCTCAAACTTGCTGGAAGCAATGAAGCTGCAAGTAAAGCCAGAAATTAATCTGTGACAAAGTCAATTAAAAAGGTAACAAAGATTGCAAAATGCACCTGTTCGGGACATGTGGGGCAAACATTTATTTTACCCTCCACAAAATTCGCAGTTTGTGTCCTGCAATTAGCCCTTATCACTACCAAACACCATGCTTGCTGCGTGGATGGAAAGAACTCAGTGGTGATGCTGACCAACACGTGTATGACCCACTCCTGGGACAAGCAAGGTAAACGTCCTGGAAAAATGAAATTCACACACACACAGACTCAGTGTGTTACATCGCTCCACACCATCGGATCGCAAAGTGGCGGCCAGCATCAACAGCGGGGCCAGAAGCATCAGGCTAAAAATAAACTGACAGAAATAAACTTGCCTCAGCTGCCAGCCTCCTGAAGAACCAAATGCACAGGACTTGAGGGCAAAAAACCACAAACAACCAACAAACCCACAACCCTGCAGCCATCAGTTTGCATTTGGTACTTAGTACTGCACAGCACAGCAAAGGGATGGTGTCAGAAGCAAAAAGGTAAGAGACTCGGTGCTGGCACTGGAAGCCAGACGTGGAAAAGCAGTGGAGACTGGGCACAGAATCACAGTGGGCAAGCGGCAGCCTGCCCAAGAGCATCTTCATCCTCCCCAGAACACAGCTGGGCAAGGCAGAAGCTGGCACAACCTGCACAGGAAGGGGATACCGCAAAGCAAGGGTCCAGGAAAACGGAGACAGGAGGCAGCTGATAACCCTATTTCATCACACTTACTTTTTTTTTTTTTTTTTAATTTATCATTTTGTCATTTTCAAACTAAACTCTCATCGTGAGCTCTTACATGCAAACACCTTCTGCAGGTCTCCAAAAGCATGCAGATTTATAACACTGAAACAATAAACTATGCCAGGTATGCTCAGACATGAACATTTAAGACATCAGCCGTGCAGACGATAAACCTTTTCTTTCAAAGGCTGCAGGTGCACAAGCCCAGCGCAGCGAATGGAGCCCCACTCACACGGCTCTGGCTGCACCAGCCCTTGTCAGCCCTGTGCCTCACAAATGCAACCACACCTCAAAAGCAAACACCTGCTTGGCTTGGATTCCTACTTCATCTGATTTACTGGACTGTTTTTGTATTAGAGAGTTCAGGAAAGGACATCAGAGCCATTTGGAAGGTTATTTTTTTAAATTAGCTGGGTTTTGGGAAAGATGCACATCACAGGAGACTACACTCGGGGCTGGTTAAACTCTTAAAATAAAAGGGGATTATACTGAAAACTCTGATATAGACTTCAACGAATACCACCATCAATTCATTAAATTGCTGACATGAGGAAACGCTGTTTCCCAGCCCCAGTTTCAATATATTTGACACATTTAAAGTGAAATATTCCTAATTCTGTATGATATAAAAGTGATTTTTAAAGTGGCACCTCGAGTTATTGATGAAAACATATCTAGCGACTTAGAGGGCAAAAGAGGAGCTCTTGTACGAGCAGAGGCTTCCACAGCTGATGGGGAGCAAGAGCCACAGGCTTCTCACCATTTCAGACATGCAGCATGGTCTCGGTCAGCTCATTTAACCCACCTACACACCACAAACCATTCTGAAATCGTCAAATAAAGACCTCAACGTATAATAAACAGGCTGGACCGTAGGCAGAGTCCAATGGCAGGAGGTTTAACGAGGCCAAGCGCCAGGTCCTGCACTTGGGGCACAACAACCCTGTGCAGCTACAGACTAGGAGAAGTCTGTCTAGAAAGCTGCCTGGAGGAGAAGGACCTGGGGGTGTTGGTTGACAGCGACTGAACATGAGCCAGCAGTGGCCCAGGTGGCCAAGAAGGCCAATGGCATCCTGGCTTGTATCAGAAACGGCGTGACCAGCAGGTCCAGGGAGGTTATTCTCCCCCTGTACGCGGCACTGGTGAGACCGCACCTCGAGTGCTGTGTTCAGTTCTGGGCCCCTCACCACAAGAAGGATGTTGAGGCTCTGGAGCGAGTCCAGAGAAGAGCAACGAAGCTGGTGAAGGGGCTGGAGAACAGGCCTTATGAGGAGCGGCTGAGAGAGCTGGGGGTGTTCAGCCTGGAGAAGAGGAGGCTGAGGGGAGACCTCATTGCTCTCTACAACTACCTGAAAGGAGGTTGTGGAGAGGAGGGAGCTGGGCTCTTCTCCCAAGTGACAGGGGACAGGACGAGAGCGAATGGCCTCAAGTTCCGCCAGGGGATATTTAGGCTGGACATTAGGAAAAAATTTTTCACAGCAAGGGTCATTGGGCACTGGCAGAGGCTGCCCAGGGAGGTGGTTGATTCACCTTCCCTGGAGGTGTTTAAGGCACGGGTGGACGAGGTGCTGAGGGGCATGGGTTAGTGTTTGATAGGAGTGGTTGGACTCGATGACCTGGTGGGTCTCTTCCAACCTGGTTATTCTATGATTCTATTAAAAAAAAACTTTTATCACTTCTATCAGCAAGATAAACTCCCTAACCCTCACCTCGCACTGAGTTTACATTAGGAAAAAGAATTAACTAGATATTGAACTGATACCGTGCCTGTTCAGCAAACAACAGTACTTTGGAAACTTCCTTATGACTTTACAGAGTTCCCAGTAATCCCCAGCAAGCCCAGCATGGCCACGTGCTGGAAACCTGACATTTCTGAGTATACATCCACACAAACTATTTTAGGTACTCAGGTCTTGGCTTGCAGCACTTGAACACAGCATCACACACCCAACACAGCTCCAGGTTTGGGTGCCTACCCCGCCACTGCAGGGAAACACACACAAATACAGAGAAGAAAGTAAGGCTGTTTTTCCTTAGGTGTAAGGAAATGATTGCTTAAGTGACTGCTCTGCACATCTCCTCAAAGCAGATCAAACCACTGGACGTATCCAAGATACCAAAGGGCAGTCGCTCAAATCGCAGGCAAACATCAATTTGTCAGCAAAATGTGGACATTTCATACTCCCCACACTGTGGGCGCCACCGCTGTCAATGAAGGTGAAGAAAAGCAAGTAATGAATTGTTACGAGAGGGTTAGTTTGCAAGATTTTATTCAGAAATGAGGCTCAGCATGGCCCCATGCCATGATGCAGGGGGCTGCCGCGGTGGGTAGGGAGTAAAAGGATGGCTGCTCCGAGAACAGCATGAGTTAAACTGTTTGATCACAGAATAAAACCAGCCCAAGCCCAACACACACATTTCCAAGTGCCCTTTTCCAATGTACCAGCATCTCAGCTTCACCTGGCACACAGCTATCCCGGGAAGCTACATATTTTTAATGCTTTTTTTCCTATCTGCTGTTTTTCCAGTCCCTAAAAAGCTACAGGACACAGAGTATCATTAAGTGTACTGCAACCTGAACATGGCAGGAAATTTGAAAAATTCAGCTGCATAGACAAACCCCTCTAACACACGTATATTTTATTTGATTTATTGTGATACTTTTCTTTCACCTCTTGAAAGTAATTTTTCTCTGAAGCATAACTGCTTAATTGGCAAGTGTACAAAATATAATTACACTGCATACAAGTTACAGTATTGCTTATGGGAATATCGCTGTTGATGCATTCTGCTTTATTTTGTGTTTAATCTCTATTAAGAGATCTGTTTGAAAATAGCTAGGTACTCTTGATTTTATAAACATGACACCTCATTGAGACATTTCTCTACTAACCAAAGCCCAAACAAACACAACTGAAAGACAACATAAAATTCTTGGGCTAGCCTAACACAAAGTTAATAAAATTCTTATGTTTTCCTCTAAAGAAAGCGCAACGCACAGGACACTAAAAAAAAACATCACCAGCCTCTCCAGGCTTAAGGTGGGCACATCCATTACATTACCAGCACAACGTTAAGGACATGATACACAGGAATACATTACTTTTAATGACAATTTTAGGAGGTTTTATTACGTTCCCCACAAGGACCCTTGCAGAAGCATCTTTTATAGTGAAAAGATAAAGAAGCAACGAGGAGAGGTGGATGCCTACTGCCAACGCAGTGAACAGCACCCAGTACTCAGCAGCAAAAAACCTCTCGCCTTTTGTGCCCCCAGCTCTCCCCAGCCAGGCCAGTGATTTCCCATTGCATCCACAGCTCCCACTAAATTCACATCCAGGTATGTCAGCCACATCACCACCCTGGAGTAGCTTCTAATTCTGCCAGCACATACACATGCAAGTAACGTCACATGCAGGAGTAGACGTGGTGTCCAGAAACACATCTCGCTGGTCTGATGGCTAATATCGGCATGGTTTAAGTGCCTTAAAGGTTTATTTCATTTGCTTGAGTAATGAGATTAATGTGATGTTGGATTGTTTAAGCTAAATCATACAAAGACAAACACGTAAATGTCCTTAATTCACAGCATCAGTCCAAGCTGTGTTACCATGTGAACCCATCTTACTATCCTGCTTTTAATTGTATGAATAGATTCCTGTTTTGCTCCAGTTTTGCTCCCCAAGGTCGGCCAGTACATAGAGACCTCGAGTGGCCAAATAAACCGTTAAACATTGCCACACAGTGCCTAAGGTGTTCCAGGTGTTCCCCATTTTCCTTACTTTTGACATATTCAACTTCTAGACCTCAATAGCCAGTGCAAATTCAGCAGATACATACCCATGTGTGAATACGTATACGAACACGGAGGATCTGACAACATTCCTGCCACGACAGGTCCTGCATATTCAAGTACAACACAGACAGGAGCCCAAAGATCCCACAAACCTCATCTATGAATGATGGATGAGACAGACCAATGTGCAGACTTACCTCTAAAAGCACAGCAAATCTGCAAACACCCAGTTGTACACTCTTGCTTCAAAATAAAAATAAATGTGCACAGAAACACAATTATTTTCTTCTAACCACAACACGAGCAACTTCTAGTTAGTTTTTAAATCTGGGTTTGACCTGTTTTGATCAGTTTGCGCTCTTGTCTGTATCCTGCTCAGAAGTCTCCCACCAGGACTGGGGTTATTTTTGCTGTCCCATGGCCGAGAGGAGCTGACTCAGAGTTTGAATAAATTCTGCACAGTTAGATAAAGCACACAACTATCAAAAAAAGTAATCCTCCCTCATTTCCTTCCTGCGTCCATATTAACTCACATCGGACTCGGGCATTAGCCATAATACAGGCTAACATCTTGCCAAGTGCTAAGTACGTGATGTTGACGTTGGAGGTAACTCATCTTTGCAAGTGATGTCAGGAATTTTTTAGAAATTAAGAACCTGCAATCTTTCCTGAACACTAAAGGTCACACCCTGCAATCTCCACCTCCAGACACAGGTCTCCTCACTGCAAGTCATTTTATTAAAGAAAATCTGCAACGCTGGTGCTTGGGATCTGCAAACATCTGGAAGCTCTCAATTAAGCGATGGGCTTTCATGGATTTTTGAGGTCAGAGGAGACCACTATGATTTTCCAGTCCAACACACTATACACAAACTTACCTAAATCACTGACTGCTTGCTTGAACATCGTTCACTCCAACAAATATCCTTTAATTTGGCATTTCTGAAGGTGGAGAAACCACTAGCACCTTCAGCAGCCTCCTCCATCATTAGCAATGCTGAAAATGCTGATCTGAACTCCAGCCTTTCTCTGGCTTCATCTTCTAGCTTTGGGTCTTTCTAAAACTCTGTCTACTAGACTCAAGAGCTCTTTATTATTCAATTTATTTTCCCCATGACAATGCTAATTGCCTTAATCAATTTACCTTCCTACACTCTCCCATGTAATTCAAGCATCAATGGTTCCTGGACACCACCACCCCCACCTCGCCCCCGGCATCCTTCCCCAACTCCTTCAGTGCTCCTACAGCCCTCCACAGACCCTACCTGATAGGCGCTGGGGACACACAGGCAGCTGCCACGTCCCTCCTCCAGCCTGGAAACCACCTGCCAGCACAGGCAAGAAGCACACAAGACCTTTGGCCATAATATCATATTAGCAGCACTTGCTTGTGACTCCTTGCTCCTCTATAAAGACATGATTTCTCCAGACAGCATCCTGGAGGTATGGCCTCTGTTGTTTGCTCTTAGATAGAGAAATTTACAGTTGGCCATCTGAGAAATATTACCTGCTTGTATCCAAGCAATACAAATTGCTTTTACCAGCGGTCACTCCTTTTCATTATTTACCACTCTCGCAATCTTAGTGACATTTCCAGCTTTAGCTACAGTGACTCTGCCTTATCACAGATTGCTCACAAACACATTAAGCAGTGTAAGGACAAAAAGGAGCGCTCAGAGAGGCTGCCAGAAATAGACGTTTAGAAATCATTTCTGATTTTACAACTATATTTTAAGAACTGACACTTTGCTGGTTCTCAGCCAGTCACTCTTTTGCACATCCCCAGCCAAAACAGCGGTGCAGTACCAAGCTGCACTTCTTGATGAATTTTAAGTAAATATGAATCCCCACAGTTGCTTTTACCAATCCCACCAACGAGCTCTTTAAATTAAAAAAAAAAAATGTTAGTTCACAAGGATGTGCTGATGGACACCAAGTACATCACTGCCCCTCTTCCCCCTCTCATTAAACAAGTGCCCTACCAGTGACTCAGATCGTTTGCCCAGGACTCATGTTAAGCTGAGAGGTGTGTGTTATTCAGCCTGGCCAGTTTACCATTTTTCTATACTAGTACCTCATTAGCATGGCTACGGTTCACAGGGAGTTCTACGGTATTTCAAGACTCAGTAAAAAAAATACTCATTGCTGACTCAATTTACTTTCGTAAGCGTCTTCAACGAGAGACACTGGGGCCGATGTGCAAAGATCTGACTAAAGCAGTTGCTATTCAACATTCACTTGTACCACAGTGTAACTGGGGTCTAAACATAACATTACTCCCTCCCTCCTCACAAGATTGTACTACTTTTGTCTCTTCTATTAACTTCACCTACTAACCTAGTTCTGTTTCTAACATTTTACAGAAACTTTGTGTTGTTCTCATCACTACTAGCCACAACTTTGCACCCCTTTGCTTCTTTCCTCAAGCTCTGATTTCTATTTTCTGCTATCAATTCCCTTCTCGGGCACTTGGATATGCAACATTAACCGGATCGTAAGGGCTGTGTGCCCCATCGTAACATCCAGCATCTTAGCCAGCCCGGAGCACAGGCTGGAAGGGCAATGGCTAAAGGTGAGAGGGCAAGCGGTGACCCACTTGGCCAGGCTCTTCCTCCTGATACGTCATTCAATTAAAACTTTTGCAGAGATAACTGCAACAAAAGTCACTGGCCACAACCTCACTGCCTGGGGCTAAACAAGAGTGAGATTTCATACTCCAAGCAAGGCTGGAACTAGTACTTCGTGAAGTTGGATCATCTCCAAGAAAACACAAATTCAAGAACTATGTCGAACTTTTGGCTAGACAAAACAAAAATTGCACTTTGTCTCCCCAAATCTGTCTATGCTGCTTCTTTCCAGTACTCACGACTTTTGTTGTCCAGATAGAGATATAGATACATGCTTTCTGCTCTTCAAACACTGCAGATGAACAAAACATGCCATCCTGGCACTTCACCTAAAAATAACATTACAGCATATAAAAAAAAAATCCTGTTTCCTTCTCGGAACGGGAAACAGGTAGAATAGGTATTTAATCCAGGAAATGCTCGTGCTATTGGCAAAGGGCAAAAATTGAAGTTAGCATAGGTATTCCAGTACTAAACTTCTGGATACCCTAATTCTAGGCTTGAATGTTGCACTGCACCATTTTTGTAAGAAAAGAGGTATTAGCTCAGACAAGCAGCAAATAGAAAACTCGCACAAGCTTGTACTGTAGGATCATGAAATTTCAGATAACTGCAAGATCATGAAAGCTGATGAAAAAGCTTTTTTCGTCCATATATTGAAATTAATTTCATCCACAAGTAATCACAGCAAAGCTCAAGTCTCTCAACTTTGAAGTGTGACATCTAGTATTTAGCCTAATTACTTCACTTAAACTGCTGATTTCTTCCAACATCTGCTCCCATCCAGAACTTGGATTTCAGCATAAAAATAAGGAACACTATGACAACTCCACAGGTACCACCATTATATTTTATATTTGGCCTAGCACATTTTTAAAGGGGAATTTACAGCATTTTCCCACCAGCTAACACAATCAAAGGACATTTTCCCCACCTGCTATATTGTCAGAAAACTAAAGGGTATGCAAGGAGGAGAGTGGACAAGGAAAGCCAAGATGGAGTTATTCAAAGGGACTTGCAAAAGGCAAATTTTTAATTAAAAACTGGATCTGGAAAATAAAGTACAACCTCTTCACACCCAAAGTGTTGCTGGTGCATCACCCGCAGATTAAGAAGGCGGCCAGGGAGACTTCACACCTTGGGGAAGCCTCAGCCGGGTATGTATGTGGATGTAAGCATACAAGCTTGGGATGCTGGAATTGAAAGGATAAAGAAGAGTCTGGGGAGTCCCTTAATGACAATGCTGCCCCCATCCTCACACCAGCAGGCACAAATGGGGTGAAAGGGAGTTGTTCACTGAGAAGGGAGGGACCGTATCACAGCAGCTTCCTCCAAAAAATAAACCAGAATATTCACAAAAGCAGGCTGAGGACCTGCAGAGCTCATCGCACCCCACAGCTTGACACCCACTGGCTCTGCGTAAGCCAGCCATGTGATTAATTGCCAGTTTTGTTTATTTTCTGCCCTAACGATGATGCCAACAGCTCCGTCAGTGTGTCAGCTGCACAGAAACTAATGGATTTCCATCTCCTCCTCCTGCCTTTTTCGGGACTGATCCTGCACCCCTCATACACCCATCACTCGACAGCATTTCAAAGGGACTCAACCATAATCCCAGCCAGGGTCACTTACACCTCACAAAGCCATACATTATAGTTACTACAACAATAACCAAAAGCCAGGTTAATTTTGGAACAACCTACAATTTTGTGTCAATCTTGGCACAAAAGCTACTCTTTTTGCAAAGCAAACAGGTCACTAAAAAAAAATTGATAGGCAGCATCCATTACATATCTGTTATATTTAGCAACAGAGAATCCATCTGCATTATTCCTGGTCTCATTAAAGACTTGGCTCCTTGTAAATATTATGTCTCTAATCCACACGTTCTCCCTCTGCACTGTGCTTCAGGGGTCTATTTAAGTAATAATTGGTATGCGTTGTCGCAAAGTATAGTGGCTAAGTGTTTGACAACATTATACAAGTTAACGTACGCGGGAGCGACTGCAGTGGTCCTTGTGTGAAAAACCAAATCAACGAGTTTCCTACCAGCATCTCCTCAAAAAATTCACAGCCAAGGTACCCTCCACTTTCTACATCTGGATCTGAAGAAGCGTGGGATTTGGTCAACCTTGATTTGGCCACTGTGGTGGAAAAGGTCCTTCCTAATCTCATGCTGCTCTGACTGCTGGTGGGGATTACAGCGAGGACAAAGTAGAGTTCAAAATTCAATAAGTAAGCAGGTTGCTTTAGCCATATAAAACCTACTTTGGGCAGTGGGGATGGACGGAACCTTCCCGTGCATCACCGCCGAGCTACCCCCCCGAGTACAACAAACCCCACCAACCAGAGCAAACCCTGAGGCCCGTGCAGCAAGGACTATCTCACGGTCTCAATACAGAAAGCTGAAGTAGGGCATCAAATTTGATTTAGGGATTGGTGGGAATGGTTGGACTCGACGATCCAGTGGGTCTCTTCCAACCTGGTCGTTCTGTGATTCTGTGAAATCTAGGAGAGACTGGAGCAAATTTGGACTCGTGCCCCTCTTGGCTTGAGGATAAATATGACAAAACGGGATTTCTGTTTCTTAACAGTCCAGTACCTCTTCTGCAAATAGTAAGTTCTCATCTTTCTCTTTGCAATCTCATCATCACATTTCCTGAACACAACATCCTGCCAGCACTGCCACCTCAGAGAGGAGAAATAAACAACTAGAAAACTCCAGATGTTTATTCCTGTGAAAACAATACCTGGTTCTTAAGAAATCATTGGGGTTTCAGGTGGAAGAAAAGGGAGTGCACACTCATGAAGCATCACAGGTTGTTGTAGCGCTAATAAATACTACCCGATTCTTCTGTGCTCTGGTACTGAAAACTCCTCCTGACTTCACTGAAAACATTATCTGGTGCCTTCCTGGTGCTGTGCAAAATGCCAAAGATCCCGGTCTCCTCTCTGCGATCGGGGCTGAGCGGAGTGAGCCGGTATGCACAACGTAACGAGAAGGCTTGGTTTCCACACCTTCGCTGGGGCAAAGGAAGGTCACAGCATTTGTCATCCTTTCACCTAAAACTTATCTTTATTATATTTCCTCTGGCAAAGGAGAAGGAACAAAAACACGAACCATAGGAACATGGGAAAAGGAAGGAGAGTTGGCCCAGGCATACCTGGGCGTGACAAAGTGCATTTTGGAATTACATCTTCCATCATCACATACAGCAGCAAAACCAATTCCTGGCTAAAGTGTTTGCGTTATCTCAGTCAAGACTGAAATCACCAGTGACTTGCTAAAACCTCCCCTCCAAAGTTTCAGTGTTTCCTTCAAGAGGTTATCCCAGCTACCACCCTGCACTCCCACTTCACACCTCTATTCGCCTGTGAGCCCTGATGCCGTCTCACCTGTCAAAGCCTATAATTTAAATATCCTTAGCACAGGAATAATTTTCATTTTAAGAGTTAAGTGGGCCGCGCAGAGGAAGTAAAAAGTATTTCAGGGCTTTATCCTTCTCATGACAAAATCATGGCTCCTATTGCAGCGAGGCAACAAAATTACTAAGATCCATATCACATTTCCTTATTCTCAGCCATATCCAAACCCCAAGAGCTAGGAGACTGTCTCAGGGTGCTGTTCTCATGCTCTGTGGAATAACCACAGATCCAGAAAGGTGTGTTTTACTGGGGAGGGGGAGTTGCAAACAGACCTGTGGGGGGAGGGAGGGAAACCGCTGGGGGCAAAGAATCCTGGTACTTGGAAAAATCCCAAATTTTTTGGGCAGGTGTAATCATCCCAGTCTGAAGAGCTCCTCACCAGCAACTCCACTCTCCACTTCTTTAACTTACTCCGAGTAGAATATAAAGCAAAGAAAGGAATGCCCGCTTTATCTGATGTGAGGAGTAAATATGACACCCATCAGATTTTGTGAGACAGCATCATCCACCAGATTTTAACAAAACACATGCAAATTGCCAGTGCTGTGTTTAAAGAAGCTTTTCCATTTCTTCCACTTAAGCGTGAAGCCACTTCCAATGCCCACAGCTAGTACACAGCACCCAAACCCCAATTCTGCATTTCCAGTGAAAATTAAACTACCTTTTCCAAGAGGTTGGGCAAAGTCAGTTTTTTGGGTTTTTTTTTTTTTTCATTAAAGTACATATTCTTACAAGAGTCAGCTGAAGTAAAGTTTCATTTGAACTGCAGCCAGCCTGATCAACTCTCCTGGCCAGAAGTTTCAGTATGCTACTTCCAACTCCTCTCTGGGACCTCATACTTGGAGGCTGTTTTTCCCAATAGGAGGATGATTATTACTGGACCCCCGTGACAAGTCTTTGTACTGAAATGACAGCATTAGAGATGACAGTCTGCACTACAGTTTTCCTACGGGGGAAATTCCTTTGAACATTTTCCATCTAGGAAAAGCATGAGTGGAAAAGGGCACAACTTCGCCCTCAAAAAGCAGAGCAGGGTAAGAACGAGCTGCCAGCAAACTGGACTGTGGGGCTGTGGGGCTCCAGAGCCGCCTCATCCAGCCAAACCTTGGGGATCCAAAACTAGGAAGAAAACTACCTTAAAGCCAGGGGAAGTGACTTCAAGAATACATCACCTACAATTTATACGCTGTGAAGTTGACAATAAAACTCTGGTCCAAGGAAGCATCTCACTCTGAAATTCCATTGGAAAACAAAATGTCAAACGCTCCTGTAATCTGCACTTCAAAACACAGGGTTAGTTCACTGCTCTGACCGTGCCATCCTCATTTCTAATCAGTTTTACAAATACTTGGTTATGTCTTCTAAAGGGAAGGATGCTTTAATTGCCCACAACTGGAAGAGCTCTGATGGAGTAACTGCCCGCAGCCCCCAGATGCGCTGGGTTTGCCAATGACGAACACCACCCTCTGTCGCTGCTCCCAGCTAATGACTAACAGGTGGGTGCCCCAAGCCCCCTCCAAAACTAAAAAGCTTCTTTCTTAAAAAAAAAAAATCCAAAACATCCTGCATTCACAATCCTAGATATTCCAGAAAAATACCTGATGACAGCTGACGCTTCCCAAACAATCGCTTGTCTAGGAACTTCAGGCTGCCCCTGCAGCAGAAAGTTTTGCGAGGCAAAGAATACAAATCTTTGTTTAAGATTCGAACCGTGTGGACGAACCCCTTCCCTCAGCCAGCTCTGGAGCTCAAACACAAATCAGCTTTATGGTAATAACAGATTACAGAACACATCGCCACAAATAAATTTTTTTACTACAGGATGTGTAATTGAAATGTCTGCGATTCAACAATCACCTCTGAATTCATAAATACCTCATAGTATTCTGAACACACTCTCCTATAATGAGCCCGTCTTCAATTTTCCTTGGTAAAGAGTCCTTTAAAGAATGCTAAAGCAGGTCGGCGCCCTTATGCACTGATGGAAACAGGAACAAAAGCATTTTGTCACCAGGCATCTCGTCTATCATTATTTCTTCACTCTGCTTAAACAAACCGAAAAGTACGTGCCTTTTCCCCCCCTCCCTCCTTAAATATCTGCAATAACTGCAATCTCATTCCCGTCTGTAAGCCACCATCTGTATGAAAACAACGGTCCATTATACCTAACCGTCACTCGCTATCGTTTTTTTCCTGCTTCGTTGATGTTTTTTTAAAACACCAGATTAAAATGTCATAGCATCCCTCACGTTCTAGGGAGCCGTGTGGGTCCCCCTCCTCTGGTCACGGTGCACTTAATCAAGTGTGAATGATTAAAGTACTTCAATTAGAGCCCCGCACATTCATCGCTGGCAATTCAAAGGCTGCAAGAGGAGCGTAGCTGAAAGAAGAAATTACTTCTACTACTTTGAGGTCTCCATCTCTCACTTTCCCCCCTTCCCAGGCTGAGCCTTGGGACCCAGCAAAGTACCAAGCTCTAAGCTCCAGCCAGGATTTACCTTGGGCAGGACAAAAGGTCATTCTTTTCCTCCTCAGCAACTTGGGGGGGGGGGGGGTAGGTTGTGTGTGTTCATTATATTTTAGTGCAAAAAGAACAATCTCAGAGCCCCACGCGTGAACCGGCGCAGCTCCTTCAATTTTCCTTCCCGGCGATGCCCAGAAGAGATGTCCAAGCAGAGAGGTTGAGGGGTGGAGGGTTGATAAAATAAATGAATATTGAGGGTTTAAGGACGAGGGGTGGGGGGGGTGTTGATAAAATAAATGAAGATTGGGGAGATTTAGGAAAAAAGGGAGCGGAGCGCGGGTTACGCCCGGAGAGTTGCTAAGGGAGTGACGGGCGAGCCGAAATAAAAAACAAAAAAAACAAAAAAACCAGTAGAATTAAAAGAGAAATTAGGATTTTACAGTGAGAAATGAGGTTTTTTTATGATGGGAAATAATTTTTTAAATTTTTTGGGGGGGGAAAAATTGAAATTAATTATTTTGGGGGGGGGGAAACAACTAAAGATGCTTTTTAAATAAGAAAAACGACCTCAGTGGATGGCGGCCGCTTGCTCCGCGTCCCCCCGGCAGCCGCGGCTGCGGCTGCCGGGGGGACGCGGAGCAAGCGGCCGCCCCGCGCAGCAGGATTCCCCCTTTTCCAAACTTTCCTGCCTTCTCCATCCCACTAATCCCCCAGCAGATGTTGTCGGCAGCTCCCGGCACTAAGTAAACAATGCGGGGCCCCCGGCACAACAAAAGATTCTCCCCTTCACCCCGTCGCCACCCGCGCAAGTTGCGCTGCCGCCTCCCCATCCCCACCCTGGCTTTTTTTTTTTTTTTTTTTCTCTTTTTTTTCCCTCTTCTTTCCCTCCTCCTCCTTCGTCTCGGGGCTCTCCGAGCAAAGATGTCCTCGTTTTCCCCTTGTCCTCGCTGCCCACCCCTCCTCCTCCTCCTTACCTCCTCGCTCCCGGGGGCAGCTCCGCAGGCGCGTTTTCAGCGCCGCATCCCTTCGCGCATCCACCTTCCAGACGCACCCCCCGGCTCGCAACACCGCGCACACATACACACAAAAAAAAAAAAAAAAAAAAGGCAAAAAAAAAAAAAAAAACAACTTAAGCCTTCCCCCCCGCTGCTCTCCTGCTCCGCCCGCCGCCGCGCAGGGAGCGCACGGGGGCAGCGGAGCCAGCAGCAGCGGGGAGGATGCTAATTGCAACTTAGGGGGGGGGGGGGAGGGTCGCAGCCTCTTTTCTCTCTCTCTCTTTTTTTCCCCCCTTTCTTATTTTTTTCCCCCTCCCCTTTTCCCCCTTCTTTTCGTTTCCCCTTTCGTCTTTTTCCCCCCCCCCTTTTTTTTTTCCCCCCCTCTTCTTATTTTTTTTTTTTTTTTATCCCAGCCAAAAAAAAAGGGGGAAAAGTGCTCGGGCGGTGCTGGGCGGAGCGGCCGCTCCCCCTCTCCGCGCTGGGTGAGCAGAGAGAGAGAGAGAGGTAGGAGCTCTCACTGCCTTTTTTTTTTTTTTTTTTTCCCTTTTTTTTCTTTTTCTTTTTTTTTTTTTTTTTTTTTTTTTTTGGCAATAGGCGGGGTCTCTCCTTGCAAACCAATGACACAAACCCACATGGACCAGCCTCGCCCCCTATGGATACTCTTCACTACAAATAGGCTCTCTCGAGGGGATTAGTGGATCAGCTAAAGTACAAACAGACGCGGCGAGGCAGGGGGGGACCGGGCAGCGCCGGGTACCCCGCGGGGAGGGGGCTCCGCGGGGCTCGCTGCCTGTTGCGCTCGGTGGTGGCTCGGGAAGATGTGGGGGGGGGGGGGACACGGGGAATAGGAGGGGTGAGGGCAGGGGGAGCCCGGGAACGCCTTTGTTCGGCCACCAGCGCGGCCCCCTCCCAATCGCCCCTGGGATGGGGAAGGAGGGATGCTCTGTATTGGGATGCAGGGAGGAGGGGGGGGGGGGTGGGGAGGTAGGGAAATGGAAATCCATCTCATCCCTGTGGGATCTGGTGCCAAAATCCGGCCTGCGCCTCTTTGTATCGCCGCCTCCGTCCGCTTGACTGTGCAATTATTGTACGAGAGCCCTCCTCGCCCCGCACGCCGCGCACGGTTTGAAATTGATGTTGTGAGGCCGGGGAATAAAGGCCACCAGGCGCGCTGAGACCCTAAAGACGGAGGGGGCTGACACATCCAGCCCTGCCGAGCACCCAATTTGGTGTGACTATCGTATAATCACGCCAGGGTGTCTGGCTGAACACGAGATAATGAGAGCGCACTCCAACGTCCGTTTATTTGTATTTGTATTCCGCATTACCCCCCTAGATTTGGGAATTAATGTTTTGACAGACGTTCTTCATCTGCTTATCGCAAGAATGTGGGCAGGTGGTGTTCCCATCTTTTTGTTGTATAATCGTCGAGCCTTCTGCATTGTATATCCCGTGCTTCTCAATCAGCCTGTGAAGACGCAGGCTCTTTTCCTAGTCAAATAAAGCCCTTGAACCACATCAATTGTCCATCAAAATTAATAAGCTTCAGTTTTTGTCTGTGATATTCTGTGGTGAAGAGCCTAAAGATCCTGATTCTTAGGAGCACGTTTTAGATCCCTGCTGGATGTTTACATGTGTCCATCATTTGTCCTCTGAGCACCTGCTGCCTCTGTCCCGCAGAAGTTGAAGCCTCACACAGTCTCGGCTCACCAGGATCCCCCCCTGGTCTAGGTGCCAGGATGTGATATCCAGGCTCTGCAGGGCGTGGGGTGCAGCCAGGCACCTCCAAGCTGCTTTTAACAAAATGCAGCAGCCTTCAGCTGGAAGATGCATCTAATTCTGCACTCTTCCCTTTGGCAAATGACCCTCTGGAGAGAAAACCCTGCCCGCCTATGGGAAACCTCGCTGTGGAAATCACAATCTCCATATTATCAGGATTTCTTGGATGTCCATCATTAGCAACGCTGCTAACTGTCAAAATATTATGGGTATCTCCTTGGGCCACCGTGAATAACAGCAATTTGCATCAACCAAGGACTTGCCCCTGGCATTTCAGCAGTGACTTTTTCTAAACCACAACCACGATCCCTCTTTGCTTTAGCCGATTTGCTTTGTTGAATGTTATGTATGCGATGTGTGGGAGCACAGGACAGAAAAACAGTAATTGCTTCTAATAAATAACGTTGAGTTCACAATATAAACAAAGTACGTGGCTTATGTTGAGACCAAAGACACAAATAATTATTTCATTACCGGACCAATTAGATTACAGGTTATACAGAACAAAGCTCTGAAGCAAATATCTTCAGGTTTAGCTGGGGTCAATCCTCAGGGAAGTGGCTTTTTCTTCAAACTATTTGGATTGCAATTGAACGTTCATCAAGTGTGAAATAGCCTTTGTAATTAGAAGCTACGAAAGAAGAAACATGGTAGGTTTGGTATGGGGGCCTGAAAGGATAGGTTTTTAACTTCAAACTGCAGCTTTTGAAACTTTATTCAGCTGCTGCCCAACCTTGAAGGTGCTTCAACTCCTTCAGTACCTCACAAGTCTGTATGAAATTCAGCACGTTTGGAGTGAGGTGTTTTGGTTTCCCAGAGCTCAGGAGCAGCAGTTTTGGGGCAAGGGAAAGGTATAAGAGCCAAAGGAGGAGGCTCGTCCTGCTGCCTGGGCAGGCACTGGGCACACCTGTCTTCTGGCCTCTTTCTTCTGGATTATTTCTGTTTTATCCACTTTCTGGAGACAGATGTTTCAAGCACTAGGCTGTTACCTGAAAAGCAGATTCCCCACATCTCCTCCTTCTCAAACTATATTTTAAAAGACTGAGGAATAATTGAGGGTGGTTGTGTAGATAATCCCTGACAGGAGAATAGTCTTGAAACTTTGTTTCTGAGTGATGCTTGCAAAGCAAAGCAAAATCAAGGTATTCCTCTCCCTCTCTTCCATTTATTTTAACCTATCAATAGCTAAACTGAAAAGTTTCTTGCACAGTTTGGGAATAAAGCCCTCCCAGCATGATTTTTTTTTGTGAAATCAAATGAACTTTAAAAGAACGCTCTTCTTCCAAGTCCTTCCGATATGGAACCAGATGTTTGGGGTGCAAGTTTTACGTGGCACCCCTTTTCCCATCAGCCAGGGTTCACTTCACTTGCTGAAAATAATGTCCCTCCCCACTCGTGCTAATTAACGTCAGTACTCACTGAGCTCACCCAGTGTTGCAGCTTAACCACTTACTAAAATGTAACAGAAAGTCTGTAGCCCCTGTGTCTCTAATAGTTATATTTGATGAATCGATTATTTTTAGTCAGGGATTACATGCTTCCCTTGTGAATAACTTGGTTTCTGTTAGCAGTAGGTCTGTGAAAATGGTGATGTTCAGATACTGTTTCCTGACCCACATGCCGGCTTCAGGCAGCTGAAAGCACGTCACACGAGGCTCTCCATCCACCGGGAGCACAATCGCACTTTCCCTCTACACTTCAGCAACACGTCAGCCTGAGTGCAGCACCTCCTGCTACACTGGTGCATCTCGAGACCTTGCAAGGAACTTAAAAAAAAAAAAAAAGATACTTATATATGTATATAAGTAAAATTTACAATCTGGGTTTCATAAAGAGGTTGCTTGGCAGATGCAAATATGGGCCTTGATCCTGCAAAGATGATGCTCCTGCACAGCTTTATGTAGCGTGAGGATTCCGAGTGATTTCAGCTGGATGACTCCCAGTGCATAAATTTAAGCACATGCATCTCTCTGCAGATTTAGAGTGAGTATCTGTTGACTAGAATAGACCAGTTATTTTACTGCTCCAAGTGTTTGTGCAACTTAGTTACTCGGTGCTATGTAGGAACAGGCAGACACAAATCCTGCCTAGATGCTTCTCAGCCAAAAAGCAGATTCAATCACTACAAATGAAATTTATATGTTCCTTAACGCCACATACTCAGCATTAACATCAATATCCTATTTATTTTTTTACCAGTTTAAAAATGGCTGGGTTTGAACAGGTATATTGTCTACTTTATAATGGATATTCGTTGAAATAATCACCTCTGTTTAAGAAAGTGCTTATGTTTATTTCAAATCAGTGGCAGCAAACATTTGTTTTCTACCAGTGTTGTTGCTCTAGAAACTTAAGTCTAGAATTTGGTTTAACTGTCTGTAATATAGGTACAATAAGCAGGAATATGAACACATTAAGGAATTTCCCTTAAAGATTTTTATGTGTGTAATTTTGGAGCCTGGAGCAGTGAATTTGTTTATTTTACTGCTTACTCCGCTTCTAATATTAGGACTCAAATTTACCTTTAAAATGCACTGGGGAAAAAAGCATCCATCATGTCACTGGTGTAATTGATGCAAACCAGGGATGAATTTGTTCCAAAACATATTTGCTAAACTGTTCTGTAACTAGGCATTTAGAAGACAGGTTGTTTTTCTTATAGTTTTGATCTCATGCCAGACTGACCTCAGTACACAAGCACCATTGAGCACAATTCCTTCTAGTAGGAAGTCAAAAATCCAACATTTGACATCAGCCCTGTACAAGTAAGTTCATTAAGAGGGTGGTTCAGATCGCTTGTGTAATTTACCTTAAGGATGTCATCCAGTGTGAAGAACTGCACGAGCAGAAAATACATTGCTCCTGAAGGCAGCATGTGATCTCTATTAGATCAGCAACTCCCCTCTTCACAACTATTTTAGGCTCGTTTTTTAGTCTTTAATTACTGTAACACGATCTGTTACAAGTTTAAAAGGTTTTCACTTTAGACCTAGAATCTGATAACATAGCAATATTTAACTTAATATACATGAAAAGGATTCATTTATACCAAAAGTTCTCTGTGGGAACCCAGGGAAAGGAGGGTGAATGGTCTTTTTTTTTTTTTTTCTGGTTTAAAAGAATGGAGAATCTTGCTCCGAATAGAGAAATCATACTCAATATTTTTATTTCCTCAATTTCGAGTGGCTTTCTTATGGGAGATAGCCCTTATTCATTATCTCATGCTGATGCAGCCTTGGTGTTCGAGTTGCTGGATCTCCCAGGCTCTGACCCCAAACTGATGTGGGTGGTTGTGCGTGCTCTGCAGGGCCTGTGAGATTCAAAATCATCTTCCTCTACCCTTCCCTGCCCTCTGCCTCCCTGAGCAGCTCTGCAGACAGAGGACTTGCGCACCCCAGGTCACGTCCTATTGTGGGTTTATGCTGTACCTTGAGCTCCTAGTTGGGAAGACACA
The DNA here is from genome assembly GCA_033459285.1 of Clamator glandarius. NCBI lineage: Eukaryota > Metazoa > Chordata > Aves > Cuculiformes > Cuculidae > Clamator > Clamator glandarius. Next base: position 227,366 of record JAUNZM010000128.1, on the reverse strand, counting down.
AGTTATTTACAGTCTGTGCAAAAAACTCCCTCGGTTCTTTCTAATTTTGCAAGAAAATCAAGCCGACTAAAAAAAAAATAGCCACTCCGAAGCCTTGTGCTCAGCTGCTGCTGCCAGTGCCTCAAGAAGCAGTTGGCTCCTCTGGGCCCTGGCCATGCGCTCCCAGCCCGCGCTGCCTCCTCCTCCTGCCAGCACGAGCATTTGTGCAGCTGCAAGGTGAAGTGGATCAGGGAATGGGTCCAGCTGAACGCTAATCCCAGCAAAAAAAAAATTTAAAAAAAAAATTGAAAAAAGCTTATTTTTCAGCTGGATCTGTTCCCCAACCTGGTTCTGCCTTCAGCCGCATGAGACACGTGCTCTTGTGGGGAGAGGCTCATGCGGGTGGGAAGGAGCAGCCGGGGCAGAGAGTACAGGGCTGATTTTATGGCAGCCCTGGCTTATGCCGTCTTAAAAGCATTTGTCAGGCTACGACCTCGTGTTAATATATTACTGTTTCGGTGCGCCGTGCAGCAGAGGTTACAGCGCTAGATTTTCACTCCCAGAACTGTGACGCTGCATTTTGCAGGATCTGTGGATGAAAAGACGCCAATGGTGTTAAAAGATTTCTCTGTTAAATACTGGGATGGGGTTGTGTTGGGGAGACAAGCATGGGGGGCTGCCAACAGGGAATGGGATACCCACACACATTATCAGAATACGTTAATCCTCTGCTGGCATCGACTGCAGTCACAACTGTGTCATAAAACCAGCAAAATGCCTGGGATACTCTAATACAATATATAAGCCAATTTAATTCAATAGCACATTGATTGTAATAGTAACAGTTGTTTCGTGATGTAACTAGGGTCTTGCTATCGTACTTTCTTCACATTGAATTAAATATATAGATTTTGACTGATTTTCACAAAGTTGCACAGATTTCGGAGCTGGATGATATTTTTCATAATATGTTGGTGTTATCCCTTCTTGGCAAATTTATTCCTATTGAGAAAGAAAAGGAGTTACATGCTGAGAACTCCTGAATTGAATCGATGATTAGACAGAGGTAATACATATTACTTCTGCCCTGCTACAGACACTGAATTCAGCAGTGGTGGGAAATTCTCAAATCCATTTTCCTTTGCAAACATGAGCAAAAGGATGCAAACACAAGAAATTTCTCTTTTGATAGTCCTGTTGGGTTCCTCCCCCCCCCCCAGCAGCATGTGTGTGAAATCATTATGCAAAACTGCTGCGGTATTTTTCTACCCATTTTATTTATTTTATATTCTTAAGCAAGTCTGGAGAAAAGCCTCACAGAGTGAGGCATTTGTATACCCCTCGTATAAAACATCTTAATGTCATTGCCACGTGAGCAGAATTGTTCGGCTGATATAACACATGGCTGATGTTTAATCTTTCCAGGAAAGTTTAATGAGAGGTTCTTGAATCAATCTGTCTGGTTTAAAGTTTGAAGGGCATTTGGATGCACTAATTTGATGTATGTGCCAGGTGTTTCTAAACAAATAATTATTAGATAAAGACACATGGAGCCCTTCCCACTCCCTATCCCTTATCTGCTATGGGCTTCCTCAATGTTCATCTACCATAAACGCCTTGCATCAATTGCCTGTGCTCGCAGGGTACTTTAATATCTTAATGGGGAATAGTACTGGCCCCAATCTCTAGTTCCACATTTGTTATTGTTATGTAAGCCAGTTATTAGGAAATTTAACACATTAAGTCAATAGGAAATAGTTTGGTAACAAAATAGTAGGGTGGACTGGGCCTTTCAGGTAATTCCCTGTTTTGCTGGGATACTGATAATTGCCTTGCGTGGCCGTTACTGGCAGCGGAGTGAAAGACGCGTCCTTGTGTTCCTCAGTGCCGGGGTGTAGGCAGGCTGGACCTGGCTCACGGCTGCCCTATTCTAGCTGTCACTCGCTGTTTGAATTACAGTCATGCCTGGGGCATCAGCTGAGATGTGGCTGGCAAAGAGCTGGCCAAAGGGGGTATGACAGATGTCTGTAACGCCCTGAAGGGGAAAGGAAATAGGGAACGAGTGTTCACTAATTCTTATAACAGAAGAATGTATTGAATCACAATTGAGTATCAGGCTTTAAAAGAAATAATCTTTTCTTGTAGTAAAAAATTAAATTGTGCATCATCCTTCCATCAAAATGCTGTGAAGCCAAATCGTATTGTGAGTTAAATGGGGCTGAAATAAATTCATGGGCTACAGGTCCATCAGCGATTACTGCACATAACCATCTAGACACGGTTTCTGGGTTCAGGGAATCCTAATACTACTCGTTGTTGGAAGGCAGAAGGGATATTTGCTGCTTCTCAGAGTTTGTCTTGAAGCATCCACTGCAAGACAAGAGATGGGGCAAGGCGGACCAGAGCTGGCCTAGACAGTAAATCTGAGTTTGTCCTTCTTATACTGACTGTCTTTGAGAAGATCGTTTGAATCCCATAGCACCTGCAGGCTAAAGAGTCAAAGGAGATGCCAGGGAGAAAAAGAGATGAAGTGGCTCACATGAGGTCCCTCAGTAGGTCAGGGAGAAGCTGGGTTTCAGCACTCCCTGGCCAGCATCCTTTTCACCAGAGAACCAGTCTTAGTTTCATGCTAATTAAGAAGTTACCAGCATAAAACTGAAGTAGGCAGCCCTGAGTGAGGTCCTTCAAGGATTTTAGTGCCTGGAAGGCAAAAGTTGCATTTCATTGATAGCACAATTGTGTCTTAGATCTCTCTGGTCACCACAGATGTAGCAAGTGTGGTGTCAGCTCAAGACCCAGCGAGGTAAATGCAGATAAGGCAGTGCCCATGAATTGCCAGGGATTTAGATGGTGTCAGTACAGTACAAAGGGGTCTGAGCTGTGTGAGCCTTGTACCTGCCGCTATAATCTAAATAACTCAGAGCAACGGAACACAGGGTCCTGCAATGATCACCAGTAGGGACTGCCACCATCTCTAACTGGGAATTTAAAGAAGGGACGTCATCTCAGAGGTCAGCTGGGCATTTAGGAGTGATTGTGTCATGCGTGGGCAGCAAAGCTGACTCTTCTTCATTTTGAAGGAAGAATTACTCGTAGGAAAACAAAGCACTCTAGCCAAATCTCAGCCAATCCCTCCAAAAGCTGCTCATTGCCAGACTGCGTGCACTGAAGCAAAGGACAGTCCGCCTGAGAACAGTACTACTGTTATAGCACTGACAGCTAGAGATAGGATTTTTTTTTTTTTAACAGAAACAGTTATACACTGGAAGTCCTACTGCGATATAATTATACCAGTGTAAACACGCCCTGTACAATCTTGCTTATTTTACTTTCCAGATTGGAACAATCTGCACTGGTGTATACATTTCTTGTAGCGATTGAATTGTGTCCCCACAAGATTTTTTGCTGCTTGAACAGAAATGGTATTAAAACAACAGACCTTTGCAGTGAAGACTGGTCCTTAGTTTCTAAGTAAGCATTTTTACTTTGGTTTTGGGCAATAAATAAGCTGTAGGAATCCAGTCATTTAAAGGGAAAGACAAAAGGCACAGAAAAATCTTATCTAAGTTCCTATTTCTTGATTAGTCTTCAGAAAGGGGCTGTCAGAGAAATGCCTTCAACCTCCACCGCTAAATCACCGGAAAAACCCAGTGGTTAGAAAAAATATTCCCAGAAAGACAGACAAGATGGATGCTTCTGTTTGTTCCTGCACCTTCACGGATGTGTGTGATGCAACCAGCCTTCTGTTGGATCCTGCATTTTTGTACACACGCTATTCTGCCTTGGTTTTAGGGAGGCTCAAGTAGAAGATGTTTCTGATACTTTCCTACATGTTATTTTGACAAGCACTATATATTCAGTGGTGATGGGCAAACGGAGCCAGCTTCTAAGCCGTGCTGCTTCCTAGGACGTGTATCTGTAAAAGTTTATCGAGGATGCCCTGAGCATTAGCATGGTCACAGACTTGGCGGACTTCCACAATTCAGTGAACTTGTGTTAGAGGAAAAAAGAGCAAGTTTCTGCTTGTGCCTGGTGCCTCATCCCAGGTGAGCAAAACCAGACACAGTGAAAGCATCTTGTGTAAATGTTTGCTACTTGCCGGGGGCTGGCACGAGGGAGACAGTTGCTGCACGAGATCTGTTGTCATTCAACTACTTCCTTGCCATTCTCCTCCATAGCTGCTCCATCCTACTTGGTCAACAAGTTTTTCGTGGATTCAGTGCACTAAGAATTGATGCAGGATGTTTTGGCTGTTTCAATAGCTTACATGTTGTCTGACACGCTGGCTATGCAAGAATGAGTTGGAAGCGCCTGGAGTCCAGCTTCCACGTGGTTCAGAGACAAAGAACCTGATGAGACTAAGGACACCCCAGGGCAACTTTTTTAGTTAATAGTGCTGTGATAACATGTCATAGGTACCAAACATGTATATAGTCTATGGTCTGTTTTGGGGCTTTTCCTTGTCTGGGACATATACTCCTTTTCTCCTTGCGTACTTGTATGGCCTCTGCTACAATACCTTTTATATCTCAAAGGTTTTAGTAAGTGCATCCACAGCACCTCACATGAAGAGCCCTGGGAGGTGCAGTAGCACTTGGGTATCTAAGGTACAGACAGATCTCCCAAACCAGAATAATGTCTACACATCACGCAATCGACTCTCTACAGCATTTGTCTGGACATGACCATATGCAAAACCAGGCAGCAATATGCAGGGCAGCTGCTCTTCTCAGAAAAGCAGTTTGAAGTTTTGACTAACCAGACTCAAAATGATAAAATCTGAAATACTTCAACATGTGAAGAGGATTTTTCAGTTGTCATTAATACTGTTTCCTACAGAAATTTTAATTCATATAATGCACCATTAAATATATAATGAAGTATATTAACCATATAATGATTTAAAAATCAGGAACCTAAAGCTATGGAGGCTAAGTCAGGAGTGATTCTTGTCAAGGAACCTAGTAAGAATCAGTACTATCAGACGCTTCATCACTGGCCTCGATGCTGAATTATTCACAGAACCTAATGAAGATTTTGGCAGCAGCACCCCACATGCAGCCCTCCTCGTCCATCCAATCCGGACATTTCACAGCAAATGAGAAAACAGGTAAGACAGAATGGCTTGGAATGGCTGTTGCTAGAAGAGCCATAAAGCAGTCCAGCCATGCCCAGTGTTTTTCAGAACAAAAAGACATCTGTGCCCTTTCACATTCATGTTGGAAGGTTTCTTGTGCCAAGCACAGGCAGCAGCCAGAAGCTGCCTCTCTCCAGTAAGAGCTCAGAGGCATCCCACCTTGGGGTCGCTGGAGCTTGTAGGGTGGCTACTAGGGCTGGACGCAGCCTGGTGACTTGTACGGTGATAAAAACAACCCTCAGCTGTGTTTGCATGTGAGGCTCAAGGATAGTGCCCAAATTGCATGCTGTATTAACCTGGGGCAAGAATATCCCTTCAAAGCATCCCAACACCAAACAACTCATTTTTATGAAACTGTATTCATTGAAATTAGTCTCTATTGCAGTAGCCTTATACTCCGGCAGGACAAAAGTGCAACTTTTAAGTTTAAAAACGTGTTTATGAGTAGCGTGGCTGCCTTTGGTGTTCAGCATCTCTCCAGGAAATTGATGGGTAACACAGTTTGCTGGGAGGAAGGTGCACAGGGAGAGCTGGGGGAACAGCCCTCAGCGCTTGAGCTGTGTTAGCTCTCAGCCGCACAAGCAAACAAGAGTTTTCAAAAGCATTAATGCAATGATGTATTTCCATACATAGTTTTCTCTATGCCTCTGAGAAGTATCTTGAATATTAATGCTAAGCCAAGCAGAAAGTAAGCTGCTTGTGACTGTAATTAACCCATCTTCCTTTTCTCAAGGAAGAGAATAGCTCACGTGAATAACTCAGTCTGCGGACCAAACTAAAATCCTGGGAAATTGTTGATAGAGCCTAGCTTTGGTTTAAACAAATAAACAGAAAGTAAAAAAAATGAAAGAAGCCAACCCAGAAGGGTTTTTCTTGTGTAAACTCGCATTTGTGTTCATTCTCTGCAGTTTTTCATTTAATTTAGATAAATATCTAAATCAAATTTCATTTTCAAAACAAAAGAGGCACTTGATCCAGAAAAAAATCACACTGGAAAACTGTGAAACTTTTTCATTTGGGGCTTTTCTTCTACACGAGGCAATTTCCTGAAATCATGATGAATTTGCAAATAGTTTCAGCTGTCCCAAAATTACACTTTTCAGCAAACAGCTACTTGTCTGATGAAAATCATTCAGCTGTTACTAAGGTCTTGGCTAGCTCTGGCTGTTACATTTCCAATGGGATCTTTCCACAGCAGTTAAGCAGGAGTGGCCTGGGAGTTTAAATATGGATAATTCCCTCCATCATGTTGCAACCTCTGCAGCTTCAGCTCTTCCCTGGCTCTTGATGCTGCTGTGCTGCTGGCTGAGAACGCATAGAGAGATGACAACTGCTGCAAGGTGGGGGTGCATCCCTTCCTTCGGGAGGAAAGAAAGACAAAATGCAGCCTGTGGGACAAAGTCTAAGGGAGATAGGAAGTGTAATTGGAGATGGAGGGCTTGATGGAGGGCCCAGAGTGAAGCTGGGGCTTGGACTGGGTCAGCAGGACAGACTGGGGAAGTGGTGGAAGACCTCTGTGGGAAGAGAAGCATCCTGGCAGCTCCTGTCTGTGAGCTATCAAATAGAAATGCTATCTAGTGAGGGGAGCTGGGGGAAAGAAAAGGTTTTAAAATCCAGTTTTACACACATTGTATTTTGAGTAAATATTATTTTAGCTATCTAATGTATTCAAACTAATCATGGTAGTTTCCTTTAATGTCTGCCATTCCAGACACAAGGTTTATTTACTGTAATGTAATACATCTTGAGGGAATGTCGTATGCAGATATTAGCAATTAACTCATTAATCTAAAAATCACAATTCTTGCAATTAATAGAGCACTGCACAGTCACTCTAATTACAAACTCTGCACAAAAGGCCAGTCTCACAGGGAACATGTAGCCTCCTAATTAGCCAAGATTTCAAAGGCAGACAGAAAATTGAGATGTTGAGGGTCAGAGAGGGAAAAATGTGAATACATTGCACTGTGAGCATATCTGACAGCGGGACTGACAAGCAACACACAAAGAGTTTACTTTGGTGGAGTCTGTGAGGTAGTGCTCTTTTACCCAGGGAAGGCACGTCACGATGGGGCGACTTATTTTGAGGGAGGCACTTGCTTGCATGGAGGTGATGGGCTCCTCTAGCTCCTCTAGCCACGGAGTTGCCAAACTTTTTCAAGGTGCTCACGCAGCTGTGTTGAAGGGAGGCACTGCCGTGGGATGCAGCTGGCATCTGGTGATGCAGCTTTATCTACTGGGAGACCCACAGCCACCTCTGGAATTCAGGGATGAGAAGCAGTCTCTTGGGATGTCAGTGAGCAGTGCAGCATTTTCTCCCTGAGTCCTGGCTCTGGTCCAGTGAAGCACTTATGTATGCATTTAACTTTAAGTACAGGAGTAATCCTGCTGATTTCATTAGGGCTACTCACATGCTTAAGGACTTGGCTGATTTGGAAAAAGAGTGCTCAGCATGAAGCAGGTCCAAGTCCTTTATCATTGGGCATGACCTTGCAAAGTCTTTTAGCATCTCTTTTTTTCCAGCTAGAAGAGGCAGCAGTAAGACCCACTTCTGTAGGTTTCCTCTGTGCCAGCTAGTGAAGAGTCCCGCAGCCAAGAGGAGTGGAGTTACTCACCTGCCTCTGCACAGGCTCCTCTCCCTCACACAACATGAGACTTAGCCTCCTAGCAGGAGCATCGGCCCCAGGGTGCCCCAGGCACGCCCGCTAGGGCTCCAGACGACATCCCTGGAGATGCTCTGGGAAGCGACATCCCTGGAGATGCTCTGGGAAGCGTTTCCTCACCCAGGCCTCCACCCAGATGCTATTGTAATCTTTATCTTCAAGCAAGAGACGAGGATTCTGCCAGCACATGGCTGGTGTTGGTAGGAACTGTTGTCATAAGCTGACTTCCAGTGAAAAAGGCTGTGTAACACAATGACTGTTTCACTTACAAAGTAGAAATATGATCCCAGCGCTGATTTCTCTTCCCTAATATTGTGTTCCTGTGGTACAGCCTAGCCTCCTGAGGAGTTTAGAAGCTTATGAATTTAGATCCAAAGCTATTTTATTTTTTTATCGTAGTTTACTGATCATGTCCCAGAGATAAACACCTGTGTCAGTGGCAATTGTTTTAGAAGGCATCGAGCTTTTAGTGGGACACCTCCTGTTATCCCTCCTTGGTGAAAAGACTGTTACAGCTCAGAGCAAGTGATTCCCACAGGAACACTTCCTCATCCAGGAGTTCTGGAGGAGATCACCAGTGGTACATGCAGGCTCCTTTAACAAAGTTGGAAACATCTCCATGTGTGGTGGAGGGGATAGATTGTAGAAGCAAAGCCACTGAGTGTCTAGATGATGGTTGAGGCATCATAGAATCATAGAATCACCAGGTTGGAAAAGACCCACTGGATCATGGAGTCCAACCATTCCTATCTACCACTAACCCATGCCCCGCAGCACCTCGTCCACCTGTCCCTTAAACACCTCCAGGGAAGGTGAATCAACCACCTCCCTGGGCAGCCTCTGCCAGTGCCCAATGACCCTTTCTGTGAAAAAATTTTTCGTAATGTTCATCCTGAACTTCTCCTTGAGAGGAATGGCATGAGGCCTGGAGAAAAAGAGGCTGAGGGGAGACCTCATTGCCCTCTACAACTACCTAAAAGGAGGTTGTAGAGAGGAGGGAGCTGGGCTCTTCTCCCAAGTGACAGGGGACAGGACGAGAGGGAATGGCCTCAAGCTCCGTCAGGGGAGGTTTAGGATGGACATCAGGAAAAAATTTATCACAGAAAGGGTCATTGGGCACTGGCAGAGGCTGCCCAGGGAGGGGGTTGATTCACCTTCCCTGGAGGTGTTTAAGGCACAGGTGAACGAGGTGCTGAGGGGCATGGGTTAGTGTTTGATAGGAATGGTTGGACTCAATGATCCGGTGGGTCTCTTCCAACCTGGTTATTCTATGATTCTATAGGATTCTATGAAAATGTCATAGAAAAAAAAATTAGCTAAAATTACTGTCTCTGGATTATTGTTTGCTAGGAACAGGGTGTGTGATTCTGATGTATTTTTTAATAACAAAGGTCACTGGATATGGGAATAAGCAAGAGTTATTAACATACTTCTGGTAAGGACGACCTGACTGTGAGTCGTGCCTGGGGTGAAGCAGCACAGCTCTTCAGGGCTCATGTCTCTTCTCTGCACTTTCTCTCCCTGGCTTAACCTCTTTGTGCCCACTCTGTGTCTGCTGCAGCCAGGGCACTCAGACTTGACCTAAGGACAGGGCTGGTGAGAAACTTTAATTAATTAATGATTATAAAGCATCTCTGGGTCTTTGCATGAAGGGCACAGTGGATATATAAAGTACTGGGAAAGAGATGCAATGATGTGATGTTTATATACAGACAAACTAAAACAAGTTTTGTTTCTTAAAGTGTTCTTTTTTTGCCTCTCACACATGAAATTCTTATTGCAGAGTATTTTGTTGCAATCTAAGGACAGTTATTCAAAGGGAAGGGGAATTGGTGTAAATCTTAAACCCTCTCTAATGCTGTCACATAATTAACCATGTTTTACCAAGATTATCTCCCCAAATGAATTATGAGAATAATACAGTTTCTATATCATTCATTCAGTAATTATTCTTTGCAGGGAAGAAACTTCATTTCAAGTGCTAGCAAAGTATATGTAAAATATTAATCAGAGTGTTGAACTGACAACAGAGCACTGGATGTCATGCAGGACAGATGAAATGTGGCTACTTATATGCACATCTCAAAAGCAGGAATTTCATCTAGGCATTTCAAAACTCCTAGGGAAGCCAGTAAGTTACAGATATGCTGAGGGAAATTATGCTCAGATTTAAGGATACAGTATTGCACTGCGCATTGTGTAAAAGAAATGAAGAAGAATAAACTGTAAAATATTGCTTAAAGTTCAAATGGAGCAGTCTGTCTTGGGAGACAAAGAAGATGATAAAAAAAGAATCGGAAAGTCCAAGCTGGCAGTTATTAGAATAGCAAAAACATAGTGCTTATGTACATAATGGTTTAACTTAGATTAAAAACAATAACTTATCTGAAAACACTCTTTTTAGTACTTTGGAGGTTAAATATGGTTCATAGCAGCTCTCACAATTAAATTGTTTTTCCCTAGCTTCAATAAAGTATATTAAAAATCATTTCCTGAAAAGTAACAAAAGACCATTATTTTGCTTGCAAACTGACACCATGTTATTCCTTTAAAGGGAAAACACGTGCAGCAGCAACTGCTCACACAGCACCGGGGCTCGCACGCCCGGAGCTGAGATGCAGAAAGCAAAGGCCCTGCACCTCTCCTGGAAAGAGTCAAGCGTTTAATGAGCAGGACCTGATGTGTGGTACCATTCACAGAATCATAGAATCACGAGGTTGGAAAAGACCAACCATCGAGTCCAACCATTCCTATCAAACACTAAACCATGTCCCTCAGCACCTTGTCCACCCGTGCATTAAACACCTCCAGGGAAGGTGAATCAACCACCTCCCTGGGAAGCCTGTTCCAGTGCCCAATGACCCTTTTTGTGAAAATTTTTTTCCGATCAGCCTTCCCTCCCGGCAGCCCATCCTGTGCTGTCCTCGTCCCACACCCCTCCACAACACACCGGGGGCTGCGAGGACCCATGCTGGGGAGCTCGGTCGGCCCAACACCACTTGCTGTGGTCTTAACCTGGGATCTCTGTGCAGTTCCCTATTATTGGGGGTGGTGCAGAGGGGATCTTGGATCTGTGCTAACACAGGACCACATCCACCACCACGGGAGTGCAGGCGGCAGATCTGCCCATCTCCATTAAATCTTGCGTTGAAGCAGCTACGCAACATCTGCCGTGGTCTGCGGTAACAGAGGTAAAGCCTCAAAGCCCAAATGTCTAAGCAGGACTGGTTGCTCCAAGGCATTAATCCCCTGTAAATGCACAGTCCAGAGAGTTTCTTGTTCCAGTTCTTTATGTTTTGCCAGTGGATGTTTTTACAGCATCGCTTTGCTTACACAGTAGATTTTATGTGTTCATAGTTGATGGGAAGGCCTGAGATGTAGAGTCACCTATTCCTTGAGCCTATTTTCATTTGGAATGGGATAGTATTAAGAAAAAATTCCTAGGATAAGAGTAACTGCTACACAAAATCCCCAAATGACTAACTGACTCATTTGCTCCCCAAGAGAGCAACTCTAAATGTACAATTAGGTATAAGACTCATGTTTAAAAGTAGGAAATTGCACAAGCTTGTCTCCAGCAGGAAGGTGTGTCCCCAGGCCACAGTCTGTACTCCATCATGTTGCCCTCTCTCCTCTTCCCCACCCATCCTCTGCCCCTTCCTGGGATTTCTGTCATTATTTAGCAAGAATTTCTACCACAGCAGGTAAGGGTGATGCTCCAGCTTCTCTCAGCGGTGGAGGAGAGCTCCTTGGGAAGCCCCAGGCTCCTCACTCCACCCCTGCCACGGCCACAGGTTTCTAGCACTGTGCTTGTGCTCCTCTGGAGTGGTGCCTCACCACAAGGACATCAACATCCCTTCATAGGATGCAGGAATACTCAGGGTGGCTCTGAGGGGAGGCGAAACACCTTTTAACCTGCCCCAGAGTTCCTAAACCGCGCTTAGAGCAGCACATGCCATGCATACTCAGTCTGACTGGCATCACTCAGCGTGACCTTCTCCTTTGTGCAGAGACCCCCTGTAAGAGCTGAGTGATGCAAATCTGGCTGGCCAACTTCAGTAGCAGTCAAGGGAACTGACAAAACCACCAACACTTTCCCCAAACACATGCTGTGTAGGTGTCATGAATTACCTCTGTGAGTTATGTCACTGCAAGTTGCTGTGAACTGCTCTAGTTATTTCCTCCCTAATGGGAGAACGGGATCAATATCACCATTCAGCAGCATTAAAAAACTACATCACACAGACAAATTCCTTCTGTTATGGGGAGGACCCAAACTGCCTTTTAGCTGCAAGTTGTCCCATGTCCCTGGTACCCATGAACCTCCAAAGCGAGAAGATCTCCTCCCTCGTAGCAAGAGCTCTCCATCTCTCAGTGACCCGACCTCTCATCCACAGAGGAGAGGAGCAAAGAGGTGCTGACAATTCCCATTTCATTCCCCTGGAGCTGGGTGGCTCCATCATGGAGGCATCAAGGTTAAAAGAGATGGGGAGAAATGGGAAAATTCCTCCAGGCTTCATTGCAGATGTAAAGTGCCCTCAAAGGATTAAAATACAAAGATGGAAACTGTCATCTATTTTTGGAAATGTTTTCCTCTCAGGGACTAACTCCAAGGCTATTAATCAGCATAACAAGAAGAGGAAGAGACTCTCAAAGATCAATTGCTCCTCGCTGGAGAAGTAGGTCAAAATAATTGTGTATGTGTTGAGGCTCTTTTTGGTGTAATTGAATGGTACCAAAAGAGTCAAGTATATTTAAGGGATAATCTCTCCTGCACTGTAGTGAACAAAGCAATAAATGCCTATTGAGATTGATTAATCACTGAGGAGGTGCCATGGAGTTTAATCCATCCCAGAAGTCTTTTACGACAAGGATCCTGCAAAGTGGAGGGAATTATTACTATGCAAGAAAACTGATAGAAAACAAACAAACAAAAAATCCCTCCCTTTGAAATACGAAAATATTATGTTTCTGCCTCCAACTGCAGGAAACCTCCACCCCAGGGTTTGGATGAGGATCTACTGGTAAACTGACTGGAGACAGGAAAGGCTCATGCAGTGTAATTTCTAGAAAACTGTCTCCTTCCTTGTTTGCCCCTTACTGTGAGGAATAAAGAGGGGAAAAGGATGGAAAAAGAGTCTAATGGGGAAAAAAAAACTTCAACAGACAGATTTTTTCAGCTTCTAAAAAACAGAGCCTGTCCCCTTGCCTCCGCAGTCAGCACAGCCTCCCTCACCACTGAAAGTGAGAGACTTTGTAATGTCCCACTGACCTGGAACATGTGTGGGCAGACCTCCACCTTTACCAAAGAAAATGCAAGCAGAGCACCAAAACGGAGTGAAAAAAAGAAAGAGGCAAATACAGCAATATATACAAGGAAGGAAGAAATGAAATAGTGTCATTGCCTTTAGACTACTGAGCTGGCCTCACTGGGGAACACTCTAGTGCCTGCTCCAGAGGAGTTTGAACCAGGTAATCCCTGCATTGCCTACGCACTGCAGCGATGAATCCATTAGCATCTCATACCCAGAAGCACACTTGCCAAAACAGAAACACAGTATTTCAAGCACGCAGAAGCTTACATAGTGCTACTCCACAAAACATACAAGTGACCCTAATAAAAACCTAGTAAACATAAGAAGAGGAAAGATATCTGCGCATTCAGAACTCCTAGCTCGGTCCCTTCCTTTGCAAGAAAGGTCTGAATCCAATGCATCATCCTTGGGATGGGAAAATTACAATTTTCTGCTAAACCACTTTTGGCATCACTGAATCTGTGGGGAATGGGTGGTGGAAAAGCAGTGGGATGAGGCTGCCTCAGGCTCCTGCCCTTGCCTGGAAGGCAATTCTTCACCTGGCAGCAATGCTGTACACACTTTCCAGGAGAGAGGATATGAAGAGTTGGGATAGAAAAGTGGTCTGCATTTCAATAGCAACTGCACTGGGAGGATTAATAAAGGAGGCATGGTCACCAAGGAGATCATCATCTTATTCTTATGCAAAAAAAAAAGAGTGCAAGCATAATAAGTCCATAGAAAGCATGGGTAGTGCTTCACCCGCTAGGCAAGAAACCTCCGTACAGGAGCATCTCATCTGCTTCCATGTATTTTTCTCTTTTTGTCTCTAAGCAATACTGAGTACGCTGAAGAAAAATATTTTAAACACCCCAGCTGACAAATCAAATGCAAACATGAGAACATAATTTGCTTCATCTTCCTAACCTGAAGACAGGATTCCTACCATAAAAGTGCATGAAACAACAAACACCTGATTTGCTTGCAAGGCCCTTTAGCAAGAAAGCATCTAGTGCATCTTGGTCTCTGATGTACAAATCCCTGTCTCTCTGTGCACAATGCAATTTCCAGGGCAAAGCCCCCTTTGGTTTATGATTAAAAAACCCACACTTGAACAGGCATCAGGAGTGTCTGCAGATGTTTTCATCCCTGCACATCCTTCAGGTCCATGGTTTCCAGTCTTTCTGGGCCTCACTCGCTGGCCTCTGCAGCATGTGCCTCTGGAATAAGCTGCTGGCTTAGATCAGGGGGTCAGTTAGGGTCATGCAGGTGGGATGGGCATAGAAAGAAAAGGTCAAAAGGAACCAATTCAACACATTTTAAGCTATAAATCCCAATGAAAGCCAAACCTTATGACCCCTGTTTAGGAAAGTATCAGTCATCAGGAAAGCCATTTAGGTTGGGGGGGAGGGAGAGAAGGTATCTTTCTCAGCTCTAAAGGCACAATCAGCTGGACATTTCTACACTGGGTGTAAGTAAAAGGGTTTCTCATCACTATTCATGGTATTTACTATTTTATGATCTTTTCTTAATTTGGATTTCAAAATGAAACTATAGAATCATAGAATAACTAGGTTGGAAGAGACCCACCGGATCATCGAGACCAACCATTTCCATCATTCACTAAACCATGTCCCTCAGCACCTCGTCCACCCGTGCCTTAAACACCTCCAGGGAAGGTGACTCAACCACCTCCCTGGGCAGCCTGTTCTAGTGCCCAGTGATAAATCCTATTAATTTTTTTTCTGTGTGGTCAGACTCCTGCAAATCCTTGTTGCTCCACCATTTAAGTGTGTCAGACTCCACACTCAAGGGGTCACTTACAAACACTTGCTCACACTGACATTTTTTAAACTATAGGTGCTGTTGCATTAAGTCTTCCCAAGCTATTTCTGATAAAACAGTGATCTCTGATGTAAAGTTAAGACAAAAGCAAGGTCTTAAGTAACATTTCCTTTATTTCCATGCATCTCGGTATCATGAGAACTCAGGCTGTGACTGGTGTTTTTTCACTTCATTCCATCATTTGCTTGAACATAAAATTATGAATGGAATTGCCTACACACTGCAGCCAAAGTCTTCAGCTTCTGGATCAAGAATATCTGAAAATGGTGGCCATATTCAAAAGTAAGAATGTACAGTCTGACACTAAACTAATTAGCAAATATAAACTGTAAATGCATTAACTCTAGAGCTCATTGCTGCAATATAGTGAATGCAAACTTCACTGTACCTGCGTTGAGTCGGAAGAGTTTCCCCAGGGTCTCCCTGGCTGCATCTCAATCATATACCACCCAGTGGCACAGCCAGGAACTGTGTTTCCCATCTATTTGGGAATACTTTGTGGATGCAATAATATACCCCTAAACAGCATTTTGGGAGGGATCTTCTTTTGCCTTCCAAACTCAGTTCAAAATTTCACTAACTTCTGCTGTGTTTTATGATGAATCATAGCTCAAAAGAAGCCTTTATGAATTGCTATAAAACTCTGCATGTGTAAGCATACACTTCTCCTTACTGAAATTTAAGTTACACTACTAAGGTACAAGGGAATGGCTACCAACAGGGACTAGATACAGACATCAGTAGATTCTGAACCACGAAGTGCTGTGTGCTAGGAAGGCGTTTTCACTGACATCATGCAGAACAAAATGAAAGACATAATTAGCATGAAAGCACCTCAGGACTTGACTGTTGGCTATTCAATTTCAGCAGGAATTTCACCACCAGCTTTAAAAAGTCTGGAGTAGAACCCCAAAGGAGACCCAACAGCCCACTGCTACCACAGCTCGGGATCTGCTTTGCAGGGGCTGCTACAGATCCGTCGACTTTGCTTGCACAGGATGTGGCAAGAGTGTTTTCTGGTTCTTTGGATGGGGCCCAAGAGATCTGATTTCAGGTTTTATTTCTGCCAAAGACATCCTGTGCCACCCTGGTAAAGTCACTTGACTGTTGGTGCTTGTATCCAGTCATACACCACCACCACCGCATTGTTTCTGGTCTCCAACTAGACTTCTAGCAAGGCATGGTGGAGGATATCTTGCTCAAAGTGCCCCCATACTTTCCACAACATAGCCCAAATGTTGGCTGATGCTTGTGTGATGCAAAGGTAAGAGCATTTTGGAATAAAACCCACTTTTCTCATAGGATAAAAAAAGTCCTGTTTTGTCTACTTGATTGGATAATGCTCTGAGCTGTACCCATGGAGTGAATCATCCCTAGCTCTTACAAGAACATTTCCATTCTGATTAATCTAACATGAACAATAAATATTAGTATGAGAAAGGTCTGAAAATTGCTCTTTTTCGTTACTTCTACGTAACTGAGTAATTTTAAATAAAATTCATATTCTCTTCACCTTCTCCCAAACAGTAGCTGGTATTTGATATCAAGAGATTTTTCCTATTAAATTAATCAGAAGTTGTCAAGTTCTAGTTAACATCTGAGTTTTTTGGAGGGCTAACTTCAGAATTAAAACCAGTGAGTTTGAAAAGGGTATACATTTTTCATTATGTCAGATGAAAAGAACATCCTTCCTATTTGTATGATAGTGCAATAAAAGACATCACCAGTGACTTCAGCTCCTGGGTTATTTTTTACTTGTCTATCTGGTTCATTTTTCTTTGATCAAACAAAGACTAAAAATACTGTGGCATTTTGCTACTTCAAAATTCAGGCATATATGGACTTTATCTTTCTGAGGGAGTACTGGAAACTACTGTATATTTGAATTGCTGAGCTCAGCATTTTTGGATAAGGACCAATTTCACCAAGTGTAGCATAGCTGCAGCGTTGCCTCTTACAGTATTTATGGCAATCCCACCCTAGTGTTGCCACCAGCCCATGCAGACATGGGGCTGAATCAAATGCTGATGTGGTGGGAGTAGTTGCAATACCTCAGTTTTACTGTCCAGCTATTTGAAAAAAATCTTTTTCTTTTCTTTTCTTTTTTTTTATTTCCCACCTGAGGAGGAGAAGTACAATGTCAGAAGCAGATCAGGCCCCTTGGTTGCTTTTCTGTCCCTTAGAGTTGCCCAATCTTATTTAATTCTCCCCTCATGGTGCCTGCCTGCCCTTGCCTTTTGCATTTTACCTTTTTGTCTTACTTACCTTCAAGCACTTCACCTAATCCAAATTACTTCTCTATCATTCTTATTTATTTTCTTCCTTTGTCTCCAAAACCAATGACACAGTTCTTAACTCTCGATTCCTGAACTTCCTTTCCTTTACCTTGCTTCCTCTCCTTTCTGTAGCTTTGCAGTCCTACTTCTCCTCTCTCCAGTCTTTTCTGCAGATATACCTCATCTTCTCTTCCCTTCTCCCTTCTTGGTTCTCCACCTTTTCCTTAGCTTTCCTGGGTCCAGCTCCTTTCCCAGATGACAGGGATCTCCAGCCCTCCACTCACCCTCTCTGCTGTGGCTGCTGCTGGATGAGAGCTCACATCTTGAAGCTCTTTTGCTCCACAACATCTTGCTTTCTCTCTCTCCATCCAGACATCTCGAGCCCTTCCACAGCTTTCTCACCAGTCACTCCACCAGCACCACTACCTGCACATCTACTCGTAGGTGTGTGGCCTCCATGTCCACCTGCCCCTCCAAAACACTTTGTCTTAATTTTCAACTTTTCCGTTCTCACCTTATAACCGCCTCGAGTTCCACGATGAAGCTTTCCCTTCTCACAAAGTCTTCCCCACAACCTATCCTCGTTCTTCTCACCATTAATTATCTCTGCCCTCTCCCTCATCTAAACTGCTCTCTGTCTCTTGCCTTTTTTAGACTGTAAGTGCTTTGGGACAGGGAACATGCATCATCTATGTTTATAAAGTGACTGGTGAATGTAATGTCACTGTATAAATATTTCCTTTATTAATTACGGTCTCCAGCATGAGGCATTTCTTCATAAAAGGTCTGTAAAAAGGAAATACATATTTTGGCAGCCTCTTGTCAAGTATGTTGACCTCACTTTATAATTTCCCTCCTAGCACAGGAAAAAGCGTACCACAACGATTGTTATCACTGTGGCAGACACGCAGACCTTCTTCCGCATGCAGAGGATAAAGACCTATCTGTTAACCTCCTGTTTGTCTCCACATCATCGCAGACCGATTATGTGATAATGTTTTAAGTGAGGGTGACACTTCCCACACCCCAGCTCCTACAATTAGATTTGAGTGTCAGAGAACATCATGTTGGTGCAGGTAAGGAGAAAGGAGGCATTAATCTTCCCCAGCAGCACTGGTACTGACCGTTCGTCTGGGCCAGAATTATGTTTCACTGCATTCATTCACTTGACGTGAGAATTCCTGTGGTACTCAAGCCTTCCTTGTCAGTGGTTCCTGGCTGAGGAGCTCATCTCTCGCATGTATCTTGATCTGGTCAACAACTTACATGCTTCTCACCCAGATGGTGCATTGTGGTGGTGCTGAGTTTGAGAAAATTCTCTTCTGCGGTAAAAAGATGTCTCTGGACTCTCATATAAGCAAAATGCATTTTGTCTTTTGAGTCTCCAGCAACATTCCTCAGCATGAACAGGCAGCATCCCTTCAACAGACACTGTCTGACATGGAGAGCTCTTGCAAATGCACCCAGCTCAGGCTCTGCTTTTTATATCTCTCAGCTGGCTGTGCATTTGGTTTTGTATCATCTTTTTGGCATCTTTCATTATTTTAAAAGCTGTTGTCGTTTTTGTTGTGCCACCTTGGATGAGCACCACTGTGGATGGACCCTGCTGCCGCTCCCGCCCCAGCTGAGCTGGCAAGTGTGGGTCTGATGGCCTGAATGAGGTGTGTGCAATACAAAGAGCAAAGAGAAAGAGGACAACGAGAAAAGCCATGGGGGAGATGTATGCTCTTGCTGAAAATATTATAAATAAATCCTGTCACGGGCAGCACAGCCTGGTTTCAATACTGCCCAGTCACTTCCCACTGTTCTGCACAGCTTTACCTGTATATCCAGGCAAACATAGTAATATCAATGTCTTTATACTCACATATTTACAATCACATTTTTGTAGGGCAGTGGAGTAAATTCTGTCCATAGAAGACACATTATCTCATTATGACTGTTCTTACATCAGGAATTGTACCAGTTATAACTACACCAAGCACCTAAATATGTTCTAAAAAGTCAGCTGCCTTACCCAAAGAGATGCATTTGAAGCATGTAGAGACTTCACTGTAGTACTTTGTCTGCTCTCTCATAAATGAGTCTTAATGAAATATTGACTTAGTGCTGGCACTGTTTCAAGAGATTGCTTGCACCTTACCCTAACCCGTGTAATATCAAGTGCCTAATCAAAGCACAAATCATCACAAACAAACAAACAAACAAATAAACAAACATGTTTGATTGCTTTGCAATATGAGAGTTTAACAAGGCTTTCCCAACTGGGATCCTACAGGCAAAGTAAGCCCAAATTGACAGCTGCTTAGCTGGAAACTGTAATGATCAGGACCCAGCAGGAAAAAAAGTACACATGAATTGCAATTTTAAAGAGCTGCCGATACCTCAGTAAAAAACTCTTCTGTTGGAGTGATTGTTCATTCTGAATAGTTATAAGCTAATTAAGCCCATCAATACATGTGCCTTAGTGCAGAAGAAATGCATATAATAAATTGACCCCTGCATTTTGTTCACCTCCTTTTACAAATTTCTTCCAGAAAGCAGATGAATGATGAAATAGTGATACAAAATGATGCAAAAGGCAAACATAAAACTGTCTGAGAGCTGTGGAGGGTCTCACAGTGCCAAATGACTCTGTGGCAAAACAGCAGATCAAATTCAATTCCGAGAAGCTCAAAGGGAAAAAAAAAACCCAGCCTTCACTCTGTATGCTCACTGATGAGCTCTTCTTCAGCTAATACCACTTAGAAAAGAGATCTGAGAGTCACTGCTGATAGTTTGAAGAAACATCAGTCAAAGCTCATAGGCAGCCAGAAAGGCAATTGGAATATTATAGGCATGTGTGCCTGAAAGCTCATTGAATTTTTCCAGCTATATAAGTCGATGTAATAAAAGGTATTACGTCTGCCTATGAACTCTGTTCAATCTGCATCCTTGGACCATCGCAACTGCAGCAAATGATCAAATATGTAGAATAGATCATGCCTCTAGCTTCTTACAGGGAGCAGGAGTAATGAACTGAATGTATAGATAACAACACAGTTGGTGTCACCATCTTCTCCTGCCATGTGATCCTTCACTGTCACTGACTTTTAGTCACATTTACACTCTGAAGTGTTTAAATTACCTTCTAGAATGGCACTTAGTTTTCCAAATCACTTAGCTACTTTGGGAAAAGCGATTTCGAACATGTATTGACACAGCGCTCTATGGCTGTAGCACTCAAGGGCTTGTGCTGTGCAGATGTTCCTAAGACAACATCCATGAGCTCAAGTTCAGCGGTGGTTGCTCAGGATTCTCAGAATTAGATCCCAAAGTATGTTATGTACCCTAGAGACTGTGTCATCATTTTTCCCAAACATGCTGTCATCAGAACTATGCTTCTTTACTGTCTTTGTCTTCCTTACAAAATCCTAGTTTGCCCATAATTAAGAAGACTAAGCTACCACCTGGAACCATCACTACCAAGGAAATATTTATCTGTTTGTATTTATTAACTACCCCCACAGCAAAGCTTTGCCCCATTTGTTAGACTCATCCATCTGTTAAGCCTTGTCTTATTGGAAGCCGTTTGTAGCTGGAAGTGCTGGAGACAGGGACCTCGCAGTGTTGATGCTCGCTGGTTAGCAACGGCGTTAGTTAAAGCAAATCTCTGCCTGTGCAGCTGTTGTAATTTTAGATGAGAAAGAGCAATCTCAGAACATGGGAAGCGCAGTCCTTGTGTTCAGCCTTTCCACAGCTGCTGCCCTTATCAGTACAATTATATTTAAGGTTTTGCACGGTGTGGGATAAGCAGCTTTAAGTCATCTGCATGCAACCACAAACAGGGAGTGTTAAAATCAGGATTAGGACTGGGGTCTTCTTGGCTTCACTCCTGTGCTTACTTAGTCTATGGTTCATTAGTACAGAGGAACAGAAATGCTGGCTTTGACCTAGGATTTAGTCCAGTATCTTAGAGCACAAGATTAGGAATCTCTTCCAAAATTATTCCTCATTAGCCTTCAAAGTCACGCTGAATATTTTCATATCCACAGGTCCTTGTTGACGCTCAATCGAGAGGGCACACACTGACCAGCGCTTCTTCCCTCCCCAGAAAAGATTTTCCTCATTTGGGGCTACCCTGCACAATTCCTGTTCCTGCCAGTGGGAGTTGTGTATGTGACTAAGAAGGAAATTTGGCTGCAGAACAGTATTTTAACTACTATATTTAACATATTGTATTATGACATTTACAATATTTCCCCCAAAGCTCTTCTCAGATTGAAGAGAAGCGACTATCTGCATTATGCTGGCCCTTTTTCCTTGTTGATTGACAGTGAAATTAAATCAGTTCATTGCTTGGATGTTGTACGCAACTAATTCTGCTCAGCATGGTTGAGTAATAGCTTATTCTACTAGACACCCCATCGACTTCCCCAGAGCCTCTTACTGTGAGGGAGGGCTCATCCTGAATCAGGCTGGGCAATTTGTCTCTGCATTTGAATGAAGATCTTTGTCACCAGAGAAAGTTAGAGGTCTGGGGGTTTGTTTTGGGGGAGGTTATCTGTTTATTTCTGGGTACGTGCATTCATGTGAATGTCGTCCTGTAATGCTGTATTGGAATAACATTTACAGCAAAATCTGTTTCATTTGATGTTAATTATTTACTACAAATTCAGTTATTGTGCCATGCCCCAGTAGCACACAAACTGTTGAGCCATAAACAAATGAAAGATTATTTCAGGGGCAAAGCACTAATGTCTGGAGACATGAGTCAGATAACAGAGACTTGGAGAGGAGGAAGAGAAATCTATAACCAAGAGTAACTGAACATATCCCTTTTAATCTAGAAATAGGACTATAAATATATAAATATATATATAAAATATATATTAGCCTTTTGAAAATGTTGGTTCTGTGGGCCACAGAAGAAGAAAGCAGAGTGCAAGGTTTTGCAGGGAAGAAAAACTTCATGAAGACAAAAATAAAAATTAACTTGAAAACAAAAGCGTAGGAGTGCATTAATTTCCCTGGAGTCCTTTGGAACAGTTTGGATCATTCTAATTTTATTCATACAGCCTTTTAGAGCAAACTATTACAAAAGGAAACTTCTCTAATTCCAAAGCCCAAGCTATGTCTTAAGTGTACAACTAGAGGCAGATCAAAATTTTGCAAATAGCTCTCCAGTGCCTCCAAACAGACACATAATGGTCAGAAGTACTGAATTTGAATGTTTGGAAGGTTCTTCTGTTGAAAATATGGGTTCTAACTCTGTACCATTCTTTCCGATCCAGTCAGGTTTTGCCTAGATTGCATGTGCTTCATCTTCATATTGCCTTGGACCTGGAGCAACTCCCCATGTTGCTACTACGACCTCTGGCTCTGACAAAAATTCAGGTTCATGGAGGTGTAGAAGGTATGATCCCTTGATATGTTAATATATGATGACACAGTCTCTAGGTCACATAACATACTTTGGGATCTAATTCGGAGAATCCTGAGCATCCATTGCTGAACCTGAGCTCATGGATGTTGTCTTAGGAACATCTGCACAGCACAAGCCCTTGAGTGCTACAGCCACGTAGCGTCATGTCAATACATGTTCAAAGTCGCTTTCCTCAAAGCAGCTAAG
This sequence comes from Clamator glandarius, assembly GCA_033459285.1. Lineage (NCBI taxonomy): Eukaryota > Metazoa > Chordata > Aves > Cuculiformes > Cuculidae > Clamator > Clamator glandarius. Next base: position 204,561 of record JAUNZM010000128.1, on the reverse strand, counting down.
TGATTTGGAAAACTAAGTGCCATTCTAGAAGGTAATTTAAGCACTTTAGAGTGTAAACTTGACTAAAAGTCAGTGACAGTGAAGGTGCAATTCATCTTATCTCCCTTAGATGTCCAAAAGTTGGATAAAGCATCCTGGGATTCCTCCACAGGCAGCAGAGAGCAGTGCTCCCAAGCCTGGTTTACAGCGGTAAGTGGAATGGTCTGCCCTGTGTGGGCACTGAGTTTTCTGTGCTGGCACAGAGAGAGCCTAGCCATCTAGCTAAGACCAGATACCTAACTTTTAGATAATTAGAGATACATATTGTAGGCTTTTAGTGTTCTAAAATGTAATGTAGGATATAGATGAAAAAAAAAAGTTAGATGGTGCGAAACTCTGCTGATGTGACTACAGAGTTTCTGTGGTCCAATAAAACTCTCTTATAGGTCAGGACTTATTCCTATAGCTCAGATTTCAAAGATATTTAGATGGTACTGTTATGCTAATGGCATGGTGGTAAACATCCTCTGGTATAACCTGTGCAGAATTAGGAATCCAAGTGACTCCAAGAATTGAGCTCTCAAGTCACATTTGAAAGGGGACAGAAGTGGCTTAGGGTCACATTTTTTAATAGTTTTCCCCCACTCTGTACCTTTATTTCCCACCTGCCAATGGCTTATCCTCCAGAGCTGTCTTAAGTACAATTCAGCACGTTTTAAGAACAAGAAAGTGCCTGGAAGTGCTGAGATGTGTTCCTCACGGTCGATGGAGACCAGAGAGGTCTTCGGGGTAGATCCAGCCGTTAACCAAACCCTTTGGGGAACTGCCAAGCCCAAAGTGCACCAGACACCTCAGGCACCCAGGAAGCTGTAGGAACTCTTTTAATGTCTGTCCCTGTAGTTGTAACGCCTGCCACTGCAGTTCATAAGAGACAACTAATCAATAACCGTGCAACCAAATAGGCAAATAAAAATAAAATCCATTAAGATGGCAGAGGTATTTACTTGGTGTATTTACACTATGGAGAGCTGCACTGTCAGTCAGGGCTTCCCCTTGCAAGATAGAAGCAATTTGTGCAGACTGATCCCAGTTTTCTCATTAATATGTAAATGAGGCATGCCAGTTGTTAGGTTAGAAGAAAGCTGTCATGTTTATTGTGACAGATTTAATGGATGTGTTTGGATTGTGCATTCAATGTGTTTTCAAGAGCATGTCTTATCTTTGTTTAGGCAGTAAATCAAACATGTAAACAACAATTCATTAGCATCTGTCAGAAGCTCAAAGCTACATTGTTATAGTTGAAAATCTCCCTGGAGGTGAAAAAAAGTATATCTGACTTATTCCAGATTAGTTTGAATATTTTCCTTCTGTTTACCTACTTGTAAGTAATAATTGAGCCACAGAATTGGTGCGCTCGGATAGCACTAGAGGTCAGACAGAAATCAACCAAATACCAGGAATCTAGAGCTGGTCCAGAAACCACTGGCCAGAGAGGGGACTGTAGCCACCCACCTCTGCCACCATGGGGGACTTGACCAGTGCCATGTCCAGGTTTAGAGTGGTGGCTGTAAGATGCTATTTAATGCCTTGGAAGGAGAAATCTCCACCTGGGCTGCTGCAGCTGCACCCCTTGGCTCACCACCAGCAGTTCAAGCCCAATGGTGCCAAATGAGAAATTTTGGAATGGGATAGATGGGATACATGGGAAAATAATTCATATTTAGAGATCTGGATGCAAGTGAACTTCCAGAGGGTCAAGACTGGATTTCCTGGAGCAGAGATGGACTAGAGCTCAAGGCTCCCAGGCGGTACTTCCCCCACTGGCAGCACTGTCCCTGTCCTGCTGGACTGCCCATATCTTGGGGATGAACGCGCTTTGTAGGACGCCTCCTATCAGAGATGTCTATGTCCTTTACAAACATTAGATAAACCTTATCACAAATGCATGAAAGAGAAATTGTTGTACCCATTTAACTGATAGCTCTGAGGAAGGAGAGAGATTAATTGATTTGCCCAAAGACGGGATGATGATACAGTCTGGAGGAGTAAAGGGGAGCATAAAATTGTAGCAGGGCTTCAGCCCTTATTCTCATGGGCTTGCATTACTTTTGTTGTTAACTTCTACTAGTTGAGGACTAACTCTATTTTTGAAAGCTCTTTTTGCCTAGATGCGCTTGGATCTTTGAGGACTAGAAATATCACCCAGAGCTGGGCATTATGCAGGCAGAAACTGTCCAAATTGTGCCACATAACCCACGACTTCTCTTCTGCTAAGTATGGGATCACCTAAACACTGATTCTGCTTATTGCAGGTATCCGTGATATAGGTAAGTGGGAAGAAAGAAAAGGCAAGTTTACTTTAGACCTTGCACAAAGCCAGATCTTCAGTGATGATGTGTCACTGCATTAACTCACTCTTCCATCCCAAGTGTCTATGCATTTAATAGAAATAATAATAATTTAGAAAATTATACTGAAGAACCAGTAATTACAGTACATGAAATATTTATGATTTGCAATCAACATGAAAATGTTCACTTATCTACATAGTGAAGTGTGATTTCTTCCAGTGAAGTCACAAAGCATCTTTTTTAAATTGGCAATGGGCTTCACAAATTAGCCTGTTCCTTGAGATAGTCCTGTTCCACCCACAATTTGGGGTTTCACTACTCTGTGGCAGCTGAAACAGCTGATGCGCTTTAAAAATGACTGCTGAGTCCAACTTGACCATGGTAGTTGAGCAGCATTGCCAAGTCGTAGAATCACAGAACGGATTGGGTCAGTAGGGACTTTTAAAAGTCATTTAGTTTAACCCCTTGTAAGGAGCGGGAACATCTTCAACAAAAATATGGAGTATTTCATGAGTCAGGCGCTCTTGCTGCTGTTCAGCCAGAGGATCTGTGAAAATCTGGTTGTACCACAGTTATGGGAAGTTTTAGCCCTCGAATAAGGTCAGGCTTTGTGCTTAGGTACTTTGGGCACAAGTGGGGTGTTTGGTTTGGAAGCAGGGCTGGACCCGCATAGAGAGAGCTGGACAAGGTCTCTGTGGCTGGTGGTTTTCCCTTCCCACGCGAACAGAAGGGTGAGCCCTCCTGCACGGTAAAGGCAACATGGAGCAAAGCTGGGGAGCAAACTCCTCAGGGCAAAGTCCATCTCAGTTAGTGGACACAGAGTGCAAGTTGGTCTCACCCATGGACATGTACTGCACTCCAGTGATAGATGCTCACTAGCCATAGAGGTGATCCAGCATCTCTTTAAATCTGCTGTTTTAAACCCAATCGAGCTATTAAGCACAAGAATCTTTCTGGCCTTCTGCCCTCTCCCATTAAGTTTGTGATAGATCTGATCTTCAGAGACCTTGGGTTGAGGGTGCAGAGGGAACCTGAGAGCCACTGTTGAACCATTGACCTCCGCAAGCCCATCTAAGCCTACTGGGCCAATGCCAGACTTTCATTTATTCTACTTCCTTCCTCTGAAGGAACTTCCAATTTAACCAGAACTTCTTAATAGTACATGAATTCTAAATTGCAGTCATTTGTTGCAACTTGCCGCAGGCTTTTCTGTCTGTTAGAAATATCTGTGTTATTTCTTTCTTTTAGAGTTTACGTAAATAAAATAAAATAAACTTTTACAAATAATGTTTGCCACTTAATGTTCTCAGCCAAAGTATCTATCTGAGGAAATAGAAATCCTTCCTTACAATTCATCTTAAGGATGTAGTTTCAGTTTCTTATAAAGTAATAATGAATGTACCACAGATAATGTTCCAATAGTGCAAATGAGAGGAGCGTATAATCAAAATGATAATGGTGGGTATTGTACGGCTGGTATAATAAAATCTATCCCACTATGAAAATCATATCTCAAGGCAACGTTCTGTCTGCTTTTTGTAATGATTGCACAAGTGAGAACAGGGCACCAGGCAGGCGCAGAAACAAAGGTGCCATTAACCAGGCACTGTCCTGACAGCCAATCCTGCCCGGTCAAGGGTCTCTGCTGGGTTTTAAAAGAAGAATCAGCTCCTCAACACAGAATAAAAAACCACACAGAGCCAGTCCACACCTCAGGCATGGTCGAGATACAGATTAAGCCAGACAGACAGTGTGCATTTGTGTGCCCGAAGCTCCCTGCCTTCAGGTATCCCCGTTTGGAGGAGGACACGGGCTTTTCTCTAGCAGACAACCAGTCTAGCAAAGCTCCTGGTTGGTTTTGCTCTTTTATCATGATCAGACATCTCCAAGTGACTTTTCTTATGTTGGGGGAACCTGTAGCTCTTCCCAATTTTGGAGTTTCTCTCCTAGAGATTTCTCTCTACTCAGGTAGACTTCATGTTCCTTGCCTGTTTATTCAATCTTTCCTGCCTTTGCTACACGGGGCTCCGGGATGGTGGCCTATGCTGCTGAGTATTTGGGGCCCATTAGAAACATTTGTGTGCATACATAATTACTGAATTTTAAAACACAAATGACTGCCCTTGGGGCCAATAGGCACAGCAGATACAATCTGTCATGTCAACTCTCATTCATTTCAAAGTATTTTTTTCTTAAAGGAAATTACGATGCCAAAACTGCGCTCGGAGTACTAACAGCATCAAACCTGCCTCTCCGTCCAGCAAAACCAATTCAGCAGGAGAGGCAATGCTCTGGGTTAAATGTTCTGAGCCAGACCATTTTTTCCCCCTAGTCTAGTTTGTTTATCTGTCATCTTTGGTGCCTTCTGCATTTTACTAGGGTCCTGCCTGGCACCCCATTATTCCCAGTGAGCTGCTGCACAGTTGCTGGCATCCCGGTGGAAACAGGCACAGGATAGACACTGGTCAGAACTTATTCCCAACAGACTGTGGGAGATATTACATGGAGAACATCACATGGCTGTAGGATTTCAGTAGCCTGGAGTTATTTGCAAGATTGGGACCTTAATCTGGAAAATGGATCCAATCTAGTTTACCATGTTATTTCCATCCATTTTCCAGCAATGGGGCTTGTGTTTAAGTGTCACTGAGTAGTTAAGTGACATGTACGTGTATTTACATGTGTGTGCCCTTAAGTGAAGAATCATTTTCATTCTGTTCTCTATATGCTTTTATACTCTTGTAAACACATATTCCTGTTTTCATTACACTCTAGTGTTTGATTGCTGAGCTATGTTAAAGCATCATTACAATACTTCACAGTCCTTGGATGGGAACTATCATTAGCATCTGCTTAACAGCCCTGAATGGCACTCTGTATGCACACATCCACCTTTCCCAAGCCCTTAGGGCTGTGGTGGAAGGAGTTTCCATGCAACGTGAGCTGGCGCAGCTACAGGCTGCCCACTACGTTGACCATCATGCACAGGACTCCCCTGGTCCAGCTCCAGCAAGGCTCTGGACCCAGTGATACCTGGGAGCACATTTGGGTCAGGGTAGGAGCAGCAAAAATGAGATACTGCTGCCCTGGGTGTGTGTGTGCATCAGGAGGCCCGTGACAATTTTATTTATAACACATGAACTGGAAACAAAATGCCATCTTCAAAAACAAAGATGCCACTTAACTGAAAACTAAGTGCCTCTTGGTAGCAGTGGCAATGATAGGGAGTACTGTCTTGACACAAAGGAAAATGGAGTGTGGTGTATTTGTTGTACTCATAGGCAAAGGGCAACCCGTGCACATACAGAGACTGTACTGGGAAAAGGACAAGCATCCAGGCTCACATGTTTGTCTCCTACAAAGACAGAAAAGTGTAGAAAAAGCCATTAGAGCCTTTGAAAAGTTCTTATGCAGCAAAGTGGCTTATGCTAACCCACTTCAACATTGTGTTTATAGATCAGGTCCATTAGAAAAATGGGTTTCACAGTCCAGAAAACAATTCTGGGCTAAATCTGCTGGGCATAAGAGTTTTATCAGAAAAAAAAGCCCCTTAGAATGGGAATTACTCAAGTACCTTCTCCTATATATCCTTTTCATTTGTCTGATACGCTGAAAAAAACCTCATCCTGTAACTGCAGAAGGCCCTGCTGACTTAAAGAAATAGAAACAGCTTGATTTGAAACAAAAAAAATGAACACTTTTCTGAAGATAAGAGAACATATATAAACACTATAGAAGTTAAGTGTAAGACGAAGAAATCAAAAAACAAAGCTAGAAACTAAATAAAGCAAAAAGGCAGGAAAAGAAAATGAAAGCCAGCAGAGTAAAGATAATTATAATTGCTTTAAAGTGTATTAGCAGTAAACTAAAATAAATTCCTAACAATGGTATTTACCTTGCTAATGGAAAACATTCACCTGTTTGATGGTAAAGAGTACATTTCAATCTATGCTATTGGCCTTTGAATCATTGGTAACAACATAGAAAGTAAAAAGCTTTGAATAGATGCTTCATAGAATCATAGAATAACCAGGTTGGAAAAAACCCACTGGATCATCAAGTCCAACCATTCCTATCAATCACTAAACCATGCTCCACAGCACCTCGTCCACCTGTCCCTTAAACACCTCCAGGGAAGGTGACCTCCCTGGGCAGCCTCTGCCAGTGCCCAATGACCCTTTCTGTGATAAATTTTTTCCTGATGTTCAGCCTGAACCTCCCCTGGCAGAGCTTAAGGCCATTCCCTCTCGTCCTGTCCCCTGTCACTTGGGAGAAGAGGCCAGCACCCTCCTCTCCACAACCTCCTTTCAGGTAGTTGTAGAGAGCAATGAGGTCTCCCCTCAGCCTCCTCTTCTCCAGGCTAAACACCCCCAGCTCTCTCAGCCGTTCCTCATCAGGCCTGTTCTCCAGCCCCTTCACCAGCTTCGTTGCTCTTCTCTGGACTCGCTCCAGAGCCTCAACATCCTTCTTGTGGTGAGGGGCCCAGAACCGAACACAGGATTCGAGGAGCGGTCTCACCAGTGCTGAAGTACACGTGCATGAAGTATAGACTTCATGTCTGTACTTAAAGAAGCAACCCGATGATTTGCTCGTAAGACAGCAGCTTGATGAAACTTTTCTCTCCAACACCAGTGCAGAAGAATATTAAACACTACAAGTAGACAGTGTAAAACTGATGGGTTACATAATCTATGGGTTTGCATTTTGAAACAGCCAGGCAAGGTGTATTCCAGATGATTAATTTTTCTCCTCACCATTTTTGGCTCATTCACCCTACTCTATCTTCCCACCTACTCCACAGGGCCTCCTGCCACGGGGCTTCTCCCAGTTGCCTGGAAAGCATCAGTGATGCATTTTCTGCTTCCCACTGGGAATGTATCTGTCCTATGTTTTCCCAGAGATACACACAGATCCCACCATCCTTCATCTGAATTTCTTAGAGACTGTAAGGGCTGTTAAGGGAATCCATTTATTTTCCTGTAGGTATCAATGATAAGGCTCCAAGTGCGGTGACACTCTGCCTCTCCATCAGCGCGGCACGGAGCCTTCCTTCCCAGCTCCTCCCTCACAACGCATACTAGCAGTACCAGCATGTTTGCACTCACACACCTTGCAACTTGTCTAGCTTCTTAACTTCAGACTAATTCAAAAACAAAAGCTGAATTTGAGTTGGTAAAAAGATGACAAGCAAATGCTTGCAGTGAAAACCACAAAATCAGAAATATAAAAGGAGAATTAAGCTGTTAATCAGGTTGAATCATTTCAAAAAGAGTGGAGAGAATTTTCCAATGAAAAAGATGACTCCAGCATATAAATTAATCTTTTGTATAGGAAGAAATGAAAGTCATTAAATGTCATTGTCTTATTTTAAAAGCAGCAATATCCTGTCTGATTGCAAGTACTTAAAGTGGGATGATTAAACAGAAACCTTATCTTCAATGTTCCAAGGAGAAAATTGGAGAGAAGTTATCCAATTATGGATAATAAAGAATGGGGAAAAATCTAAGCAGAGAAGAACTTGGTTAGGTAAGTTGTAGAGGAACACTCAGCAATCAATCACATCCAACACACCAGGCACAAACAAAAGGCGATCTATCCTGCACTACATGAAATTTCACAGCTCCGAGAAGCTTTTGAACTGCATACTTGCTTGTGATTCTACACTTCTGTAAGCCCTCTTCAGACCTTTATAAAACAATAGCCTAAGGCACTAGTAAATACTAATATTCTGTTAAACATCTGGTTACTGTAAAATGGGATTGTCTTTATTTTCAAATGGGAGTTTACAAGCAGATTATCAGCTGTTGGCTGGCTGTTACTTTATCCTCTCCAGCAACCACTGTGCATAGGCATATTGCTCTGCCTGAATGGCATCTTTCTATATCGTCAGTGAAATTTTAAGCAGAAACAGTGGCTCACATGGTAGAGGGAATGATATGCTCAGGGTCTTCTCTTTCTGCTGCAGATATCCATATGTCCATAAGCTCTGAGTGCCTCATGTCTTCAACGCAGTTATTCTTGAAACGTCTGCGTTAGTTGGCACAGATGACTGTCCCCATTCCCTGCACAGAGGGACTGTGAATGGGGACAATATGAAACAACCTCTCACTATGTAGCACAAAAAGCTTAGGTTTAGATCTTTGGCCAAGAATGAAGCTTTGCATACCTAATTTAAGAGAAAGGTTTCCTTTTGCCTGCCAAGGGAACAAGTCCATTTTCTGGACAAGATCTCCTATTGCTGTCAGAAGAAACAAGCAGGAAGGAAGAAGTCTCATAGCTCTGGCCACAGTGTCAGCAGGTTTGCAAACAAGGAGTGGACAACTATCATGAGTTAAAACTCAAGTTGCTGCATTTTCAGGTGGTCTTGATGCTCTTGGGAACATGACCTAGGTGGACAGATGAGCTGAAGCTTACAAAGGTTCTGGTATCTGAGCCTGTTCAGTGAATGGGTGTGGCACATAATGGACAGCAAGCATGAAACATTTAACCTTCACACTTTCCTTTAATTAACCTTCAAATGATGTCATTTCAACTCTTTCTTCTTTCTTTTCACTGGGTGGGCTGGTAGGGCTAAACCCAACATGCAGCACCAGGCATGTCTCTCTTTCCATCCATGACCCACTGACACAGCCCACGCACAACCACCAGCTGGCAAAAAAAGAAAGGTTGAGCAGTGTATTTTTATATCTGCACAGCTGTTCTCAGGTTCTGTATCCGATGCGTTTGGCAAGTAAATAACTAGACCTGAAAATGGAACAATGTACCTGTCAGGAAGGGTAGCTTCTATGGGAAATTTGCCTTTTAGTTTATAAAGGGAAAATTAGTCTTAATGAATTCAAAGACGCTTCAAAACAACCCCCTAAAAAAAGAAATCAGTCTTTAAAGTGCACTTAGTTATGTATAATTGATGTCATTAAAGAGATCTTTTGCAGAATTGTTATTTATGTAAAGAAATTACCAGGTGTAGGACTCTGCATTTGTATCTTTTGAGTCAGCGACTGGGTGAAAAGAACCTTCAGAATTTAAATTTGCAGTCAGAGAACCTGAAGCTTAGCTCTGGAAGCCTGACTGTCCAGAGCTATTCTGGCTGAGTAGAGAGGATAACACTTCATAATCTGTCATGACTTAAATCTCCTCCATGCCAGATAAGATAGCAAAGGCAGAAAATCAAATTAGGTTTCAGGGAGAGTTATCACACTTCCTTATATGAATTTGTATCTAAATCTGCAAAATGAGGAGGGTGTTTGAAAACACTTAAGATGGACATGTGAGAGGAAAGCTGCCTCTGCGGCTCTGCACCCCACAGCAGCTCGACTGGTTGGAAGCCACGATACCACATTACACACCGAGTCTCCTCCCTTTGGCTGGCTGCCCACAACCCCTGATTTTAAGAGCTGTTCCCTTCCATATCTGCAAGCTGCATTTGGTGGGATACAGGATGCCAGAGATGTAGCAACAGATGAGTACTTCTCCCACCCTTCTTTTTCCAACAGCCACTTTCATGCCCAGAAATCCTTTTTTTTGTTTTCTAGACTAAAAGATAACCATAATGGATATGATACACTCACAGATCTTGGGACATCTGTTCTCTAGCCTGCCTTTTCAACTAGTAGGATATGATTTTATGATGGAAATGTTTCCAGTTTCATTTGCTGGCTGTCATGCTGCAGTGGTGCTGGGGCATTTGCCGGAATAGCCATTGCCTCGATTTTTTACAACTGAGCAGAAATATTCTACATTAGCATGGATGTATTCCTTACCCTAACAGCTGAAGTGCAAACTTTCATCTTGAGCCGTCCTTCTCCTCTTCCGGATGCTCATCCGAGACTGTAGCTGCTCAACTCAAGAACAAACAGATGTTTCTCTTGCTACACATTATGTTGTTTAATCCCACGTCAGGGAACAGTCTGGAGCATTCCCATGCAACTGTCAACTTTGGAAGGTATTTTTCCCTGGATATGTAAGGAAATGCTGCTAATGATAATACTAGTTTTTTACAGCAACTCTAACCTAATGGCCTTCAGGGTTGGATTCTCAAATGTCCTGTAGGAAAAGGAATGCAAAATATAGTGCCCAAAATTTAGACATACAGCTGGAAAGACTAGGTTAGGCTACCAGATTATGGTTTCTGAGGTGTAAATCACCCCATATATTCCTTACAGTGACCTGTGCATGGAATGGCTACAATTTGGACATTGAAGTACTCAGGATCAACTCAGAAGCCTCGAAGTCCACATGATCTTAATGAAGTCTGGGGATAATCGATGGTGCAGAAGCAAATTCGTGGTCCAGACTGAAAGTCGTACTTTTCATATCCTGTGCAGTGTGTAGTTATTGGAAGAGGCAAACTCTTGTACGGACATATGAGTGCTCTGTCTGAAGATGTGATGTGTGTAGAAGACACACAGCTGCACCAGGCGAGTCTCTGCTTCACATGAGGATGGCTCTGCTGTCTCCTGCCTTGCGGCAGGAGAAGGTTCTGCCCAGGGCTGCCCTCAGGCACAACCAGCCTCGTGACTGCTATGGCCCTTATCAGGTCAGGGCTTTGCAGTCATACACTAGCAAGGGAAGGACTGTCACTTGTTCCAAGCTCAGACTCGGAGGAGACATTAAAGGTTTTCCTGAACACCATATCAGCACTATAATTTGCTTTCCCATTAATTTTCTGAAGCAAATTAACATATGCAACAAATGGAGGGCTACAACTTGATTGGAAATGAAACCAAACACCTGTTTGAAAACAAACCATACAATATGAGGCAGAGTGATGGTCCTTCCACAGGGTTTGTACTTCTCCTGCAGCAAAACACATGAAGTGTTTCTTGAAAGAACCAAGGGGTCCCTGGAAAGCTCCTGGGCTGGTTGAGGACTTGGCCACAGGCTGATGAGTCACCTTGGGGTCTCAGCCCACCGGCAACAAGCTTCCTTACCTTAGCAATGATTTCTCTAGTTAATATCCTTCACTTGTGGTCCCTTTCAGTCTGCTTGCTGCAACACTTCTTTCAATGAGCTGGGTTATTTAATACATCAACTCATCTCCCTGCTGATGGGTGCCCATTTGGGATAGGACTTAGAAATTAGTGATGCAGAGCTGTCTCTCCCTTCTTCCCATCCTTAAATGCTGCTTTGGAAACACCCTTGCTCTCTGCCAACCCACTGAATGGCAGCCCTTAACCAAGAGCCCAACTCTTCTCTCCTAGCAGCAGGGTCATTGCCATCACACAAACTATTATCAGTAGCCCTACACACTGGTCCCACTAAAATCAATTTATCGCCTTAAGTATTTGGCTCATAAAAGGATAGTTTCCTCTTTTTTCTTTTACCTTCATAACCAAGGTTATCTGCTCAAGAATGTACAGAGTAAATGAGGTTGTTCGGCTTATGGATACAAATAGATTTTGCTTTTTTGACTTGCAAAATGAATTCCACTGTGACTTCGATAAAACTTAAGTATGCTAATGTTCAGTCAACCAGTTGTCTATTTATTTCTGTTTATGCCAGCATACCCATTAGCAACTTTTTCTTGTTTTCTTTTAGAATATTAAATGGTTCAAACATATTCTAAAAATTAGTTGATTAGCTTGTTAGGGCACATTTCCACTGCTAGTTCCTTCTGTAGCAAAAGAGAAAATGAAGGTAATTTTGTTTGCAAGGAACGTATGATTGGAAACTGACTGTTGAAAGATGTGCCATGTCAATGTAATGAGGGAGTGTAATATCTTAGTTTGCATCAATATGGAAATAACTGTGCAGTTTGACAGACCTGATGCTAAAGGCAGCACCAGAGCGCTCATTATGCATTCAGCCTCTGATTATGAAAAATAGTGTGTTTTCTTTTAAAGAGGAATACACATTATCAATCAAAACCACGCCAATTATTTCCAAAAGGGAACACAGCTAAACAGGCGTGGGGTCTCTTCAAATATAACTGCACCTGAGAAAATAGACAGATATCAAAGTACATGATAGTTTAATTTCATGACAGTTGCATTAATTAGGCAATATAGACTCTGTCTTCTGATTGGCCCGGGAACCTAAAGTTTTGCTAGGCTGGTGCCATGAGTTGCAAGAACTTTTCTTCACTAGGTAGCATCGCTAGTTAGGGGTTCAGTGTCACCTGGGTTGCTGCTCCTCTGATCCAGGCCAGGCAGTCCCGCTAACACAGGGAATCGAATGCAAAAGTCCTTCCATGGCCTGAAGGCTGGACATCACAGTGGGCACTCAAATCCCCAGGTGTGAGCCACCCCTGCCCTCCTGCCAAGGACTGGGGACCTGCCAAGAAGGAGCTTTGCTCTCTCTAATGGCAGAGAGGGGCTTACAAGGTCCCTTCTTCTGATGGCTCAACCCCTGCACCAGTGCCCATGGCAGATGCAGCCTGCACTTGCAGGGAACCACTTGTTTTTATTCTGAGGAAGGTATGGGATAACTGCTTTTGTAGGCAGCCCACAGCCACAGCTGGGAGTAGGTTAATTTTTCTATAGACCCCAAAGCATTATTTTGACCCATGGCCCATGGTAGTTTCTGGCCAAGATGTGATGTCTCTTATCTTATTTTCAGCAAATGTCTTCTTTAAATTACAGAATCAAGCTGCATTCAACCATCTTAACAGAACAGTCATTGGGCTGTTATCACATGTAAAAAGAAAGATAAGAGCGTAATTGCAAAGTCACCAGATGACATATATGAACACAGGCAATTATCTGAAATAAACAACATGAGCAAGGACTAACTCTTTTCTTATTTAAATGGTTTGTCCCTCTGTGCTTTATGCAGGGAGGGCTCAGAGAGCAAAGGCTGAACACTAGAGCTCAAGGGTGTGTCAATCACATTTACATGTAGTATCTTCCAAGGGAGAGTCACAGCCACACTTCAGAGGTTTCAGCACAGAGCAAGAAGTACCATATGAATCAGAAAATTCCCTGGCTTTCTCCCCATTCTGCTTCCATTCCATCAATTTGTCCCTGAAGAGATGTCTAAATGAAAGCTGTGTTTTTGTAAATAGGGAAAGTCAGTTGATCATGTAGGATTTCAGTCAGCTTTTTGCATTCGAAGGTCTCTAATGTCAAGTTGTCTGTAATTTGTACTGAACCAGAAGCAAAATACTGCTGTGCTGTCACTGGAGTGTCAATGACTTCTCTGCAAAACTGAATCTCTCTGACATTTACACATCCTAAGGACCTGTCTGAGCTTTGCATTCCATTGAGATGATGCAGGAGTAACAGTTTCTTCAGGCTTCAAAGTGAAGCTCTTCTGGCATTTTGCAGTTACAGCAAGAGGAAAAAAAAACCCAATAACTTGTAACTGACCTTCTGTTCAGCTTCTTGGGAACAGTACATGCTTCAGACAGATGTATGGCACTTAGAGCACTGCAGACTTATTGGAGGTGTATAAGTCGCTGCAGAGTAAAAACCTAACTGGTTTTGGTGAATGTATTTTCAATTGTCATTTGAAGAGAATATAGGTGTATAAATGCTAAAGAGGCAAAGCTCAGTGCTAGTTTTCTCAGCCACAGGAAACCAAGCGGATGCGTTATTTCTTTGTTAGCAAGGTACAAATAAACATAAACTTAAGAAATAGGGAACATAAATCAAAACTCCCAGTAAGAAATTTCACCAAGAAGTCCCACTAATTCACAACTGGACTACACAGATTTGTTTAAAGAAAACAAAATAACCTCCTGGTTTATGTGTCTCGTAGAAAAGAATATATCGAATAAACAAAAGGTTCAATAAATACTGATCTGTTAGCATAAAAATGAATGTTGTACACATTATGTTCTTGAGAGACTGAACAGATCTTCTCACCATAAATTGTTTTTGATAGATATACCTGATTAAAGTGTTCCCCCATCACAGTCCATCTTGATCCCTTGCCATTAAATGAAGTTGCAGTCATTTAGAGTACTTATGTATTGCAATAGTTTCTATGACAACAGATGATGATGTTAAGAGTAAAGAATTTTGAGTTGGGTCTATGAATAGGAAGATAAAGGCACTGAATTGCAAAGGGAAAGCTTTTCTTCCAAACATTTAGCTTAATCATGTCCACTTTTAATATTAACCAGCAAATAATGATAATCATAAGAAAAGCAAATACATTCAGATTTTAAGTTCTGGAGAAACAAATATTTTCCTAAAAATATTTCCTCTATGGATTTGATTAGTTTCTGTGCTCCCTAATTGATCGGGCCAGGCTCTTCTGGCACAAACCTAAAAAGATTCACACCAGTAAGGACTGGTCCTTTCCATTTCATTGAGAGGAAGGCATGAATGCTAACAGCCTACAATAGCTCACTCTACATGGGATTGAGATCAGCTGAATACTGCTTTTAAAATCAAAAATTCTACGCTGCTGAGTGATGATAGCTTGAAAACCTCAGATTATAAGAGAAAAACTTTCTAGTGATACCTGGGAAGACAACAGTTCTCCTCTAGTTCTTCCTCAGCGTCCCCCTGCGCAAACCCCACTGGCTCCATTGTTTCAATACCCATGTTCCAGTTTGACTTCTGCCTGCTTTATCTCCGCCCAGAGCTACGTTATTGCTTGGCTAGTGTTGGGCCAGTCTTTTTGAATTTAAGCACTGCTGAATGGGAAGGAGCCTTGCCTTTCAGCTGGAGGCCAGTGTGTGACCACACGATGAAAATAGCACACGCCAGTCCAAAGTCTTCCCCGGTGGTTAGTGAATGTCATGATTTCAATCTGATATCTACTGCACAAGTTCAGGTTGCATAATTAATACAGTATTATTTGGACATGGATAATATAACTTGCTTACCTACAATGGTCCAAAAAGACCATTAGAAACCCACAGTTAAGAAAGCTTAAAGTTCCTGCCAATCCCAATGGCAGCTGCACAGGACCGCTGGGCTGAGACCAACGGCAGGAGGTTTAACGAGGCCAAATGCCGGGTCCTGCACTTGGGGCACAACAACCCCATGCAGAGCTACAGACTAGGAGAGACCTGGCTGGAAAGCTGCCTGGAAGAGAAGGACCTGGGGGTGTTGGTTGACAGCGACTGAATGTGAGCCAGCAGTGGCCCAGGTGGCCAAGAAGGCCAATGGCATCTTGGCTTGTATCAGGAACGGCGTGACCAGCAGGTCCAGGGAGGTTATTCTCCCCCTGTACTCGGCACTGGTGAGACCGCACCTCGAGTACTGTGTTCAGTTCTGGGCCCCTCACCACAAGAAGGATGTTGAGGCTCTGGAGCGAGTCCAGAGAAGAGCAACGAAGCTGGTGAAGGGGCTGGAGAACAGGCCTTATGAGGAACGGCTGAGAGAGCTGGGGGTGTTTAGCCTGGAGAAAAGGAGGCTGAGGGGAGACCTTATTACTCTCTACAACTACCTGAAGGGAGGTTGTGGAGAGGAGGGAGCTGGTCTTCTCCCAAGTGACAGGGGACAGGACGAGAGGGAATGGCCTCAAGCTCCGCCAGGGGAGATTTAGGCTTGAGATTAGGAAAAAATTCTTCACGGAGAGGGTGGTTAGGCATTGGAACGGTCTGCCCAGGGAGGTGGTTGAGTCACCTTCCCTGGAGGTGTTTAAGGTTAGGGTAGACGAGGTGCTTAGGAGCATGATTTAGGGATTGGTGGGAATGGTTGGACTCGACGATCCAGTGGGTCTCTTCCAACCTGGTCATTCTGTGATTCTGTGATTCTGTGAGAGAGCGAAGGAGAGGATTGTGGTTTCAAGGCCAAATTTGCTGTAAACAAGTAACCAGCAACACTAAATCCTCCCAGGCCTCATGGACAGCCTGGGAGGTGCTCGGCTCCCATGGCCCAAACCCTGCTGGAAGCAGAGGTTATTCAGAGCTAGCACACCGCCCTGGGCCAGGCAGCACCGGAGTGGCTTGGGGATGGGGTGGTGGGGGTGGAGGGTAGCAGGGATGACTCCGTCCTGGAGAGGGGACCGTGCTCAGCTCCTTGCCTCAGCTTGCCCACCAAACATGTTCAAAAACATAAAGCCACCGTAGATTTAGCCACTGAGCTTACAACTGCAGACAGCCCCAGCCTGTTTTATCAACTCTGGAGTGGATATGACAGAATAAATCTCAAACCCTTATTTTCTACAGCTGTCGAGTACCATTGCTGCTCTGGCCTCCTACTCTGCTCACAAGCAGGACAAAATTTACTGACAGAAGGATTTTTTGAAAGTAAAACTAGACAAGTCCAGTTCTGTTATGGGCTAATCTGGGCTAAAGCATGTGCCAGCTCTCGTAACCTTCTCATGCCTGCACTTTGTTTCCCAGTAAATGTCAGCTCTGATAGACTAGCCTGCTCATCTGAAAGGGCAGGTTTTTGCTTCAATAAAAACAAACGTAGTTAAAAAGATAGGCAGTACCTCAACAGAAAAATACTACAGACACACGAAATGTTCAGTCTTAATTGGTATGGCTATACCGCACTGTTTCCTTGCTGGCATATGCTAGCGGAGAATATTTGTTGTCAGGGGATTTTCAAGGTTATAAAGCATCTTAAAGGTGTTGGGGAGTGTGTAAATTAAGCCGCTACAGGTAGGTAATGTTCTTGTGATGTCAGAACTAAACATGCTGGTGCCTCCAGGTAAGAATTTACCACGGCATAGAGTACACGCTGGGGGCCAGATCCTCAGTTAATGTAAATCCTGTTGGCTCCATTGGCTTTACTACATCAATTCACACTCTCTGCATTTTGGATTCAGAGGTCCAGCCTTGCAATTTAACGTCTAGAATACTCTAAAGCACAGGGAGGTTAGAAATTAAAAAAACCCACCCACAGTAGCCAAGAGAGAAATTAGCTGGATGCTTCCCCCTATGGAGGGACGTGGTGCCTCACCAAGTGCCAGTTCATTTCCTCGGGGTCGGGGAGTGAGGACTTTTTGGCAGGAGAGCGAGTGCAGACACTGCCCCAGCGCAGCCCCACCTGGAAGCCGTGCAGCCAAATTAATTGTGCTTCCGTTGCAATAAATTGTCATCAAGGGAAATGCGGACAGTGAAGTGGCACATTATTTACTGGACCGGGGAATGAGAAAGTCGGAGGAAAGAGAAGCCTTATTCACTCATTTTGAGAAGGATTAATGAAATGGCAGGAGCCTTCAATTTTTTTCACTGGAGATGTAAAGGAAAGCAAAACACATACAGCTTAGTACTGCAAGCCCTGTCCTTCTCCACTGGAAGTGTGGCATTTGCCTGAGCTCTTTGTCTTGGTAGTAGTATTTCTAGCATCTCCCTCTCCATCTCCTCACAAAGACATGCAAGATCCAATGAGTGGATCTGTCACTGTCATCTTGCATCAACCCAGTTGCACTGCAGCCACAACTCTCTCTCCAGCTGCCCTGGACCAGCTCCTGCTGGAGCATGGGACCCCTGCAGCTCCCTGCCCTGCCGAGGAGTAGGGGTGAGCTGATTTGACAAGGGTGGACCAGCAATGGTGTTGCTGGAAAGGGCAGGTACAGGGGTAGCACACCCAGCTCCAGCTCATTTATTCCCTCTGGACTTCCTCCATAAGAAAAGCTGCCGGAAAGGTACTTAGGGAAATCTTGTAAGCATTAGCAGCATGATGGAACTCTGCAACCTTTGTGTAAATGTTATTCTGGGTTAAAAGTTTTTGATGAGTATATTATAAACATAAGTACATCTATGGGGATTGTTAACTCTCCCTTTGCCAAAGCAATGTCTCTTATTACTAAGCCAGGGAAGCTTGCAAAATGAAGTACAGTGATGTCAGAGTATTGCTACTTGCTGCACTCTGGATGTTAATTTAAACCATGGGTGAACACAGGATAAAGGACTTGGTAACGTAGATGCTCCTTCCACAACTAAGAAAGTGGTGTTTGAGCGTGATTTTAACACAAAGAGCAGCACTAGAGAATCCAGAGGGGCAGCCCCTCCAAACCTTTCTGCTGCCTGGTGCACTATGTAGCACCCCATACTCACCATCAACAGCCACTGAGCCTTCCCTAAGGGGGAGAGAGGCAACTCCTGGATCAGGAACTGAGCCTCCTCCCTTGTGGGGAACCAAGAGCCACTTTGCCCAGGTTTGTAGGTCAGGGTTAAAGAGCCAAACCAAGTTTTGGCTTTAGACAGCAACAGATCTCACCAAAACAAGGCATGCTGTCACTGCAGAGCCAGGCTGGGAGCTGCCCACCTTGTAAACAGGTGGTCACCTGAAAAGCCCAACACAGGGAGGACATTTTCTAGGAAATACAAATATCAAAGAGGTAGAACTGCATCCAAACCCTTTCATGGCCTGAAAGCTCGTACTTGGATGCTGTTCATGCCCATTAAGAAGACTCAGCTTCCCAGCTTAGGGAAAAGCTGGCTTTGGAAGCAGGGCAGAGCAGATCTTCACTGTATACCTATGGCAATGCAAGCAGCGCTGTTATTCCCAGAGCACAGGTGTTTGACTAACTTTGGGCAGGAGGGACGCATCCACCCACATTTCCTAGAGGATGGGGGCTCATGTGAGACCGGCTCGCTTGCTCCTGTCAGTAGATTTGGAAGGTACCGAGATGCATGGGTGTGAGCTCTCCCCCTCTGGCATGGCAGCACAGGTAGCACTGGGGTGAGGGCTGGGGAGCCTGAGATGGAGGAGAAGGTCATCAGTACATGCCCTGTGAATGTCCTGTGGCCAAGCCAGGGGCAACAGCAGCGAGACCGGCCTTTATGGGGGCTCAACAGCTCATGTGCTGCTGCTGCTGCATCTTCTTCCTGCTTGGGGGAACAAATTACTCTCATACTTCTAACATTAGCAGCCATTTCCATAACCAATTAACCTCTGCATTATACCATCAAGCATCTGAAAAAGGTGTTGTGACACAGTTATTAAAGGATGGAAAGGACTTGTTGGCTGGCATACATAATAAAGGGCAGCCTTGCCTTCCGACTTGAATTTCTGAACTGGACAGATGAATTGAAATCCTTACAAGCCAGAAATATTTCATACTGTTTTGGGAAAGATTTGTTCTATGTTTGTAAAATCCCCTGCCCCCAAGCTGATGACTCCTGGCTCAGGACCACTCTGTCCTAACTGTCAGTCTGGATTTGCTGCTGGAGGCTTCCTTCTCCTTTCTCTCCCAGGAGCTGTGGTGGACCTGCACTTAATTTTTGCCACCAGCCCCCTCAGAACCACCAGAGCTCCTTGTCCTGCACTCAGGCAAGACCAGCACAGCAAGGATGCTGCAGCCTGACCTCAGCGTTGAGCTCCGTCCCCACCAGAAAGGTCTATATCTCATTAAAATCATCAGCCTTGCTAAAATCTTCTTTGGCTGTTCCACCATCATAGGGGCACACAGTAGTTGCATAACACTGGGGAGGTTTAAATGAAGACCATAGGTTAATTGCTATCCACGTAATATGAACAAGATGAGACTATTCAGATGGAAAATAGAAAAAAATCAAAACCTATTTATCTATAAAGGACCTTATAACCTTCCTTCATGTGCTTCTTTTTGTTCTTAGCCAAGATGCTTCCTCCTTGCTTTCATGGAGAGAGACCATGAAATCCCTAACCCGTAACAACTTGTTGTAACATGCAAAAAGTGTTCATAGACGTGTATTTTTAGTAAATGCTTAAACCTGCTACAGACTCCACATGCATTTATGTGTCTGCTGTTGGGGGAATTTATTTTTTTCTGTCTGAGTTGCTCTCTTACAACACCTTTACTTCATGCATCCATGAACATATGCATATAGGAGGCATGCACAAATTTTTCTATTCAAATCCCTGTCAACTAGAAAGCACTAAGATTGCCACTGTCCAGGCTGCTGAGGAGAGTAGAATCATGAGGCACTTGCAGTACCTCTGGGACAGGCTGCATGCGGATCAAAATGTTTCAACAATATCTGGCTTTATGGCAAAAAAAAATAATAATAAAAAAGGAAATGTTCATCTGGAGTGAATGGTAGAAGAGGGACCATTTTCCAAATAGTTCTACAAGTTTTTTCTAGTTCCTAATTTGCCTTTTTTTAACACAAATGACACAGCCTGTATGGTTTTACTTCACATTTTTGGCGTGGGGAGGACTTGAAAAGGAAGGGTTAGGCCAATGACAGCTATAGCTTTCTTTTATTTAAGAAACTTCATTGACACTTTTATTTAAAGATCAAAGCAAGGCAAACACCATGATTCCAAGCCTCTTGTCTTTTTTTTTCCCATAGAATACTATGGAGTTTACTTGTGGCTCTAGTAATGAGGTAACTTCAGCAGTGATTTCACATTATTAGCACTGTCTAGCAGAAGCTGATGATCTTTGGCCACTGTAAAACATGATTCCCAGGCCAGGTGTTGGTCTCTCAGCCAAAATGTTGTGTTTTTCCCAACACTGCACTACAAAGGGCCTCAATGATGATAGGAAAGTTATACTTCCTTTAGGGATCAGAGATAATTAACTCTTTATAGTAGCTCTTTTATTATTACTGAACACATGCCAAAATTTTGCATGGTTTACCTAATAAAAGTACCTCCCGCACTGCTTTTAGTATCCAAATTACTTTTTTCATTCATTAACAGTCAGACTTTTAACTGCATTTTGAACTTCTTTTTTGCAAAAATCTCTCAGAATTAGTCATTCCTGAGCATTTACACTGCATGCTTCTCTTTCGCTTCCAAACTTCAGAACATAATTGTTTTTACCAAAAGGGAAGAATTTAGCAAGTATTCAAGAAGTCAAAATAAGAACAGCATATGTTTCATTTTGCTAGCTAAGAACTGGCAAACCCGGCGGGACTCTTCCAACCTGGTTATTCTACGATTCTAACTACACTTAAGGTACTGCATGCTATTATGCTGCCACAGCACTGTATTAGTAGGTTTACATATTCATTACAAATAACAATAGAATCATAGAATCACCAGGTTGGAAAAGACCCACTGGATCATTGAGTCCAACCATTCCTATCAAACACTAAACCATGCTCCTCAGCACCTCGTCCACCCGTGCCTTAAACACCTCCAGGGAAGGTGAATCAACCACCTCTCTGGGCAGCCTGTTCCAGTGCCCAATGACCCTTTCTGTGAATTTTTTTTTCCTGATGTCCATCCTAAACCTCCTCTGGTGGAGCTTGAGGGCATTCCCTCTCATCCTGTCCCCTGTCACTTGGGAGAAGAGGCCAGCTCCCTCCTCTTTGCAACCTCCTTTCAGGGAGTTGTATAATATATCACTGTAAAATAATATCACTGTTCACTTGCAGATTGCCAAGAACACCAAGAAACAGGGTAGCATCATCATCCCAGTGTTGTAGATGGGAAAACAAGAAAGAGAAAATTACTTGCCTGGTGTAGCATCAAAGCCAGGATCAGAAATCACTTCTTCACACCTGACCATGCTGTGTTCACTGGCTTCTTTTGCCCTTGCTCAGATCCAGCTGCATGTTTAAACCTGATGAGAAAAAGGCACACCTCAGCCCCTGTTTCTGAGCAGTGCTAAAGCCAACTGCTTATCTGGGGGGGGGGAAATCCATGTATCTCGAATAATCCATTCCTCTCCTCAGGACCTGTGCTTCTCTTCTTCCACACTCTTTCTGGGGAGAAGCGACATTCTCATGAGGACGTGACTCCACGAGCTGGATGTTCCTCTGAGAAGTGCAAGGCCAAGTCGTTGATTTATTTCCCTGAGAGTTAATCTGCCCAGACACATTCACAAACTTCCTTCTGATGGAGCCAAATGCCATAGTGAGATGGCACCCAACCTCCACGGTTACTAGAGGGCCAGCTTTCAGAGGGGACTCTGCTGTATGGTTAAGTGTGTGTTGCCACTTGTCACCATCTCACACACTCAACTGTTAAATTAACTTGCAGAGGCAAGCACTGTTTTCTCAGAGGCCATTTTTAACATTTGACTTTCAAAAGCTAGTGAAAAGCTCTATAGCAGCCTGCAATATATAACACAAGGAAGAGGCAACACAAAAACAAGCCCATGAAATGTTTGTTTACATCAGCTCTGTGAGCCTGATCCTCTCTCTGAGCAGCACTGCAGGCAGCCCCAGGACTGATGTTTCCTGCCTGCGTGTGATGCAGGAACATTGCTATCCCATGGCACAGAACTTACTCATCCCCAGGAATGGGACTGTGCTTCAGAGCCAAGCCCACGGCCAAGATCTGCTCATTCCATTTGCACAGTATCGCTAGAGACACTTCAACAGCTTCCCCCTTTCTCCCCATCGAGGATGGGGACATCTGGAGATGGAATAAGTAAGGAGAAGCATGCAGAAAGTGCATATTAGTCTATGGAGGTTCCTGGGGTCCCTTGTGCTGGGAAATGCTGTAATAACCATCACCTGGACAACCCCATGGCAACTGGTCTGGAGTGCTAGTTTTCCACCTAGCCTGACAAAGACAGCATGCATGCATCCCTCACTGCCACTGGTGTCTGTGCTGGAGCACTCGCAACCAGAGCAGCATTCCTGCTCTTTGAAAGACCTTCTCTTGTCAGATAAAGAAAGTAATGTGTTCTGAGAAACACTGCATGTTGGATCAATATCCATTCTCCTCCTCAGTTTGGTATTTCCAGGGGTTTATTTATCTAGAGCCTTGGAGTTTCCAACTGAAGAGCAAATTGCTCAGTTTATACCATCCAGCCAGGTAAAATGAAGGTTTTCAGATTTGCTACTCAACTTGAATACACATGGAAATGAAGAGAGAAAAAAAGAGAAGTAATATTCACACCGTTTGGGATTTGCTTTTCTTTTGAAGCTGCATCTGAACACAGACTAAAGGCATAATCTTCCCAGATCCAGGCTCCAGGATTTTAATCTGGATTTTTGGCTGATAGCAATTAAAAGATGACAGCATAGAAGTATTTTATTTTAAAAAATGATTGGCCTAGTGAAATTCAACTGAAGCAGGGCCTCCAGTTTGGAGCTGGTCACACGTTTAAAGTGTGGGGAGTAGCTTAGTTATACAAGATCACAAAGGGAGTTCACAGAACCAGGATCAGCATTCAACATCTTTTGCATTCTCAACTCTTTGTTCTACCCATTAGTATACACTGACTCCCTTTGGTAAGATTCTTTGTACTTCCAACTTATCAGGGTCTCGTAAATGAAAGTCATGTGCTTTTATCTACTCATTCTCTTTAATAAGTGTCACAAACATTCTGTGTGATTGATTAACTGGTAACAAGAAAGAGACAAAGTAGGAATATGCATATTAGCATATTTTTCTTTGCTCAAAGAAATGTATTTTATACGTAAGCGACACTTATAATATATTAAGCTGCCAAAAGTGTTAAACAAAGGAAGAACTGAATTACAGTACAAAACACAGTGACAAGGCCAAATTTATCCTTGGTGTAACTCACTGATGTCAGCAGAGTTAAACCAGAGATGAAACAGGCTCACTACGTGTACATGAAACACCCCAGTAAGCACAGAGTGATATTCATAGATTTTGCAGCCAGAAGGGACCGTTATGATCATATCTTCTGACTTCCTGCATAAACGCAGGCGAGAACATTTTACCCATTTCCCCATTAGACACACAAATGATCGACAGAAACATGTTATTCCTTTCACATTGGCAGGGGAATTGCTCTGGTGCTGCTGTGGGAAGATGCTACATGCCACCCTAAGGTGCAGAGCATCCTCTTCTCACTCCCAATGGCGGCAGGAGGTTTTGCTCAATCACTTTATGCTGCATTCATAGAATCACAGAATAACCAGGTTGGAAGAGAGCCATCGGATCATCGAGTCCAACCATTCCTATCAAACACTAAACCATGCCCCTCAGTGCCTCGTCCACCCGTGCCTTAAACCCCTCCAGGGAAGGTGAATCAACCACCTCCCTGGGCAGCCTCTGCCAGTGCCCAATGACCCTTTCTGTGAAAAAAAATTTGTCACTGTAGGGGCTGGAGGAAGAGGATGAAAGGACCCATTGCTCCCAGTTTGTGGGCGCTTCCATTTTGAGAGGTTTTGCCTGTAATACAAACTTACTACTCCTCTCTGTAGTGAGGCTGGAGGATAATATAGGCTGAGGTGTGAAATACAGAGATTCATGATGGGTGGGTGTGAAGGATGAATTCACCTGTTCTAGGTGGGAAGGACTCCTTCATGACATGGTAGAAAAGGGACCTGGCAGTGGCTAGCACTGCAGTGGGGAAAAAAAAAAAACATGATCCCAAGAAATTATATATATATAAATTATATATATGATAGCCAAGCCAAAATTCTATATTACCTAAGACAGTGTTAAGTGTGCAGAACAGTCGCACCACAGAGGTCTTTGGGGCAGGTACAATTCACAGCAACTTCTCCCCAGGGAGAAACCTCACACCTAGCAAAGACATCAACCCTCCCCCCTTCTGCTAGAACCTAGGAAAAACGCAATATACGTCTTTCTTTACTCAAAGATGTACCCAGACTCACTAATAGGAAGGTACAAAGAAGAGAGATAAGATGAAGCCTACAACTCCCATTTCTCTTGGCATCATCTGAGAACTCATTAACCCTGCGTACTGTGCCTGTGCCACTGAGGTCTGTGTGACATTAGCTGCACCACTGCCCCACGTGTCAGCTATTTGGGTAGGAAATTAAAAGGTAAAAGTTACTTGTGTGTTGTGTGCAAGAAGGAATACATTCTCTCAAATGCATTTGCTGGTGTGCTACCTCAGCAGTTTCATAGGTCCCAGTCTCAAACTGAGCTTTAATATTTCTTTAACAACTTTATCATTTGTATAGCTCACTGCATGTGTTGTGTCCCACCATGACCATTAACAGAGCTCCTTCCTCTTCTACCACGTCGGTGATGTGATTCCATACTGTGATTTACAGTGATGCCCAGTTTCTGAATTCTACAGCTCCTTCCATAAAAGGACCTCAAGTTTCACATTTATTGATGAATTAAGTTCTGCAAAAGCCCTGTGAGTATTATGATCACTGTAATATGGTGTGAAATTGAGCCATGGAGCAGATTTAGTAACATTTTTACACTTTGCAAAGCTAGACCAAGAGCTAGAAATCCAACTTGCATTTCTGAAGACTTTGCTTGAACCAGAGGATGTGCCTTCCTCACATACAGGACTACCCTTGATGATTTCCCACTCTGCTGTTTAAATGCAGCTGGAGAACAAGTCAGTCTTTTCCCTTACACTGCAGTTTATCTTTACAAACTACTGCACAAGCACAGATAAATCAGCATTCATATAACCTATATATTTCCTAACTTATCCTACGCCTTATCTCTCCTGAAACCTGATCCTGAACCCCTGATTGTGTTAAGTCTGAGATCTCCGGGTCTGATCTCTTCTGTTAAAGCCAGTCTTTCAGAGGGACATGCACATTTGCAAGACTATCAGAAATCAGAAACACATTATCCAAAATGAGGAGCATCTACCATTTTAGCTCCAGGCCAGGTGGACATGGATGACCTAAGAGGATATATTTAGCAATGAACACTTCAGACCGCAGTGCATATGTGTATCCAGTTACTAACTGTTAATCATGTCTCCTTCCCACAAATTGGCCAACCAAAAGGACACCTGGCAATTCTGGAACATTCCTGTTAGATTACTAATATCAATATTAAGTGAAAGAGCTTGAGGAATGTCACATTAGTTTCTGATGGCTCCCTTCCGCCATACTCCTGGCCAGCAAGCTTTGGCAGATGTGACTCCATTCTGTCCAAATGCAATTCAGTGTTTAAGAATGTGCTCACTTTCCTGGGACCATCTGTTTACTTTCCTGCTGAAGGAACTCCAGCCTTTTTGGCAACCTCATTGTATTGTACTCAATAAATCCTGACATGTAGCAAATTTTTTTTGGCAGATCTTGAATCTGAATGTCATCCAAATTGTTCATTATTGATATTAAAACTGATTTGTGCATCACCAACTATTAAAGGAATGTACTAAATATCTCCATGAATGAGAAACCATGTACTTCATCTGAATACATTTATCAACAGTAATGTTAAAATGGAAGAACAGTTCTATGGTTTTTCTTGCTGTTGCAAAAGCCTGCATCTAAGAGTAGTTAGTTATTTGCTTTTTGCAGAATGCAAAAAGTATGAAAAGCTAACATACAAATCAGAAAGTCAAAAGAAAGGTGTCTGTCCAGAAGGGCTACCTCTAAAGGTCCAACATCTGCAGTGTGGAGGAGAAAGGTAGGACCTTGCTTCTATTCCTAGCACGGCCCCATATCCATTGTCTGACCATGGAGAAGTCTCTTCATCCTATGCAGGTTTGATTTCCACTTCAAGGAGTTGTCTAGCATGTAGGATCGTCAAGGCATCATTAGGCTTGTAAAATAATTACTGTGAATCTTCAGTCCTCTAACTACTGTGCTCTGACATTCTGTATGGATATCTGTAGCTTGACAAAGTGCAATGAAACTTTCAAAGTATCAGTGAGTATCTACAAAAAATAATGATGTGTACTTTCTGTACGTGTAGACTTTATACCCAAATGAATAATCTTCTAGACAAGAAAATTGGTGTAAAATTAAGTTTACCAGAGTAATTTTTAAGGACCAATTTCCGTCATAGTTTTGCCAAAGTACTGTGGGATTATTGGGCTCCAGTTGTTGCTGGTGTGTCAGTTGTCAGCGTTCAGAGTCCATTATATATTTCACATAAACTTGCAGAACCTTTGGAAAAATACAATCACATGATCTCCTGTAAAGGAATGAATTTAAAAAAAAATAAAAATCAAAACTTATTGAATGCTATAACCTATCCTGACACACCACATTAAGAACGACTCTATCACCATGTGATGATTATCACATATCAAAAATTCTGACCTGAAGTATTTGCCCTCAATAATGTGTTGGTCACTGATGAAAAATATTAGAAATCAGAGAACTGTTGTGATAGCACCTATACTGCACAGTCCCTTATGAGTAGCAGGGTCTAAAATCAAGTATTGGCTTCAGATAGAGCATCATGATTTTGCTTCCTTTTCTTTTTTTTTTTCCTTTGCAACAGGTGGCTGCAGAAGATCTTGTTCCTAAAGAAACTACTTTCTCCCTCTCACTGTGTGGAGCAAGCATGTTAAGCTTTTGAACTTCTATATATTCTCCAGACACATCTGCAGATTCCTCCCCGGTTAATTTATGCTGCTGAAAGACTGCAGATTGATAACTCAGGAGACCGAAGCCAGTTGTTAGACACAGGTAATTATTCAGAAGGAGAAATGCTTCCTCCCTCCACCCTGCCATGGAGACTCCAGCACCAAGAGCAGACAGATGAGGGCTGGGCTGGGAGCGCTGCCTCTGCACCGGCTCCAAAATCAGTGTCCTCATCCTGCCAGAGAGCTACCATGGACTTTAGGATGTAGTTATCTCTCCACTAGAAAATGGAGGGAGGCTGCCAGCATTTATAGATCTCTCTATTAACAAACTGGCTCTGTTACAAGAGGCACAAAGCAGTTGCAGCCAGTAGCTTCCCAGTCTCAAGTCAGTGCGCAGGGGCTTTAAGGAAATGTGTTATCAATATCACCATGTGTGACAGGGAAGCTATACTTTTAATCATCTATCCTCCTTCAGGTGATCACTCTCGCCCTCTCCCGCTTTGCTCCTGCTGTCACAGGGCAGGCTGTGCAGCAGAGCAGGAGAAAGCACTTAGCTGGCTTTGAGCACCCTATATTTCCTTATCAAGGCGAGTGTTTTTTATCATTGCTGTTCTTCTGGTTTGTCTCACTTTCATCAAAATGATGGGCCTGTTAAGTGAGCAGAAGATCACTCCAAATATTTCTATTTGGCTTAAAAAAAAAAAAATCTCTGATATTCTGCTTTGTCCTTTGTTGCTCTTCTCCTCTCTACCCAGCCATGTCACCCTGTGGAGGGTGACACAGCCCACAGTTCCCATTTTCTCCCACATATCAGTGCAAAAGCTTCTTCTCGTGCCTTGTGTACTATTGCAAGTGTGAATCCATACAAATCAGCGCAGTGGGAATGTACCTGAGAACGTGAATTGATCATTTAATAGCATACTAGATAAATGTCTGTCCTTAAGGTGAGGTCAGTTGTTACTGCGTGCACTGTCCTGGCTTCAGTGGGGCAGGCAGCGCACAGGGTGATGCAGAAGAAGCTTGGTACACTTTTGCTATTTTATGGGAATCTTCTAGTATAGGAATTGGCACCTTCGCTATCCTTCTTGTTTTGTCACTGTATCCCCTAAGCGTTCATATGACCTAGGGTTGTATGATTGGCTAAGAGGACAACCTAGTGGGTGTAAGGAAATCTGTATTTTCTTTCCCGTATGATGTTGGATAATGGATACTCCATGGCTCTAGATTTCCATATGTAAATCTGGGATAGTAATTCCTAACCTGTTCCCTGAATTTCTGAAGCTTAATGGATGGAAGGCCACACCTAATGAAGCAGAAATAATTTATATGGAAGAAGATAAGAGGCTGGCTCTGATTTGCACTCCAGTATTTAGACACGATCTTCTCCCAAACTACTTCTGCTAAAAGGTTCCAACATGGCCTGAACAGGCTGGACCACTGGGCTGAGACCAACGGCAGGAGGTTTAACGAGGCCAAATGCCGGGTCCTGCACTTGGGGCACAACAACCCTGTGCAGCTACAGACTAGGAGAAGCCTGTCTAGAAAGCTGCCAGGAGGAGAAGGACCTGGGGGTGTTGGTTGACAGCGACTGAACATGAGCCAGCAGTAGCCCAGGTGGCCAAGAAGGCCAATGGCATCTTGGCTTGTGTCAGAAACAGCGTGACCGGCAGGTCCAGGGAGGTTATTCTCCCTCTGTACTCGGCACTGGTGAGACCGCACCTCGAGGCCTGTGTTCAGTTCTGGGCCCCTCACCACAAGAAGGATGTTGTGGCTCTGGAGCGAGTCCAGAGAAGAGCAACGAAGCTGGGGAAGGGGCTGGAGAACAGGCCTTATGAGGAACAGCTGAGAGAGCTGGGGGTGTTTAGTCTGGAGAAGAGGAGGCTGAGGGGAGACCTCATTGCTCTCTACAACTACCTGAAGGGAGGTTGTGGAGAGGAGGGAGCTGGCCTCTCCTCCCAAGTGACAGGGGACAGGACGAGAGGGAATGGCCTCAAGCTCTGCCAGGGGAGATTTAGGCTTGAGATTAGGAAAAAATTCTTCACGGAGAGGGTGGTTAGGCATTGGAACGGTCTGCCCAGGGAGGTGGTTGAGTCACAATCCCTGGAGGTGTTTAAGGTTAGGGTGGATGAGGTACTTAGGAGCATGATTTAGGGATTGGTGGGAATGGTTGGACTCGACGATCCAGTGGGTCTCTTCCAACCTGGTTATTCTGTGATTCTGTGATTCTGTGAATCCCAGGTATAATATCTTTGCAAGTCACTACATAATGCTGTGGCAGATAATTCTGACAGCCAGCTCCCATAGGAAATAAAAGCAATCACAAACCTGAACACCTTCTACTAAAAGTACAAGACGTACTTCTGAACTTGCCTTCTCAGTCATAAAGGCTCAGCAGCATGTACATTAGAAACAGAAACAAATAAAACACCACACTCCTTACACGAGGGAAGATGGGGAAAGAAAGCACCTGAAAGATGTGAGTCATCTCTTTTAATACACTGCTCTGTAGCATGTCAATACATGATGGTGTGAGTGTAGGAGAAATGACACAGCCTTACAAGCGCAAGCAGGGCTTGGGGCAAATTCTGTTGGCTAGCTGTGCTACCTTTCTTTGTAAAGATGGTGTCAATAAACACTTGCTCCCCTACAATGACTGCAACTCTCATTTCTTTGGAGCAAAGCTGCAGCTGCAACATGCACTAGATGCTCTGAAAAGCACTACAGTTCAATAGCACCTCCTATTTGCAGGATACTATTATTTAGTTGCTCTACTCTCTCTAGTGAAACATAATAATAAAATGGAAAACAGATGAGGTTTTTGCCTGTAGGACATGAAAACAATTGATTTAGGACTATAATTTCTAATGGTAGGACTGTGGGAGTCCCTAAAACTCCGTAGAAGCTGGGAGTATATTCCAGTGGAAATATGACACTATGCTTGTTCTTATTCTGATTATTCTTTTTCACCAAACATCTTCTGCGGGCCACTGTTACAGAGAAGACACTGAACTGCATGAATCTTTGGTCTGAAGTGACATGATGTCTTAACATCTTCATGGTGTAACTCACATTTGCTTCACTGGGAAACCTGTGCGTTTGAAGTAGAATAAGCTGTGGCCTTGTAGTGCAAATACCCACTGACAAACAGGAATTACATATAAATGACAGCTACTGGCGGTTTTTCAGGAAGGCCCCTCTTGTCTGCAAGAAGTATTTTCAATGAACCAGGTGAAAGCACTTAAAAGGGTAAAAACACCTTCATGATCAGAGTCAACCACTCCTGTGCTTTTATTTCAAGTATTTGGATGGTCTTTCTTCCAGCTCTACTTAATTTATAAATATTTGTAGAGGTTCAGCTGTTGAAGTGGAATAAGATTATCTTTAGAAGTGATTAACATATTTGCTCGCAAAACAACTGTCACTCTCTGACAACAACATGTGATCGTTTGATGGCTGCAATAACAGTCTGGGCTGTATGAAAGGTATATATTGTATCTACGCACTGAAAACTTCAGCTGAAGGCACACACCTCTACTCAACAGCTGTTCTAGGAGAACAACGCTTACAAGGTTGGATATTAACCTTAAAGAACCATAACAACTGTTTTCACTATAGATCAGCTACAACTGGAAGATTATCTGATCAAACCTAGAATGGGTTTTAATTAATTCAGCAAATATTGAATCCACTAGCAACTGTAGTTTAGAAAGTAAATTCCATAGGGCAGGGGTAGATATTATCTATGTGTCAGGTATTACACAAAACATATTGACTACATCGACAACAAACAGGGATCTAGACTATCAGTAATTGAACACAGATAACGTCAGCCTTTTTTTTAATCTGAGAATTTGATCCAAATGCATATTGTGAATGTATTTGTAAGCTTCAATTTTACTACTATTTAACAACATAACAAAATGTATCAAAGGGGATATGGTGATCCCAGGTCCCTGTTTTTATTATTCACGGAACACTCACTGCTAGAGTTTGCAAGAGCCACTGGCCTTTTAGAAGAATGTAGTGTGGACACAATAGCCAGTATGGGGATGATAAGCCTAGACTTTGCAGTCAAATGTTTTTGACTCCCCCGTAAGAGCATCTAAGTGCCCATTTACATGAGAGGAGACCTCATTGCTCTCTACAACTACCTAAAAGGAGGTTGTGGAGAGGAGGGAGCTGGCCTCTTCTCCCAAGTGACAGGGGACAGGACGAGAGGGAATGGCCTCAAGCTCCATCAGGGGAGGTTTAGGCTGAACATTAGGAAAAAAATTTTCACAGAAAGGGTCATTGGGCACTGGAAGAGGCTGCCCAGGGAGGTGGTTGATTCACCTTCCCTGGAGGGGTTTAAGGGACGGGTGGACGAGGCACTGAGGGGCATGGGTTAGTGTTTGATAGGAATGGTTGGACTCAGTGATTCGGTGGGTCTTTTCTGACCTGGTGATTCTATGATTTTAGGATTCTATTCTGTGTGCTGACTGTGATGGCTTTGGCACATGTCACGATCAAAAGATTGATTTTTCTTTAATCAGTGTGTGCCTATTCTTCCTCTTGTGCTGCAGTAACATGCAAAGGTGCATTCATGTGCCAAAAAGATGGTCGGTGGGTAGCAAGGTAGGTGCAGATCAGGCTCTGAGAGCATATAGCAAAACTGAGAGACAGTCATAGCTGATGCTAACCTCCATGCAAAATCTCCTGGCTGGGCTGGGTGTCTCCCTTGTCCCTTATCTCTGTGTCATAGAATAGCTTCTTTTGCCTGATGATAGCTAACTTGTGGATTCTACCTTCTCTGGGTGTGCCAGTCCTGGCTTGGGAAGGATGCTGAGCCCTCCAAAACTGGGTGGTGTTTCTAGGTGGCAAAACTTCCATTCCCTTCTCTGCCTGGGCCATAATTCAGCATAAACCTGAGCATAACTTCCACCATACTAGTTGATTTCAACAGCAGCGTTGCCTGCTCCAATCACATACTGGATCACACCTTTCAGAAATAGATTCTGAACGTGTTAAAACAGAGATCTAGGAAATCGTCTGTAGCTGAGTGATCCCACTCACGCATTCTGGAGAGGAGAAATTTTGATTTGCATGACAATTTAATAGTTTACAAGGAGCTCTCATGTCGGCAGGGCAGAAACCAAATTCTGTTCAGGTAGGAATGATCCCTGGAGGGTTGGGGTATATTCAAAGCATTGTGGAAATTCAAGATATTAATAATATTGCTATGTGTTAATTTTATCCCAGGAACAGTTGCAAACTGAATATAAAGTTAAATGTAAATGGGAGTAAATCCTTATGCATGCTTAAAATAGAGAGCTAGTCTCCCATGGCTTCTTTCTTTTACTTTTATTAATACTGAAAACTAATTACTGCAAATTATTTGATTAGTCAAAATACAGGAATCAGATTATAAACAGATTCGGTTTTTTAAACAAGTTACATGAAATCATAATAGAAAAGTTCACAGTAATTAGCCCCCTACTAACTGTTCGATAGAAATTATAGTAAGCATGCTTTAGTTCTTTTTCTTTTATCAAAAAAATTATATAATTCTCAGATTTTTATCAAACTGGAATGGTGAGCCATATGTATTACACTAGCAAAAAAATAAAATATCACAAAATATTGACATTTTGGGAGCAAAGAAGGAATGGGGATTTCAACATTTCAACATGAATCACATTCTTCACTCCTAAGAAGAAAGTCCAATTCTTATTAATAATTGAAAGTCAGACTCGCGTAGGAATCTTCTCCCACTGCAAGCACCCCTGGCAAAGCTCGCTGCGTGCAGATGTAGCTACCCTGGGAAGCTGCCTCCTGCCCTGCTGCAACAGCACCATCTCCCACACAGCAGTACCAGCTCAGTTTGAGAGATGCGGCTTTTATTGGCACTGCTACCACTGTCAGGGAGAGCACATCTTTACAGTCCCCAAGTGCAGACACATCCTGCTCTCAAACAAGAAATGGTATGACTTAGCGTTCTTTGAAAAGGTTAGTGGGAAATAATGCTGGGGTATGGAAACACTGACAAGAGATTTTCTATAATAAAGCTAGATATTTTCTACGTTCCCAAGAGTTTTTACGACAGCGTGGGAAAACTACAAGTTCCTTTTAAAATCAAACCATCAGTTACCATTTTACATGTAGGGTTCAATGATGGACTGACATCCAGAGTGAGATGCTGTAAAATCTGGATTAATAAGAGAAGTGGTCTGCAAGGTGGAGATGGGTTTTAGACTACTCTAAATCCTGATAACTCAGTAATTCTCTAGGAAGTGTGTCTGAGGAGAACTATGGGAGGAAGGTGACAGGGTGCTCTCCCTCCTTTCCCAAACAGTAGGGCACGAGGGGATTAACCACAGGATAACTCTGGGGTCAACTGCCTGCATGCAGATGCTCTGGCAGAGCACTATATACCCCTTTCTCAAGCTCCTACTCTCTCTTCCCAATCTTCTTGCCCTTCACGTTGAGCAAAGTGCTATTGCAGAGTTGGCTAAAGCACCTTTCTTTCTCCTGGCAGCTTAATGGCCATCCAAAACCCCACCACTGTACCCCTGGGGGCTGTTTGCTCTTCATCTGGGGGACCCAGTGTATCGTGATCCACATGAACTCAGGGAAACCAAAATAAGCTGAAATATGAGGTGACAAACTCCCAGTAGCAACGTTTTCTTAACATCACTCCAGTCGGCAGGTTAGAGAGGGTATAGCATCCTACAGGAGCTCTGCTTTATGGTGAACAACCACATTATCCTGGAGAAGTGCTCCTGACAGGGCTGCAGCGCTATCGCTCTGCACAGGAAATAGCTTAATCCTATCATAATCTCCCTGCAATTTTCCTCTGTATTCTGGTGTATATTGTTCCAAAGATACAATTTTATTTGAAATAGAGTATATTTCAGTCTCCAATGTGTCAAATTTAATTTCAAGAGTTTTTATTGAAGAAGAAAATCTATTTTTTATTGAGAGATTAGAACGGCAGTAAATAACCAGCACTGAGTTTCTACTCTGCAAATTTAACTGTTTCCAAGGCAGATACAGATCAAGAATTGGCATTTATTCCCTCATCATTGCCTACTCTTTAGATATTTCAAACACTTTTATTCACTATTGCCTCTGGACAAGAAATATCAAAACATTGTATTTGGAAAGATCATTCCTGTGAGGACTCTGCGGGGATGCAGAGCCTTTCGGGCTGCCTATATCAGTTTTGGGTGGAAATCTGTGCACTGTCACTTCAGAGAACTTATTCCAGCAGGTGGTTTATGATACTGAGAAAGTCGTGCCGGAAAAAAAGTGAGGGATTTTGTTAGTAGAAACAAAGTTTAGTGTGGATCTAAGCCAAGGAAGATGAGGTTTATGAGTACAATACTCCTAGTGCACAAGAGACATTATATCAGTGGTGAGAAATTCATTGCAATCATCTTCTTATTTCCATTTCTGCCTTCTTTTTGGTGACATAATAGTGTAAAGAGGAAAGGTCGCACCTTGATGCCAAGATGATTCATAACTTTAATACCAGCAGGAACAATTGACCTAAACAATCTTTGGCTAAAGTGTATTTCCAGCAGTGCTTTCAGCCTCAGTCTGAAGCTGAACAAAAAGATAAATATCTACCACAAAGTTACTGCGATATATTCAGAATCACCTGCTTGAAGAAGGAGGCTGATATCCAGTTTAATGTCGCTGAGAAACCAGGATGGAGCTATCTAGGACCTAATCATAATTGCCTTTCAGCTAACTCCCATGGATTCGGCTCCATGGCAGTGGCTTCTCTGCAGACAAGTCTGATTGCAGCTCTTGTTGTGTGCACCAAAACAAGTCTGGAAGTAAAGCGAGGTGACAATGGTTTTCCTATGTACAATGTTGACAAAACCACGGGTTTGCAAAAGGGATGAAACTAAGATCAAGGTGAACACAATAGCATTTTCTGCTTTGGGAAAACTGCTGTTCTACAACCTCCTTGATGAGCAAGGTGAACTTCATTAATCCATTGCTTTGCTTGCTCTTTTTTTGTTCTCTACAAAGGCAGACTTACAAGATATGAATGAGAGAGCAGAAACAATGTGGGGATTGAGAAACCTGGGCCATCCTTTCTGTGTCCGAACTGCAGGTCAGGCTCTGAGAAGAGGTCTGAGAGTAGGAGTGTGCTACACGTACAGACCCACTCATGGACAGCAGGCTTAGTCCTGACTCCGGTGGGCTGGAAGCATTTGTGATTCAGTAGGAAGTTCTACCTACAGCAAATCAATATTATCCAGAGGACACCAAGCCAAGTTGTCAGAAAAACTACTGCTTTAAAAAATCCAGTAACTGTCTCACAGCACGATAAACATATGCACAGATTGATTCTGGCTACAAACCAATAAATTCACATAACCAATGAGCCCAGCTTTTAGCAGTAACGAACAAGACACAATTACAACTACAATACACCACTGCAACAATCAGGCTCTCAAGGAAAAACTAATGGCTCTTGAAATATTTCTGCTGGAAGAAAAGTTTGTTACCAAGTATGACAAGAATAATATAAAAGGGAAGAAAAAAGAAAGAAAAGGAGATGTGAGCTGTCCTGGTGTATCATCTGTAAAACAGACTTGGGTGGAAATAAATCAGAGTGAGAAATAGGAGAGAAAGACAGGAGTCTTGAAACTGGCAGGATGATTAACAAAAGGATAGACCAAGGTTCAGAAGTTTTTATTGTGTCTAGAAGATCACAATTTAAGAGGCAGATTGTTTCATGCTCCTCTGTCACTACTTAAATCCAATTACATCTGGTAGCAATAAAAGCTGACAGCCACAGCAGGTGTTACCAATGCGACTTTTGGTAAGCAGCCATCCACACATAGACCATCGCCGGTACCCAAATGGGCACCTTTGGCAATCTCAGCAAAGAACCAGAACATTGGCTAGATATTGAATTGGGAAGTGTTTTTCTACCCCAGAACTGAGAGGCTCACTGAAGCCAACAGAGAATGGAGCCAGGTATTACTCAGCTGCTGCTCACCGCACCCTGGGTGACCAGCTACATCACCTTAGACTACTTTACATTTTCTCCTCAAGTGCTCCTCCAGTCTCTTGTCAAACAGAGAGCTAAATAAAATCCCATGCAGGTTTTGAAAGTAATAAAGATAACATCCTGTGTTTAGATTAGGCTGGAAAATGGGATGGAAGGGATACATATTCAACTTTCAGGACATAAATTGTAAAACCAGCCTTGGACTTGGGATGCAAATTTAGTTTGTATAGAGCTTGCTGTTGATTGATAGTTGAAGAGGTTCTTG
Source organism: Clamator glandarius (assembly GCA_033459285.1). NCBI lineage: Eukaryota > Metazoa > Chordata > Aves > Cuculiformes > Cuculidae > Clamator > Clamator glandarius. The sequence continues at coordinate 167,981 of JAUNZM010000128.1, read as the reverse complement.
TATATTCCTTGGAAAGATTTCATTATAACTTCTACTCAAAGTGAAATGCTGCAGTTTGGTATGAGGGGGCAGTATGTCTGCACTGTATGTACAACCAGCTTCTCTGTTTTGCACTGCAAATACAAATACACTGCAACCTGCAGTGACACATCACCATGTCACCAGTCTCAAACTTGTGGTTTTCCTCTTTCGCTTAAAGATTTTTTTAATTTGCACCCTAAATAGTGCCTTGGAACTTCATGTAGATTCTATGATATATACACAATAGTATACACAAAATATAAAACACACAATAAACACTAATATACACAAATATACAGACTAATATACACAAAACCTCCTAAGCTGTATATTCATGACCCCAAAATATGGTTGTCACATTACAAAAACCAAAGATTTCAAATTATTCAATGATAGCACCATCCTCTCTACAACTTGCATCAACGTCTATCTGCAGTTCTCCTTACTGTATACAGTCTCTTTCATGTTCCCCTTCTTTTCCCTGCCCTGTAGACTGCAGAGCACCCGTAAGATACAGCCTCCAGTTCATAGACAGGGAAATGATGCACACAGAATTTAGCAAGAGTCCTGCAGCAGAGCACGGAAGTGAAGCCTCCCAAACCAAGTTGTAACTACAAAACTGGCCTCTTTTCCTCTCACTAAGTTATTAAGCCCCTGCAAAGTCTTGATCCTCTATCACAATGGCATTTGCAAAAGAGGATTTTAATGTTTAAACAGGGCTTGAGTTAAAAATATATCGAACATTCCATTTACATTTCGGACAAAGTATATTGAATTTACCATGAAAATATTCCTATAGAGGCAAGATAAAATAAATGAAAAGACAGCTCTCCTTGTATTTCATATTTTTTTTCTGTAGAACTAATATAGGATTAAAGAGGAAAACCTAGTAGCTGCAGGAACAAGTTTGAGCAATCACTTGTCACTTGCAGTTAGCACAAAAATGTATTATAACAAGATATTACTTGTAGAATTTCCACTATAAATCTTTTATTCATCCCAAGGAATCCCAGTCCAGGCATTTGCCATAGCGCATTGTCAAAAATAATGCCCAGCGTAAATGGTGTGCGAGAGACCATGAACATCAGAGATAACAAGAGTACTAACAACTTATGGTCCTTAAAACCCCAGTAGCAGTATTTCTGTTCTCATTAAAAGTGAAATAAAAATATTGTTTAAGAATGACTTTGATGCTTAACTATTAAATGCAAGCATTGATTCTTTGCTTATGGTTTTTCCCCCAAATTGCTGAGTGGACGTAAATCAGAAAGTAAATTTTTACAGCCCTATTTGTTGCTGGGCAGGAGAATAACCAAAAATTGAAACAATCTGGCAACCTAAATGAGCATGAGGAGCAAGAATATACCCATAAAATGCCAACCAGCACTAAGAGGAGGAAGAAGAAAACTGGTTTAGAGGGAGCCATGGTGTAAACCACCATGTTTCCGCAGAGGTCAGGAGACTTAAGGTAATTTCTATGGGTGAAGGAGATACAGGGTCTGACCTGTATGCCTGCTAAATTACACTTGCATTCAGCAAAATTCCTAGCAGCAAGTGCTGAGCTGCTTTTTCAGTCTGGGCCAGCCAAGAGCTGTGCTTTCCCTCACAACCAGTTCCTAAAACTGATTTGTAGTTCAGACTTTCCCAGGTGAGAGAATTCAGCCTCAGAGCTACGTCCATCTGTGCCAGGGAGCTGGTCTTTGCGGCAGACCTCAACCCCTGGCTAAGCAAGGGAAGTCCTCTGCTCTGAGTTCAGTGAACGTTGAGTCACGCTTATTATTAACTCTCAGAAATACAATGGAGATGAAGGGAAGGCCTGGGTTTTGCGCAAAAGCAACAGTCACTTCAGCTTTAAGCATTCGTGCCGGCTGAATGCCGACACCTTCACTAATGTGTTGCACCTCCTCGTCTGTTTCTGAAGAAAACACGACTTGACAGCTGCTGCTTGGACCTGAGGACACTTTGCTGAGTCTTTCCTCTTTCAAATTTCCATATTCAAATCCTGATGATTTTTTTTAAATCAAGATTTCCTTTGCTTTAGTTTCTCTACGCATCGTCTTTCTAGTGTGTCTGTCCTTCTGATGAACTCTTTACCTTCACTTTTTCCACTGGACTCTCTTCAATGCATTTTCTTCCAGATTCAGCTGATTTGGGAGTGTGAAAGGCAGAAGGTGTGGGATAAGAGTGGGAAATATGAGGCAGGGTAGCTGTGTCTGTGGGGTGATGTGTCTGTACTGCAGTGACATCAAGAGAGCTCCTAACCAAGTTTATAAAGTGACTTCTGCCAAAAGTCCTGGCACATTTATATCTCAAACAGGTGAGCAAGCCATGAAGTCATCTCTTTCTTGGAGAGGTTCTCCTTTTTTTCCATCCTGCCTAAATCTTTCCACCAGTTCTTTCTTTTCTTCTAATTTATCCTTCAGATTTTTGTTTCTTCCATTTCTCTCCTCCCTCAACCTCCAGAGGCTACAAGGATAAGAAACGGCTTTTCTCCCAGCTCATTTACCAGAAGTAGATGGAAAAAAGAAGAAAAAAAAAAAAAGAAAGATTTTCCCAGTTAGGGAAAGATGATAAGTTTCTAGTTTAGTGCAGCACATCCTTGATTTCATAGCAGAAGCACAGGGCATATTTCCTTCAGCTGTAGAAATGGAGAGCAAGTTAGGGTAACAGACACAAAAAATGGAAGATTACCTCCATGCTTTGGTCTCTGCTGGCACTAGAAGATGTAGAGTGAACCAGATTCTTTCTACTAGCATCAAGCCTCATGAAGGCCTCAGGTAGGATAGCCAAGAATAACAACAGGCTCTTGATTTTCATCAGACCTGGAAGGTGGCATCAGCATTTTCTCAGCATGAAATTTGGAACTGCTGCAATAACTTATGCAAGATCAAATGCCTGTGAGCCACAGAATCACCATATGTGTATAACCAAAGAAAAAAATATCAAAAATTAATTTGCAAATGTTTGAAAGAGTATTTTTAATTAGGATTATCTTTTGTACCCCTCCACACTTAGAAAAGGTGCTAAGTGTGTCTAAGAGTTATTGTATTAGCTATAGAGCTCATACAAAAGGGAAAATTATAACCATAAAGGGAAAATTATAACTGATCAAATTTTAAAGAAACCTCTAAAAATAGCTTATCTAAAGCCCATAATGTCACAATGATAAAGTCTAAAATCTCAGGTCCTCTAAGAGCTCAGAGCAAGATTTACCCCATTAGGAAGTTTGGACTCTTCCATTAATTTCCCCACAGGATACAGACTACAAAGTTAACAGAGCTGAAGCCCAGACTCAAGTATTCCTAAACTCCCATGCATCAGTGTCTAGGAAACAAGATTTAGCACTAAGCAGGTTATTTGTTCTACCATAAGACGTGGATGCGTGCTTCCTTCCAGTTACAGAAGATGGGGAATTTGGAGCTGCTTTGAACAGTGGGTGGGCTAGAGAGAGCCCTGGTACACATGGATTTGCAGACGACACAGGGAATTTGGCTGGAAGTGTAAGATAACTGTGGTTTGTTATACTGCAATTCAGTTTATCAGAATGGTACTATACCATCCATTCAAGGGTCTATTTTGGATGTAAGATGACCTCTAATGTTAAGCAGACATTACTAATAACCACTTTTTAATAACAAATCACTGCTGATAAACAGTGACTTCATCTTTTGGAGTTAAGTCCTACCAGTGTTCACTAAAACAACAGTGAAAAATCTCTTGATAGCCAGTGCAAGTATGGCTTGAGCACAATTTTTTCCAGTCACGAAGTATTTATCAGCAGCAGGAACACAATTTGTATTATACAGCCTATGCTGACTGTTAAAATTTATACCAATCAGCAGAGTCATTAAGTCCTACATTTGCTTTCCCCTAATCCACTGTTAGATTAAATGGTTCAATTAATAATAAATATTAGCAGTTTATTAGATTAATAGTTACACCATTACATTAGTGTATATGGTTGCAGAGAGACAGAAACGAAGCAATAGTTTCCCGCTAAATAATTTTCAGCCAGGCAGCGTACCATATGTTGCTGTGCTGCATTCATCTCTTCTTTACAAAAAACAAAGCCAAAACCTTCAGCTTCACCTGCCACTTTTAGTTATTCAGCCACAGCCCAAGGATCTAGATGGAAACGAGGAACCAGTCTGCACTCTGAGCGAAGACATTGAACTCAGCAGGGCTGCAGGAGGGAAGCCAGCACAGGCTTTGACCCATTTATTTGAGAAAATTACCCCTGGACAACGGGATAATCCTCCCCAATAAGCCTGGCTATGGGCAGGAGGAAGCTCCAGATTAGTGAATTTGGTTTTGCTGAAGGGACTGATACTTAGCAGCTGGAGAGGCTCTGCTATCCCACCCTGAAAATGCTGGTGTGATAACTTGCCAGGTTGTTGCATCTGTACATGATCGGTTTTCATCTACAAAATGGATTGCAAAATGTTCTAGTTTTGTAAGGCAGGGGAAAAACCAGCTAAGGGGAAAGCTGGTTACGTTGTCCAGAAAACTACTGTTAATATTTATCTGCTATTTGACAAATAGCCATACGCATTATAAATACACATAAAACTTTGCAAGCACATGGCCTAACTGGTAGGAGAGTAAGGAGATGACAATCAGGGGACTTGACTCTCTTCCCAGCCTCATTCCTAGCTGGACACCTTTTTATTTCTTCCAACTCTCTCAGCCACATCCAGTATAGTGTTTTCCAAGTGTTGTAGTTCTGTTATTTCCAGACCTGACCTTTCCTTATGATTGTCTACTTCTTTTACCTCATCCCTGGGTAAATCCCAGCCAGCTTTGTTCCTCAGTTTCCCTCATCCATATAAATACGATAATGAAAATATAATATAATTAAGTGTTGTTGGATGAAAAGATCTTTCAGGGACTCTTAAAGATTTTATCAGGGAGTGACAACTACATTGGACCATATTAACTTCAGGGATATCTGTGGAGGGACCAAATATGTGTTTTCATGGTCTTCCATGTCATAGTGAATGGATAACAGCACACCTGTAAGAAAACAGAAGAGGGCTGCAAAACTGCATGAGAACTCCACTCAAGTCAAGCGGCTCTACCTTAACTGCCATTTCCTATGGGGAGAAGTTTCCACCCTCTCCTGAAGTTTGAAACACATTTGATTTACAATAAGGGAGTAAGGCACCATTTTGGCACAACACTGGTTGAAAATATCATGATTTCTCCTCTCTTCTGGGTTCTAAGAGGTAATAAAAATTATTTACCTTTGGAAATGTACACTGATGTGTATCTTTGTAAATTCCCATGGATGTGAATAGCTGGGGCTGCATGACTATAGTCCCACGCACTGAGATGAGATAATTACAGTTGTACAGTAGTGGAGGCATTGCCAATATCCCATAATTAATTTATACACAGAGTACTTCCTCCTCCTTTCCCCCCATTAAGTGTAGAGAAAATAAATGTTCTTAGGAGTTGGCAGTTTCTCTTTAGTTTGCATATTCCTCCTAAATATGAACATTATGTTGTTTACTCATCTGTTAATGACAGCTGATTATCAAACCATAAATATACATGTATCTAATGGTTTGTGAACATTAAACATCAGAATGTAATATGTGTGGGTATCTGCAGGAACCCAGTACCTAACAATTGTCATTTAGCACGTCAGCCTCCATAGTGGTGTCTCGATCTGGGCTCTGTCACTTCCCATGTATAAGAAGAAAGGAACTGATTTTCCCAGCTGCTGTTATGATATTTATTTGTTGCCACATGCAAACAGATTATTTTTTATTTTGCTTGAGCTGCCTCCCATTTTTGCTGGCTTCTGGGTGTCTGAGAAGGAAACTTGGACAAGTTGAATACTTTGCCTTCTAGTTTTAAGCCTTACCTCTCTGTCTTTGCTCTTGGTCACCAAATAAAATAAAATAAAAGGACGTATGAATACTCCCAAGAATTCAGGGTTCAATGAAAACAAGTCCAAGGTCCCTTTCTGTGTTGCCCAATTTATTCTTTCCTTCCTCTGTTGTTTCCAACTCTCTTTTTCTCCTAACCATCTTGCTGCTATCTGAGATTTGGCTTCTCTGAAACAACACTGTTTTCCTCTCTCCTAATATTTTCTTTGTCAAAGATGATAACGTCAGTAAACTTTCAACTTTGTAACTCCAGTGCGACTTTACTGACTCTCTGTTCCCCTGCAGTTAGGCTTTCCCTCTTGGTTACTTTTTTTCCTCTACCTAGAGCTAATTCCATCCTTTTCCCTTACCCTTTGAAGCCAAAGCCCCTTTCTCCCCTTCACTTTCCATCTATCCCTCTTCTGAAATCTTGCTTGAATTCTACTGCTGAAGTTAACCTCTGTTACTCTGACCAGGTGAGCTTCCACTTCCTTTAAGTCCTTCCTGATTTGTCTCTTGTTGCAGAAGTAACTTAGTTTTCTCTTGTGTCACTTGTCTCCCAGCTCCATATTTACTCTTCTTTCCTAATTGTCCTCCTAATCATTTGTTTTTCTCTGTACAAAACTAACTCCCCCACTCTTTACTTGCAATGCTCTCTTAGAAACCAGTGCTCGGCCAGGTGCAAAGTTTTGCATCTGAATTCTTGAAAAAAAGGTAAAGGGAACAGTGTGGAGCTCCTACATTTTTGAAATCAGAGAAAAATACAAAGTAAAAGGGCACTTATCTCTTAAAGACAATCTGCAAAATGCTGTGCCCTCCCTGTCAGCACCAACTGCCCTCAGCTTAGCAGACTTGTGCTAGAGGCAGGACTGATGGCATCGCCCACTCCAAAGCCCCTGGGAACAGAAGTATTTATGATACTATGGGTCTAAAGATACTCAGACAAAACTGATCAATCTGTTCTTGGTCTTGTTGATGCATTTGAATGGTCTCTTTATGCAGTTGTTTAGATCTGAGAGTCTCAGCTAAGGAGAATTTTGCATCGCAGCAATACATTTCCAACTGCACTGAGCATTTTGCCGAGCTTTTGACGAAATTAGAATAGGTGGGTCAACCATTTTTGGACAACTTGCAAGAAATATGGTGAGTATGACTTGTCTCACAAGTAGCTTTTAGAATTCCTCAAGTTATGGTGAGGCATATGTGTAATTTTAAAGACTGTGATTTTTATCCTGTTCCAAGTTACAGAAAACGTTTAGCAATTTTGATCAAACAAAAGCACTCCTGTAATACAATTCCAGAACTGAGGTATGAAAATTTTCTCTTGCCTTTTTAGCAATTATTAATGAAGGGAATAAAACTGCAGGTGAACACAAAGGGCTGGCTGTTTGCATTCCTGCACTGCCAGCACGCCAGATTGGATAGCAAGCAAGTAATTTTGCCTGGAACTAAACCAGCTGAATGTTAACAGATAGGTGTTTGTGTAGTGCAGGCTCTGCAATGAGAATAAGCTGCTGCTGCTTACACTGACCTGTGCTGTTTGAGCACAATATCACACCTTTTTTCTTAAAACAAATCAGGAGAGCTTGTTCAGGGGATGTTGGTTCAATGCGCAGTGGTGCCAAGCACCACAGGAGCTCAGGTGACTTTTGAGATACGCATTTGTGGAGCCGACTCTAGGGGAAGCGTTTGACATCCTCTCTCATCTCCTTTTTATGTATAAGTCGAGATTTAAATAACTGTAGATGGATGTTTTAAAAGGGTCATATAGTTTTATGAACAGTTAATACCACAGGTACATAGCAATGTTGTATCTCATGATTCCTCCTGACTGCTGCCAGAGTCGAGAAGGAGCATTGTCCTTCCCAATTGCTCAGCTCAGGAGGGTTTTTGCACAGCATGCCAGCTTAATGGCAAAGGACACATCAGGTTTAATTTTTGAGGAGTCTATCTTCTCATCTACCATCAAAAGCTGCATCTGACTATGGTACCATGAAGTTTTTCACTGCTCCAGGCCAGTGGAATCAATGCAGAGTTGCTACTGTTCTGCTGTGAAATGGCTTCCTTTTGGCTGGTTAATTAATACAAAACAAAGGCCCAACAAGTTTTGACAAAACCAAACCATCTTGTTTTCAGAATTATCTTCCTGAAATAAACCTGGGATTTTCCCGATTTCGCCTAGAAATGGGCAAAGACAAATGCTGAAATCTTTCAGACAAGGGATTTCCACCTTGCATGCAGGTCGACAGGAGATTACATTTCATTTGGCTTCAGGTAGAGGCCAATTTGCTAATTAAATGGCAGACCTGCTTTACTGGAGATAAAAATAAAGCAAGCACTAGTGAGAAAAGGGGTATGGGGACCAAACAAAAGGGAAGGATAGGAAAGGGATGAAGTCAATAACAGATAAATCCCAGTCCCAACACAAGTACTAGAAAGACAATACTCCGTTTTGTACCAAGAGGCTGAGGTTTCTTGCTGTTGATTAAGTCTTGTGAGGAGCAGAAAGATAGTTGTGGAGAATGAAGCAAAACACAAACAATCTCTTCTATTTTCTTGGCAAATTTGATCTTCTCTATTAGGATTATCAGAGAGCTTATTCCCTGGATGTGGGCAGCGAGGCAGATTTCCAATGCCTTTCAATTGCTTTTCTGGCTGAGGCTGGCTATTCTAATGCAACATGACGGGTAGCCACAAACATAATCCGTAGGACCCAGTGGTGCTTGAATGCAGATGCTACTCACAGAGTCAAAAGAGAGGAGCAATGTTCCAAGTTTTCTCAAACAGAGACACTTGCAGCACTGGTTTTTTTGAGATGTGGTAGCTCAAAGCTCAGCATTGCTACATTCTTGACTTTGGTTACAGGCGGGATATTCAGACATTTAAAAAACAATCTGTTTCCAAATTGCAAAAGATTATATATTCTTTTCCCTCAACTGATTTTACTTTCCAATATGGGGATTTAGGAATACCCATATTGGATCAGACTGTTGGTTAATCTAATCTAGTATACCTATTCCGGCTGCAGCTAATAGATGACATTTCAGAGGAAGAAAACAGAAAGAAAACAAACCCAGTACAATATATCTAGTTAATTGAAGAGTTCTGTACGTGATGAGAAAAATTCCTTCCTGACATCCACAGGTGATGAGCGTATGCCCTGAAGCATGAGATACGATTACTCTTATCATTATCTTAGCTTGCATAGCAACAAATGTAATTAGTGGTCATAAAATTATCCTGCTGTTTGGGATTATCTGCTTTTTTTAAAGCAACAGAGCCAAACGTGTCTCTTAGGTAACTTCATTTGAATAGGATGAACTTGGCTGATGAAGTCTAAAATGTATCCTTAAGTACAAACAATACAAAATAGAAAAAGCAAGAATTGGAACTGCTTGGCTGTGGCCTCCTATGATTACTATTTATCACATACTTAGGCTGCTTCTTAAGAGGCTTTATTGAAACTTCATGCCAGCAAGATAAGAGGTGAAATAAACTGCTCAGAGTGATGACAATAAGCAAGAGAAGAGTAAGATTTCAAGCCCAAACTAAGTAAATACCGTTAAGCAACATGTTGCGGCAACTGAAAGGCAAGCTCCTTGCCACCTCTTGCCACACCTCAGGAGGTCCCCAGTGGATGACCAGTCACAGAAAGGGCATTAGTACGATGGACATATGACCTCAAGCCAGAATGTGAACAAATAGACAAAACCTAAGCTAACCATGTGAGTCACGCACTGTGTCCATTCAGCACACGGAGATCGCCCTGCAGAAGCTAGAGTGAAAGGACCTGGAAGGAAAGAAGGGTTTGTTTTGCTTTGGAACATATTAGCCAGGGAGGCTACCTACAACCTGCAGCACACAGATGGGGTATACAAGTAAATTAGACATTTTTCCTAAGGAGTGCTAAATAAACCTGCAATGAGAGAAGATATTCCATTGCTTAACAGTCCTGGAAATGACAGAGAGGATAGTACACGGACACTTTGCAACTTTAGCTTTGATGAGTTCAACCACAGCTTGAAAGGGCATGATCACACTGGTTCTGCTGGCTGCCTCCTTCTGAAGACTGCTGGTGGCCATAGTGACTGTCAAGTTCAAGCCAGGTTTGGCCAGAAGCTTTTAAGCACAGTTTGAACTGCATTACTTTTGTAAATGCGAATGAAGTAAGGGCATCAGGTAGCAAACCTGTAGGTTTGCTAGACCAGCTGAAAACTCAGTGTGCCCAGGCCATCCCCTGTATGCTAATGAATGGCAGTGCTCCATGCAGGGGATTCTTTGCTTGGTCCTTTCTCATTTCCTAAATGCCCCCAGCCCTGTCTCTTGGTGCAATCTGAATTTCCACTGTCATTGGCACTTAAGTCACTGATTCCTAGTTCCACTTAGATGTGGTTTGTTAGTCCAAGCAGATGGCAAAGTTTTCAGGCTTCTTAGCAGGTATTTGTTCATAGCCTGCAAAAGACCATCTGTGATGTTCAGGAGACTATACTGTGAAGCAGCATTGAGACTCCTCTCAAAGCAGTTTCATTTCCACCATGGATATTTAGAGCTGGTTATTTTCCATATCACTAAATGAAACAAAAGCTTGTAAGGACTTTTTGTGGTCAAAAAGTACAGAAGGAGTAAAAAGAAAACATAACAAGTTCTCTTCACAATGAATAGGTTTTCCATGCAGAACAAACTCAGGTTTAAATGTGGCCTCCATGGTGGCCCTAAACTACCCATTCCACATTTAATTGCTTTTTCAACAGAGGGTGTCTGGATCACCAGGGTCCAGAGGCCAGGGACTGTATGCATAGTGAGCCCATAATCTAAGCTGAGTGCTGGTGGTCCCCAATTGGTCTGTCCCAGTGAATCTCTGCTTGCTGGGAAGAACCACAAAGCAGATAATCTAGCAGCAGCATTGTAGAGTTGAGAGGGTTCTCCACCACAGCAGGATAAGAAGAGAGAGGAGCTTTTATAGTAAATCATTGAATTAGCATGGTAAGGAAGGTTAGCCTCACAGACAGCAGCTTTTCCCAGGGATGGTAATTGCTATCACCATGCCTAGTAAGGCTGTTGTCCTCTCAGTTGTAGTTGTCCATCTGGATAGAATAAGGAGTTCAGCATTATTAAACCATAGATAGATCACAGAATCATAGAATCACTAGGTTGGAAAAGACCCACTGGATCATTGAGTCCAATCGTTCCCATCAAACACTAACCCATGCTCCTCAGCACCTCATCCATCCGTCCTTTAAACACCTCCAGGGAAGGTGACTCAACCACCTCCCTGGGCAGACTGTTCCAGTGCCCAATGACCCTTTCTGTGAAAAATTTTTTCCTAAGGTCCAGCCTGAACCTACCATGGCGGAGCTTGAGGCCATTCCCTCTTGTCCTGTCCCCTGTCACTTGAGAGAAGAGGCCAGCTCCCTCCTCTCTACAACCTCCCCTCAGGTAGTTATAGAGAGCAATTCTCCTCTCAGCCTCCTCTTCTCCAGGCTAAACACCCCCAGCTCTCTCAGCCGCTCCTCATAAGGCCTGTTCTCCAGCCCCTTCACCAGCTTTGTTGCTCTTCTCTGGACTCGCTCCAGAGCCACAACATCCCTCTTGTGGTGAGGGGCCCAGAACTGAACACAGGATTCGAGGAGCGGTCTCACCAGTGCCGAGTACAGAGGGAGAAGAACCTCCCTGGACCTGCTGGTCGCACCATTTCTGATCCAATCCAAGATGCCATTGGCCTTCTTGGCCACCTGGGCCACTGCTGACTCATGTTCAGTTGCTGTCAACCAACACCCCCAGGTCCCTCTCCTCCAGGCAGCTTTCTAGACAGACTTCTAGTCTGTAGCTGCACAGGGTTGTTGTGCCCCAAGTGCATTTGGCATTGTTAAACCTTATGCCATTGGACTCTGCCCAGCGGTCCAGCCTGTTCAGGTCCCTTTGCAGAGCCTCCCTACCCTCTGGCAGATCCACACTTCCACCCAGCTTAGTGTCATCCGCAAACTTGCTAAGGGTGCACTCGATGCCTTCATCCAGATGTTCAGAATGTCTTCCCCAACAGGGAATAAGCAGAAGATGCTCCTGGAAGCAGCCACTAAATCTCATTTTAGAGCAATGTCACTCTTGCTGTGGGCTCTCTGGTGAAGCTCCCACTGCCGATTAGAGGCAGTGCCCACTGCAAGCAGCCTAGTGTCAGTGTGGGTCGCTGTGCCGGCCTCACACAAACCACGCTTCAGCAGCAGCCATTGGGAACATCCCTCCTGCTGTTACAGAGGTGCTGCTGCTGTAATTCCATTAGCACACAGGCAGCATGTAAAACTTTATAAACTACTTGGCCTCGCCACCGGAAATTTTGTGAGAATTGATAGAGTATGCACCAGCAGCAGCATCCAAACGACAGACCGACAGGCATAAAATAGGTGAGCACTTTTATTGCTCCTTAGAGGATTCACACTTATTTGTCAAGGTTAACGGCATCTTTGAGGCAAGATATTTTTTGTTGTCATTAAATATCTTTTGCTGTTGTGTCCTTCTGCTTAACGAAGATGACCTCAAAGATCGAAGGTAATTTACACTGGAAGTTGCTTGCTCTCATCATTTTGCAGGGAGCCCCATGGTGTGCTCTTTAAAACCCCCAACCCTCAGCCAAGTGAGTATGTGAGAACCTCAGCATTTGTTTTAACAACAACGATAAAGTGACTAGTCATCACAGCTATGGATAAAAACATGAAGATGTGACCCAGGTGAATAATAACTGGCTTGAAAACCAGAAGGCGAAGAAACTCTGATGCGTGTATTTACTCACATCTCATTTTTACACCAGGTTTGGGAGCCTTGACTTAAGATGTGGGAGCATGTGGGATATGCAGATTGCTGCTTTTTGGATATAAGGTGCTTGGCTGCCCACATTGGACTGAATTTACTGATGTGAAGAAGCACTTTGCACCCAAGGGAGCCCTCCAACATATCCAGGATGCCAAAGCCACAGCCACTCGGATTTGCTTTTCTGTCTGGAATGGGTTAGAGCCAGTCACTCTCCCTGCCTGTCCCCTCTGTCCGTTCCTCACAGGGAGGACACTCCTTCTGGCACTTGGCCTGCCTCCCTGCATCTTGGCCAGAGGTCATGTGCAATGACTTGGATTCGTATGTCCTTCCACTCCACGTGCACCCAAACAGGCATCATCGCCATTGGATATGACCAGCGAACAAAATATGCATTTTAATGCCACCTGCTTTACATGTGACAAGGGCCCTCTACACCTCGTTGGAGAATGTTATGTTTCAAAGTCAGAGCATTTTAATTGAGCAACAAATGCTTGTTGCACGAACTATACCGACGATTTTTGATGGATAGAAAATACAATATTTAGTCAGACTGCTGTAAGTTAAAACACAGCAGACAGCAAAATGAAATTATACCCCAACAGACTTTTAAATGAGAAAATAGTCCATGTTAGGGAACATTATTCATTTAAATAGCAGAAAGCTTATAATTTCAACAAGGCCACAATTTCCATAAAAAGCCTGCATTTGGGATTTTTCTTCCCTTTTCCCTCTTGCAGATTGCAGCTAAAATGAATGAACCTTCCTGCTTACAGAGAAATTCATTTTTATTTTACTTTGCCTTTTTCATGTCAATTACAGAACACTTTGTTAAAATGATTACATAATTTTCGCAGAAGCTTGGTATTGCAGGCTGGAGGAGATAAACCCACTTAAATGTGACTAATGTACTCTCAAATTCCTGCCCAGAGCAGTTTCTCATCTAGACATCACTCACACCATCTTCCAGAACCTCTGCACAGAATCAGCGCAAATGTCACAGACAAAAAAGCATCTTTCTCTGCTGAGGGAGGTACCACGTGAACTCTGTTTTTAGGCAGCGAGTCAGAGGTCACTTGCTGCTAAAAACTCTGTATCCTCAGTCCTCATCTCATCACTGGGTTCTTGCCTTGTGATAAGGTTACACTGAATGGTGCTGGCATCCTTCAAGGTTACTGTTCCAGAAAATATTTGCAAATAATTTGACGTGCTGTCAGCTAGCAGGCAGCAGTGAACTCATATAATTCAACATACTAATGTGGGTTTTCACGCCTAAAGCTATAAATAAGCTTGATATTTGAAAGTTTCTGTAATGTTTATTTAATAGCAATATTTTATAAATAAATCTTGATTATTTCATTGCACTCCAGTGGAGATGATCTTCCAATATAACAGTTGTTTCTAACCTCAGGCCTCTTTTTCTGACCCCTCCCTGAAACCCACATCTCCATTAAAGAAATAAAACACTTCCTTCTCAAAACCTTTTTCAGATACAAGGGAATTATGGCCATGGCATCTCCTCCTTCACCTCCTCCTCCTCCCTTCCCCTTTATTTTGCTCAGATTGCCATTCACTCCACTAGAGATTTTGCCTTACTTTGGGTTGTTCAAGGTGACCTGCAAGAACTACTGGAAGTCAAGCTAGGGAAAACTGCTGGGCATATCCCATTTAACATCACAGACCAGCAATCCCCTGACATGGACAAGGAGCAGAATGAAGCCCCCATAACCCAAGGGGAAATGGTTAGTGACCTGCTACACAACTTAGATATACACAAATCCATTGGAACAGATGGGATCCACCCAAGGTTACTAAAGGAACTGGCAGAAGTAGTCACCAAGCCACCTTCTACCATTTATCAGCTGTGTCGGCAAACTGGAGAGGTTCCAGTTGACAAGGAGTCAGCAAATGTGACACTTGTCTGCAAGAAGGGCCAGAAGGAGGATCTGGGGAACTACAGGCCTGTGAGCTCAACCTCAGTGCTGGGGAAAATTACAGAGCATATCATCTTGAGTGCCACCATGAGGCACATACAAGACAACCAAATGGGTTTTGGTCTCTTCTACCAGGTAACAGAAGGACAAGAGAAAATGGCCTGAAGTTGTACCAGGTAAGGTTCAGACTGGATATTAGGAAATATTACTTCACTGAAATGGTTATCAGGCATTGGAACATGATGCCCAGGGAAGTGGTGGAGTCACCATCTCTGGAAGTATTAAAAAGATGTGTAGATGCAGAGCTTAGGGACATGGTTCAGTTGTGTACTTGGCTGTGTGAGAACAGAGTTGGACTTGATGATCTTAAAGGTCTTTTCCAACCTAAACAATTCTGTGATTCTATGATCATATTCATGCATGGCCCAATACATACATATATTGTATGTACTCTATATATCTAAGTATGTTTGAAGGCTACAGCTTCTCAAACAGCTGGTTCTTTATACAGGTGGTACATTGCCATGGTGAGTGATGCAGGAAGAATGTCTCTGCTCCATGTTGCTAAATGGAAACTCACATCCAAGAATGCTTTTCTAATACACAAGGATCTAAGCACATCTCTGCATCTGGGCTTGTATTTTGGATAGAAAGCAGAAATATCTGTAGCTAATGGCTGTTCAATGGTCCTGCACAGGATCATTGACCTACCCACGAGATTCTGCTTGCTGGACTGGAGTTTAGAGAGAAGTTCACTGTAATTCAAGTTCCAAGGAAATCAATGACAAAAAAATCTGCATGACATGAATATTTAATAGCAGTACCACCACTAGCATTCAGAGCCTTTCATACCGTGAAGGACTGGACTCCAAATGAGCAAACCTAATTTCTTTCCAACAGGAAAGGGAAGTGAGAAGTCGCATCAATGAAACAACTTCTTTGTGCTGCACTCTGTGCAAATATTTGGCTTACTAAAATGAATTTATGAAGCAATTACTTTTAATGCTAGATGAGGAAATTAAGTACTCATTGATTCATGATTTATAATCTAAAGCTAAAAGATCATGAAAAAACAAATATAACTTAATTAAATGTCCTTTGGCTTTGCTACTATTGCAGACCTAACACATAAAGTAAGTAAACCAAACCATTTTTAGAACATAAATGAGTATTGGTCCTTTCAGTTCAGAAGACAAATAATTCACTGGTTAAATATATTCAGCAAAGTTTAGCCATGTGAGAGATTTTTTCAGTGGTCTCTGGGCCTTGAAAAAAGGATAAAAACTGACTGGTACAGATTCAAGGAATTCATAGTGCTGCGAATGATGGGAGCATTTGCTATGAAAAGAGGAAAACAAAAGGCTATTTCCGTTCTTTCTATACTGGCAAAAATATTTTAATATATTCATGGAGTAGAATATATTGTGAAAGGAACGTGCCTTTATGGTCTCTCCATTGGCAATGCAGTTGTGATTATTCACTCCTGACACTGAGCCCATTAACCTGGGCAAATTTAATCTAACGCTATAGTAATGTTGCTATTTTTTCACACTGAAGTGTAAATAATTTGACAAAAACACCCACCCAGGTTTTTAGAATGAAGCATCCCGAGTGATGCATTCACTCAGTTAAGTAGTCAGTTTGACTCTTCCTTTGTAGTGCAAGAAGCAAGAAGGCTGAGCTTAAAAAAAGAGTGAAAAACAAAACACTGATAATAAATCACGAAAGACTGTCCATTGTAACTACATATTTCAGCAATATAAACTCTTTCTAAGGGTTGGATGTCTCTCCCTTTCAGACTGTGGAGGGGGTTGCATGTGCATACTGAAGGAAGACATATAAGACATCTTAATACCCCTTGAACTTCATGTGTTTCAAGGGAAGGGTGAAGATGAAGTATTGAGATGTCTCTGTCCTCCTTGAAGAATATTTCTGTGTCTTCTGGCCCCAGGCACAGCTCAACAGGTTTAGAAGGCCTGACAGCTCCCAAGAAGTGGTGGCAGCAGTAGTCAACCCAGCCACCATAGAACAAGAGGGACAAATGCAATCTGCTTTTCCCTGCCCCAGGCCTCTTGAGCTCAGCTGCATTTGAAGAGATGCACAGAGTCTCATTGTCTCCATCAGAGTCAGGGGGTCCTGCTGAGTTTGGCCAATATTTTCGTCACCTTCATCTTCATTGATGAAGAGGGAGGCCATCATCTTCCATCTGCCCAGGTGGGGAGTGGTTTGCAGAAGGACTGTCTCCTGCATGAGGGAGAGCTGCCTGTATGTGGCTATCTCCAAACACTTCTATTCAAGCTAATGGCAAATTGGTCTGGGCGTGTCAACAAGAAATTCTCCCAAGCAAGTTATCTCAGTCAGCATGGTGCTGCCAAGATTCAAGACAGTAACTTGGTATCTCATGTATTTCTGTAGAAGTTCACTGGGTCCTTCATGGAGGAAGAGAGTTGAGGTTTCTCCAGCCTGGAAGCTCCAAACCTGAAAGATATGCTTTTCCTAAACCCCAGGGTGGGGAAGTTACTGAGTATTAAGATGTGCATGCAATATGCAAACCCAAGGCTGATGCTTGGTGTCACAATGGTCCAGGGAATGAACCATACACGACAAAGCTAAAGGCACTCGGGCTTCTCATGCTTTGAGGATAGCCTATAGCTATCTACCTCTTAATAGCAGTACAATTCATGTGTCAACACAAATCCTAGCATATATAAAAGCATTATAATGCTTAGATTCCTAAGAAATTGATATCTCCCCCAAATGCATCAGGGAAGTCATTCATAAATCAAAAAGTAACTGCTATACATGGGCTAGACAAAGTCGAGTGTATCTGAGACTTGGAGAGCAGTGATAATAACTTGTTGGAAAACATTGGCTCCGCAGTGAAAAGAGACATCAGAAATACACAGCATTTCCAAGAGACCTTGGAGCTGAGGAAGCATCTGTCTTTTTAAAACCTCATTACTGTAGACTACAAGGGCTCCAGCACATAAACCACAAATTACATCAGGTGAGTAAGTTACCATACATCAGCTGGTCTGTGTGTATGCTCTGAGTGTACAGAAAATAGACCATAATTTGAGTTAACTTAGCCATCTCTGATTTTACACTAACCTACGGCAACACGCTGCTTTGCAAAGGACATTGATTGAGAATGCCTACATTGATGGTCACCCCAGGGTAGCTGACATGCAGTAATGTGCTAGGGAAAAGTCACTTTCTGTTGTTCTGAGCCATCCTCAGGCTGGGGACTAGTGACTGCAGGTACTTTATTGAGGTACCTTAGCTAAAGTGCCTACATGACCACAGGTTCTCTCTGTATTTGATGGAGAAAGATTGGAGTCTCCAGAGATTTCCCAATTTAGGCAACTCCAAAAGGAATATTAAGGGTATTCTACTGTGTTTTTAATAAATGTGGTAATTATTCTCTTCTCCTAATTTAGAGGAAACATGAAAAGCTATTTTTTTCAAGCAACACCATTTAAAAATATCTATAGTTTTAAAAGAGTAAATTAGTTTCCAACATAGAGTAAAACTACAGTGGACCCTGAAAAGCATTTTGCATCTTTGCTTAATATTTAAGACATAACACAGGAAAATAATATAGCTGCAACAATAACTGCAAGACAATGTGAAACTGGTTGCTCTATCAGTGCCTTAATTTTCCTGGCATATGACACAAATTTGAACAGTTTTTTTGCTCCTTTTTGCAATCCTTTGCCCTCATTCTAAGGGCACACACTCCAAAAGTGGGAGGACCTGAATACTGATACAAGAGCTTCAGAAAGACAAAGAAGAGATGCTGGTGCTTGAATTGGGGAAAATACCTATATTTACTTACAAACTGTAACTAGCTGTAAGAAGACAGCCTTGTTACTGTGATCTTGGAGGGTGACAAGACAGATGGACAAAATCTTCCTCATAACAGCATGGTGTTGTGAAGACAAGTTCACAGGGGCATGCAGAGCACTCATGCTACCATCGAGTCTAGAGTAGATCATATTTAGAGGATGTTGTGAGCAAGGTCTGGATGATTTACACAAAACAAGGCAGGAAAGTAATGAACTGAATGAAAAGCAAGATGGAATTTGCCCTTGCAATTAGTACTGTGAGTTCCATGAACTGAACGAGTTCTTTGGAGAAAATAATAGCATATAAACACAGAACCAAAGATGGCATCATACTTGATAAGCACAAATGGACAATACTATACAAGTCTGACACTACCTTTCTCCTTGTGCAAACTTTCCCACTGCAGCTTTCTTTTAAGATAGATTCTTTACACATGAGTCTATTAGGTATCTGACGTGGTTTGCCTCAGAGCTTGTAGCTCCTATATTGTCGCTGTAATATTTCTTACCACGGGTATTAAGTAGCAATTCTTCAAGAATTAGGCCAAAAGGTAATGTAGGAGTCTTCTCATGGGCTTTTGTGTCTATAAATGCCCACGGTAGCAATCTTATAGAATCATAGAATCATTAAGGTTGGAAAAGACCTCTAAGGTCATCAAGTTCAACCATAAGCCCAACACTACCATGTCTCAAAGTGACATGGCTACAGGTTTTTGAACACCTCCACGAATGGTGACTCTACTGCTTCCCTGGGCAGCCTGTTCCAATGCTTGAGAGGGTAATTCCACAGCAGATAAAGCAACATGGATTTGTTTCCTTCTCCTGTCTGGAAGGAAATCTTGGTTGCCCTATAAGTCTACACTGGACATTCGATATTTTAATCCATCTTCCTTGGCCTCTGAGTTCATATTTCCCTATTTAAAAAAAAATTCTTAAGAGAATGGCACCACATCTAGCACAGTGGAAAGGGACTCAAAACTGCATTTGTGCTAAATTTGTAAAATATGTAACCTCTTCCCCACATCTTGACCAAAACATTTAGTTAATCCAACCTATTTGTTTCTGGTTTTCCTCATTTTGACAAAAATCTAATATTAAATAATTTGATAATTACTTAAACTAATATAGTGTTTCCTGTACCTTGGTCACCAAACCAGAAAAATCCAATATTCAAAGGCTCTGTTCACTGCTTGTTTTCCACATTGCCATCCTACATCAGTCATTCTTCTACCTCGACATCCAATACCTCTCACCTATCAAAGCCTGGCAGCCTCTTTTTCTATTGTCTCTTCCTCACATCTTCTTATTGCAACATTTCCATTATAGCAACTACTTAACTTTGTGAGAGTGGTTTGGGGATGATGCAGCACCGCATTCATTTGCATTATGGGGTATGAAAAGTGGTTGCTATGAAAATTATCATGTCATAAACAGGAAGAGCGTGGCTCAAGGTGAACAATAAAGAGCAGAAGTGGATGTGTTCTTGAAACCTCTCTCTTCATTACTATTGAAAGGTCACACACAAAAGCATGTAACGTGCAAAACACATAGGTGAAGTGCACTGTATCTTAAAATGACCCTAAACAACAAGAAGATACCACAGTATGTATAATAAGACAATAATAATATCCTAAAGGCCTCCAGAGGGAAATGTTAGGTATTTTCCTTTATCTTACAGTTATACCAGAAAAAAGGTAATAACAAAGATATATGATAAAATGGACTGACAACCTACTGCTATGTGAATTGAGAGAGAACCACAAGTGGGATCAGAGTCAGGCATCTAAGACACAGAAACAAATTCCACCAAATTAGAAGAGAGGCAGAGGGGGTAATAGCTGTAACAGGGGAACATCTCAATATGCCACTGATGTCCTTGGAAATGCAAGCACAAAATGCATCTGCCCAGAAGTCACTCCCTCCATGAGTGAGGTCTGCTCAAGCAGCCCTGCTGCCTATGACACTGCATGGGTACAATAAGGGACCACATAAATAGTTTAGTTTCGCTACTTTACTTCACCCTGATAAAGTTCATTGACAATCCTCCACAAGGCCTCAATCTTTTAATCCACTCCAGGATGTATAAGAGGTTTAAATGCTCTTTACTTTCAAAACTCTACACGTTTCTCCAAAGATAGATTCTCTAGAAGTTGATGAATTGATCCAACGACATTCAAATGCTATGAATAAAAGGAATATAGCATTAATTACAAACATTTAAGTACCTGGAGGGGCTACAAGAAAGCTGGGGAGGGACTTTTTACAAAGGCTTGTAGTCATAGGACTAGGGGCAATGTCTATCAGCTAGAGAGGGGCAGATTAGGCTAGACATGAGGAGAAAATTCTTCAGCCCAAAGTTGCTCCAAGCCCTCACAGTGACCCAAGAGGGACGTGCTCATCTTCTGCACACAAGCTGCTGCCTTCTGGTACAGAGTGGAGCTCTCCTTCCCAACACTGCTGATGGCATGGGAACAGCAGCCTGTGCGTGGTTCCTAAGCGAAGTGCGCAAGGCTTGAGGTAAATACCAACAAAGATTACCTATTTGCAGTTGAACAGAAACCAGCTGTAATTAAGGTGAAAGTGAAAGGCAGAGGATTCATCACTGCCTGCAGGGGTAAGAGGGATCGAACTCAGTAGAAGAAATGTTTACTTACACGTTAAATTGATAGCACTTAACAACTGAATTTGTTTGCTGGTTTTTAGAAGATGCCTGACTTCAGAAGTTTTCATGAAGCCAGAACCTGCTCTCTGAATGGAAGCACCAGAGCTCCAGAGAAACCTGCAGGTAAATCCTTTATAGATGAAGGTCTGTTTTAAACAACATCTTTCATCCATGCTAAAACTGAGTGGGCTTTAATCCCACAGTAAGATCAGGCTGAAAGTGAACTTGTGACAGAGTATGCAACCATCCTAAGGAAGATATTAGGACCTGTGACCTTGAGCTCAGTCTAAAGAGCTCTTTGTGAAACCACTTTGCCTGCGGGCAGTACAATAAGTGCTCAGCGAGCTTGCCTACAGAGGGAATCTGACATACCAATCAGTGCCGGAGAGATTGATTTCAAGTGAAATAGCAACGAAGGACACTTGGGCTAATAAAGCAAGGCTGGAAGGGTAGGATGACATCACGTGCAGCAAAGGATAGTCCGTTTCCCTCTGAAAGTTTCAGAGGATCTTTCATCTGTGTCCAAAACATGAAATTGGGCATAGATACAGATAGAGCTATAAACCCAGCTTCATAACTAGGAGCTAGGGAGGGAAGCCAGTAGAGCTGGCGCTGCTTGGAACCCTGGGGATTGTGTGGATTGTCCCTGAACAAGAAATGTGACAGGATCACCTGGATCACACACAGCTTGGAAGTGCTCTCCAGGGCAAGTATCTTCACTGCATCACAGCTGAGGGAAAAAGGCTGGAACACTGACTGCTGTGTACAAAAGAGCATCGCACCACACTCGAGGTGACACCTCCTGACAAACCGAAATGCTGCTGCTGAGCCAGGCTACTGTTGTGCAGTGTGAGCATGGGTTCAGTAGCAAATGCACTGAGGGATCAATTGCATCTCGTGGAAATTACTCAGGAAAGACCGGTCAGTGAGAAGGGCCAGACACAGAGCTAGTTTAACTCACAACCCATCTGATACCGCCTGCATAGCAGGAGGCTCTACAAGAATGGCTGCGCCATGGATAAGTTGTCTCTGACACTGGAGATGGCACCTCAAATACCTCTACCCCCTCTTTTCTCTGTGATATAATGGGTTTCATTTCACGCAGAGGTTCTGCTCCACTGATATCCAGTCAGTATATCCTGGGCTTCCCAGCACATATGTTTGATCTGGGATAGGAGTGGGTAGATGATCGTATTTCTGTTGAAGGAGTCAATGCAGATGAAGTTCATACTGGTTTTACGCCAGCTTTATTGCAGCTGTGGGAGTACAGACAATACCTGATTCAGCAGAAAACGTTATGCTATAATCTATAAAAAAATTTAAATAAGTTTGAACTACAAGAGTTTGTACTGAATCAGCACTTTGCATCACTTGCCTGTGGCATTTTGGATCCAATACCAAGAGTTTTAGTGCCAGATTTACTGTACCAATGAACCACAAGCTCAGCTCCTGTCAAACAAGACAAAACCAGGAGGGAAAGGCTTTACTTCAAGCATCTACAGAATATTTCGTGGCAAATTAAGAACATTTGGATAGAAGAGAAGAACAAAAAGAAACAAGGAGGCTGATGGCATCTTCTAAAGCATTTGAGTATTACCAAAGATGTGATTTCTGAATAATTCAGTGTTGTAGCGATCAGCAGCAGAGCTATAGCTCTGAAGCCAAAACAACAAGATCTCATTACAGCCTACTAACATATAGTCTTTAGGCTGTCATATTCATCAGATCAATACTTTTATCTCTATCAGGACATCATACATTTGTTTTGTTACCCCTCTGGTATCTCCCGAGAGCCTGTTGTTTCACACAAATAGAGTCGGCCTGGTTACTCTGTTATAATAATGAATTTTTCTGAAAGAGACATAAAGCACTCAGAAAATTGCAAACTCCACCTTTAGCCAGCATGGTTTCTATCAGTTTTAATAAATGTTTTAAAAAACAAACCACCCTGACAGCAAACAATTATGTTTATCCCCTGCCTGCAAGGATCTGCCTGCTCTTCAGATAATCAACTTCTTCGAATTACTAATAACAGTTTTAAGAGCAAGCACGGCCCCAAGTACCTGCAATTCAGCAGTTGGAAATAAGCTATAATTTGCATTAAAAATAAAGCCAGTCATGCCCTATAACTTGGACATTGCAAGCTGCAAAATAAGATACACTAACTAGCCAGGCTTATGACATAGTGCTCCCGTGACATCCAGCACTCCAATTAAAAGTGTGTCAGCACTTCTTTCATAAGACTCTATTTCTGAAGGCTTTCTACCAGCTGCTTAACTTCATGTAGCATAAATGTTCACAGTCCAGCAGCAAAGATATTATGTGCAAATTGCCCTGCTGCGTAGAAAACAAGCCCAGAGAATCAATACTGTGAAATACAGTAAAATGTGAAATATGTCAGTTATTTATATACCCTGAGTATCAACTTATACATCCTGTGGTAAGTTTTTGTGACGAGAAGTATGCAGGGACACCAGAGACTAATGAGGATCTCATGCAAAACCTAAGAGGGGACTGAGCTGATGCTGGATGTAGTACAAATGCCTCTGCACCTTTTAGAAATGGGACACCACCAGCAGCTGGGACCTCTAAACCCTCAAAGAGATTTTAGGGAGGGCTGGAATTCCTGCTCGTTCTCTCCCTGCAGTACCACACGGAGGCAAACTCCAAGCAAGGAGCCAGGTAAACTCTTCAGATCAAGACACAGCTGTTACAGTTTTTGATTTATGGAATTTGGTCCATTTAGGAGGGAGCTGAAGATTGGTTTTGTCTATGTGCTCTTCTCTCTCATCAGAAAAATCTGACTGTACATAAAAAATCAGTAAAAATACCTTATAATAATTCAAAAGAAAAAATTAATTTCATTATAAAACAAAACAGACTTGATAAACAATTTAGGTTCAAAATGTAGCCTACTGTGTAAGTCTTTATATTCAATATGACAGGCACTGCACTCATTATTCAAATAGATTTCTTTTTTCATTTAACTATTCTTTTTGTGTATGATGAAATTTTATCAAAAGCAAAACATTGCCTACCAGTTCCAACAAAAGATATGATTTAAACTCTTTTTCTTTGCTCAGTCACAGCAGTGATTCAACCAACAAAACACTGGTGGGATCACATATGGTGCAGATGCTCTGCAAAGTTAAAATACTATCAAGATCATTAATCGGAGCAGCTCCAATAATCTGAGTTACATTTGATTTGTCAATCAACAGCAAGATGTGAAAACTGTTCTCCCTCTCATGCCACATGCTGTTGGCTGCCCATCAGCTGCTGTGTAACTTGGCTGAGCTGTGCTAATGCCAAAGTGCCTCCCTACATGCCAGCTGAACATAGGCAAGAGAGATGTATGATACGTACCAAGATAAACGCATGGACAGCAACGTCCCTTCTAATAGCTGAAGGTGGGAAATAATTCTCACCAGGCACAGGAAAAAATCTTAGTATTTTAACCAGCTTTTCCCACTCAAAGCAATGAAATGTAATCTCCAAAGCAAACTAGAAGTTATTGTTCAATGTGTAGCAGTAGCATCTAGTTCTCCCACTGCCTAAATCTCTTCTCCTAAAGTAGCTTCAGATATGTTGAGGAAAAACACTCTTTTCTACAGAATTATTATTAATACCGTTCAATAACTGCAGTCCGTGGCTGTCCCTCAGAATACTAGAAGCATGAAATTATTCACAAAAACAGATTTAATATGGTTATCACTGCACTACAGCAGACTAGCTCATGGGAGAATGTACTAGCCGCTGTCTGCATGTTGGTGACCCATCTGATGTTCTTTATAGTCTTATTATTTTAAGCTATTATGTCTGACGGCTGCCACGTCTAATTTTTCCCCAAACTTACCAGATTCTGCTAAAATGAAAATCAACATGAGCTCCTAGCACAGGCCTGGGAATGGAAAGACCTGGTTTCCAGGACCATACCTGTCCCTGCTGTATGTGCCAAGGGAATGGTCCCTTCTCTCTACCTGTTATCTCACCCAGCTAGAAGAGTCATGATAGTCCTCCTGCAAAGGACCTAGGAGATGAACATGCAGGTTGCTTTAGGGACGTCATTAATATTATTCTGTCAATCAGCTGCAATTAGGAGTGATTAGTGCCGTCTAGTGCAAATGACTCTGGAACTGGAGAGTACTGATGTGAATCAAACACCCCAATTCAACGACTTCATTATCAACAAGAACCTTTTCACAGACATTAAAGGACTCAGAACTGTGCCCCATCATATTCAGACCCCTCATGTCTGTGCAGATGTTCAGATTTTTTTATTTAAAACTAGGAAAAATTAAATGTTTATTTAAGGCACAAAGGAGATATCATTATCACTGTGTTTTATAACACAGTATCTGTAATGCTTCTCTTTATGGCTCATTCCCTAGAATGAACTGGTTTTCAAATGAGAAACAGGCATTTAGGGTTTTGTGGCATAAATGACAATCCAGACTCATTTATTCTGAACAGGGCTCAAGCCTTTTCTGTAGGTTTTGTAGAGCTGTGCAAAATCGGATTAATACCTTTTTCTCAGAAAAAGTGCTGCTGACCATCACTCTGATTTTCACTGTCACAGGGTCACCATGGCATTTGGGTATTTAAGAATATTCCTAGTCCTGTTATGAACAAAAGCAGGTCCTTTTCATAGGTGGAGTAAAGCACAGAAGTGTAGTTCTTGTCATAGCGTTAGAGGACACTGCTCCCAATTTTCATGATTTCATCTAGAACTTCAAGCCCTGGTACAAAAATAAGGTTTCTAGCACCTTTACCTTTTTGCAAAGCTGTTGACATTTTTATATCTTAAATTTAATGCTTTCATGCTACTAAAGCCTATTGTTTTCAGATTAAGTATAAATACTCCTGAATTCTCTATATGCTAATTTATTAATACAAGATGAGTATGCATTAAATCTGTGATGAGACTATTAGTAACACATAGACTACGCTATCTCTATTTTGAATGTTTAGCTATTCCACTCTACATGATGCTCAAAGATTTAAAGCTCAAAACATATTCAGTTCTTTTCATCATAAAACTCTTTTGCACTGATGATTTTACAGAGCTTTGCTTGTATGCAGGCACTTAGTGGAAGACCAATTGCATAACCTTTTTCCCCTTGCAAGCATTCCTGAGGCGCAATAAGATTTTACCAGCAACAACAACACCCATCAGTTATCTATGCTGTAGTGTAAACAATGAAATTCTTATTATGTACTCAGAATTCACAGAGCCATTTCCATGGTAACTCTGTTTTCATGTCATATCTTTAATGAATAGGTAATGAAAGAAATGCTGCATTTACAACTTCATTACTAGTGAAAAAAATACAGCAGTAAATTTGAATTATAGTAGCTGTCATTTTTAGAACATGCTGAAGATCATGCAGGAATTTCAAGGCTGTCATTTTGAAGTGACAAAGTAAATACAAGCAGCAAAATATACCAGGCACTCTTGTTGTTTAATTTCACTCTTCAGTTTGTTTTGCTATTCATTATATACTGATAAAAGTAAAAGCTTAAGTAATAAAGCAAGGTCATCTTGGGATGATGGGGCAGGCATGGTTGGAGACAAGTTGTGTAGTTGTGAACATGTGTACCCATGCTAGTGAATTATAATGACTTGATCCATCATATTTTAATTACATAAATCACTGAAGTGCTGACTTCTATAGGTATTACTTTCCGAAGAGGTACAAAATGCATCACGGGCTGGAGATGATGTTTACCTGTGGGAAAGGGCTACAAAGTGATTTCGACTGGTAGGATAACCAGGGAAGGAGGTAATCGGAGCTGGCCAGGTGAGTCAGGCAGAGGAAGATTGCAGCATGAAATACACAGATATTGTAACCACTCTATCAAGTTACAACATGAAGCAAATCAATGAGCCAATACAAGAGGAGCTGCTAGCTTGACAGGCTGGCAATGCAGTGTCCGGCTTCTAAGAACATGTTATTATTTGAGTGCAAAACACAGAGAACTTTGCCCAGTTAAAATATCTGTGGGCTTATAGGCTCCTCCTCAAGAGCAGAACTGCAGCACATTTGAGGAAAATGCCTAAATCTACCTTCTCCTGAGCATGCAAATAGTGCTGCAGGGCAGGAACGAGAGCCGTGCTATGTCAAGAGACGCACACCAGCCTCTGCAGATGCTGAACCTCCTCCTTCCCATCACAAGCTTCAGAATAGTAACCCAGAGTCACAATTCCACCACAAATCCCTAATCTATCATTTATTAAATCTCCCATTTGCTGTTCCATGTGTGAATACATGGGAACCTGTGCCCATTAAAAGGCTCAGAGCCTGCAAACAAGAACATCCAGAAATTACCCAAATCCACTGCCAAGCTCAATAACCTTGGGTTGAATTATGAATGACTGAGAATGGCCTGGGCACAATATTTGTTAGCTATATTTTGGACGTAGATATAATTCCCAATAGGCAGGCTCAGGTAGACATATGGGGATCTTCTGGGACTAGTGGGAGGCTCTGCTGTCCCTGAGGAATGCTGGAAGTTCCAGAGCACACATATACATGTATCGCTCATCGACTCATCTCCCCACAGCAGGGGAAACAGGGACACAGGCTCCTCTGTGCCACTGGGGCAGCTCCTCTGGCTGATGTTAGCAGCCCTCCAAAGCATTTCTCGTGCTCTCTGCAAGGATGCTCAACGTAGACTCACCACCAGCAGCAGAGAGCGGTAGAGCAGCCTTCCCAGCCCAACAGCCAGGGACTGAAATAATGAAAGATGCATACGAGCAGGGGAAATACCATTACGTTCCCCTTCCCCTCACACATGGGCACAGGACAGGATGAAATTCATTGCAGCTGGCAAAGGAAACAAACAGCCCTTCACTGGCAGCTCTGGTGGTCCCTCAACATGGACTGAGCCCATCACAGGTAGGACCCTTCACAGGGCTTCAGACAGGCTCTTCTTGCTCTTGATTGGGCAAATCTTCCACAAAAAAAACCCTGAAGGGCAAAACCACATATACACAAAAACCCAAAAAGCCAAGGAAAGCAGAATTGTGGAACAGCAGCCCTGACAGTAGCCCAAAAGCATAGGTAGGTAGCAGGGTAAATTATAAGTTTTCATTTATTCAAATTTGGATAATTTAAATCTTTGCAAGAGGTACAGAATAACCAAGTGTATTAAACATTGTTGCTGTTTTGGTGCTGCTGGGAAAGATGTGTGAATGTTTGGGATGTGTGTTTGTCTGCAAAGAAGATATGTTAGTTCTTGAAAGTGGTGATTTGGGAGAAACTAGCAATGATGCAAAGTCATTATAGATGGAGGCCAGAGATGTTGCAGAGATTGAACTTGTTACAGGAGTATTTTATTGCCCACCTGACCAAAACTGAACAACTGAACTGTGAAATGATTGAGCAAATAAAAAAAAAAGCAGTAAAAATGCTAGAGTGATAGTAATGGAAGACTTTTAACTACCAGAGCATAGGCTGGAGTCCATTAAGTCCATGAAATAAGACTGGAGGTATGTGTGAATGTGTGGCTCAGTGGAGTTGTTTGGTTTTTTTCTAAAGAACTCATTAAATGCCCCAGCAGTAGTTATCTGGGTATTAAATAACACAGAAAATAAATACATCTGCCCCAACACTACTAAACTGGTTATTATTAAGAGCTGGACATAAAGGACTATACACTGCATGAAAAAAAACCATATCCTCAGCACACAGCCCCTAGGAACATTTCTGGGCACCATCTCCAGGTCCCCTCTCCATAACTGATTGGTACACGAGGACCAACATCTCTTCTCATAGCATGTTCCTGCAAGGGCTGTTGTGAACCAGCACCCTGGGACATGGTGTTAACACAGGGCTACAGGTGGAGATTGAAGACATCAACAACCGTTAGAGGAGCAACGAAACAAAGATGAAGGAAATTTTTCATATAATTGTTTATTGAATCTTTTCCACTAGTTACATAAACATCTCATATCCACTGTAGATGTTCTGATATGTCATCTCAGGATTTACCAGAAAAAAAAGGGGAAGAAGTACCCTGAGATACTGGTGCCATATTTAGGTAACAGAGTGGTGAACAGTGACTCCAATCTGTCCCTGCAAGACTGACGCCAACAAACTATTTTCAGTGTATGACTGGTCTTCCATCTCAACACCTCTAATACCCTGGAAAACCTTTCCCAGCTGATTTTTCAGTTCTGTTTAGGAAACAGCCTTTATTTTCTTGTATTCCCAGTGATTCACCATTACAGACTTGTGGAACTTGGGCAAACTGATGATGCTTCACCTTTAAAAATTATTCTACTTTACTTTTGGCCCATTTGTAAATTAAATTTACTTGATGTAAAATGTCAATCTGATTTAAACCCCTAATCCCCACCGAGATCTAGAGAACAGAGTTATTTTCACCTGGAAGGCAGGGAAACATTTTGAGTTATGAGAGGTGGAATTACTTTAAACATCTGTGAAGTATACAAGGCTCTCAGCATGTTTTACTGCTTCCATGTGACACCTGGCAAATGTTAAAGACACCACTTCTCCTAACCTACGCTTTTGTTTAGAAGAAAAGGGGCGGGGAAAGAAGAAAGAAAATGTGGAGGTTTTGAGGGCAGACTGCACGTTTTGTTAGAGTGGGACCTGGGACCTGCCCTGCCTTGGGATGCTGCAAGAACAACTGCTCCTCCAGCAGTGCATTCCTAGGAACGGTCTGGATGCAGGAGGTATTTCTGTGCCTTGAGGAAAAGCGCCAGGCGTATATTCCCTGTTCCTTTCTATTAAAATCTTGCTGCCTCCTCTATATTTTTAGGATTGAATGACCAGTCCTGTAATCAGTCACCTCTTGATAGTCATCTTAGACCAATGCCCAGAGACCCTGGGGAAAAGCTCCTACCTCTTCTCTACACAGTCCTGCAGCACAGACAGCAAGTGATGGGCTTTCCGACCACAGGAAGAGGTCAAAATCCACCATGCAAAGAGTTAAATGTACATGAGGATGGGATGAGCCTGTTGCTTAACACCAAATAATCTGATAAAGCAATGTCTTATAAACGCTTATATTTCTCCCTCCAGCTTCTGCTCCTGAAATGTACCTAGTGTCTCTGAAGGCTGGGAATCCAATTGTGATCAGAAAATTTATTAATGGTCACTTTATATCCATTTGTTTCTGTGTCAACATCGTCCATTATCTCTTTTTCCCCCACTTGTGTTTGTTCCCTTGGCATTTATCAGTGAATTATCATATCCTATCTTAGTGTTCATTTTGCTGTCCTAAATGATCCAGGCTTTTTTATCCCCTCCTGAAATCTCGGCTCCCAGCTCCAGGGCCAGCCATGGGTGCAGCTGCTTCTCCCCAGCCGTTCACGCTGAGCAGACCTCGAGCAGGATCAGAGCCATAAACGGCAGCTCGGCAGAAGCAGCAGGATGCCCGCAGACAGGAATACTATGCTAGTGCTATTCAAAATACCTTCATGGTATCACTGCACGGCTCCAAATCCTCTGGGATTGCAGAGTATGGCCAGGTTGCTCTTTCACCCATGTGCCGCAACTTATCATAGAAATCATCACTGTTTGTCCCTAAGGACATATACTCAATCTTATCCTTCTCCACTATTCCAGTCACAAATTCCTGGTACACAATATCGCAAGTTCTTGTACTGATGATGTTTTTAATTTTGTGCTATCTGCAAACTCAGCTGGCACACTCTTCCTCCCCAAGGCTATTACTGAAAATACTACACAAGATAGTGTCAAGACCAGTCTTTGGGGAATGCTACAGGTATCCTCCTTCTAATGTGATGTCTTCCCTGTTAATGCAATTGGTTTTCACTTCCACCTGTTGCTTGTTCCTTATCAACCTTTCAGGTTTTCTACTAATCTCCACTGCCTCCATTTTAACTGATAATTTCCCATGTGGTGCTGGATCAAATGCTTCACTGAAGTCCGTAAAGATGAGACCTACTGCATTTTCTTTGTCAAGAAAATCAGCTGTCCTATCGGAGAAAGATACCACGTCAGCATGGCATGTGGTACCATTGGACAAAGCATCCTCTATGTTATTCTGTTTTTCACTTATATCCTGCTTTGCAAATGATTTTTTTAATTTTAGTTAAAGCTTTTAATTACTATTTCTGTCCCAATAGCAGTCTTGTACACTGTTGGTATCAGACAATTGGGCTTTGGCTGTTCAGAACATCATTCATGCCCTGTGCCCACTACTCTCATGTATACAGAACCTTCTCCAATTAGAAAATCAGTAAATCTCTCCTTTTCTGAGCACACTGAGCAACTTGAATATTGCTTCTGCTCAAGACAAGGCAAATTTTTACAGACTGATTTCCGTAGCCATTCAGCCTCTGTGCTCCTGTCAAACACTATCACTCTTCTTGAAAACCAAGACATAAATACTAATTTTTAGGGTCATACTTTGATTATTCCTACTCCTCTGTAATTTATCCCTAAAAAGCCAGGGATCCCATGGGATCTCTTTTATTTTTCCTTGCAAAGTTTATTTTGGCTAAGGTTTTGTCAACTTACTTTATCCTTACATTTCCTGAATTCCTTCACCTAACTATATCTTTAGGGCCAAGTGATTTATAAATACAAGTTATGCACCCTCTGTCTGTGCATCTGTTCCCATCTATAAAGGAACTCAATTCCTACACTTCTAAAACCATCTGCCTCATTTGATAAGCTCCTACCGTGTGTGAGGACATGGGAGAGTTCAGATGGCCTCTGTGCCTCCTATCACAACTAAACAGAAGCAAGGGGTGCAGCAAAAGGAGATCAGTTCTGGCGCATTAGTAAATACATACGGGTTCTACTGCTTCCCCAAGGTGTATTTTCCCTATCATTTTAAGACAGTTTTATTAGTATTTTCAAGGTGGACCCACAAAGTCTAGCAATACTTTACTTTGGTTCTATGTGAGTTCCTAACAGCTCTTGCTAAAACCCATCATATTGATGAAACTCACAGTGCTGTTCAGTAAAAAAAGCAGTATTTGCACTCTGAGTTTGAATAATGGGATGAAACGGCATTAGGAAAAGAAAAGGAGACCAAAAAGACCCAAAAATCTCACCCACCCAAACCACTGTAATACTCATAACAAGCACTGATCTTTCACTGCTGAAAACAGAATAATGAAGAGTAGCCAGGATTGCACAACTACAAAAGATTTCATTCTCTAATTGTCAAAAAGCATTAAACATCAACTATTTATTGTGTAGGAGAGGAAGGGGGAACATACTCTAGTGCATCCCTTCACCAGTGGTTGTCCCTAATTGTCATGCATAGATTGCAACCAGAGGTTACTGAGTGAAATTTGTTTGCATTTATTAATCAAAAAGAGTCAAAGGCACACAAAGATATCATCAAGGCTCCCTTGTGCTTGGGGAGGCTGACAACTGAAATTCTTGATGAAGTGTTTGCAGAATGTTTGCAATCTGTTCACAGCCTTTTTACTTTGCAGGTGCAAACCTTTCTATCTGTTACATCAAAGAAACAATTGAAAATTAAACATAGTAAACATCGCTGTACAGGTTTTAATCTCCTATTTCTACAGGACAAAGGGAGTGTTATAATTAATTTCAAAGCAATGTTTGAGTTCTTTCAATATTCATTTGTGCATATTAGCATGTCATTAGGTATGTTTTAAACACTGATCCTTATTTCCTTCTCCCATACACCTTTCTTTTAGCCCTTTTGTTAAAAGAAATAATAAATAAATGGGAAAGTTGTACTTCCTGGGAGATGTCTTTCATGCTAAAGCATCCATGCATAGATAATTATCTTCCTCAATGAAAAAGATTGCGGGAATAATGTATGGCTTTTGAGGTAAAGCCATGCAGCAGAAAATAGATGAAGAGAGATAATTCTTTTCAGTGATGTTAAGAACTTGCAGGGGCAAAGACACTCTCACTGAGTTTTGCTATCATGCCTCGTGAATAATGTATTTTATTATATCCATTGTGGTTATCTTTTAATATGTTAATAACACTTCTAACGCTCTTCCCTCCCTTGTTCTTTTATGTAGTTTTAAAACTCTTTCTTTTATTAAGATGTAACAAATGGAGATGCAATCAATAGATACTTATTCTGTCGGTGACTAACTAGTAAAAGGATTTTCTTGTAAGTTTAATTTTAAACACAGATCTGTTTGAACAATGTCTACAGGGTAATTTCAGCCATCTATCTGCAGCATTTCCTGTAGCATTTCCGAGCTAACTCCTAATAACATCCTCCCCCTTAGGTATATTAATTTTATACATCCTGAACAGGAGATTGAACAGTCCTCAAACAGCCATGCAAGTTCACTGACACTAACAAAAATAGAACCTTTCATTGTGCTTTTATCAAGTCGTGCTGGCATTTATATTAGTCTGTGTGGGCCTGAACAGCACGTATATTTGCTGGAGTTTAATATACAATTGTTTTCAAGAACCATTCAGCTCAATTTGTATTGAAAACATTACTTGGGAAACAATGAGCCTTTCAGACGTTTTGGCTGTCTTTCAGCTAAAGCATATAATTTTTGTGTTTGTAGTGCGGTATGAAAAGTGCCATAAATGTATGCAGGCTGTCAGTCACGGGGAAAGGGCAGCAAAATGCAAGCTGACCAATCCTACAAGGACCACTAATGTGCTTCTGCTGCCCTTCTCATCCCTTCTTAACCCAAAGTGCCTAACTGGGAATTGCCCCTGATGGGCGACGGATCAGCCTGTACGAAGCCTGCTTGCCAGCAGCGCTCCAGGATGGTGCAGGGGCTGCCTCTCCTCTAGTTCGATGTAGTAGCAAACCTCCCGATACCAAGCAGGACAGACAACAGTAACACACTGCCACAACTCTCCTCACAGACCTCCTCTTGCTGAGAACAATCCTGGGCTTTGTATCTTTACTTCATCTGTGATTTCAAATTAGCACAGAGCTCAGGGAGAACCCTGAGCACAAGGACAACTTATGAAGACTCCAGAAATGCAGGTGAGTGGATCTGCCTGCTGCTTAGCACTCCTGCTTGTGCTGGGCACACACCTTTTCTCCACCTTCTCCAGAATTACCAAGAGACGGTCACCAGGAATGGTTCTAGTGCAGCAGAAAGTATGACTTCTCAGGTCTTTATCT
Source organism: Clamator glandarius (assembly GCA_033459285.1). Taxonomy (NCBI): domain Eukaryota; kingdom Metazoa; phylum Chordata; class Aves; order Cuculiformes; family Cuculidae; genus Clamator; species Clamator glandarius. Next base: position 133,747 of record JAUNZM010000128.1, on the reverse strand, counting down.
GTGAATCGATCCCTTGCATTAATGTGAAGATATGGTACATGCACCACCATCAGAGAGCTTCTCAGTGACACGTGCATTGGTGATGACTATCAAAGCAGCACTGCATAGCTCCAGCACCACAGCCTGAACACGGTTCATGGGCAGGCGATAATGCAGGTGACAACGCAGGCAGTGCCAGTACAAGTTAGCAAGCTGGCAATTTCCCTGGGGCAGCCAAAGGGAGAAGTGGGTAGGGTATTTCATAATTACTTAATTACCTGAACATCTTCACTCTTATCTCAGGCTTTTCTGCAAGAACAAGTAAATGCACATGAAAATGCTAATTAAGCCCGGATGGAACAAGAGGAGGGATTCAGTTGTCATATAAACTGTAAGAATATTGAACTATCTAAGCCTTCCTGTGCTGTTCACATAGAGGAAGGTGAGAATACATGTTTCACAAGAAAATAATACCTTACTGAGTATCTCTGAGTTTTGTTAAATACTCTAAGTATTCCAAACCTTATTGACATATAGATAGGGTAATTAAATGAGTGAACAATCCCCTAATAGTAATCTTCATATGTCATGAACAACAGCAAGAATTTTACTTCAAGTGTATCTAGGCGTGATGAACCCCACCTGACTAAATACAAGGGACATGTCCCTACACAGGTCAACCTGGTCTTGCAACAGAGAATTTTTCAGTCTTTCGGCTTCTAGCTATAACCTTGCTAAGTTGGCTCTTCTTCAGGAATGAGCAAAATCAAGGATAATGAGCTATGCAGGTAAAATTTTAAGTTAGTTCTTATTTTTATCTGAATTGTTCTCCCAAACCCTCTAAGCAGGATGACCCAGCTGCACAGAGCCCACAGACCTGGGCTGTCCCTTGAAGCAACAAAATTCCTGTGCAGTTGCATATGAACCAGAGTATAAGTTGTCCTGAGGCCCCTTTTCTCCTTCCAGTAGCCTAGGTTTCTGCAGGTGACCCTCAATATGCTTCAGAGTCCATGTGATCAAATAGCAACTTGCTCCGAATGTGACTCCTATTGTCAACATGGGGATGGCCCAGCCATGTGACAACTTCTCTGTGCAAATACGACCTCCAAAACCCAGGTTTGCATGGGGCTCCTCGGCAGAGACATGCTTATGAAGGGCAATCTTCAGCAGAAAACATGCAGAAGCGTGCAAGTCCGTGTATATAAAGACACACAAATATCTATATTTGTATATGTACACTATCTACCAGAACTGACTTTTCCCACTCAGGGTCAGCACGCATTTCATGGGCGCACTTGTTTCTCCTGATGTTATAGAACTTAATTTAAAAAACCTCAATTTTCATACAGAACAGAAGCAAATGAAACTGTCTCTTTTTTTCTTTTTTTTTTTTTTTTAATGCTCAACAGAGTGTTGCTGTGATGAAATGAAATTAAATACGGCATAGTTCTGAGAGAAACACTCAGTTCTTTCAAAACAAAAGGACTGCTTTAGATCAGAGTTTTACTAATGTGACTATGCTTAAAGCCATCCTGATAAGTGTTTCACATGGATATACAGTCCCATAATTCAAGCTATAAAGCTATGATGAGAATCTTCCATTTTAATTTACAAAAAGGAGGGGACGGGGGGAGGAGCTCGATCTCTTGCTGCAAAGCAAATCACTGAAGCACAAACCACTTCCAGAGATCCCCCCTCAGAAAATCCCTCCCTGCTGCTGAACTCCCCTACCCTTCAGTTAGACAAGACTTACTGCCCACTGCTACCACTCACCCAGGTTTTAGGTCTTTCATTGTCTTTTCCCACAATTTATTGCAAAGGGCAAGCTCATCTCCCATAGCATGGTATTATGAGAGCTACTGATTAATTATTTGGCCTTGCCCTATTACCTGATGGTTTAGTGAGCAGCAAGGGCCAGCACTGGCTGTGGTTCCTCTGCCCCATTCCCACAGCTCAATGTCCCCTCCATCAGTAAATGGTACAAAGCAACAATACACAGGATGCCTGAGCTGGTCCAGCAGCCACTTGCACCACTGCATGATGGGGAACATCCTGGTCTTTCTGCACCTCTATCCTGATAATCTAGTTAAACTGTCAAGGCTCAAGATGAGAGCCCACAAGGAGTAGAAGTAGTGCCAGATAAGCAAGACAACTGTGGCTAGGAGCAGAGAAGGGAAATAAGGCCATTTCTTTTTTGATGACAGTGAGCCATTTGTTTGGCTCATCAACTATAACTTCGCCCAGCACCCCCACCTGTGGCTCATTTTCTCCTCCCATCCCTATGAATATTGTCCTCTCCAGATCATACCAGATATCTACCTTTGCTGTCATAGCCACTGGCATTGGGCCATGCCACCAGGCACAGCTGCATGCTCACACTTCAAGCCAGTTCCCCTGAACAGCACAGCCACATCCTCCTATTCCCATTTGTCTTCTGGATAAAACTGCGGTGAGCCAGAAAGCTTTCTCCAGAAATCCTTAGCAAGACATCCCTGAGCTGGAACTTTCTTCCTCTTTTCTAAAACTTCCAAATCCTTTCAAACATCTTTTCCTTCCTTCCTTTCTTGTCCTCATTTCCCACTAAACACACTGCCCCTATTCTAGTTTCCACCATCACCCCAGCCAGGTACCATATCTCACCCTCAGCCTCCCTGTGCCTGGCAGTTTCTCCTACCAAACAGGTGAATTTGGATCACGCAGCCAATTACCAGCTGCTTTGTTCTCTCCAAAAAGTCTCTATTTCAGGATGTCATTTCATTCTGTTTCACCTAGCAGTCTCAGATGACTTTGTTTACTCATCTGAAGAATAATAAAATAGCTTCTTATCAGGGCTTTAAAAAATAATATACCTTGACATGGTTATTTAAGATTGAAAAGTCAGAGAGGGGGAAATAATTATTTTCAAGAGGAACTGAGCAAAGTCTCTTGCTACACAGGCAGAACAGAAACAAGCTATTCCGGAAAGAAAATATTCACTGAGATTGAGTTCATAGGAGTTACAGGTTTATAACTAAAATTAAAATACACAGTGGAACATTTGATAATAAATAAACTCTGAGATACTGCACTGCAATTAAAACCAATCTACTGAGAGATGAATCTCTGGAAGTGCGATACTATGCTACAAAAGTTTATAAGATGGGACATAAATCTAATTAACCCAAGTAGCAGCGGCACTCTGAATGCAAAGCACTCCCACTTATTAGTTCGTAGGCCCCAGAAACACTCCCAGAGCCCAAGAACACTAGAGAAGGAAGTTCTCAAGTGTTGTAGGACGTTCACAGCAGCAGGAAGGGAAATGCTGGAGAACTTGAAGCCAATTTGCTTCTTATGTTACTATAAGGCAGGGACAATGTCTCTGAAGGCGCTAGGGTGTACAACAGTTATCAGTGGGCAAAGAGTTTGGCCACTGGCTATTTGAGCTGTATGGAGGCTCAGAAGTTCACATACACTTGTTTTCCAAAATTATTCACTGAACCAGGAACTGAAATGAAGACAAGCGAAAAGACAACAAGGAAAGTCTGGGGAATAAACTGAAACCAGCAAGCATTTAGAAATAATACCTATCACTTAGATTAATCTTTTAAAAGATAAACAAATCCTGAAGGCCAATATTTATAAGGAGAGAGTTAAATTTTTGGAGCTCACAGAGATAACACTCAGGCAGCCGTCAGTGCCAGAGTTACTCACTCCAAAGTGCATCTAGCATTGTTTTTCTGAAGAGCTGCTGAGTCGAGGGGCTGACTATGATGGGCTGTTATTTACAGCATAGCAGACTCGCATAAACCCTGTGGTGTGACTACATTGTTTTGTTGCTTTGTTAAGTGCTCTGACATCCAGCGTGAGAAAGGACATGAATAAATGACAATACAATGCATATGGAAAGGGAACACAATGGAAGTAGTTTACTGTTTATTTCTGGAAGTCAATAACTATTTTTTTAGTTGTAATTTTTAGTCTTTATTATTACAAGATACAGTTATTTATAAGTGGATGAATGAGGAAGGACTTCATGTACCGTAATGTAATGATGCTGTCACATTGTCGTAGTATTAATCAGAGGATCTAATTTTATGTGTAGTCCAAACATCAATAAATCTTTTTTAAAGGTATTGATTTTATTGATTTTAAGACATATTGTAGCTCTCGGGACAAAGGCAGAGGAAAGTTCTACACAGACATTGTACAGCAAATGAACAGATGTAATTACTACCACCTTGTGTTTATAATGCATGTTGACTGTGCTGGTGCTCCACACGAAGTTAGGAGTTTTGCCACTGACTTCGACAGAAGCAGTTACAATTGGCTAAAGTCCCTTTTAAGAGAAATAACAATTATTCTACCTGTTAGAGAAAGAAATAAGCAAGCGTGGAACACTTAAAAATGTAGACTAGTGCTCAAAGTAATGACCTTGGTTATTGAGATTACCAGAGGCCCTAGGAGTCCCCCGGGATCAGTCACTCATTATGGGATTTTTCTCTCAACATTTGTTTATATGATGTCTCACACTGAGACTTCAGTCTGTTTGGTGTGCCTAGAAAACATTGCTAATGACAGCTAAAAATCACAAATTGATCTTCCCTGAAAGTTAGATTTAAACAGCTCCTCAAACAAAAGTCACCCATGTTTAAATGGATAGGTTGGGATAAAGGATATCTACTTACTTTTCTACAGAAGGTGAACTGAAGATAAAGAGGAGAACTATTTCATAAAGTTCGTAAGTTGAGATCACAGTAAGAAAACTAAGTCTCTCTTTCTGCTGATTTTTCTAGCTGAGCTCAAGCATCCCACCCTAAACAGAGTGTTGGACACATACTGGGAATGTAATATAGGAACTGTACAAAAAAGCAGATTGAGAAACGTTGTTTTGGCTTTAGTGGGAGGACTGACGATGGGAAGGATGAAGGTAGAGCACACCACAGACTTTCTGAGACACCTTCTCAACCTTTTATTTTCTAATTAATCTCTCTGTATTTCAGCAGAGGCAGGCCTCCAAGTTTCTCCCAGGCAAATGTGGTGCCATCGTGCCTGAATGCTATTCACATTTTCTCCAAGTATTTTCTACAATGTGGAACCCCACAGGACAGACTGTCCAGCCTGGAAATGCTCCAGAATTTTCTTGCGTAGTTGGTTGAAATTTAATTCATCATGCAGCTTGAGCTAGTATTTCTGGTTTCTTAAGAAAGGCTCCTAACTTGGAGACCTTTGGATGATCCAGTTCTTGCCATGGGGGAATATCCTGTCAAAGACTGCTGGGAAAAAGGGAACCACTACCATCATTCCTTGAAACCGCCTCTCTGATTTTGGCAGTTACTCCACACCAAATCTGGACATTTTCTTTACCTTCCAGTTTGGCCCAAAAATGCATTTTTCATCTAGGTGAGAAAACACCTCCAGTTCAGATTGGAAAGGACTATTAAAAGAAGTTAACTGCATTACTGTTCATTTGCTGAACTGGAAAATACATTTTTCACACTCTTCTGTGGTCCTGCCAGCAGGACACACCAGCACTCCATCACGCTCCATGATCGCCACCCCTGAAAAATAGTCATTGCTTCCTAAAATGCCCTCCTGTATATCTGAGGCCAAAATTCTCTATCCCATAAATACTACAAAGACTTCATGGCAATACTAGTAAGGATGATAATAGAATGAACTTCTGGGGGAACACGACGAGTATTACAGAGAGAAATCTTCTTAACTTTATTAAAGGAAATCACTTGCAATAGATTTGGAGCATAATCCTTCTTGCTGTTTTCTAATACTGGTAGGAACCACTGAATACATCTTTTAGGCTCCCGAGAAGACTTTTGTGAGACTCCCTTTGTCTGCAATGTCCTCAAACATTTCCTACTGTGGACCCTCTCTGTGTTCTCTTGAAAATGACGGCTTCATTTCTCACTGTGCTGATACAACATACAACAAGATGGTAAATTGCATGAGCAACTGCTTTGTTTCTTACAAGTGTGTGGTTTGGGGTTCTTTTAATTGAAAATTATACAGATTTAAACGCAATCAAAAATATCGAGGCTTCTCGGTATTCGCTATAAAGACCATGTCTGTCTGGGATACTTTAAGAACTACTCCAAATCACAGTCCTGGCTGATATCACACAAACAGCGTCTTGTCTATCTCCTCATGCTTTGCCATAGACTACCAGGCTTTCCAGACTTTTATCCCTACTTACACAGATCTCATTTCCCTAACGCATGATGCTCTTCTCTGTGTTCTCTCTTATCCCTTTACACCAAGGACAGAAAGTGAGTGCAGGTGGAGGACAGAGTTTACTGCTGCCTCTCTTGGAAAGCACTGCTGCCACGAAGGCTTCCTTTATGCTTTCCTTATTACTCAGGTTTCCAGTTAACACACTCCACACAGTTTTTTTCCTGAGGTCTACAGTGTATGTGCATGTGCAGCCAGTGGCCATTTTTCACTTGCTGATGTCGCAGAGGAGTTTCTCCAGCAGCAACTATGGCATTTCAGAGAAACTTGTGCAAAGAGCTGGCTTGGGGCTATACACCAAGCGGGAAGAAAGGCAGGCACAGAATCACAGAGGCAGGCATTGTGCATAACCTGGCTGGTAGAGGAATAGAACAACGAGGGTGTAATAAGATTATTACAGTGCAAAGTTATTCTGTTGAGATAAGGAAGAATTTTAATGACTTTTGTAGAAGGTATCAAACCATCGTTAGCCAATCAGCCTGACTTTCTGAGACGGCTGGTTTTGCATACGTGGGATTGCTTTGCTTAGAGGCTCCCGGACAGCTCCATGATACCGTGTGACTGAAAGGGGAGATAAATCTCTCAATCTCTATTTTAATTTCAATTCAATTGCCTTATTACAGCGTTATGTGAGGAATATGCATGGCCTTTCCCAAGGGTTTTGCTTTTCCCAGTTGCAAACGTCTCACTCACTGTTTGGGCAGAACAGTTCTCTTGCTAAATTGCTCACAATGCAAGCTATTATAGAATAGAGGTACCCTGTGGGTACGATTGAAATTTATATGCAAGGAACAATCAAGAATGCCAAGTGCACTGGATAAACTGTAGGTAGGTGGCAGAAGGCAGATAAGCAGCCTAGGAGGTTTAAGTTACAGGATCTTAAGCCATAGAAAGATTCATTCTATAATTTACATTACAACCAGTTTCATTTGTAGAATGAATAATGGAAAGCTCATAGAGATAAGTGTTTGAGGTCCAATCCTGGGAGGTGTTGAGCACTCAGCTCCCACTGAAGACAGTGTTCAAGCCAGGCTTTTTAAAATGTATGTCTCTGCAGCACAGGAGAGCTAACTTGTTGGTTAATAGCCACTGCAGATAATCAAGCCTGAGAAGCAGGGCTTTCACGGTCCTGCTCCTGCTCTACCAATCTAACACATTTGCTTGCTTTAAAAAGAACACTGCATTTTAAAGATATAAATCACTTCATGAAAAAGTACTGAGTGAATGATTTATTCACCTTAAAAGTGTCAATAAAAACATTTAAGAGTTGCTATAGGAAACTCTCCAATTTTCCTTTTTCAGAGAAATCAGGCAAAGATTTATGCATATTCCTATTCATATATGTATATATCTTTGTTAAGTCTAACTCCAAACTAGCAAATCTCCAGCCTTCCCTCCTTGCCATGATCTCAGACCTTCACAGGTAGGACAACAGCACTGAACTGGTCATAAACTACAGGCATAATCGGATTGCTTTCCACCTGTTAACCTCAGCTGTCTCTTCCCTGTTTCCTGTGACCAGAGCCAACACTGTTAGGGTCACTTGTCTATGGATCCATGGGCTAGGAACATCTTCCTATCTGCATTAAAAAGTTAGTTTGATTTGTTACTTTTGTTTTTCAGCAAGTTAAACTTGCAAGCCCCATACTTTGATATTCTTTCACTTTATTCCAAATGACTTAACTGTCCTGAAATCATCTCCAAGTATAATAAAGTATTCAAAGCTGTACACATACTAAAGAAAATAAAAGAAGGTGACTACTGAGTTAGAAGAATTGCCTCAAGGTCACAATAATTTTATTTACAGTTGAGTTCTGCTTTACGCAAGCCACTAAAGTTTTGAAGAAATGCAGATATGGGTTTGATTTTGCGCTGTGTCCATACGTTATTAAATAAAGCTGAGAAATATTCATAAGCAGGATATGAGAAATTGAATGTGTTCTTAATAAATAATTATAAATTTAATTATGTCATTTGAATGAAACATTATGATTTCCTCCAAATATGCATTAGTACAATAAAAAACACTTGAGAGGTATTGAAACTCCCGAAGCATGATGCAGTTTTGCATGGAACATTGTATTCAACATTGAGCCTGTGAAACAGCCAGTGGCGTTTGGAAAAAAACCACTGAGATTAAATCACAAAGATGTTCAGGAGCTGAAATTACACTCTCTGATCTGCGAGCTCCAGTAGTCTCTGTAAAAGGGGATATCTGAGGCACTCCAGAAGGGCAGGGAAATAAAAGGGATGGTATGAAACTTGTGCTGGAGAGGCCAGTTCCTGTGGCAGAACAAAGGCAGAAGGAGATGCTGCGGGGAGCGAGTGGCAGCCGCAGCGTTGGGAGAGCTTGTGAGCGGCGAGCACAGCCCATAAAGCCACAATGAATGGTAATGACAGGCAATAAAATACCCTGTTAAAAATCCAGTAAAGGATAAAGACTGTAGACTGCAGCATTGACTGGCAATGCTGTAGCTGCAAAACATCAGCAGATTAGCATAAAGCATGGCAAGAAAGTACAACTAAAAATTATTCAGTCATACCAAATGCTCGCAGAGAATCTAGGCCAAGTAAGCAATCAAAATCAAATAGAAACAAGGTATATGTAATCCCACAGTAAAAAGATTGAGAAACAGTGCATTGCCAAGACATTTTAATACTCCTTTAGCCCACTATTTCTGAAAACCATTAATAGAGCTATAAAAAGTGAGGAAAGCTGCACAATGCAGTTCAGACCAACACGGGGGTGTAATTCTACACCACCGTAGAACCAGTGTTAATATAATTTCTCTCATGTTACACAAGAAGCCCGGCAAGAGCATCATAAAACGCAATATGTGTTTTCTCTACTAGCTTAAGTGTCTTTTAGCATAATTATTCCTGATGTTTCAGTTATGGGAAGGAACGCAACTGAACTAAGAATCAAGAAGGTCTTTATTTGCCCTTAAGGTACAATTATATTCTGGAAAATGGCTTGGTTTTGATTCAATGATCTACTTCTTTTGCATGTTAGGTGTCATACACTGCTAAGACCACAATCCTTGCGATTGTGCCCTTAAAAAGCTCAAGTTCTGTGCACTAAGCTGCTGTTTGTTTAGACCTCCTGCCTTTTTCTATTTTGTTGTTTGGGTATTTTTTCTTCTTTTGCAGCACATGCACCCCTAGGAGAGTGAGCTATATCTGTTTTGGCACGTGGAAAATCATCCAATCATAATTTAAAATTCCAAGCACTAAATCTTTGTGCTGAGGATGCTCAAGGCAAAAAGGTCAATGAGTGACTTTCTCTGTTGAATTCAGAGCTTCCAGTTAAAGAAAAACCCAAATCCCCGACAACCTTTTCTTTAATTTTTAATTTCATCAGATTTGAAGCTGAGCCACTCATCATGATTAGAGAATATGATTAAAGAATCACTCCAAAGAGAGATAAAACTTCCCATGCACACCCTGCAGTAAACCTGGCTGACTTGGGACACATCTACTGCCAGTCAGGCAGTACCACTGCCCAGCAACTGGTCACACTGCTCCCTCCCCAGCCCCCAATTTTACCAAAACAGCAAGTTTTAGTTAAAAAAAACCCCTTCTCTTGTATGCAGCTGGGAGCCTTGAGAGGGAAACGCCAGCTTCTGCTGACTGGGAGGTGGAAGGCGCCCCTTTACTTGACCCTTCCTGCTGGGGCTGACTTGCCGAACAGAGGAGTCTGGGGAGACCATGCTTTCCGGGGTTCTCCACTTTGGATGGCTCTAGTGTAACAACTTCTTCTGGCACAGGGCAAACACTAATAGAAACTAGCATTTTAAGTCTTCAGGAGTAAGTAACGGCACAAACGACATTAGGAGTTGTACTGCAAATTCACGTTCACAGCAACCACTAATCACCCCAAATTATAACATATAAAACAGATTGCTTAAGCTATGCCTGAAGAAAAGATCATTTTATGTAGTAACCTGTCTAATGGTGAAAATCATGAGTGGAAATTGGATTCCATGTGCACATCTTTCTGTGTATGTGTTTGAAACAAAGGCAATGGTGCTTGGTACCAGACACAAACATAAAGTTACTGAATGAAGAAAGACTCTTCAAGAATAAACTGCACAAGTTTTGGTAGTTATTTAACATTTCTGACTTGGGTGTGTATGCCCGAGTTCCAGTTGCTACCATAAATCACATTTTCCAGCCAAACACTTTTTTTATCAAAACACAGCAGTAAGGGGAGAATTCCCCAGTGTTGAAGCCAACTCCTTGACCAGAGTGCCCCAAACACCATGGATAAGGTGAAGATTTTTAAGAAAGAAAGGTGGTTTTGCATAGCTGGAAAGATGTGGGGACTTTTTCCTTCTGGATCGCTTTCTTTCTGTGCCACACAAATCCTCTAGAGTGTAAAATCCATGACAATAACAAATACACAGCAAGAGCTGCTTTTATTAAGTGATTAAATGTTTCAGCTTCCTCTCTGAAACTATGCTTCAGCAAGAGGATTAGAAATAACATATGCAAATGTAAATAATAAAATAATTCCTTAGTCTCCTGCAATCATGTTTAGTTATTTAATACTATTAAAGAGCAAACTCTTTTTTCATTTCAATATTTATCTTCCATTTCTATCAAGGGGAAAAAAAGGCCCTTGTACTTGGATCTCTGATTTTATACAACTGGCAAAAACTATTGGGCACTAAGCAAAGAAACTTGTACCTCCCAGCTATAGCCAAAATCTCTGCAGAAAAGATGGATCTGGTCCAAGGAGCTGGCAAAGATGGAGGCAGAGTCTTGGTGGGTCTCCAACTGCCCCACAGCTTGGCTTTGGGGAAAAGACACACTGGGATTGCCTGAACTCAGGGAAGCGCAAAGGGCACTGTACCACATTGATGGGGGGTTGGAAAGAGCCTTCAGCTGCTCTTGCTTCTTATTTCTTGAGTTTGAGCTCAAGTTGAAGCAGAGCTTAAAGTAAAACTTCACACCACCAGGCTCATATCGAAGAGGTGAGCCTGGCACTCGTGGCAGTGGTGTGAATCCATGCATCCCTCTGGCTGGCCGTGGTTATCACTCGGGGCAGCTATGGGCACCCCAAAACAATTCTCCTTCTGGCCTGCAGGGAGGATAGAAATAAACGCGGGCACAGCAAGAAATACATGTGCTCCTTAACCCAGTTTCAAGGAGCAACTCAGCATCAACTTCAAAAACCTCCACTTTGGCAGCCACAGCTATTCCCAAACTTTGGGTAATGGGCAGGAAAAAAGGAGTTTTTCACAGCAAACGAAGGAGTAACAGCAATCAAAAGAAGGCATCCAGGCCGTTAGTTTTGAATGGCACATGGATAATAGGCAGGACCCTGAGCGGAGAACTCTGCTTCCCTTCCCGGACACCGACTGTTCACGCTTGTGCAGCACTTCAGCGATGCACTTAGTTCATGCTTTACCTTAAAATGCTACATTTTAATGGAGACAAAATGTGCAGCAGCTTTCATGCTCCTGCTGTGTAACTTGTGGGCAAGTGCAGTCCTTTAAATGGCAGTCACTGCGAGAAAGGAATGTTATTTTTGTGTGGAAAGGCTTTCTGGCACAGTACTGACGATTAGTCAGGAAATAACAGAGAATTAAAAGAGGGAACTAAGTCTCTTGTCAGACATCTTCCTACTCTTACCTCTCACAATACGAACACCGAACTGTGCTACAAATGGAATCTGGGACAGGGGATGTTGGTCACAGAACGAAGTTTTAATAATATGAACCCTGGACACGTTAAAAATTTGTAATTTGGATGGGTTTTGCATGCACATGGAGTTGTGGCCATGGTCATGAACACATTTACACAATTTCCAAGAAAACAAAGAACTTGGGAACTGAAAAAAGAACCCACTCCTTTTTACCATTCAAGGTCTGTGAATGAAGTTGGGAATTTGCACTCTACCTTATTCATTAAAATAGAAACTGCCATCACTTTAATGAGCAGCCTGAGGGTGGACAAAGTGCCTTGAATAGCTACGTACCATAGAGAACTTGGCATCCTCACTGAATATAATGTGGGATTGCAATTGTGGGATTTTTCCAGTGAATACGAAGTGATCAAAGATAACACTGCCCTAAAAAGAATTAAAACAGTGCAACATTGCATCAAGTTACAGCCAATGTCAATCATTACATGCCTGACTGCACAGGATCTTTTAAATAATGTTATAGACATGCTGTGGCATTCAAAATATTCACTGAATTTCAAATTAAAATGCAAAAGCATGTTCCCCGCTCATCTGACCAGAATAGTGAACTCTAGGCACATCTCTCCAAATATTGCTCTAATGTCACATCATTTACTGTCAGCTGGAGGACAAGCTAATTTTATGCAGAGCTGGATGATGGGAGAATAGTCACATTAAATGGATTCCAAAAAAGTTACCTTCGGCTTTGGTCCTGGGTGATGAGAAACTAGCAAAGATGACGTTACAAAAGATTGGGAGAGGGAAGGAGAGGACTAATTGCAGACCGATCACCTTTCCTATTGTGAAAGAAAAAACCCTTTGCACAATGCAGACCTTGAACTCATCATTGAGAGTTGCTGGCATATAATGCCAGTCTGAACTACTCACTGGGAAAAGCGAGTACATGCTTAAAGGAACCACCCCCTAGCTTTGGGCTGATGATAAGCAGCCCTGGTGTGGAAGAAAAAGAAAGGGAACAGTATGCCATTCTGGAAAAGGAGAGGGTAGGAGGGAATGGAGTAAAGACACACATCAAAGGAAATCTTTATAATATGCTGCTACAGAGGGGTGAAATGTAGAAGTCTTCTGCAAACATAACAGGGAGCCCAAAGTAATTTCAATTTTTAAAAAGGTCATTGAGGAAATAGCAAAGAAAAAGCTTTACACCAAGCCCAGAAATAACAATAGAAATATTGGAGCATTTAACCTCAAAACCTCACTGAAAACAGCATGCAATTCAGTCTTCAGGTAGAAAGAAAAATACCTTTAGCAAAGCCTATAGCAACCAATCTACAGTATGATAACACGCACAGTATACAATTGCAATTAAGTGGAGAATGAAAGAAGTGAAGGGAACCAGTATGTGTCACTCACTACCATATTAATTCTGTGTAAATTGATCCAATTTTGTCCTGATTTCCATCACGGCAAGCTCATGGATTTGCACAAAGCATAGATTAGCTCAGAAGATGACATGAATTATCTACATTTTGAATAATCTCATGGCAGTTAAACCCAGGTTCTCATGCTGGAGACTTCTGTAAAGCTCTGATAGCTAGAAGCAATCCTGGGCATCCCACTGATTGACTTCAAGAACCTTCTACCATCTCATGAGAACGGGGATCACCACCTTTTGTCTTCAAATGCCCCTACAACTTGGAAATCTAGAATATGCAGCTCATTTTCCTAAAGTAATTGTAATTACAGTAATTCATGCCTACACCTCCTGCCCATATATGAGAAGTTTTTGCTATGAGAGACATTGCATCATCTTGTCCATAGGCCTACGGTTTGAGAACTGATCTCATGGAGTTCTCACATATCTGCTGATACGCGATGGCCCTCTTCAGATATGGGCTTTAATTATCTAATTTCATCATTTATTTTTCTATGAACATAATTGTATTTGGTTGCAAAAATTGACTGCTCAACGTCTAGAATATACCTGAATTTGCTCTTCATCTTAATTGTTGATACAACAAAGTTTACTTCACAATATTTGCTGAAATAAAAAGTCTATGGCAGACTTAGATGATTCAAGGAAAATGCTTGATTCAACATTCTTACAAACAAGAAATGGAGTAGTAGGAATAAAAGGGTTTTAAATGAGTAAACTGTAGAACTGTTTATTTGAAGTTGTGAGGAAGCATGGTCTAATGAGCTGAGCACTGGACAGGGAGCCAGAAACCTTCAAGAGGTATTCCAGATTAGACACTGCTTTAGCCTGTTGTCTCAAGAGATATCAAACTCACCCAAGATTGTCCAGTTCTCTGCCTGATAGCATTTAAAAGATCAAAATTTGCTATATGTTTTGGTCATTTATCTTTATGCCATATTTCACATCAACACTATTTCCAGCCTCAAAAGAAGAGGAAACGTGGCAGGTTGGATCTTCAGCTACACAGGCACAGCCTTTGTATTTCTCAGTCCTCCTACTCTTACGTCTAGGACCATCCTCTTTGTACATTCACAAAGGAATCCAAGCCTCATAGAAAGAAGACCAACCTCATCTAGGGTCCATGCAGGGCAATAGCACGCTGGTTTTACAGCTAAATTGTGCCAGGTCTATGTTCTCCACTAAGAATTGCTACTCACAGACACAGGCATTTAGAGCCAGAATTCCCAAAAAGGCTTAAGGGCTTTGAATGAGTGCACCTTACCATCTTCCCAGTCACCACTGGATATCTCAGCTGGCAAGTGACTGAAAAAAACCAAAGAGGAGAAACATAGAAAGCAAAGCTGAAAACATGGTAGCACAGACAGGAATAAACATAAAACCATAGGTATGTCATTAATGCAAAAATTAAAGCAAGCTTTCAGGAGCAGCATGTGCCACACTGCATCTCTCTCCTCTCAATTAGAGGTTACATGCACTGGCAGGGATTTGGTGAGAGTCAGAAGATAGGGCCTCTCAATGAAACAAGCTGCTGTCAATTATCTGCTTGGCAATGTCTTGCTGCTTGCCTGTCCCACTTCAAATTCAGTGGGAAATGGGAGCTGTGATCTGCAGCCTCCTCCAGATGCTGCATCCCCCACATCCCAGTCTATGTAGACCTGCTGCCCACCACTCACCTCCAACCCACCCACCCTTCTTAGCACCTGCACTGTAGATTGCTAACCCTCCTGTTAAAGGACCAAAACCCGTATTTGATGTTCAAATCACCAAAGGAATGATAAAAACAAAAAAAATACCCAAACCACTCCAATCCTCAAGTTACAGAAAAAAACCATTTTCCTAAACATTCAGAAAAAATGAGTCAAATTCAGTTTTTAAGATCCATAAAACTCAAGATGCCCAGCTGTGCACAGAGGATTTTCTAAGGAGATTCACTGGTCACAATCTGGGGATAGACGAGAGTGTTGCAGAAGCAGCTGGAAGGTCATGGGAAAGCTTTCTGGATCCTAAATATTTTCCCTTTGCTCTGCCTTTGAGAGATTAAACATGGCCCATACAAAGCCAGAAGTCATTTTTAAATTTTCTTAATCTACGTTAAGAAGAATAAACAGAATTCCACAAACAAAGCAACACAAGCTCTGTTATTCCCAATAAACAACAGGTTTTATATTTAAGTACATATGACTTTACTACACCTCAGGTCACAATTTAATCTCTCTCTAACTTTAATTTAATCTTAATATGACAGCTAACAATTACAAGAATGCACACAGAGCCACTTACTGTTTGATTGTATTTGTCATGTATCGATGTTGGATATAGGACTGTTTTCCTGTAGATCATAAAACTTTCAAGCAAAAGATTGTACGGTTCAGAGAAATGTCTACTGTTTTCAACAGCTTTCAAGATTAGGACTTTAATGAGCCACAGCTGGGTACGTGCATGTCTATGTTGTAAAACTCCTATAGTTTAAATAATGTAATTAGCAAAACCTTCATAGAATCACTTGGTTGGAAAAGGCCTTTGAGATCATCAAGTCCAACCATACCTGTTCAGTACTAAAACACATCCCTGAGCACCTTGTCTATCCATCTTTTAAACACCAGCAGGGATGTGGAATCAAACCACTTCCCTGGGCAGCCTCTGCCAGTGCCTGATAATCCTTTCAGTGAAGAAGTTTTCCTGATGTCTTATCTGAACCTTTCCTGTTGCAGCTTGAGGCCTTTTCCTCTCATCCTATCAGCTGTTACTTAGGGGAAGAGGTCAACACCCATCTCACTACAACCCCCTTTCAGGTAGTTGTAGAGTGCAATAAAGCGTCCCCTCAGCCTCCTTTCCTCCAGACTAAATAACCCCAGTTCCATCGGCTGCTCCTCATAAGGCTTGTGCTCCAGACCCTTCGCCAGCTTTGCTGCCTTTCTCCATGCTCCGGTGCTTCAATGTCCTTCTTGCAGTGAGGGGTTCAAAACTAAACAAAGTACTTGAGAAGCAGCCTCACCAGTGCTGAGTACAGGGGAAGGATGACTTCCCTGGTCCTGCCGGCCACACTGTTTCTGATACAGTCCAGGAGGCCATTGGCCTTCTTGGCCACCTGTTCACACTGCTAGCTCACTGTTCTATAGTGGGCATTGTTTTCAATGCATTCCTTCAGATATGAAATACTCTTCTTGATATTTAAATCTCTGTCCAAGTAGCTGAGTCTGTAATAAAACCTTTATACACACTGATCTTCTGCAAAGATAGAATTTGTATTCTTATGACACACTCTCAACATGCAAGCAACCAAGGGCCAGAGGTCCCAAACATCAGTGTGCGCCGCAGAATGCCTTGGCAGAACATGGAACAGCCATCCAGGCTCAAACTTCACCTCCATCATTTATTTAATCTGCTTTCTCCTCTTAGTTAGTACAAATACACCATTTCCAACAGCAGAAATAAGGAAAAACATCTCACCCAGGTTATGTATTGCAAAGGTGTGAAACTTATGCGTTGTATAAAAGCAAGCCTGGGCTCTGGTCTGTTAGCCACATTTGCAGACTTCCATCGGTTTCAGGCTTTCATAGATTTAAATCCATGCACGTGCCTTACATTACCTGACCGCAGCCAGATCATTTCTAACACACAAGTTTGCCTAGACCTTATTTGTCATGTTCCGTTACTTCTCAGTGGAAACCTTAAAACTAAAATAAAATGACATTACATTTTAAAAATCACACTCTGAGTGATTTTATATAATAAACTATTTATTTTAAAACAAGATTAAATATTGCACCTCACTGAAATATTTTCTTTTAGCAGAGAGCACCCAGATGGAAAATTTCATACATTTCAACTGATTTTTTGCCTGAATGGTTTTCACATATTTTTCTAAAACCTAGTTCTGTCAAATGATTTATTCTCCACTAACAATACAGAACAAGTAGCTAGGAAGATGCAAGTGCTGAAATGGTTGACGGCAGTTGGCCAATTAAGTGCTCTACAGTATTCTGATTTTTTTTTTGTGCTTGCACATACTAATCCTTTTTTTAATGTATTGAGGTTCTATCCAGCAGAAAAAATGAGCTAACTGCAAGGCATGCCACATAAGGAGTTTGAAAATGTACAGCGACATGCTCACATCCAGGGGAGGTTTAGCCAAGTGTGAAGTATAAATCATATCTAAGGAGAAGCAAAAGCCAAGGGAAGGGAAGGAAGCGTGGCTGGAGCCTCGTGGTGTCCTGGGAAAAGGGTCTGGCACTCCATGCTATCGCTAGCTGTAGGAAGGCACCGGGAACAGAGGAATCCATCCAAGAAAGGTGTGTTGCTCAGCCACCATCTCGTGCTGATGATGCTGACATCAACTAACGAGGGGCGACTCACGGGAAGCCTCCCTGCTTGCCTGCAGCACATCATTAGAGGAGATGGATAGAATTGCTGCCATGTCTCCAGGCAGAATGAGCCAGCTTCATCCAGCACAGCTGTGCTTGTTTCAGGCTCGTCTTGTAGTGCTTTTTCTGCTGCCTCATTTATCTCCGGCTCATGAACCATTGGAGAACACAAATAGACAAACCTCTTCTTCAGAAAAGCAATGTTAAGAAATGTGGTGCTTGGTTTCAAATATTGAACAGAAGCAATAAATAACACACATGTACAACACAGGAATAGTGAGACCAGATGACTTTTGAAAGCACTAAGTCTCTTAAAAGCAAAAAAAACAATTTTATGTGGGATTTTTTAAAAACTTTAATTTTTTTTTTAATTAAAATAAGATCAATAGTCAAAGTTTATGGAAAGCTTTCCATTGAATCCCACTGTGGTTCCCCTACAACCTTTTCTTCTTTATCATGTAACCCCCCCAAACGTTTGGTAGGTGTCTTGGAAGGACAAATAAAACCCTAAAATTTCAATTATAAAAACCTAGTCTCTGATTTCAGAAGCTTCCCACCTACTGTCCTACGCAAACTGCTCATCAGGGAAGAGACATAAGACCTTGTCAAGTACAGGGGAGGCTTCAAACCTCTGAAGGCCAGTGAAGAAGGCAAAACACTGCAAAGAAATCTGAAGCAATTTACAGCCCAGATCAAATTTATTTACTACAGATTACTTTATCTAATTCCTCTCCTGGTGAAAATATCACTGCCTTTAGCATTTTTGATGGCAGAAGTATTAAAACCAGCACAACATAGCAAAACATTGCTATAATTCCTCTCACAGATGTATACCAGTCACAACAAGTTGCTGAGATTTTTCCAGATAAAAACCTGCAAGAAAACTGGTTTTTTTTCTTATTAGTCAGCTGGAGTAAAAACAAGTGACAGCCAGAATGAACAGACACTCCTGGCAATTTCAGTGAGAGGCTCTTAATTACGAGTCACAGCGTAGGGGTCATCTCCTCCGAGGCCACTACATTTAAATGCCTCCCTCTGGGTTACACCATTTCAAGAAAATGTTTGCTTATTTAGGACTTAAAATTAAAAAAAAAAACAAACCAGAGTCATCAAACAGGGTTGTTAAGATATAAATTTTTTGCAAGTTATGACTGCAGCTTTGTCATTTTTGAAGAAGTCCAAATTCTGGCTAGTATGTGTAAAAATTAAGGGATATTTGTTAGAATTTAAGGACTAAAACTTGAAGGGCTATGCATAAAATAACGTCACTTCATCATTCTGTTGTTGACCCGAATGCTCCTAAAGGGAAATGGCTTTGGCGTATGTTCACTAGCTGAGTTCCAGCAAACCCTGTTTTCTCCACAAAGAGCTCAAGGGTAGGACAAGTGAAAGCCTTGCTTGTAATGGGAGGGAGCTACATGGCACTGATCTACCGTTTGCATCTAACTCTTCTATAAGCTGACAGACAAGAGACTATCACTTGAAGATGTACAAGGTGACACTGCCTCAGGTTGTCCATACTGGAGAAGCGTACACTTTGTTAGCCCTGGGCAAGCCACGGTACAGCTTTTGTAGGGATTCTCCCCTTCCACAACCCCACCACATTCCTAAAAAGGAGGAACATTCCCAGCATTTTTGATTGACTCAGAGAACATGCACTTCACCAGCTTCCAGTATGGTCCTTCTCTAAGGAGGTCTAATTTTTCTAATGGGAGGAAAAAAAGGAGCACATATTGTATCACTGATGCTGAACTGCAGCCTGAGCGAGGGCAGTAGTGAGAGAAAGACAGGAAAGCTTTACTAGTAAGGGAGTCTCCCAAGAGCAAGGAAGACAAACTTTGTGTTCAGGAGTCCAAATTGGAGCTAAATTAAAAGTTTATGAAAGCAAATTTTCAATACATATAACTCATCTTCCCCTACTTGCGCATTGTCCACTGTCACCTGAAGTGTATTCCTTACTTGAACCTCAGCCTGCTAGACCAAGAGATGGTTCTCCACCTCTGCGTGCAGATTTATTAGGATTACAACTTTGTCCAGGTGGTATGATATGTGCTACTAAATCAAGGAAAGATTAGAAATACAGGCTTTGTACGTCATGCACAATAAAAAATTATTTTCAGTTAGTA
Organism: Clamator glandarius; assembly: GCA_033459285.1. NCBI lineage: Eukaryota > Metazoa > Chordata > Aves > Cuculiformes > Cuculidae > Clamator > Clamator glandarius. The sequence continues at coordinate 113,968 of JAUNZM010000128.1, read as the reverse complement.
CAGTAGTAAGCCAAAATTACATATATGGAAAAATACAAAGTTGCTAAGGATGATTTATTAATTGTGCGTAACATGTCTGAAGACAGACTGGGATTGGAATTCAGATAGATGGACAGAAAGATTAAACTGATAATGGCAACATGCGGTGCAACTTCTTCCTAGTCACACTTTCACCACATGAAATTGTTTCACAGATAATATTTCAACAATAGCAGGAATTGACCCATAGTTTGTCTTCTGAGCACAACAGAAAGTGAGATGATGGTGCAATATAACACTTTTGTTTACGAGAGGCTTTCTGCAAAATTCTTCCACATCAAATTTTGACAACTTAGTGCTCTGTTCCTAAATTTGGCTGTACAGATGCTCAAGTAATTTTATTGGGAAACTTGCTCTTTACCTAAATTGTGCAACATCAGGGCTAGATCAGCCTCTTTCCATATTAAAAAGGAAAACAAGGAAGAAGCCAAGGGAAGTAAGAGAAGTCCACAAGAGACTACTCACTTGTCACCTGAAAGTAAACATGATAGGGGTTTTTTTTTGTTTTTCTTTTTCACAAGATTTAAAACTTTGTGCCATAGGGCTTAATTCAGCCCATGATTTAGTAGTACTGGGAATAAGTGTTCTGAATTGGTCTGGTTTATCCATTAACTGACTGTGCTGATACTTCTTGCATTTTCCCTGCACTGGTCATTGCTAAAAATATGATGCTGGAATAAATGGGTCTTGCTCTAGTCCATCAAAGCAACACTTGTATTTGCTCATGGACAAGAAAATCATCTTACTTAAAGTGGGAGGACAGAGCATGGTGTCAAATGCTACACGCAAATATTGATTTCAGGGATTAAATCTATCAGGAAAAAAAACCCACAAGACCCAAACAGAAGCAAGCAGAATTCAAGTAAGAGGAAGATATACACACCAAAGCTCTGGCTGGTGTAGTATAGGCAGCACTCTACACCCACGTGAAGCATCGCATGTAAAATGAATGTGCTAGATTTACCTGCCCTGTAGCGTGCAGAGTTACTCAGCCAGGGCTCACCAATGCTCATCTGTAGCAGCTTGGCCGTTGCTTCCGAAGAGGAGTACGGATTGGTACGAGAGCCACAAAAGGCTTGAAAAGTATTAATTTGTAAATAGCAAGAAATCTCAATTACATTACCTAAAGCACAAACAACCCTGGCAGTCCCCCTTTAAAGCATCTCATACCTCTCAGCTGAATCATACCCCAACCTGCAGAGCTTGGAGGGGCCATTACAGCACAGCAGAGACCTCAGCAGTACGTCCTACCAGGCCCTGCCCCTAACTCAACTTCTAAACAATATTCATTCCAACAGGAACAAGGAAAGACCAAGAGGAGTTTCATATTAGTAATAAAACCTGAAAAGAAATTCACACTCTTTGATCCTTCCAGGTACCTGTGCTGGACTGATTCCTTGCAATCAACCTACTTCAGTGAGGCAGAGGTGGAAGAAAGGGTACAGATGCTGTTAGAAAAAGAGCTGGTCCCTGTTTCTGCTGCAGATGGTAGGAGCAGAATCCTCTTTCTTTTTACACTATCAATTAAGCAATGTTGCCAAACCCACATCAGCTTCTCAGTCAAACATTTCATTTCTCAGCAGTCTGTGCAAAGTTTGAAAGCTACAGTATGTTCTGCCAGCGTCCTCCAGAAAGCTGCTTTGCATTGTTTTGCTTAAAAGGCTACAAAAGTGCTGTCAAAGAGACACTGTCAAATGCAGCTTTTGTGTTTATGTCTTTTTACTTTTTTTTAAAAAAAAAAATAAAAAACTAAACAAAACCTTTTGGAGTCAAAAGAACAGATTTCTGCTTGTTTTATCAAACCTTTTTACATTCTTTTGGCAGACATCGGATTTTCCTCCCTGCTATTCAAAGTGCAAGCATATTCAATATTGAATAGACCTTTTTGACAGTTTTGAACCTGTTCCATAAGATTCCAAATGCACTGATTCATGAGGACTCGCAAAGTTCCTACAATGCAAAAAAAAAAAAAGAGCCTACCCTGCCTTGAGAATTGTTTAGCATCAGGATAATTTAAGACTTCTGCTCCTTCATCTGTATGATATCTCAAAGCCAGCAAGAATACTTTTGTAAATGGTTTGTCTAGCTTACTCACAGAGAGGGATACAACAACAAACACTGTCTAGAAGTCAAGAAAATCTAATTACGTGCAATATCATCCAGGTTCTTCTTTTGTCTTTTAACACCAAAATGAGGGTAAAATGCTGGTCTCTGAGAAAATAAAGTCCATCAATTCTTATGTTTTAATACGTATCAGTAAGAATTGAACACTGAATGCACACGTTCAAACACTCACGCTGCATTTCAGTACTGTGGTTGCAGATGTTTATATTAGTTGCACACTCTGTCATATTTGGAGCTTCAAGCAGCCTGGGGATATTTTGCTCCTTGAGTATCCCCTCCAATCCTCTAACACTGCTTATCTGAAAACAAACACCACGGCAGGAATATTACATATAGTATACAACTGCTCCTGTTTTCCCATTTTAGGGGAATAGAGTAGGATAGGGAATAAAGCTGGATAATTCCAGCTTAATCTTCACTTTGGAAAAGCAGATATCAGTCTGTGTAAATTAGTGACAATGCTGATGATTACAGTAACCTGTTACCGCAGTTGAAATGTGGTGGCACCTATTCTTAGTCACTTACAAACACAGGCAGTGGTGGCTACATTTTCTATTCCAGAGCCAATGTAAAGGAAAGAAAGCAAGCAGCGGTTCTCAATATGTTGCCCACAGATCCACTGGAGTCTGCTGACTTCTAATTCCTGCACAAAGCAGTTAAGTCTATGGCTGCTTAGCTTAAATTCAATACACAAGAGACCACATGTTCCTGTGGAACTTTTTTTGGTAGCCTACAAACAAAAAATGATGAAAACTACTGAATACTAAAGCACATACGAGTAGAGCATTAGATCTCTCACATATGTCCTCCAGGAAAAAATTCCCATAGAAAGCACTAGGAATTAAATCTATAGAAATGCAATACAGCTCTATGGAATTTCCTCTAAAGGCCTATAGAATTTAGTGCAGCAGGGAGTCTTTTTCAGGGCTGTTTTTTTTAAATAGCTTGCAGAAGGATATAATTCTAATGAATGCTTTTATTAAAAAAAAGGCATAGAATGATAATAATCTTCCATTAAGTTATTTTCCATAGGAGTATTGACAGCAATAGCTATTAACGTTATTTTATAAAACTGGAGAGATATATTGATCAGTGGGCCTGTTCTGCCCTTCTAACACAGAGAACTTGGACAATTTATGTTGCTATTCATTGTCAGGCAGAGGGTTTTGTTCTTTCTTTTCTAAAAAAGATCTGGAGTCCCACGAATAACTACTTTCATTGTAATACGAGACTATTTTATATGCCCTCCTTGGCAAGAGCTTTGTCTTCATGCTATCTGGCAAATCCACAGTTGCCACTGCATAAACACAGCAATGCTTACTGGTCATTTGATACTTTCCATGGATTTTTTGTGATTTAAGAAATAATCTCCCTTGGGGATTTCCAGCTCTTGGACTTTGCCTAAGCCTCCCAAGGTCATAAGGAAAGGAACAGTAATTATTTAGGGATAGCAAGAGAGCAGTCCATCACCCCACCACCAAGGAGACAGAGGGATTTCAAACCAGCAACACCAACAAGGTCAGAAGTTGTGGGAAGGCCTGCCTAGAACTGAAGGAAAATAAAGGCAAGTGCTCTTCTCTGGAAGCTGGCCACACCCAAAGCAGCATGAATCCTGAGATGGACCCCCTGCTTTGGCTACTGAAGTAAACTTCAAGCTTTTCTCCCAAGACACTACTTTCTTGTTACAAAAAGGTCCACATTCATCTTTTTCTCTGCCCTTTTGAATAACCTAATTTATAGAATTCATCCTACCTTTTCCTTTACTTTCAGGGATATGATGCTACCTGTAATTTTCCGAAGGACTATACCCCTGTGTGGGGTACAAGAAGATATTCACCCAGATGATTGGATAACAAAGGAAAGGGACACAATACAGGCTCCAAATTGCCCTGAATGCAAACACAGGTATTAAAAAGTAGATTCAGAACATGGGATCAGAAGGAAGAGCCTTAAGCTAAACCTTGACTGGAAAGGTTAAAAGGTTGTATGTGCTTCCAAAAATTATACTTGCCTTGGTTACAGCCAAGGATAGCTGCCGATATATTTGTCTCACTTTCCTATTTAGAAAAAAAAAAAGCACTTCTAAAGATTCCACACTCATATACTCAAGGAAAAAAAAAACAACAGTTCACTTATTCTGGCCTCAGTTCACTGAGGAACACAGAAATCTAAAAAACTGCAATATCATTTTGCAAAAGCGGGTGGTTTTTTTGTGAGGACTTACTACTATAGGGCTAGATCAAAAGGAACTGATGAAGGCTGCAGCAGGAAAGGTAAAAGTGGTCTAAAGGAGAACCCTGTAAAAGAGGAATGCCACATAACTGAGGCACAAGGATCAACTCCAAAGTACCAAGCATTGATAACAAGGTTGTTTGCCAAAATGAATAGCCCTAAGATCAAAAGACACTGATTTGTTAAGAAATTACTTTAAGGAAAAACATGCACAGCTGGTGTAGGATAACACAAGGCTTTACTAATGGAGTAGCCTGGCACAGCAGTTGAAGAATACTTGTTGTGCCCTTAGTCCCCCTGTGGATTTGCTTATTCTGCTCTGGAGGCACCTGCAGGTAGTCAAGTGTTGTGAGGCTTCCCAGGTGCAGGTTCAGCAGGCAGTAAGATTATTCACCAAGGGAGTCAGCAAAAAGAGTTTTCGTGCTGGAAATCCAGGTTCATTATGACTTTCCCAGGCAGACAAGCACAAAGAGACTGAAAATGAGGGTCTGCAATAAACAGACTGTCACTTGGTACCCTAGAGAGTGGAGTCTGAGGTTGAGACTACCTAAGGGCCTGAGGAAGCTGCCAAACACATGTAAGGAAACCTCTGCTGAACCAAAAGTGAAGGAGACAAGCATGTAGACAGAGGCTTTCTGTCCCCAAAATTCCTCCTGCCTCAACCTTCTTCTCTTCCAGCTGAAAAGCACCAAAGAATAATTGTAATGAAAAAAACCCTATATGCCTTCTACGTGGAGTTTTGTGAACTGATTAAAAAGTCCTATTTGTTTTTAACTATTTTCTCTAGATTCTCATTAGTTTTATCCTTATCATCATACCTTCCTGTATTGAGAAGGAAGAGTCAATCCTGCAGGGATCTATCAGGCAAAAGCAAAAGAAGGCTGTTCAGAAGGCTGGTTGATAAAGTTCCTTGGGAAGCTCTCCTAAAGGGCAAAGGAGCCCAAGAGGGCTGGATGCACTTTACAAAGGAAATCCTGGTGGCGCAAGACCAGGCCATCCCTGTGTGCTGAAAAATGAGCCGATAGGGAAGAAAATGAGCTTGGCTGAGCAGAGAGATCTCAGTGTATCTCAGAAAAAAAGAGGAAAGTATATGAGCTTTGGAAGAAGAGGCAGGCATCTTGGGAGGATTACAAGGATAAGGTGAGATCATACAGAGAGAAAATCAAAAGGGCTAAAGCCTAACTAGAACTCAGACTGGCCAATTGTATGAAAGATAATAAAAAAATCTTCCTACAAATGTATCAACAACAAAAGGAGGGCCACAGAGAATCTCCATCCTTTACTGGATGGAGAGGGAACATTAGTGACAAGGGGCGAGGATAAGGCTGAGGTACTTAATGCATTCTCGGCCTCAGTCTTTAACAGTAAAGTAAGTTGTTCTCTGGATATTCAGCCTCCTGAGACAGAAGACAGGGAGGGGGAGCAGAATAAAGCTTCCATGATCCAAAAGGAAATGTTCGGAGACCTACTTGGCCAATTTGACCTTCACAAGCCTATGGGGCCAGATGGGATCCACCCAAAGGTATTAATGGAGCTGGTGGAGGTGATTACCAAACCCCTTTCCATCATCTACCAGCAGTCTGGCTGACTGGGGAAGTTCCACTGGAGATTGCCAAATGTTACACTCATTTAGAAGAAGGGTTGGGGGGAGGATCCAGGAAACTACAAGCCTGTCAGTCTGACCTCGGTACCAGGGAAGGTCATGGAGCAGGTGATCTTGACTGCTGTCATACAGCGCATCAAGACAAGCAGGTGATCAGGCCCAGACAGCATGGGTTTATGAAAGGCAGGTCCTGTCAAACTAACATGATCTTCTATGACAAGATGCCTTGCCTAATGGATGAGGGAAAGGCTGTGGATATAGCATACTTGGACTTTAGTGAAGCCTTTGACACACTTTCTCACAGTATTCAGCTTGAGAAACCGTCAGCCTCTCGCCTGGACAGACACACCCTCCACTGGGTTAAAAACTGGTTGGATGGCCGGGCCCAGAGAGTGGTGGGAAATGGAATTAACTCCAGCTGGAGGCCAGTTACAAGTGGAGTTCCCCAGGGCTCAGTGTTGGGACCAGTTCTATTCCATATCTTTATCAATAACCTGGATGAAGGCATCGAGTGCACCCTGTAGTAAATTCACAGATAACACTAAGCTGGGAGGAATGTCGATCTGCTTGAGGGTCAGGAGGCTCTACAGAGGGATCTGAACAGGCTGGACCGATAGGCTGAGGCCAGTGGGATGAGGTTTAACAATGCCAGATGCTGGGTCCTGCACTTGGGACACAAGCCTGCGCAGCTACAGACAAGGGGAAGAGTGGCTGGAAAGCTGCCTGGAGGAGAAGGACCTGGGGGTGTTGGTTGGCAGCTGGCTGACCGTGAGTCAGCAGTGACCCATGTTGCCGATAGCATCTTGGCCTGTATCAGAAACACCATCACCAGCAGGACCAGAGGAGTCATCCTTCCCCTGTACTCGGTATCAGTGAGGCTGCACCTCGAGTACGACGTTCAGTTTTGTGTCCCTCACCACAAGAAGGACATTAAGGCACCACAGCATGTCCAGAGAAGGGCAATGAAGCAGGTGAAGGCACAAGCCTTATGAGGAGCGACTGAGGGAACTGGGGTTTAGCCTGAAGAAAAAGAGGCTGATGGGAGACCTTATCACTGCCTACAACTACCTGAAAGGAGGTTGTAGCGAGATGGATGTTGCTCTGTCCAACTAAGTAATGGGCAATTGGACAAGAGGGAATGTCTTCAAATCTCATCAGAGGAGGTTCAGATTAGACACTAGGAAAAATTTCTTCCCCCAAATGGTTATCAGGTGCTGGAAAACAATGCCTAGGTAGGTGGTTGAGTCACCATCCCTGGAGGTATTTAAAAAGACAGGCAGATGAAGTGCTTGGGGATATGATTTAGTAGTGGACAGGTATAGTTGGACTTGATGACCTCACAGGTCTTTTCCAACCTAGTGATACTATGATTCTGTGAAAAACCTGGGCAAGGAAAAGGTGTTCCTGCCCTAAGTGATGTAAATATATCTGGAAATGATTGTTTTTCCTTTTATTTCTTGTTGCCTCCTCATGAGACCTTCGTTTTGTCTTCTCTTCCCTCACTTACCTAAATATTGGCTTAGTCCAGGAAAGCAAAATGCTAAATTACACCAAATTTGGGGAGTTGACCGCCATGAGCACACAGGAGCCTTTTTAAAAAAAACCCAAAATTAAAAAGTCTGTGCTTTACATGCTGAAACCTTGCCACTGACTTCTGTGGGGCTAAATTCCTAATGCCTTACTTCCCTGGGAGCAGGATTTGGCCCAGCAGGAATGGACAGTAGCTAAGCCAGTCACCTCCCATCACTGGAGATCTTCCCAAGGCAGCAGTAATCAAAATAATTCATTTGTGATTCTAAGCCTTTGATGCATGACTGCTGAGAAAGAAGATTTGTGAAAGCTGTGACAAACTTACACCTCAGCTTTCAGAAAAGGAGAAAAAAAGATCTGTTACTGGAAAATTTGCCAATTTTTTCCCTCTAGCCCTTAATGCACAGCAATTCATTTAACCATATAATAATTACTTAAAGAAAAGGAGTTTGTAATTTATGAGCATGAACAAGGAAGTGGATGAAAAATATAGAAAAAAAGGAAGAAAAATAAAAAAGTAGAAACATTGCTGTACACTGCTGTCAAGCCTAAATCAAAGTCATAAAGAAAAAATGAGATGCTCGTGTACACAGATTATGCCACCATCAGTTATTGCTGGAGCAGGAAGAATCTTGGCAATCAAGATTATCTGATAATTACCTTTCTTAATGCATTAAATTCACTCAGCTTCACCTTCAGGCATTTAGCTGAAGAAAATAATGACATACATCCTCATGTTTATTGGTTAAACTCTATTTCCAAGAAATCTATTACATGCGGTGTCAACAAGAAACCCACACAATAAAGCATCTTTAAAAGATGTACTGATAGAAAAGAATGGTGTTTTGAAACATAAATAGCAGTTGTTTTCATCAAAACATTTTAACTTGCAGGCTTTATTAATACTAATGAAAGTTTGATTGTCTGTCTTAATTACCTCCCCACCCTCCTTTGTCAGGATCATCTGCAGAACAAACCTTTGCCTGCCAGCATATCAGGATGTATTAGAACTCATTACACATCATTTTTTAAATGAACATTTCATTTAAAAAAGATTAATTTTTAAAGTATGCCAGTGCTTGAAAATGAATCCGTAAAATTATACAGTTGTTGAAGAATACATGCAACTCTGAATTCACCAGTATTTATATACAGGTAAGTCCAAGCGATGCTACTTACTGAGGTTTTGAGAGTCTATTTGATAGTCTACTGGCTCACAACGGGAATTTGCCAAGTGGCTGATCCCTTTCCCACAGGATGTGCAAACCAGCCTTGGGCCAGTAGGCAAACATACATCATCTTCCCCAAGCTCTGGAAAGAATAAATTTAACCTGAATCTGCTTTAAATCCCATTCTACAGATGAGGACATGGCCCTTGCAGGCAGCATCTCCAAGAAGAAGTCTCAGCAGCATAACCCTGATCTCAGGGGAGCAGATCTTCAAACCAGCATGTTCCCCAGCTGGTGGACACTTCTTTCACAGCACATCCTTTTCCCAGATCCTATCCACTGGTATATCCAACAAACAGTACAAGTTTCACCTTAAAATACTTCCCAAGTAGCTTTTGAGATTTTCTGTGTGTCTGAATCAGTCATGCCAGGCAGGAATCAGCTTTCTTGTATGGCATACTACCACCATCACTGAGTTAGCATGGGAGGAGAAAAAAACCACTGCTATTTTGTAAATACAAAATGAAAATTCATTGTTACATAAAGTTTGGATTAACCATATAGAAAACCTTGGACAGACTTTTTTTTTAATGATTATTTGTTACTGGAAAAATGATAATTTCTACTTGAGAGAAAGTGAGGGTTCTGTATTTAGCACGCAAGAGTTCACGTGATAGTTCTTCCCCTCTGGATGCCCATTATCCAATGGTAGGTTTCCTCTACAGTGCAAATTGAACCTCTCTAAGACCTAAAGGACCAAGAAATATAAGGTAATTCTATTCAAACAAATGGGCTGTGGGCTTGATCATGCCTTTAGTAGGCTTCAATCTCCATGGAGTCAGTCAGTCACATCAATGTGAGTAACTGCTTTAATGGCACATAATGAAGTGGAATTTGTTGCAGGATTCAGGAAAAGAAATTAAGAATTACTAGGACAGCTTATTTCCTCCTGTGCTAATAACCTGCTCACTCCTGCAGGCCTACTGCCTGCCATGGACCTTCATTTAAGTCAACTCTTCATCAAAGTACTGGAGAACATAGAGAAATATTGTAACTTTGCTGAAGTCTAAAAGTTTATGAGACTCAGACACAAACTCAACAGATTCTAGGCACAGCAGATTCTTTGGGCACAACAAATACTAAAATGTACACTAAACTGGATTTCTCTTTCAAGTGTTCTTGTTTGGTTTTTTTCAATGTGGACCACTTAATTAGAAACACAGGTGCATTCACTACACTATATTTTGCTTCACAATTTAAAAAAACAATTTTAAACTACAGATACAAAGTAAAACAATTACTCATTGTTTAATTGGTTTTACTAAGAGCCATTTTAAATTAATACATGTTTTTGGGGAATCCATAAATTCACTTTAATTGGACTATACAAATAATTCTATGTTAAGGAAGTACCCAGAAAAAGAACTTAAGAAAGGAATAATGGTATTATCAGTTATCAAACATCACTACAAGTTACTTGTGGAATGGACAGCCTTTGTCACTATTGTAATCATACCAGTTACTAATGATTGGCTGTTTTAAATAAAATTTTCTCTTTTCCTGCATGCTATTACTTTGGAAATACATTGTATAGACTAACAGACTAAAAATTAATTTACCTACTCTCGCAAAGTCAAGACTCCAATGTGTTTTTCCATGGTCAACACCTACACAGTTACAAATTACTCGTAAAGCGGATGTTAGTAGTCCTGACAATCACATGTCAGAAACATTTTGTGCTCCACTTGGAAAAGCAAAACTTGGCCCAAGAGAGACAGTTTGTCAGCAATGCTATGCAGCACTTTGGCTACAGAAATGCCCCAGTAGCTTTCCTTGAGCTCTTACGGGTTGTGCTGGCAACAAAAAGCCATTTTTATCACATAGTTACTTGCAGTTTATGATCACATATTATCTGCAGATGTAGCGGCATTATCTCTCTCTTGTGCAGGATTCACAGAGAATGCCATTAAGTCAAGCCTTTGGTGCTCTCAGGTAAAACGGCCACATTTAAAGCCTGATTCTGTACACGTTAGTTACTTAAGCACATTCCCTTGAGTCTCCTGCAGAGAAAAGGCAACCTAGATTTGGTCATTAAACTTAGAGGTTTTGCTCATCTTATTCACACAGTCAAAAAAGGTGTTTGTATCATTTTTCTTTTCAATAGATGGAATAAAATTAGCTGCATAACATGGGCCCTCGATCACAAACTGTATAAAACGATGCATTTATTTTGAATTCCAAATACACAAAGTAGTAAAAGAGGAGATGAGAAAATAAACCTGCCAAAAAAAAAAAAAAAGGGTCCAATTTTCCATGCACAGTACAGATCATATTCCTAAAGTGGCTGGAGTAGTCTGAAAATATTATCCTATGGGGAATACTCTGACAGTCCCTCTGACGTACGCATCTTAATCATTGACTGACTGGGACTTTAGGTGCTTGCACCAAGGGGCAGTGGGCAAGGGCAGGTGGGTTCATTTCATGTAACTGCTTAATCTTTAATGCAGTTAATGGAAAACCTGACCAATCGCAGAGAACAATCAAATCTAACATACACATTTCCTTCTTCCCAGCAGCTATATACAAAATTTAAGTGCCTCTAGACAGCAATCCAATCCACTAAAGATTAACATAAGAATGGTCAGACTTGAGACAAGATCACACGTCTACCTCTGGCAGAAAACTACCTTCTGGAGTGGCCAGACCAGTACTCCCAGTCATTAATTGCAAAAGAAGGAATTTTTTTTGTGCAAGAGGTGGTTTGTATAGGTTTGCTAGCCCTTGGTAGTGGGTTTCTTTTTCATGAGAAGATGAATATCTTCCTTCCAATCGAGGCTATAGAGATTCCCAGGTCTCTTAATCTCTGAGTCTTCTCATCAATCAGGTTAGCAGCAGTGGGGCTCTATTTTTGCATGCTAGTCTAAAGGACGAAAGAGGGTGGCCTGTGTTCTAGGCATTGAGGGCAATTCAATTGACCTCACAAGAAAATGCTCTCTCTAAGAGATAATCAGATTTAGAGGACTCTCTTTCCAACACTGCAGGAGGGCATACACAATTCAAGAGGCAGTTGGAGAGGTGCTCAAACTGTATCACACTCCCACCAGATACTTTTCACCAGCAGGGCAGGTGGAAACCCTTGCATTTTAGTCCATGTGTCCTATGATATATCAGTTTTATAGGACACAATCAATGGTTACAGAAACATTCAAATGCAAAACAAAGAAGCTAGTCCTATATATAAGGTTAAGGGCTCAATGCAGTTTCAAATTATGTAGGGAATAATCAAATGAATTTAGGTGCCGATCAGGTCAGATCGTCCTGGGCAGCCGACTGGACTGGATTGCAGACTGAGACCCTGGGCAGAATGGATTCCAGCCAATATTAATAATTGCTTTACTAGTGGTTAATTAAGGTTCTTTGTTTAGTGCCTATAAATTATAATTTAGAGTCTGAGACATCTGTCATTTCCTTTCATGGAAAATTAAAGCACCTGGATGACAGTATTGCTATTTTTCAGCTCTTTTTGAAAAACACCAGTTTTGACATCTTGGAGTTTGTAACATGCTTACTTCGTGTAATTTAGAGTTTTCCTTTCCTTCTTTGGCCCTTTGGAAAGTGATCAGCAGCATGAATGGTGACCACATTTCACCAGGGAGAAGCATTCATCAGCAATCTAAACAATTCTGATTACATTAAAAAAGAAGAGTGAGAACTCTAAATCACCAGTTTTCTACTTTATTTATGCAGTAATGTAAAAGCCCAAACCAACTCCGTTATTTCGCAAGACACTAGGACACAAAGCATCTAATTACATTCTGACTTTACTGCTTTCTTACACTCTAAGTCAAAAAGGTGAACTTTGAAGAACATGACATATTTGCAATCATTATCACATAAACTACAATATATATGGTTTGGAGTTAAATCTACCCTTAGCTTAGACCCGCAGTATAAAGTCCCATGGATGCGAATAATACCAAACCCCAGTTCAGTGGTGTGTTCCAGAGAATTAAGTGAAAGCCAAAGCTGGGGGGTGGCTGGAGTATTTCTTTCCTATGGTGCATGAGAAGCTCCTCTGCCTAAGAAAAAGCACTTATTAGGTGAATGTTATGTCTGGCAGAGCCCGATAGAAGGCAGTGGTAAAACTTACCAGTCTAGGTTCTGCTTTGCTGAATTCTAATGATTATATATCAAAATAAGAAAATTTTAATTATACCTGTGCAACACCGATTTCTACTATAAGCCTGAAGCTCCATCAATTTGCTCTTAAAATCAGCTACTTAAATAAATTTAAAAAAACCAAAACCCTCAGTTCAGTTTCACTCTTTTATCCTTTATTTATGCTTTGTTTAAAATTACCAAAGTTGATAAAACTGAGCACAGTTGCTTTGCACCTTTTACAAGATGTGTGCACATTAAACATATTGGCAATAATTATTTATTCTGCCATCTGTCCCACTATCCCCACATTTTCAACAGTTTGGCCCAGAGAGGGCCAAAAATCACCTGAGCATCATAAAACGAGTCCCCGGCTGTCAGCGTAACACATTGAGACCACAGCTGCTGTCCTGCTGCCTGATTTAATGAGGTTCCTAAAGTATGTGGACAAGTATTCGGGCTCTTGGTTGCCATGGCAATGGGAGTGGGAGCTTGGAGCGGGTGTCAGCAGCATCCTGATCAATATGAATCAGCTCACTGCCCATCAGCTGTGGGGAGGCAGTGGCCCAGGCAATGCCGACATGCCGGAACCCATCCTCTTTGCCTGTACGTGCATGCCGGAGCATGTGAGGTGGATGAGGAGCTTAACACCAGCTCTGTCCCACCAAACTGGGCTGTGGCTCAGCATGCAGTATCTAACACAGAAGGAGGACTGTGATAAACATGATATTTTTCATTCTGACTCCCTGTTCTCCCATTATTTTGCAAACAGTGTTTCATATTCACCTTGTGATCTCAATCACTTCCCACAGGTACCACAAGAAACTTAGTCAATGCCACGTTCCCTGAAGGGAAAAGATACTTCCACAGTTGACTCAAACATCTCTGAATTTCCCATCAATTTTCACAGCATGTCACTATACTAGAGTAGTAATACTTAGCATCTAGTTTTCTGAGGCCAAATGCTTTTTTACTGAGGTAACTCACCTGTTTTCACAAGACAAGCATTCATGTGCAATCTGTATTTCATGTAGATGTTTGCTTACCTAGAAAGAGCTGAAAACCAGAGAAGCAACGCAATGACAGGGAGCAACCATGTCATGCCAGAGAATCGAGGTAGGATTCCCACACATTTCTGCCAGCAGGCAGGAATAGATATTTTTCCCATCTTTGAAAAGCTAATATCTTAATGTGTAATTTTTTTCTCCTGCACAGAAAAATGAAAGGGGTAATTTCAATATGCAAGTATAACTGTAGCATTCAAACCTGAATGGAAAGTTGACTCAGACAATCACCCCCTGAAAACCCTACAGTTAAACATCTTAATGACTGGTTCAAATCTCGGTTTACCACCTTACAAGATAGATCTTCAAGACACTTCTTCAGATCCAAAGGAAGGTGCCTCTTGCCCCTTCCCCACCCCTTCTGACAGGCACATCCGGATATTATCTTTCAGCCCAGAATATTAAAGACTAAACAGCACCATATCATACAGATTAGTCACTCACGTTTACATCGTGCTGTTCATTAAACCTAGCTTGTCCTCAGATAGATCTTAACAATAAAGCAGTTACACTATGTAACAACCAAAGTGGGTAATCAAGACTTCTGAACAAAGACTTCTGGTCCAGAAAGCAGCAGCAAATGATGTCATCAAAGTTGGTACCAACTCACATTTAAGAAAGTATCAGGTCTCAAAAAATGGTATATCATGTAAGGTTAAGTGGAAAAGCACAATGCTAATGACAAAAACTTAATCCCTCTGAGAATCACCTTAGAAAACAGGATCCACATTTCGAGTAAAGAAATTCCCCAAATAATCCACTCCTCTCCATATTAAAAAGCATCAATAATCAGACCTGTTCTTGACATGGTATTTTATCACTCATTAAATCCTCTGCATCCAGAAAGGGAAAACAAATTCCAAAGGTATTCACATGGGGAATAGGAATTTCCTTCTGTAAAAACTAATAACATCATTTTTGCTACGGTTCTGAGCAGATGTTACAGCTTAAGATGCTCACCAAAACGAAGCTTCAAGTGTTAAGCCCTTAGGAACTATGTTGCACAAGCTACGTACTCAGGACAGCATGCTACATGTCACTTTGTAGTATGTCACTCATTTAAGCCAGGCAACTGTGCAAACACAGCAAACAGCCTATTCATTTTAATTTACAGCTAGCAACTTACTTTATGCTGTTTACCATGGCAACAGGTATCATCAGGAATTTCTTCCGGACTTGATTTCCTCATCAAGAAGTTAACATCTTCAAAGACAGAGCGTTGTTTTGTGAACTTCCACATCCAATATTCCTGTGGCAGCCAGGGTGGCCAACGGATGTCTACAACTTGTAGTATTGTTTCCATTAAAGGAATTCATGACTTGGAGCCAATCCAAAACATGCTGTTCTACAGAACAAAATCCACTGCTCTGCTGGTGGTAACTGCCATCCCTAGTTAAGCCTAACAGCCATAGCAATATGAGATAATAGGCAAAGTCACACCTAAAGTCCCACTAGTGAAGAGCAAAGCACTTCAGCAGCACACAGTGATGCATCTGGTATTGGCAAAGCTGTTCTTTGGCAAGAAGCTATTTCTAGCATGGTGCTTCATCTTGTAATTTTCAATCAAATCGGGCTTTATGGCATCTTCATAACATCTGTGGCTTCTCTAGATTAAATGGGGAAAAAAACTTACAATTCACTTTGAAACGTCACTGAGCACTCGTGATGCCTCACCCTGCAATTACACGGGCTTCAGAGGTGGTCATGAAATGTTACACTCCATACAAAACTTCATCCTACTGTGCCAGTACATGTTTGCAACCCAAGCACAGGACCTCACGCCTCACCAGGCGACGTCAAGGCTAGAGGAGCAAAAAACATAACCTGTGCGCTAGACATGCGTGCTACTCAGATTGCCCAGCCTACCAAAACTGTGCTTGCTCTATCCGACAGCATGTTTAGTATCTCTATGATGTCCAATCCTCATTTAAATAAGAATGAATCCAACAGAGCTGACCTTCTTGTCATCCCAAAGACAAAACAGGCTGTTTTATTAAAGCCAGGGCAACTCGGTTCAAGGCTCAAAACAGGCCTGAAGGAAAAGGTAGCATATTCCTAACAAAAATTGACTCAGCTGGCCAAAGGAAGTCAAACGAAGAACAATGTTGCCAGAGATGTTCAGTGTACTACCATAGGAGAGAGATAGAAAAGCACCATCAACTGATCTGCTTGTTGTATTTCATCTTGTACCATGAGTCTCTCCTTCCACTAGGAACCTCCCATGTGGGTTAAACTTCTCAGATCGACCAGACCAAAGCTACTGGGACAGCAGCAGAAAGTTCCTGTAATAGGGCACCTGAATCAAAGTCCCCTCTGAAAATCCAACATTGTTATCTCTACTGACAGCACCAGACAACTGTCTTAAAACTTGCTAGTATAATCCTACTCAGTTATTTATGCAGTGGTAATTTCCATGCAAAGCATTTCTCTAAAGCTGAGTGGTCCAGAAAACTCTGGTTCAGGGTTATATTTTTTTTCCTTTCTATTTCATGGAATATACAGACACTTTAAGGAAAGTTTTAAAATGTTTCAGATTGAGGTTGCTCTTATAATATACAGACTCCAGATTTGTTATAGTAAATGAGAACTCTGTTCCATCTTCAGCACAAAGACTTACCTCCCAGCTTGGATATTAAAAGTTAGCTTCAAGTCTCTTCATAAAATGGATGTTTATTCTTGGGGTTTTTTATTTGCAATTTTTAGCACAGCGTGATTTGTTTTATATTTACTTTTCCCCACCATAACTGTAATCTCCTTTTTCAGAATACTGAAGTGTTCTCTAATTTGCTTTTATTTTGCTTCATACACTCGTTGCATCTCATAACAGGGCTTCGAAGAGCTCCCATTCTCCCCAAAAAAACACAGAGGCTGCACTTGCTATAAAATATGATGAAATTAGTTAAGCGATATGATTCCCCAACCACACATCACTGATATCAGTCTCCATGACTCTGTATTACAGGGAAGTATCAATCCATAATAAGATCATATTCAACAGGGAGTGATGTGATCAGAGCATGTCCTACTGAAATACTTGTTCTTATGAAGTCCATGAATATTGCTTTTAAGTGCAAAAGTAATCTATTCTAGGAAGAGACTTAGGAACAGAAAGAGGGAAAGAATACTCTCTGATCTCTTGAGCCAAGCTCTCAAGACATCAATGACTATGCACTCATTTATAATCTCCACTAATTTATTGTCTGCCCTAGAGACACGCTTTGATCTTTGCGAAGATCTACTGTATCTATCTGCTTTGTAACAGGCAATAAAAATTGTAACCCCTTATAATAAAGTGATCTAAATAATGTAGCCATAGCATCCAGCCCCCAGTTCATCAAGGAAGATGTCACCCTCCACTCTATGTTCTTGGCATAAATATTCATTACCAGCATGGGAAGGCTTGGCTATGTTCAAGTTTTGCAAGCATGTGTGTCTATATATTTAGTGGCCAGGATTGCTGCCACAGTTCGAGCTCATGATGGGAAGTAAAGGCAGTTTGTTTCACAAAGCTGAGTGTTTGGTTAGTCAAGGTGCTGTCATTACAGGGGACTTCTGTAACTCAGGTCTATTAATCTACAGCGTTGGGTGTACATGGCAGCATCTCACAGCTGCAGCTGCACAGGGACATGTAATATAGGAAACATTCTGCAGGAGAAGGAAGGGACATTGAAATCTCTGACCAAGAACTGAGACTGAGGCCTACAAGTGTAGAGTCGCATTGGCGCAAGGAACCAGGTAGAAGTGGTGAGCATGAGGGGCAGCACTGCCTGCATATCCAGCACCTAACCATTGTCCTTCCTCCATGCACAGCTCCTAGAGCTTCAGCAGCACTAGTTTATCCTACCACACCGCTCTGAGACATGAAAGAGCTCTTACTGCTTTCTACTATCCACGTTAAACTCTCTTCTTGCTGAGGCTCAAGCTCAGCTTGCTCCTGCTTCTTTGCCTCGCCACTTCTTTGGCAGTTCAGACCCACTCTAACTCACAAAGCACACATGCACGCTGCCACAGCGCCTTTCACCCTGCTTGTGGCTCCTGTCCTTCCCTCCACCCTCTCGCGTGTCTTGTCTACTTAGATTGCAAGCTCGGCAGGGCAGGAGCTGTCTGCTGCTCTGTGTTTGTACAACTGTCAGCCCTCACGCATCATCAGGATACACGGGAATAAAAATACACCCTGGAAAACAAATAGGGTTTACTCCATACTGAAAAGCAGCAATTCAGGAGTAAAACAGTAGTTTTTTCAGGAGTTCAGAACCAGAATATAAGGGTTGGGGAAGGAGCTTTTGTTGAATGCTGTGCCCTACAGACATTGCTGGGGAGTTGAGAAAAAGCAAACATTTCTCAGGACATAGTTTGGCCAGACTAACATAACTAAAGATCTTATTTTATTGTTTTTTTCACAGAAGTGCAGCCCAGTGTCTAGCAATCACTAGAAGTCACTTCTAGAGGAAAGACCCATCAGGCAGCTTGGTACTCAGCACAGCAGGCTCCTCTGCTCTACAGGACAGAACTACTCCTCGGAAGTTTCTGTTCTTAGCAGTGGAATCAGGATGCTCTGCACTGCTTCAAAACACGAATCCAGAAAGCCTAACTGAAACTCACAAAAAAGCAAGACCCCAGAAGGGACAGGAAATTTTTAATATTTTGGCCTAAATAATGAATAAGGCTCCAAAACAAATTCTCCTAGGATTAGCCCAGGCTATCAACATTATAAAAGCGTAAAACAATAAAAATCAAAGCCAAATTTAACAGCATTATTTAGCATATGATACAGCTAGAGGAAGTATAATAAAGTAACTTGGTGCTAAAAGTCACCCACTATAGCTTCTGAATTTGTAGATCCCTCATAAAATTTTGGCATACCACACATACAGAAGAACAGCAGAAAAGAAATCCAGGTACCAGGACTGCAGGAAATCCCATGGGAAGCATTTTTCTTAACTGCGTATCAAAATTTCACTTTACTAGAATAAAATGCATTAAACGTTTTCTGCAGTTTTAGAAATGAGGCATAAAGCACTACCAAGAATCCCAGATCTCCTCAGGATTCACTTTCTGAAACCCAAAGCCCCTTTGCAGGATAAATCCAACACTGAGCAGGATTAATGAGAGCACATTTGCGTAGACTCAGGTTTGTCACATCAAGATTTGGCTTCCTACCCTACAGTACCTGTCTGGGAATATTTGCTTAACAAACAATGCAGCGCGTACACACAGCCTCTCAGCAGGATGCTTTTGGCCATATCTGTGGCTGAAATGGATAGCAAATTGCCCACTTGCAAGCCAGTCAATACCAAAGCAAAGAACAGAATTGATGCTGCCTTTAAAAAGAGTTCTCCTTCGTAACACTGCAGGTGTGGCTGAGTTGGTTTCTTTTTTATGAGAAAGCCCCTCTTCAGTGTCAGCAAGGAAATAACATCACCATATGCCCCTCTACCTGTCCACACTTGTTGATGCATGGATGCGAGAGACAGCACATGCACAGCATGGGAAATGAAGGAATACACATCTGGATGCCAAAAAAACATTTATTGTAGCAGTTGCTCTGGGAAGTGTCTTTCCCACTGAGTAGCCAGATTCACAGGGCTGGTAATACTACCATAGCATAGGCAGTTCCAATAGCAGATTAAAAGTTAATGGAAAGAATAGAAACATAGTGGTATTGGGGTAAAGAGAACTAGAAGCACGAATGCACCTCCTGGGCAAAGACAGACACATGCCTCTGAAGGAGTGAAATTGAAAGAGATGAATGCAATCAGAGTCAGGAGGAGACAGTGCAGACAGAAGCATTAGCATGAAGCATGCTGCTCACTTTGGAGCTCAACTGGGAAGAAATAGAGAGGATTTTGCAGAAGTGATGCCAGACAGACATACAGCAAGTTTTTATCCCCAAAAATTAGTGGGGTATGAGGAGCCTGAGTTTTGCAGAGGTCTGAGGCAAAAGGCAAAGATGTGTAACATACAAACACACAGCCTATCGCACCAACAGAGCCAAGCCCCTATGGCTCCTGGTGCACCCACAATATCTCCTTTAAGTCTGAGCAACAGGACTTGAAGCAAAGGCTGAGGCACTCTCCGATTTCTGGATGTTTCTCATCAAGCACCAGAAGAGGACCAAAGACTCCAAACTGAACAGACACAAGATTTTCCCTCGCAGACTCCTTTCAGGCTTTGTCTCACACTTGGCTCATTGATGCTCCCCCAGTGGGCAGATCCTGCTGGAATGAGACAGACAATTCCGCCCCCAAAACAGCCTTTCCCTGGTCACAACTTTAGCGGCTTTATGGGAAATGGTTTGATCAGGTCACAATGCCTATTGGGGTAAGAAGATTCTTCTTCCAAGAAGCAGAAGATACAGACACCATGGAATGTCTCCACTTTGCTGCTCAGGGCTGCAGTCCAACTCCCTATTCATGTCAGTACTGAGTAGTTTGACAGCAGCAGAGGAAGCCACTGAGGTCTACACATGCTGTACACACCTATCCACAGATGACAACTGTATAGGTTCATATAAATAGAATCTACCCATATGGAAACTCATTTCACATATGGAATAGCTCCAACAGTCACAAAGGATAGGAAGAAGGAACACCTTCTCTAGTGGAAAGGGCAGATGCAAAGGCCTAGTGTGATTTCCCTGCAGGCTTTCTGCTTTCTTGTAAGTGCCTGTGACCAAAATTAATGGCCAAACAGCCAAAGCTAATCACTCACACTGTTTTCAATAAGTGAGCTATTCATACCCATTACAGATTATACCTCACATTTATTCTGAACCTTTCATCCTAATAATACGAGTGTTCTGTACTAAACTGCAGCAGGACAGAAATGGGACCCAAACCACTAACTTCATTAGAATTAATGATTAATATTGCCCAGAAGCCAGCCCCAGACCAAACTCCAATGCACACAGTCATCATCTCAAAGAGGAACAGAGGTGCTCTGTAACTCTTGCCACAGCAATAGGCTGGAGGGAAGCAGAAACCCAGTGTGAGCAACTAACAAGAAGAGAATACTTAGGTAGGAAACATTCAGCTTTAGCTACAGGAGGCAAGCATACAAGCCTCAGAAAGGCACTGGAAATGTTATTCTTGCAGGCCACAAAATTACATCTGCAGCCATTGAGTAGGCACCACAACCATCACAGGAATACATCAGAGAATTTCCAGCAGCACAGGCGACACTTAACATTTACAACCCGGTGATACAAGCACAGGATTTACCAGACCTGCAACTGAGCCAAACCTATGTGGAACAAGATAGAAGGAAAAGAAACAGAAAACACATTTGGAATGGAGGAAGGGGAGCAGGGGCTCAGGGAGAGTCCGGCTGGCTCTCTGCTGACCATGGGATGGAAAAGCAGGAGATTTGCTGTTGAGGGGAACTCCTCACACCCTGTTCCTGTCAGTCATGCTTGCCATGCTTTCTCTCCAGGATCAGTTTGCTTAGCAGCAGACATTGCTCTGGCTATCCAGGGGTTTTGCTGTAGCAAAGCAGCCAGTAGATAATGGCCATGGCTCTTTTGCTCCCCGTACTGCCTCCTGCTCCAGGCAACTGCCTTATTTGCCTGAGCCTGGAGGGGAACCTAGCTTGGTGTTATTAAATATGTTACTCAATACCAAAATCTTCCTCTGGTCTGCTCAATCTGACAGGCGTGGTATACTCCACTGCTTAAGTTGCCCTGGTAGAAAGCCAGAGAAAAGGTGCTCAAATCTCTGAAGTACTATGGATGGCACTAATGAAACAGCAGCATTTGGTCCCATAATTTACTGTGGATAAGCAAGATATTCTTTTCCATTTGTAGCAGATCCTTGTCTACTATCCATTTTAGGAGAGCTGGATCTCTGACCGTGAGTGAAAGAGTTCAATTTAACACATGGTATATAACATTTGTAAAGGTACATATATAACAATGTGGTTATTCAGTAAGATGCTCAAAAATCACACATGTATTAATATTTTGATTTTTCTAAATGAGATATATATATAATTTTTTTTTACAAGACAGATAGAACTGTGGAGTGAAGGTAACCTTGTTTGTGTCCTGGAGTGAGCACACAGCTCACTTTTTTCTGTGGCTCCAGGGTCACTCTGACCACATTTTTCTGCCCCAGGTCTTTTTTCCCCACCCCCAAAGCATTTAAATGCAACCACTTTTTGGAATATGAAAACTAGGACTAGGCCTCCTTCCATCCATAGGAAATCTTTCTTTCTGTGTCTCATTCCTATCACATATCACGGTATTGGCAGTGAGCAGGCTGTAGAAGAAATTCTGCCATGGTCTTTCCATCACTGGGACAGGGGATACTGTGTCCAAAGGTTCAGGACAGCCTCAAATAGAACTGAAGGCATGTTCAGTGGGGAAATCAAGCACTGCTCAGTGTAGGGTTTTAGGAGTCTTAATTTTTCTTTGTTTTCATTGTATAAATACTCATATTTTCTATGTTAAATATATTCTATTTCTGTCTTGCTGCACCATGCCCCTATTTGGGGATTTCAGACACCTCTGGTGTGAAAAGTAAATCCCCACTTTAAAGCTAGGAGAGAAGAATTACATGGCATTTGCTGGAACAGGTTTCACACTAAAATGGGAGCATGGAACATGCTTCTTCCTCATAATTACCACGGAATTTGTGCAGAAGGAATCTGACACAATCAACAAAAATATGAACGAGAAGAAATGTGTGTTAATGAAATATCATGTACTTGGAACTGATACAAAGATCATGAAGAACAAATATTTCTGGGAGTAGGAAACTCCAGCTGCAATCATGCTAGAAGTTTTGCAGAAATGGCCCTGTCACTGAGCAAAATGTCATGGTATAAAGTGATAATACATTGAATTAAGAACACTTTTGGAAAATGGTACTAGGGGTTCTTTTCCTAAATGGATAGTCATGTTTAATTAGGTTTAAGAGAAAATATGGCAAGGAATCCTCACACAACAGAGCAGAGTGCTGTTAACTTTGGCTGCTTCCTGAATTTTCAATGAGGCTTCTACTATAAAAATTGTTTTGCCATTGAAAACATTATGGAAAAATTGCCTTGCTGATCAAAGAATGCCCCCTTTTGGAACATCCCAATCACTCAGGCTGCAGGTAGCGCATCACAGCAGCTCTGAATACCATATTCATGGATCAAGACTCTTTCTCCTGCTTCAAAGACCATGCTGTGTAGATTAAAAATAGAGTTCACTTAACACCCCTAACTCATAAACATATTATATACACAGCCTAAAGTTAACTAGTACTATTTAGCATCTGTCAGCCTAAAATCAATGCATCACACCAGTTGTTCCTGTCATTTGTTTTCCCAACCAATTTTATAATTCATTTCTAACTATATTGACTTTTCAGCACGGCACTGAGCTCCATTTCAAAAAGCAGCAGCTAGTAAAAGCTAATGATCCAAAAATGTTACTATTTTAAGCTCACGATAGACCAACCAATCATTTTTAACCACAGAGTTAAGGGTTTTGCTTCATAGACCTACAAGAACAGAAAGCCTGAAGGCTACAGCAACCACACGTCCCAACCTCTCCAGTCCCTTCCATCTCGAGAACCTGGGCAGCACCACCTAAAAGTACTCAGTACTTGACAAGTTACCCTTCACACATGAAATACAAGCTCATTTCAATCCCAGCTAAGTACTGTCTGCCCTCCTCTGTGACTATCACAAGGAATTTACCCAGAATCTATATACAAAATACAACGGATTTCTGCAGCTTGATACTTGAAGGTAAATACATGCATGTGCTTTGTTAGTAGGCAAAAACCCAAGGCAGCTCCCTGGCACCCATACTTCTCAAACCCTCTAAGCAGCTCTGCAACCTCCCTAACAGTCTTCAGCTCCATCACTGCAGCCATTGCAGGAACAGGAGACTGGAGGGAGTAGTTCAGCATCTTTGCAAGCAGGTGGTAGTCTCATTTCTTCTCTACCTCCAGTCCCCGTTACGGAAGAGATGGGAGCTTCCTCTGACCAGTTTAGGATGAGTGGAGCAATTGTTCAACAAGAGGGGAGCACAGCAATGAAGGGGGGGAGTCTTGCTGGCAATCAACTCTGGACTTTACAAGGGCAGGAGTGACTGACAGATGAGCCAGGACTCAATCTCTCAAGACAAATCTTGGGGCTTTGACCTTTAAACAATATAAAATCCCCCAGAAAAAAAACAAAACCTTAAATACGGGGCTTAAACTTCTGAGGAGATCCTTAGACCATTTCAGATCCTGGGGTCCAATTTTTTTTTTTTTACAGCATTCCTTTTCAACATTATTTTGCTTCTGCTGGGAAAAAACAAATCCAGATACTACTTTTAAACAGTTAAGAAAAGGAAGAAATATGGGCATATCCTAGCAGCTGGAAAAATTATGCCTAGCATTAAACAAATTAAACAATATAAGCAGACAACAAAGCAGGGCTGTTCCATCTCATTTGCTTTTTTTTTCCTTTCTTTTGAAATGCCACAGATAGAGCCTTTATTACAGCACCACATTCCACTTCAAGCAATGGATGTCCAATTGCATCTTTTAAGAAATATTGCAGAAACACGTTAACACTGGAATTAAGTAACTGGCACTATTTGTTGCCTTCCATTTTTGAATTCTTATTGGCTTTCATTGTTTTCTCTCCCTCCCTTCAACAGAACAAGATAATTAGACAGAAGCAAATAAGATGTACAGAGCTAGAAAACAGAAGAGCCTGACATGTGTAGTACATGCTGTCAGCCATATGGCATTCTATATATATTGTTACAGATGAAAATTGTACCACACACTGCGCTGTACATTAACACTGGAATGGTATACAGTAATTCATGTGCATAAACTGATACTATCTGCTGTGTTGGCTAATAGATTTTTGAAGTTTTCTCCATTGCATTTTATTTTAAATGACAGTGTTTTCTATTAATGGGTGGGCACTGTCAGTTTGTTGACCCCAGTCGGGAAGGATGTCTTTTTGTTCAAATGGCAGCCATCATTTCTGTGAAGTGATGCATGTAAAAAAGCCAGTAAATGCAATTCACCTCACATGCAGCTGTCACTCAAGTTGACATCTACATGTTGGAGTATTTTCTCAAAGTTTTCTCCATGTGACCTGCGAGTTAAAGATCAGGGAGGTTACCTTCATCCAGCCCATCCATGTGTCAATCATCCCCACCTAAAAATGAAAGTTACAAATAAACTGCAGCGACTATTTATACTCCGCTGCCTGTCCCATCTTTTTCGTGTCAATCTTGCCATTTCTCATTATAGCTGCATCATGCTCACCCCCCACTTCTTCTTTGTGTATTCCAGATTAAGTTTCTCTGTTTTTCTGTTCCTGTCCTTCTGGGAGTGTAAAGTCCTTAATGCCTTAGCTCTCTTTTTTTTTTTTTCCTCTCTGCAATAACTTTGAAAGGAAACATAGAAAGATATTGGTGATCTTCTAAAGCAACGCTGGCTACGAATCAAATACAAACTCCCTCCTCCACAGGGACACACAAGATGCCAGGGAAGTAAATACAACTCTGCAGTCACCTGAGGCTGAACTATCCTTTGTGCAAGGCATGCAGCGCATTGCTAGAACAAGTCAAGAGCTCAGCCAAAATGCAGAACCGGGGGTCTATCAATTGCTACCCATGGGCCTGACACACTGCAGGACTCCTCTTCTTGTATCAATGCGGATGGACCAGCTGTTCACACATCACAAGTCCCTTCTCCTACTCCCCTGAAGGTCCTCACACAAAAATCCACTTAGTAAGGATTCACGTGCAAGAGAAAGAAAAAGCCTTGATTGGTTTATTGGGAGGAATGAGATTAGATTTGAGCCTAAGACACCTCAATAGTCTGAGATCCCCATGACTTAACATTTCATACATTTTGAAATGCAAGCAAAAAAAAGTGTTTTCCAATGTCATTAGTAAATTGTTTGTCACTACCCATTAGGAACAAGGTATCTTATAAATGCTGAAAGTTGACTTGAACAGAATTACACCAAAGAAAAGAAAATATTACTGAAAAACACCCCCCTGAAGGTGAAGGTGGTATTCATACAGCCTTGTCCAGACTAATGTTAAGCTGTTTGATGTCAGCAGTGCTTCCCACTCTTCTCTAGGAAGGTTACTCCCATTTATTACCCATTCCTAATTAAAGCAGTCAACGGTGTTCCCCAAAGCCTGAACACTGGACTTAAGAATAATCTAGAAATTGCCCAAGAAATTTTGAATAACTTCAGCTAGAATAAAACTTGATGTGAAGATAAGAGGGCAGTCCTTCACATCCAAAGGCTTGGGATCAGGTTCCTTGTACTACCCGAAGAGATCTACTAATCTGAAATATCCCCAAATACAACCAAGATGAGAAAGAGCAAAGGGCTAGGAACAGCTTCCCCTCAAATAAAGACCACAGCTGTATAATTATTTGTTTTACTTACTTGTTAATACCAAAAATCTACTTGAGTATAAAACATTCTTTGTTTTACTGTTAAATCAGGTTTATGTTGAGAGACAAGGTGACTTGGAGCAAGGCAAACAAATGCAGATCTTCATATCAACATAGGCAGTAAACTGATTCAGAACCTGTTCAGATATGCTATGGGGGGTTTTCCAGGCTTGGACATGCCCAGAGAATGCAGAGAGAATATTTTCTGCCTGTCTCCAAAGGAGTGCATTTTCAAGCACCATCATGTGGTAAGTGACTTAACCAGCAGACAAAAATAAGCTATTGCAGTGCAAAGAGCAGAAAATACTTTTACTTTATTCCTTCCTATAAAGCACAACTGGCTTAACAGAAAAAATGTACAGCAAATACATGAAAATATCTCCACATATACAATAACATCTCCAAATATCTCAGTAGTCGGGTCATTTTCCTTAATAGTGGGAAATACAAACTCCAGTCATTCAAGAAAAGAGGTTGAGCCTAGGTTTGCTTCATTCTAGACAAACACTCTGACTCTTGAATGTAGAGTGGGTTGGGTCAATCACTTCTCTAATTTCAAAGTTTTCATTTGAAAATGGGGAAAAAAGCAAAAAATATCCTCAATTGTTTGATTAAATCTATAGTCTTTCCCTCCACCACTTCAGCCTGGTTGCCAAGTTTCGGGCTGGGGAGGATGTCACCCAGCCAGAAGCACAATATGTTCAGTCTGCAGAGTGGCTCTGCCGTGGGATCCCAGTGGATATGCTGCTTTGGGCCTGCCAGATGGAGCACCACACCCTCCACTAAAGACCCTCAGCCCATATGCCAGGACTTACCCCGTCACTGTACATGGCCTCAGTTCTGCTCTTAATAAGAATTTGAAATATTTTCATCCTTTAGCTCAGAGCACCCACAGAAAGGTGTCTCTAACCTGCCCTGTATCCCAGAGCAAGAAATAAAGTCCAGACTACTTCTTTTCCTCTGACCTGTTCGGCATGAATCTGAAATTTCTCTATTCAACTTGCTGACTCCATAGGAGCTTACCAGGACTTCATTTCATCAGTGATGTGGCATGGTTACCTCATGGGTTTACATGCACTTCTCCAGCTGTGCCAGAAGACAGACAATCCTCCACATACCACATGTGGCCACACTATCCAGCAACAAACTGACTAGATTGAGTCATCCTTTGTTCATCGGTCATCTCCACCTAGTTCAATGGCCTATGGCTTGGAAAACAGTCCAAAGAATCAGCTGTCACAAAGAGCTTCCAGCTATTAAGAGACATCTTGCTGGAATAAGTGCTTACAACACTCACCTCATGTCTGCTGGACTGTGGCACAGAGTCCCAACTCCTCACCAGTTAAGTCTGATTCTATAATAGAAATTCAGATGTGAAATGAAACACCCACCAAGCTTCAGGTTCACTCTGCTGAAGCCAAATCTCCTTTTCAGGCTACAAAATGCAAGGCATTCCTTCCGTTTTCTGACACAGCTTACCAGTGAGGACAATATTTTCATAGGTGCCCTGTAAGAACTATGACTGTATTAAATGACATATTTTACAGTTATTTTGACTGCCTTGCTGTTTACATTTCAGACTTTCAAACCTGCGTGAAACAGTCTAAGTTTACCATTTAATTAAAAAATTGATTTAGGACATCCAACATTTGAGCTTATGTTTACTGCCCATGCTTACTAACTGCTCTGTGCTCCCAATTGTTCACAGGAGGGCCCAGGCACAAAACTCCCTGATATGGTGACCACCCTCATCATTTTCTTGTCCCTCAGCTGGAGCACAGAGGAATACACTCAGAAACAGGGGAAGTAAAATACAGCAGTGAACTTTTAAACTAAAATAGCAATATGGAGTTAGATAATTAAACGGGAAACCAGACCCAAATGTCAAATAAGGAGGGAGACATCAAAGTGAAACAGCAATCTCTGATAAAGATCAAGAGAGAAAACTAAAATTTTTGTGGCATATGCTGACAAATGGCTGAAGTAAAATATAACAAAGTAACTTGGTTTAGCAATATTTCTACAGATTGTCTGAACTACGCTGCTGCAGAGATCAAAGAACAGAGCTCAAAACAAAATACCAATAGAAATTACATACTCTCTTTCTACCTCCTCCTCCCTCCTCCCTCCCCTTTAAAATCATATTTCAAATCTAAGACTCGGAGGTTGGAAATCTGTAAGTTTCTGGAAAGGTCACTCCAACTGAACAAGTAGGAACTTCTTATTTGAAATTTCTTTCCAGTATCTCTTTGGGGTTTTTTTTTCCCCCATTCTAAAGCTGCACAGAAGGCAGGTCGAGCCTGTCTCTAGCTCAGATCTTCTCTCAGCTGAGTACCAGATTGCTCTCCGGAATGCACAGTTCTCCTCTGCAATTCTCTGTATGACTCAGTCACGCATCTCCAGCAGATGGGTTTTCTGCATTTTTCCCCAACAATGCTCCCATTGTTGTTATTGAAACTTTTCCTCCTCCTGCTTTGAGCGTAGCCCTCATGATGCACAGATTAATCTGCTGGCTCTGATGACTGTGCTCCTCTATCAACAGTTGCAATTTGTGGGCATCCTCTACAAAGGGAATAATGTCCTATTTCTGGTCTGCTTTGTTGACTTACTCATCGCTTTATCATACAGTCTAACTAAATATATTTTTCAATTGAGGCATTTTGAACATTTTCTTAATAAAAAAAAAGCCATCTGTAATTTATTTAAAGTTTATTTGCAATGATCACAAATCCGTGACCTCTTCCACTTATTTTTGTTCATATTTTCCAATTACTTAAAAATTAAAAATGAAATTTCCTGACAAAAAACCTCTGATTTTTCCATCCTAATTGAAAGCCAGCTCTCAAGATAGCTGCTTTTCTGAAATATCAAGAGACTCAAAGATAAAGATTATCTCTGACTGTACTCGCCTCCTACATGAGAACAAAGACAGTTTTAATAAACGGAACTAGGATTCTTCCTCCTCAGTGGAAAAATGATTACACTCAAAAATAAGGCGGTGCATTGAAATCCTGGAATATATGTTGTATGCAAGACTAAATTAGATCTAATGACCCTTCCTGGCTTAAATGAAGTATCAGATTTGCCAGAAGTAGCATGCAGGCCATCTACTTTCTGTAAATGCATTATAGTTAAAAGGAAATTGCAAATACATTGGAGGGCATGGTTTAGCTATTTGACAGGAGGCACAAATGTTGACAGATAAAGTGGTTTAGCCAGTTTAAAATGTCTTAGTTTAAATACAAAATTACTTTTCAGTCAGTTCTTGAAAGCTGGAATAGAGTAAAACACCACTGTGCACCATAAAGTGTGTGCAAAATGCTACAAAGACTCCGTTGGAGCTTTTGTCATTTTTTGCTGGAACTTAGTGTTTCACCTTGTCTGCAGAGTTAGTAAATACCAATTCTTATCACCAGCTACACGAGAGTAAGACAGCTACAAGTTGAAGACAGATCACAGGGCCAAACTTGACAGCAGGAAGAGGATGTTTATCACTATCCAAAGCACCTCTGTTTGCAAAAGAGATGTATTATGTGCAAGTCGGTTTAATTTTCATTTTAAAAAAAAGTCTGTCTGCATTAAGGGGCTGTTCAGAATCACAACTCTTAATTGCTACAGTTTAGAAAAACAGATGTACATGAAAGAAGAGGTAATGAATTGAACTGGCGGAAACTCACCATACTACTCACCAATTCAGTCTTTATTAACAGATGCTAACAGAGATTAAATGCATTATATCTGGTTTTAATCCTTTAATTTACATGCTTGCAATGAAAAAGTTCAGCAAAATAAATTATTGATTTTAAAATAATATACTTGTTTTCTATGTATAATACATGCTGATATTTCCTCCCTCTATTGAATCATCTTTTGCCATTCATTATACTCATCCACCGCGTCTTTCTTCTCATGTCTTTGTATTTACAGCTGTCTTCTACTATTCATTGCCCCACAAGAACGCAGTCTGGCACATACAGTCTCTACATTCAGGACAAGGTTCTTTCTTTCTGATTTAGGGCTTCTATAAGGTTAGTGCTTATTAAGTATTGCTGCTGAGTCTACTTAGGTTGATGAGACACTGTGGTATACAGCCTCATCTCACTTGTGTGGCAGAGCTTTGGTTAGTAGAAAAGGTATACAAGATACACTTTGTCAAGTCACTGCTTAATCACAAAACGATAGAATTTTGAGAGACTTTTAAAGGTCATTTAGTTCATGCCAAGTCACAGAAAGGATCACAACATCTATTAACTCCTGAGGCCAACCAGCTTCTACAGAGGAGACACCACAACCTCTTAGTAAGATCTACTCCAGTGCCATGAATACCACTCATCCTGCAGAGCCTCTCTAGATTTGAAGTGATTTAAAATAAAGCTTCAAGTGAAGTCCTGCATTCCAAAATAGATAAAACTCCTATTTTTTCAATTTTTTTTAATAAAAATAAGATATTCATTTTATCTGTGTAAAAAATCTGTGAAAAAGATTTTCAAACTCTAAAAGCAAGGGAAAAATTTCTGGTTGCTGATGACAAGCCATAACCATTTTTGTGAGACTATAAACCTTTTAATTTTAACTCCCTGGGACTTCAAGACACAGTGTATCAAGTGGGTTTGGTTTCACGCTTCACCATAGTTTATTTGGAAGCAGAAGAGGTGTCATATAAAAATATGCAGTTTTACAGGATGTTTCCAGTGAACAGACAGATCCAAAATACTGGTTTAAAACTCGTGGTAAGTTTACTACTTGATTTCTACATTGAGGACAGAGTTCAGTACATGTATTGTCTTAGGGAAGGATAAGTGGTAAGAAATTGTTGTAGTAATTAATGGTAGTAATTAAATTTCCAGATTATAAGGAAAGTGATACTGAAGTCTTGATAGTTGCAGATGAAAGAATGGGTATGGTATTGTATCCAACTGAGAGTATGCTACTTGAGGCTCTAACAAGCTCAAAACTTCATAAATAAACTTTTTTCCTATTCTTTTCTGCATAAAACTGATTGGAAAGAAACAACAAACCTAAAATAGATACTGATCTCAGTTTCAACATTGTTGCATAACTTCTATACAAAATTAAATTCCAATACAGTTTACAACCAGGACGAGTACATTGAAGATGGGTCATAAATCCTGTTTTCTGATCAAATGACCACCGACGCATGTCCATCTATAAACTTCCTCATTCAGTTCACCACACTGTATTCTCTCCTCAGTTTTAACTATATTTTTATTTAGGTAGGAAAAGACAAATATTAAAGCAGCTTTGTTTCACATGCTGGATATTCTTCGGCTAGACAGAGATTTCTGATTCCAAAAGTAAAAATACTTGAAAATGAGCAACGTTAGGGGAAAAACAGAGAAGGGAGAAATGAAGAGAGGAGAGAAAAACAATAAATTGACTTTTGATGATTTCAGAAAGCCTGATTTAGGGCTTCAGTGTTGCCTAGAGCCATGGTCCCTCTGTCCTTGTTCAAAGTTCCCCTGAGAGCTTCCAATGCGGGCAGGCTGACCCTACCTTTATCTCCTATGCCAAGCTGCACTACCAGCCTGCTTCCTTCACACAGAAAAAGTTACATCAAGCCCAGACGTATTAAGGCCAACAGCAAAAGCAGGTAATAATGGCAGGAACTGGGACCCCAGCCTGAAGGAGCGCTGGGCACGACCCAGGGCAGAAGAGAGAGCAGAGGCTGGGCAGCATGAGTCAGAGGATAACTCCTGTGGACTGCCTCCAGGGGCAGGGGAGAAGGGATCTGGTAGCTGAATCATATCATATACACAGATTCATAAAAGCAACCTATCGCTTCGGCTGCTACACGACCCTTCTGGCTAGCGGATGCTGCCAGCCCAAGGTTGGATTTTTTTGTACTACAGAGATCAGAGATGCACAGTCAGAAAATTGAAGTTCCGTTTTACTGTAGGCAATGCTTCTTCTGTTTTATACTCCTTTTTAGCACGCCCATCTATGACAGCAGCCATGCACCCAAGGCAGAGTGCAATGAGACCTCCTTGGGCCGACTCGCTGTGCTGCTCTCCACTGTTCCCTGGCATCTTATTACCCGGAGAGGCAGGCTGCTCTTGCAGAGGGCGATCCTACCACAGGTCAGGCACGCAAGCAAGGGAGGGCAAGGGACTCCTCTACCTTTCATACAGCTTGCGGCCTTTCAAATCAAGACAATAAGAAGCATTCAGTCTCATGCTCCAGGCTGTAAGATGATCACCAATGAGTCTAGAGAAGAATTTTCCCACACAGTCATGCACAGAATCAATGAATAGTCTGCGAGCACTGTGGTTTGCCGCCGGTCCGTCTCCTATTTGAGATGTTAGTCCTGGTAGGGATTGGTTAGCAAACTGCATGGATCTACAGTTCATTCCAGTACAGGCACAGAAACCATACACTAAAGTTGGGTATCACAACTGAGACAAGTTATCCCAACAAAAGAAGCCTGTGCAAGACGCCAGAGAACAGATGTTACGTATTAATTACTGATTTGATAAACTCAGTACATCCGGAAATCAGCATATACAGGCACTACAGAGTTATAATTATACCTCCAGCAACTGTTATCAGAATCGCTTACTAGTGAATAGTTCAGTGCAGAGGACTTACATGCACTCACTCAATGACAGTAAAAGAGGAAAAGCCTTTGCAAACACCTACATGTGCCTCTGCAGAATGTTCTTTTTAAGCACAATCCGTTGTAACTCAAATGTTAAGATATTAAGCCAGAAGTATCGTATACTTCTGAATAGGGTCTGCAAAAACGTGAAATTGAATGCAAAGGTCTTCTATTTTTCTGTTTTATAGGTCTTTAAGGCAGACCATTCTTCACAAAAACTCGATTTCCTCTTACTTTATTAAATAAAATCTGAGACTATCAGAAATAAAGCAGGAATCTAAAAATCTTGAATGTGAGTGATGTAGCAAATTGAGAAAGGCTGTGATTGTCTTTGAAAACAACAGCAAACTGCTACGCAATGAAGAGAACACTAAGGCAAACTCAAAGGACATATTGACCATGGAAAAAACCTCAAAGAATAAAAATTTTAGGTCAATAATTTCATTTAAATATACAGAAAACTGTTCATGAGGAGCAAAACCCAAGAAATATTAAAAGGATACCTACAGAGGAAAGTAGCCTACAGTAGGATTACAGGCTTTTGACTTCTATTCTTTCCATGGGTAAGGATTAGCTTTGATTATAAAACTACTCTGTTACTATTAGTGACTTTCTCAGTTGCCAGTTGCAATAAAAGCAACACAAAATATATTTAGTTATTTTTGACACCAAAAAATGCAGCCACAGGGCAGTTACTTAACCACAATTATGCGAAAGGAGTCCTGTTTTCTGTTATCTTCCAGAAGTAGATGCAGAATTTAGTTTGTACTGAAATCAACATCATTATGCATATACCGTCATTCCTTCTAAAATCTCCCCTATCTTCATATCCCCACATAAATAAAACCAACTAACTCAATAACCTAAATCTCTCAATCAATGCCTCCAAAGCACATTTGGTCTTAAAAAACAAGTTGCTGTTCAGATTGAACTAAATAATCTTTCAGCAGAAGCAACTAAAACCATTTCTATGCATGCACTTCTCTCACAGGATTGTTGGAAAGTTGAGATTTCCAGCTGTTTACTGTCCTGGTAGGTGGCTAATTCAGCTACAGTGCACAAACACTCACACGCACAATAGCGGAAAGTTAAGCTACAGCATTCGTTTTGTCCAAAGGCTCCCTATATTCTTAGTCAGATGGTACCACCCCAGAGGGCCATAAAAAGAGAGCTCTATATTGCAAATAGTATGACAAGCAAGTAAATGCACAAGTTGTAATTCCACAATAAATTACATTAAGGTCTGATTTTAGGATGAGTAGGATTTGATAACTTCCCAGAGACACAGCCACTCAATATATAATAGCTCTCAAACTGCATCTCACCTATGTACGCCAAGCCAAACACCCATTAGATTTAAGACAGCTTAAAACAAAGAGGGCGGAATGGCATCCAAGTGCCCTGTGCTGGCTTGTGGACTCCTGTTCCTACTAGTGTTCACAGGATTAATTAATCTTGAACAGAAAAAATTAGTAATGCGCCTGTCCCATACTTCTTTAATTCCAATAAATCACTCGAGAGATGAAATTTGAATTTCCCTATTCAAAGGAGAAAATCTAGCACGCATCTTTATTTGTGCAACGTTACATTTACTTGTATAAGTACTCCGATGACAGCTATTTGCAAGACATTTGTTTCCAGATCACTTTCCACTTCCTGCTGTCCCTCCATCCTTCCCCAGCTCAAGATCCGAATTTGTTTGAGGATCAGGCTTGAATTACACTTGGAGCTCTTCACTTGGTCTTGTCTGAGCTCACATTCAGACCAAGTCAGATTCTCAGGCAGTTAGCAGGTGGCAGCCAGCCGAAACACTCTTAGGACTATGTTAGCTCTTACAGGGGTGAGCCTGACCTTTCCATCCTGAGTGCGCACCTCCAAAGCTTATTCTGTTTCAGCTCTTCCTTTCTCAGAAGAGCATGTTTTCATTGACATCAGCTTGCTGATTTAAGCATCTGCTAATTACTCGAGCACTGCCATCAGTGCTAGACAGACCAGGACTAAGAGCCTGAGAACCAGGAGAGAGCCCAGACCCCTCCTTTTGGCGGCATCATGGACATAAGCCATTTTAAGAATGCATTTTGTGACTGAATTAACTACTTTATAATGTTGCCCTGATCCCATAACACATAACAAGGAAGATGAATATACACAAAAGACTCTCATCAGTGTACTGGCTCTGCCTATCTCTGTGGTTATTCCACCTGGGCAGGTCTCTGCTGCTGGGTCTCGGTGCCATTACATACAAACTCTTCCATTCCCAAAGGTATAAAGGCAGACACTAAATCAGAAAGACAGAGGTGAAAATAGCATCGCAGCTTTTGCTTTTTACTTAACTGCCCTCATTGCAATGAGCATTTCAGTAGAGAGGTGAAAGTCCAGCTCATTTTCTGATAGGTTTGTTTAAAGTGAGGTATTACGAGACCTTAGCTGTATTCATTTAAAAGTGGCATAACATGCTAACTTTATCTACAGTAACCATAAGTCTGATGCAAGCAACACTTATCAACTACTAATCTTCTAACTGATAAACACTTATCTGTTTCAAATTCAAATTCTCCGAGCCCCCTAGAAGGAACAGAATCCTGCTCATTAAGTACAGCATTAACACCTCCATTGACTATCCTGGATTTGAAGCGAAAGCTTCAGATACTGAATCCAAAGTTACACTCTTTCAGGGGCTCTTTCCTTCCTCATCACTTTTGTAGCAGAGAAGAAAACCTACTGTCAAAATTTTTAGAGAAAAAGCACTTGGAAAAGAGCTTGAAATATTGTGATTACCCTTACACATCTATCTTACCCTGGAATCACAAAGCTGTAAATAATTACCCTTATAGAAATCAGACATCAGGATTGTAAGTACAGATACCCTGCAAGCCCTCTATTTATCTGGTATATCACACTATAAAGATTTTCTGATATCATAAACATGTGAAAGGGAGCATGCATAGCATCATCTTTTTTT
Source organism: Clamator glandarius (assembly GCA_033459285.1). NCBI lineage: Eukaryota > Metazoa > Chordata > Aves > Cuculiformes > Cuculidae > Clamator > Clamator glandarius. Next base: position 78,055 of record JAUNZM010000128.1, on the reverse strand, counting down.
CTGATATACTGCTACGTGCACACGAATATTTTGATTATATTGATTTAGTTCCTTTTGTGGCCAGTAAAGGAAGTCTTTCTTTGAAGGCACCAAGACTGATGTCCTTCTGATCTTAAATTGATGGAGATGCTATATTGCTGAGTAACTTTTTTTATTGCTTTATTAATTAATTGGCATACCTAGCTGCAATTATGGTGTTAAAACCACATTATGCTGTGCTAGGCAAAGGCAGGGTTTTTTTTCTGTTGTCTTTGCAGCTCAAAAAGGCTTCCTTTGGTAAATTGTGATAAACATCCATTCCCTAAGACAGTGCTTGTACATGCACAACTGCCCTCTTTGTACCTCCTGAGGGAAGAGCTGCGTGATGAGTTAAGCAAAAGTTTACAGCAGCACCATCTACCGGAGAACCCCTTCCTTCTGCGCTACACTGTGTGTTCCTCGTATTTCTTAAAAAAGCAAAGAAAGGAGGAGTTGTGGCAACAGTTTCCAGTGGTAGGCATTGGCCACTGTTGTAAGTGATGCTCACAAGGACCCTCATGAAGCCAGTGCTCCATAAACATCTCCTCTGCACATCACTGGACTCCCTCGGTCCTTCAGGTTACCAGAAGGGAAGAGACAGGCAACTGTCTCCTTTCCTTGCACAAAGGCTGTGAGAGACAATCCTTGCTTTAATTACAGACTGATGTGGTGAAGGCAGAGATGGTGTACGTTAGCGTGAGGAAAGGAGAAAATGTGGCTGCACCAGATGATGCGGGATCACCCAGACCAGCTCTTGGTAATAGTACTCTGCAGCTTTGGTTCTTGTACCATGGCTCCCCTTTCATTAAGCAAACAGAGCATCCACTTTTGTCCAAAGTAATACTTGCAAAACAGTATGAGATCTAAGATTAAGAAGTATAAACCTTAAAAAAAAACCAAACAAAACCCCCAAAACCGTGTAGACCCTGGGGAGGGGCAGTGCTCCTGGGTTCTGCTCTGGCTCCCCTAAACACACATTTGATCTCAGAACAGTCACTGAAATTCTGTGCCTAAAAGTCTGCCTTATGCAAAAAGCAAAGGTAATAGGATGTAGACCCCAAAACACTGATCCTTAGAGCTTCACTAAATAAAACAGGTTACCAAAAGTCTTATTCCAATAGATCAGTTTAAGAATTAAGAAAGACTAAGGAATGTGCAGTGGAGATGCATTAGATATTCTTATGATGTATACCTACAAATGGATCACTATTACCTAATTTAGGGGATCTAGCTCTGCAGAAAATGAACTTGAAATGGAGGACAGTTTGTCCTAGAAGCGTGCAAGTAAAGCTCTACTATTAAATACAAAGGCAGGAAGGCTTCTCTTTAATGACATTCATCTATTTATATCTTGGTTCATAAATAACTATAGAAATCTCTTTTCTGTGTGAATAGAGGCAGACTACAGAACATTTGTAAATGCATGCAAGCAATACAATGCACAATTTTGTTCTATGCTTTCTAGAATTGTCATTCTCTCAGGTGGAATTATCAGGATTAATTTTAGGATCATTAAAGGACAAACCCCTTCTTAAAAATGGAACCAGACCAATCTATCTCTTAGTTGCCAAGAAGCACGTTTAGGAAAAATCTGCTACTTTGCATTTAGAACAAGAGATAATTTAGTAATGTCAACATCCAGCAAAATGGACTGAAGTGCAAAAGTGACTGCTACCATGGTGTAATTAAAACTTGAGTCCTAAAGGTTATAAAGCAGGTAGACCTATATTCTGCAGAGGTTGACTCCACTACAATGACTAATTATTTTTTAAGAACAATGGCAAACCATACCAGACATCTTGCTACTGATTTAATAACATTAATCTTTTAGTACAAAACGTCTATCTTTTAGTTACATCTGAAATAGCAAACAAGGCAGTTAAAGAAAATAATCGTAGCTATTCAACATTCCTCAGACAAATACCTCAAAGCAAATAACACAACTTACACAATATCAAAGAATCAATTTGAAGAAGTTTAAATATCTGTACACCCACAGAGGAAAATGTTGTGAAAATTGCATGGTTCTTTTACTAATTTTAACGGGTTTTATTTTAATCACTTTGAAGGCTTTTTGTTGATTTGAGTTTATTATTCACTCTTCAGTTTCTATGGGTAAGTTTTTCCCCATAGCTGTAATATGCGTTAGCTCTTCTACTCCCACCAAATCTTTACTCATACAGGTTGATCAGTGACTCAGGTAAATTTGTGCTTAGACATAAAACATTATAATGGACCAGCTTTACTTCTAAGCATTTCTGAAAACAGCCTTATATTTAACTAATGAAAGTTATACATCCGAAAGATTATCTTCCTACAGGGACTTCTGGATGTTTTTCCTGAGGGCCTGGAATGAATTTTGAAACTGCCTGTGTTTATCTATGTGGTTAGTTAAAATGATTATTTTAAATATTTTTAATGCAATTTCAACACTTAATTTTGTTTCTTTTATGATGTCCAAACATCAATGTATATCAATACCACAAATGTTTCAGCAACCTCTCTAGTCTTCAGTAACCAGTCAATTTGTTTCATCTGTAAATTTTAGCATTTACAATACAGTGGGAACAAAAAGATGCTAAGAGATTGAATGAGACACAATATGAATCCTTGGGATACATCTCCTCTAATTTTTTATCTCACTAGAAGTTGACTGTTGTTCTAACGGATTTATTTTTTTCCAGATAAAAAAGTATTTACAAAACTAAAGAAAAATGAGCTCTCTCCTTGACAATTTAGTTCTTCTGCCAGCTTAACATAGACACTTGAAAGTCCAAATTTATTAAATAGTTAATCACAACAAGAAAATTCTACCAGACCAGAAAGGCAAGATTTTCAAGTAAGCTACTTTTCCCCCAAACATCTAGCAGCACAGTTATGATGAGATATGGATGGAAACAAAAATTTTCCCCCAAGAATTTAATTTTTTTTTTAAGACTGAAATACAAACTTTCATCCCAAACCCAAACATTGTTTCCAATGGAGGAGACCTTGAGGGTGCTGTTGGGAAGGCTGGCAAGAGCCGAAGTTTCCCAATGAAAAACAAACTATTTCTGCAGACATACAGACAAAATTCTGTCAAAAAAGAAAAGGAGGCAATTCTTCACTACCAAAAATTTTACATCATTCCTACTCATCATTTCAAGTAATACCTCTCTGCCAGCCATGGGCTTACTCAAACACTTGAATGTTTATTTAAAGGTACATGACTTCTACTGAATGTCCATAACGTAGCATTACCCCCAGCAGGTAGGAAAGACAGTTCAAACACTTAAATGCTGAAAAACAAAAATAAGCTAAAATAGATGGACTTCATTTTGTTTACTTCAGTTCATTTTTGACCTATCAGTATCCAGCACTGTCTTTGTCCCTTACTCCCTATCACTCTTGCTTTTCACAGAATCACAGAATGACCAGGTTGGAAGAGACCCACTGGATCGTTGAGTCCAACCATTCCCACCAATCCCTAAATCATGCTCCTAAGTACCTCATCCACCCTAACCTTAAACACCTCCAGGGACGGTGACTCAACCACCTCCCTGGGCAGACCGTTCCAATGCCTAACCACCATCTCCGTGAAGAATTTTTTCCTAATCTCAAGCCTAAATCTCCCCTGGCAGAGCTTGAGGCCATTCCCTCTCGTCCTGTCCCCTGTCACTTGGGAGAAGAGCCCAGCTCCCTCCTCTCCACAACCTCCTTTCAGGTAGTTGTAGAGAGCAATGAGGTCTCCCCTCAGCCTCCTCTTCTCCAGGCTAAACACCCCCCGCTCTCTCAGCCGCTCCTCATAAGGCCTGTTCTCCAGCCCCTTCCCCAGCTTTGTTTCTCTTCTCTGGACTCACTCCAGAGCCACAACATCCTTCTTGTGGTATATTTGAAGTAATTTCTTGTTTATCTTTCTATCTTCAGTTATTTGCTCTTCAATTTTCTTCTTAGTCTTGCTTGACTTTTTCCTGTAAAAGTTTGTTCTTTCTATTGGAACCATTTAGATGGGATTTCCATTTTCTCTGTTTGGCTTAAATAACCTCTTAAACTTTACCAGCAGACGAAAAATCTGCTATCCTGATTGAGCAATTAAGATTCTTTAGGCATGTTAATGAAAGGACACTGACAAGTGACTGAGCTATATATAATCATGGCCTTTTATAAAGTGTCACCAGATAACCAGTAAAATAAATTCACTAATACTAGGTCTTTTAAACCCCATTAGAGAGCAAAGTCTATGAGATAGCCTGAACATTTCATCAGGTCAGTCAGGTGTTTTTCTGGTTTTATCTTCATGATGAGCTTCTCATTGCCATATGTGAACTTTCCAGATGAGATTCACTCATATGATTATTTCCCTAGGGGCTGGGAAGAGCACAGCCCTAATTAGCAATCTACTTTGATATGAAATAAATATTAATTGCCTTTTTCAGTCTGAAGGTGTCTACAACCCTTGTCTTATACGATTAACAAGAAACACTTTCTTTTCACTATTTTTTTGTTTTTTTAATCACATGTGCATGCTTTCATTTTACTATTAAATAGGCCTTAAACTTGCCCAGGCAACATCGCTTAGTTAAGGGTTTCTGTTGTGCTATTATTGAGAAAGCACTGGGTTTTTTAATTCCTTTCCAGGCAGTTTCAATGTGGCTGTGCAATACAACATCTCAACCTGTACAACCGGGCATTATATTGTATTTTTAGATCTTCCTTTCCCATTATGTTTGCTCTGTTTCCATTAGAGAGATTCTATCTAGCAAAGATAAATGCTCTGCTCGGAAACGTGCAAAGCTCTGAAGTGTTCAGACTTGAGGCATCACTGAACCAACTATCCAGATCAGTAATTCAGCATGCAAAATTTAATCATATTCTGCTGTTTGCCTAGTGAGTACAGTTCAAGGTGGGGGAAGTCGATATACCTATCTAAAGTATCAAGTGCACAAACAAATTTCTGTCAGAGGAGACATAAGAACTATGACAGATATCAACTATGTCACTTCAAGAGCGACTGAAAAACTCAAACACTGTGGTAACAAAGACATAAAATTCATTAGTAAACAGAAAATCAAATATTATCATCTATCTTGTTCAATTAGTATTTTGGACTAACGCATTGTGGTGAATATCTACCACTTACTATGAAAAAGGAAAAGAAAACCTAGGAGCTCTGTGATGGATTAAGCATTGTTTCTTCTTTCTGGTTTGAAACAACCTTAATGCAAAACAATCTCTCTCTCGTATCTTTCAATTTTCCGATGTCTAGAAAAATCTGTAGGATTATATTACTAAAAAAAAAACCCAAACCCAAAACCAAAAGTAAACGCTTAATTGAAATCCTTAAAGGTAGACCAACATGAGCAAATACTAGATACCATATCTATTTTTATAGTATTATTAAATAATTCCTAAAATGTTTAAAAATTATGGATTTACCTCTGTAAAATACATACTTGGAATTAATCTAACAAGTGGCTGTCCCTACTGCTCAACATTTAAGGGATAAGGCACCACTTATCAGGCAGTCAGAAAGATGTCTCTTTAAGAAAGCAATTTAAAGACATCAGTGCAAGGCAACAATTAATATTAAGGATGGGAAAGGGGGCATGGGACTTTGCTTTGATGTGAGAAGTGGGGGTGGAAGAATAAAAGCAGCTGCAGAGCATGGAGAAAATGTAATTTCTCCTTTACAGTCCAGTGCTGTTTTTCTTCAAGCAGCCTTTTTTCAACCCCCTGCACCATGCCTTCCTTTTAAAAACAGTAAAGAAGTTTCCTTACACAACATCCACGGAAATCATCTTCCCATAAGAAACCTCAGGAATATAATGTTAGCTTTTCAACTTCTCCTCTTCAATAAGACAATAATGACAACCTGGCAAAAGTAGGAGGCAGGCATGAAAGCCTAGGGAGGATTTTTTTCTTATTATCACACCATCACATCTGAAATAAGTCCAGGACTCAAGCAGAGATCTTTGACACAAGTATTTGTAATGTTGAGCTAAAATACCAAACGAAAAAGCAGTCAAGCTCCATTTGTGAAGTCAGAAATCCTCCTATGGAGTTTCTAGATTTATCTGTCTTCAGAAGATAAAAGAAAGGCAAAATCCAGAAGTTTTTCTGAACTGATACAGTTTCAGGATTGAGCATGATCTGCAGACTGAACATTTTACTTGAATGTTCTTTTTCTGTAGCCACAGGGGATTTTAAAGTTTGCTAAAACAACTGAACACATTCTTCAAAACAATGCAGTAGGTCTTTCTTGTGAAATCAGAGCTAATCGAATGCAGCATCCTGTGCTATTGATGTCAGCCAGCAAGCCACTCACAGCACTACTAAATTCTCTGCCTCTAGGCCAATAGGTGTATTATGAACTATTTTTTCCACCTGTTCTCAAAGCAAATGCCAGGATGGTCAAGGTGTGAGAACATCCCACTGATAAGTGGATCAAAAAGTGACTGGAGCTGCCTTGCTAGGACTGAAGTCTTTGCAAAGACCAAATCTGTAGAAATTAAATACAGAAGTGTAGAAAATTTAGAAATACAGAAATCTACAAAAAAAAATTATAAGGTAATTCAGCAGGAAAAGTCCTGGTTGGACTTTGAGGCTTTCAAGTGGAGTTTACAACCCAGATGAATCAATGAAAGTTAAAACAAACAGTGAAAACTGATTCTTTTACAAGGCAAAGTTAAAAGCATAAATTGTGTACTTATCAGTGCTGATAAGTAAACTAGAGCTCTTAAAATACATCTTTCGAGCTGGTGTTGGTCTACAGCAGAGGCACTCCATTGCCCCAGTGATGACAGAAGCTGCATTCTGTGTGTCACAGGTGCTGTTTTAAACAGTCCCGTCTACACACTTAACAGCCCCAAACACTTTATCCCAAAACGCCAAAAGGTGTGAGTAAGGAAATTCAGGATAGGATCAAAGAGTGCTGGTTATTTCTTTCAAAAGTGTTAGCCTCCCATATGGCTACAGTCACCTCGTTCTAACCTGACATTAAAGATTTTCTCATTACAGAAAGAAAGAAGAGGGGTACAATCAGGACGGGTAAATGAGGTGACTCAGACCTTGAGAGGCTGGAAGAAGAGAAAGTGAGACGAACAGTAAAGGAGGGGGAGGTTGACGTGGACACAGTGCAAGAGAGAAGGGAGACTGTTGGCAAAGAACACACATTGCTGGAAGCAAAAATCATCTCTCAGAAAATCAGGCATGGGGTTCCGTTAAAATCTCAAGAGCAGCACAAATTCTTCGAGGCTGGAGGAAATTATATTTAAACAAGAACAAGTACCTAGAAAATGGAAGGCAGGAAAGAAGAGATAGACACCTTTGTGGATATGCCTACTTTCTACCTGTACTTGTATTGTAGAGGCTGCTTCTAAGCTTTGGGATGTTCTACTCTCTTCACCTGGCCCGGAGAACACCACAGATAGAGTGCAGAGGGTACTGCATATAAAGCACTGCTCAACACAGAGTGCTCACACTTCCCAGAATCACAGAATGGCAGGAGTTGGAAGGGACCTTCCATCTGATGTTTTACTGCATGAAATGAGGAACTGAGCACATCCTGGCTGTTTTGCCTTCCTGTGGAGCCCAGCTGAAGCGACCAGAAAACATCGTATCTTCCTTTAAACCCAGGCATCTCGTGCAGCTGTCAGCTCAAAATCTCCATGGCAAAGCCAGCCTTACTGACCATAATTTCTTGCCACAGAAAGAGGCACGTGAGCAGTAGAGGTCATAGCTATAAGGAGGGAGGTGACCTGCCTTTTGGCAACACTAGACACTACCGCTACACCACAGATGGAAAGAAGAGCAAATCAAAACTTGTCCATATCTCCCGCCCTCCTTCCAATACTCCTACCAGGGCAGGAGGGGCGAGCCTCTGGCACCTCATCAGAGGCAGCAACATTCAATTTAACCAGTGCTGCTGAAAGACCTGGATGAGTTCTGTACCACTCAGAAAAAAACCCCAAAACTTTAAACTGTTTGTAAGCCAAGATCTTCCAAGCAAGCACTGTAGTTTTCAGTGAGTTTTCTTCTACAGTGACAGACAGAAAACGCCTGTGGATTTGAAACTTCCATTTGAATGTAAAGCATTGCATTTGCTGACTGACCAGAATATGTCATTATGCTTTGTATATTAAAGCCTTGTGTTTTCCACCTATCGAGTGCATAAACAACAGTTTAACCTTTATCCCAAGGCATGTACACCCTTCTACTCCTAGAAAAATGAATTCATGTTTAGCAGTTAAATCAGTATCAACCTGACCTTTAAACACATCAGTGTTTCTTGGAAAAATATTATGGCTGAGATGCCTACTGTGGTAAACAATATTAGCTGCTCCAACCCATTGTTGAGCCATGCTGTGCGGAGCCTTATCAAAATAAGAGGGTGGAAACCGGCAGGGACCACAGATTTTCTGACAAACTCCACAGGATATGAAGAACAATGTAAATGTAACAGTACTGGCAGATATATTTCTATATTACTGTTCCAGAGATAACAGCTAAGGTGAATCATTTCCCACCACCTACAGTACTGAATTATTTGAAATTCTGAAGGGACCATATTTATTTCATTGGTAGGTAGCAATTTACTTAGCTGAAGATCATTATATTTATGTGTCTGTGAAATCCTCACAATAATTATATATTTGAGCTGTCTCAGAAGTGCTATATATATTCTCATTAGTCATGTACTTCCAAGGATATTATCATTTTTTTTTCCTTCAACAACCTTTGCAATCTGAGTGTGAAGTACTGCACTGCATATGAACCTCAATTCTTATAGTTTTCTTAAACTCTAGTTTAATCAAACAGCAGGGTGGCCTATATTCAAATGCTAAGCGTGCTATGAAACATCTTCATTTCCTTAAATGACTGCACTGTAGAGCTTATTTAAAACAGACCGCACTGTGCAGCAAAACAGAGGAAGACATGGGAAAAGAGCCCTCTGTTCAATATTACTCTTGCAAAACTTTTCCAAAAAAGGTCATGAAAACATTTAGAGCAGGGTAAGCAGATAAAGACGAGGAGTTTCCTTGGTTCCAATCCTATCTTTGCCAAGTTGTTAATTATACCTCTCCAGGGTGGAGAGAGGTCCGTTTATTTTCTTCAATACATATCAGAAGTCTCATGTGAAAAATATTTTCAAAACAAAATGGTGTATGAGACTAACTAAGTGGTGGTCCATGTAGCTAGAGATTAATACATCCAGCAAGTATTATTCCTCCAAGTTGCAGTACACACTTATGTTAAAACTTTCACCCTTCAAACCTGGATGACATCATCATGTTTTCCTTCACCCCACAGTTTGTTGCACTCTGCAGGTAATATTTTTTTTTTTATTATTATTATTCCCTCCTTTTTAAGTGCAACAACAGGAGGAAATGCCAGGCTTAGAGTTCTGGAGACTGAAGGTTCCTTGCTTGTGGTTAATGTTAATACTCCACCCTTTTTCATAAAGTTTGAGCCAACGAAACCCAAGAGCTTTGAAAATATTAGTCACTGACATCAGTAATCTCATTCTGTCTAGCTTATTATTAGCACACCTTCTACAAGCAATTAGGCAATGGCCTCAGTTGTATTTTCCTCTACCATACTTGCCAAAAGCAGATAGGCTTTGTATTTTGTTTCTCCTGGTTTGGCTGATGAATATTTCTTTTTTCTTTTCAAAATTAACTGAATACAAGCAGATGTAGTGTAGAACTTGTGTGCTAGGTACATCGGGTCATAAAAATTTCTCATTAGGTAATTACCAACCAAAATGACAAACTACGGTTAAAATAAACAACAAGCACATGCAGAAAACTCAACATTACATCTTGTGCATGCAACGTAGCTAGCAACAGTGGACAAAGCAGGCACAGCCACTGTAAGCTTGTTATAGTCTAGCAGCAACATACTACGATTGCCAAAGTCAGGAAGGAAGGAGAGGTTAATTTGTAGCTTCGACTAAATAAGCTAAGGTTGAAAAAAAGATGAACAGTTCTCACTCCTCTTGCTGGTTTGGGAAATTGAATAGCGAGGGAGCGACAAGGAATATCTTGCTGTACTCTAGAACGTCATTAGTGCACACAGTTATTCTGGCAAAGCAGAGTGTTGCCAGAGGCCACCATCCTCTGAAAAGCAGGGTGGTTAATGCAATAGGCAACATGTACCAAGTACAAGGCTACAGCAGTAAAGCAGTTTAACTTAAGAACATCAAGAGATGTTCTGGCTTGAAACATCAGTTCCCTTTGATCGTCAACCCTTCATTGCAGGAACCTTTATTCTTCCCTTTGTCAAATATACTCCTAAATGCAGGCATTCACCATGAAAATTAACTCTATCCTATTTTTAAAAGTCTCATATAAGATCACTGAAGAAACAATTTGTAAAGCATAGCTACGAAGTTTCCCATAAACCATCCTTATATCAAAGGAAAGCCAAGAAGCAACTGACTTTGAGGAGATCACTCCTCCCCTCACCTTACATCTATCTATATGTATGGAGATATATATACACACATGATCCTGTTGACTTCAGTGAGGCTGCTTCCATAAATAAGGAGTGTAGTTACACATAGGATGCACCACCTCCTCAGCTGAGCACCAATTCCCACCAAAGGCATAAGGCATTTTTTTTAATACTCTAAGGTTGTGAAAACAAGTAAATAAGCATGACTGGGCAAATAGACATACACATTGTGAAACCCATCTACAGCAAATTAGTAAGCCTAAAAGATCCTCACAGTTTGAAACTGTGGTTCCTAATCTATGATTGCTGCCACATTTATTTTATTATGATATAAAATAAATATCACACCTTTAAAGTTTTCACATTTCTAATAAATCAGCTCAGAGGGGATGACTCTCAAGAGAGGATCGTGCCTGTGGTTAGAGTCCCACAGATACACAAGAGATGCAATTATGCTAGAATAGCCAATTCTACTGCTCTGACACGACTTATTATTTGACTAGCAAACAGGGAACTTTTTCAACTTAACTGCAACCTGGCTTTTCTACCACTGATCTTTTTCATCCTTCTTTGCCTTTACCTTTGGACTTCACAGAACTCCGTTCTGTTTTAATCCTTTGGTTATTGACGTGACCACTTCTTGTGTTTGTTTTGTACTTGCTATGAAAAAGCATAGCTTCAGAATAAGGTGAACAGTAGTTGCTGATAAAATTTACCCCATCACAGCTCACACATTAGAAACTTGTGGTTCAGGTTAAAAGAATCTGCAGCATTAATTTGAGCCATGCGCTGCTACGGATTCTTAACTGTTGTGGTGCACCCTCCCTTCCAAAACCTAGGAGATCATTGAGCCTCTTGTCAAAATGTTTCATTTTAGATGCATCTTCAGACAGTAATGTTCCCAGTATCATAACATACATGTTTGATAGGGAATTTGAAAACATAGAGGGCAGCTTTAAATATGTATCAGTAATGATTTGCATGATCTGCTAGCATGTGAGAAGAACTGAGCTTCCACCAGTGTCAGAACCAGAGCCCGTGTCCCTCCTGAACAGCACCCTTGCTCTGTGGAGCCACAGGTATCGATCACTATTTTGGCCGCATATCAAAGTCACAAACCTGTCCTGACCAAGCATCATTCCTATCTCTTTATAACATTACGCTTCGATTGCTCTACAACTGATTTTCACTAATTAACAAACAGCTTTGGCACCGGGCCCGTGGATCCTGCTACCCGTGCCCTGGTACCTGCTGGAAAGTGCATGACAGAGCAACTGCTGTTGCAGGATTAGGCCTTTAAAGGGCAAGTAATTACCAGCCTTTCAGGAACATAAGCCACCTTTAAACTCAACAAAGCACACAAAAACTATTAGAAGATTCATCCAACATTTATCTTTTCACTTGTTATCTCAAATACATGAACTCATTCTTATACTGTTTGCATTGCAATGCATAAAATATTAACATTTAAAGGCTCAGGGACTTCTGAGAAGGAAAAAAAAAGACTAAAACTACTTTAGATTCAGAAACATTTCATCAATATGTACTATATTTGCATACTGGAATCAGAGGCTCCTGATTATGCATGTTTATTGATTTTGGCTTTGTTTTGATTAATGACAAAACTATGATGCATCTTGTGAGGTACCAAGACTTGAGGGAGCTTAACACAATACAAATGGTTTGTATTTTAAGAAACCCTATTTATGCAAATAAGGGGACATTCACATGCATTTTGCTCAACCATGGTTGTAAAAAAGCTCTAAAAACATTCTCTTTTATAGTCCGGATAATTTGGGGAGGCATGTTTAATACAGAAATGCTGCATAACAATTACTTTTTTTCTTCATTATGAATGACTTCTATTATATCACCTTGGACAAAAGAACAAACTTAAATTCCCACTGTGTCTAATTTATTATTACTGTGGAAGATATTGTTTTGTGTCAGAGCACATAAAATATTTCTAGAAATCTATTGCAAAAATCCTACTGGGAGGAGTTAAAAGGGAGTGGGAAGGAGTAGGGAAGAAATAACAAAACATAGCTGGCTATAAAAGTTTTTGCACCTTTGTAAGAGAGCAAAGTTGGCATGTTAGCCTACAGCCATTCCAGTCAGCAAAATTGGAGAGGTTCTCATTATACAAAGAGAGCTGTAGATATTCATTATTAGAGCACAAAGCGAACGTGAAGACAGCCTTCCTATGTGCAGTGTACTAAGTACATCAATAGTTGTGACAGATTTTATTTGTGTCCTAGATATCAGCATTTGGACCAGTGGGCTGAGATTATTCTGTATTTATCCAACAGGATACCTGCATATCAAGATAAATAAAATTATCATATGGCCTGAGTTCTGACACATTAATTATTCTTAGAGATCTCAGCAGATCTGTGTTTGCCTGTATATCAGAAGCCAACACGGCAGCTTTTATCTAGCATGGTAGTAAGGTCAGAATCTAGATAAACATAAGAGCAACTAGAGAATAAGGAAGAGAACAGAGATGATGAGGATCTTCCTCCTTCAGGTATAGTCCCAAAACTATGTTTTGGACCAACTCAATAGTCCAAAGCAGTGTTGTAAGAGAAGGATGTGAAACAAAATTGTCCACTTCTGCAAGCAAAGACTGACCCATCTGCTGACAGATCCTGTGACAACTTATTTTGAGATCACAGCACAGTTTGCCTTCTGTTAGCTGTTGGGGCTAGAAACAACAGAATATTGCTCTTCCATATCATCCTCCCATGACCTAAGAGTATTGGCTTCCAAAGCAGTTTAGAGCTGCTTCATGCTGCGGGAAATCTGGTTGAATCACTTCTGCAGGTGCTACTCTGTATTTGGAGAGAGACTCGGCCAGTCTCAGAGGGAAGAAGTGGGGTCAGTTGAACAGTGAGAAAGGGTCAGGCTGCCACACAGTCATTCCTGCATCTGAAGGATCAGATTTGTCTTAGAAATTGTGCCTCTTAATGTCTTTGGTGCTTAACAAGCCCTCTTCTACTTCAGGGACTTCGTTATAAGTGACAGATGAAACGTTCATATTACTCTTTCAGCTCAATATGCTGGAAATTTTTCTCCACTTTAAGAAGAAATAGAATTGCCCATTGAAAGCCTTCATTCTACAATCATTACAGAAAAGCAGGACTCCCAGGCTGCAGGGACAGTCTCTACTTAACAACTCAGCAGGGATCTCCTTTTTGTGATGCTCAGGGGTCAGGAACAACAGACCCAAATGGATAGACTGGGGAGATCACAACTATTTTCTGAGAAATTTCTCTGAATCTAACAGTCTGTCAGTGAGGACCTCGACACAGGCTCACTCCTTCAGAACCCATCACTGTAGCAGGCTCCCTCCTGGTTACTCTGGAAGGGATGATCTAAGCCATGAAAGTACACGTACACTTCTTTCTCTAACAAAGTAAGTTTCATTCATTTTTCTGCTCACTTGAAAAGGCAAATATGGACTGAATGAAATTTAAAATTTCATAAGGAATTATTTAATGTGGAGGCTAAAGCTTGTTTATACTCAAGCCTGAACTTAACCTGATGCATAAAGAAAACTGTAGTATAAATTAGCACATAATGAAAATCTAAGTAGGAAACTAAAGAACTAATTTTGTTAATTTGCTAGATATTGTCAGTGATTAAATAAGTAACTGTACTCAGATTATAGGCTATCAAAGGTAAAACAAAAATAACTGTGGATTAGAAAAGCTTTGAACTTTATAAGCATCAAAACTGAAGAACTGGAAAAAGATATTTAAATCCACAAAACTCATACAACTTACATTTGTGTCCAATTCAAGTCATTGTATTTCTCTGACATGATTGAGAGCTCACTGATACCAATATAAATCTGATAATTCAACTTGCTGCAGGTCTGTGTTAATGTAAAACTTGCATACCAAAATACAGCCGTTCAACATCTGCCCTCCTATGGTACCTAGCTGAACTGCATGTTGCAACAATATTTTTAAGATTAAATGTTAATTCTATTCCAAATGATAGCAAGAGTAATTTAGAATGAAAATTAATGTCACACACACACAGAAAACTTTCACAATAACACTTAAAAGTTGACAATATAGTGTCTAATACAAGTAACAAAAATAGGACTAAGCATTTTTAATAGAAAATATTCTACTTTGATATCAGTCTTCCCCCACCAGTCCTCTTTTTTTAAGTCTTTAAACCTGGTACTTAACTCCATCCATGAAATATTACACAATATGTTGATCATGCTGGTTTTTAATTTCAAGTCAACTAAAGATGCATTGTTAAAAGGAATCACTATATCCCAGGGGAATCAGGAAATTAAACTTTATTTATTGGGCTCTGACTTTCTTATAAGTAGATACAGCCATATACCATCTGAGGGGAGGCACAGCTTGAAAAAGAGCACCGCCAATGTGCCACTGGGCCATTGATTAATTAAGCAATAAGATGAGAAGGTCTGTTGCTTAGGGTCATTAATGCATGCCTAAAATGCCATTTGAGGCATGAATGTCTAGTTAGCATTAGGGAGCCTGATCCCTCAAGACTTTATGTCTGAGCACAATACTTGATACTTCTGTCAGTCTGTTTGCATAGGAGGCACTGCCATTCGTACCTACTAGAAAATACTGGACAATCTAAACACAATCTTTGTTTTGGGGAGGGAGGAAGGGTGTGAATGAGAGAGAGAGCAGATATTTTTTTAGATTTAAAAAAGAAAACCAACACACTTCCATTTCAGAAATAGTACAGTTAAAGTCACAAAACTTGTCTCTCATTACACAGGATACTGAAAGAGATCATAAAAACATATGCAGAGCTCTTATTTTCTTCAAGTAATACACCGGCAGGCAACTAGGCCTCTAATAAAACTCCAAGTACTGTATATCAAAGCTATGCACAGGGAAAGAAGCGCTATTTACAGTCTAGGGGTCAAGATTCCTGCACTTTATTGTTGTGGCTTTGCTGCTGACTGAGCAGTCACCCTCAGTACTGCACGTCACAGTTAAGTCATCTGCAGAATGAGTACTATGACTATAACTCCTTCACAGGGCTATCATAGGAATTAATTCATTGCTGTTAGGGTAGTGCTTTAGAATCATATTACTATTTCTAGACATCACACAGTAAGAAAAATAAAGATATTCCCAAGACACTTCCAATTTTCTGAATTGGTTCGAGTCATCTGGAAAAAAGATCACTCTATAGACCTTCTGCCAGAGCTGCTACGTTTTGTATGAAATAGTAAAACACTGAGCTTCAAGGAAAGCACAAGGTTTTCTCTAGTTGAGCAGTCTGAGCAGTCATCTGTGAGCAGGCAGATCTGAGTCCCAGTCCTTGCTTCAAATGAACTTCTGCTTCAAATTTAAAAGCCATACAAGGACCCCAATCCAGGCAAACCCCTCACCCTGATGAGTGTCCTAACTCCTGGGCTAGATAGTGATGCTCACTTCTGTATACACATGAACTTTCTCTTGCTGATTTAGTAAGCATCTAAATATTCTGTACACACCAGGCAGTTTCAGGAATGGGAAAATAAAGAACACTTACACTGCTGTGTAATAAGCCACAACCCTCTCCCTGAAACAATGCAAGCACAGGGGAAAGGAAAGAACCTATTTCAAATGGGTGTTGTAATAATTAAGCTCTTACACACAGAGATTATAATAGCTGCTCTTAGTATAAATTCTGAAAAACTTGATGTGTTTGACTATTCTCCCACTTTAAAGCATGGTGGAGACATCAGAATAACTAATTTGTGGATCTTTTTCCCCAATACAGGTTTGAGCTTGATGCTGTCAAGACTAAGGCTCTTAGGACATGTCCAGAAATAGCATTTTAACCACCCATGGAAGACTTCTGGAACTTGAGTGTCTCTAGCATCTGCCACCAGATTAACAGGGGTTCAAGTACATATATAATCTCTATAAATTCTATCCAGTTCACATACTTGCTGCTTACAGAATTAGCCACATAACCCCAGACAGAAGAAAAAACTGCAAGCTCTCCCAGCTTTTTTTGTTCATTCATTTATTAAAGCCCTGGTTTACAGATTGTCCAGATGATTTCAACCAGTCAGCTTCAGGAGCAACTAAGGATTTGAGAGTCACTACCCATATGCAGGCTGAGAGATATTCTTATTTCTTCACTAATATAAGCTGAACCTGGAACACTGTGACCAACTTTGGGTTGCAGAAAAATAGGATAGGATCCAGCAAGAGGTGGGTCAGAGGCACATGACTTGTGAGGAGAGGCTGAAGAAAAATGGGTTTGTTTGGTCTGGTGAAGATGAGGTTAAGATCAGTCTGTGACTTCTTGAGGAACAGTCATAAAGGTGAGGCAGCTAAACTTGTCAGCAATGCCCCGTGATGCACTAGGTCACAGAAGGCAGACTGGGAGGTTCAGGATGGGTATTAGTAAAGTATTGTTCCCTTGCACGACGTTGCAGTAATGGAATGGGTCACCAGGACAGGTTGTGCAAGCTTCCTCTTTGGAGGCTCTCTTGATGCAGAGCAGCAAAGCCACAGCTGAACTGATTGCGTGCTGAGAAGGGTCCAGCCTAAGCAGAAAGCTCATCAAGACATGCCCAGAGGTCCCCTCTGAGCAGCACTACTTTGATTTTATTAGGCTGAAACTCACCTATTTCAAACTACATTTCTTTCTGTACACCACATTTAAGAAATAATAATTTGAGATATTTCACTTTCAGGTGAATCACAAACTGTGATCAGATAAAAGAGCAGGCTGATAACATGCTTTTCATAAATGCTACACAGCACTCTGCCTGAGTCATAAATTGGGTGCTTTACTGGTTCACTCACACTCACTATTGCAATACATCCAAATTAAGATCAGCAAGGATTACTTCCTTGTTGAACTGGCTTCCCTTTAATTAGATATTCCAGAGATAATGTTTTAACAGCTCATTATTTTATTACTTTGTTGGGCAGGCAGGCATAAAACATGAAATTTAGGATGAGACAGCTCTACATAGTCCTTTCCCACTTCAGAGTTAAAGGGGTCTCTGGACTTGCCATTTACTGCCGATCATACAATAATGCAGTAGCAGCAGGGGGAAGGGTAAGAAAATAAAGTTTTCAGATCCTGCTTTAAAGACAGAAATGGCTAATCCAAAATTTCCACTTATTTTCAGAAATTTTATTTGATGTCAACCAGTGTGGCCATGGTTAACATAAACATTTCTATGAAATACAGGGACATACTTTCAGTTCAACATCAGCACCGTCACAGTTACACCAATGTTTTGCTCAGCTAGGGAGAAGTTAAACCAGTATAAGAACATTTACAGAAGCTTAACATTATCCACATTTCAATCACATCAATGAAAATAAATCAGCACCAGTTTTGGGTTTAGAAAGATGGCCAATAGCATTGCTACTGTGTAACTCTAGCCTAGGAAAAGAAAAAGGCTGATCTTCAGTGCAACATCTATATCAAGTTACTTCACTGGAACTAACCTTCAGAGCACATGCTAAGAAACAACATTTCAGCTACACGGAGTGATTTGATTATGAACACAGCAATTAGATTAGCAGCAGATGACTTGGAAGTCAAGCTGCTACATCCCCATTGAATTATTAGCTCCAGGAGCAACAGCACTCCCCCTTCCACCCAACTTTCCCCACAGGCCTGGCAGTTCAGGCTTTAAAGCATTTCTCTAAGCTTCTTCAGACACCAAGCAAACAAAAGGCAAAATTTAAATCTTGCCTCCTATCATACCAAACCCAATCTGTTATCGTTCAACATCAATAGTTTGTCTGTCAGGGTGAAAATTACTATTAAAAGCATTTCACAGGTCACAGAATTTAGTAAATGAAAGAGCTATAAGAGGAAAAGTGATATCTAACTTCCCAGGAGGCCATAGGGACAAGGACAGCAGCTTTGTTTAAGACCTTTTTCTGAGCTCCTACTTATCAGCAACCAGGGGGGAAAAAAAAATAAAGAAAAGAAGAAAAAAAAGAAAACAAAACCCACTTTAAGCAAGCTGACATAAACACACAGCCATGAGCATAAGACTGTATTCCAATGTGGCTGAACTGTTGCTACCCAAGAAATAAGCCACCTTCAACCAAGGCACAGAAAGTTCTGAGACAAAATTGCAACTCTTCAGCTGTGTCCTATTAACCAACCTGAGCCTGCTGTGGGGCTCACCTAATGAGTATCAACTCATTAAGGCAAAGGAACTTGCATCCATCTACCCACCCATCCCCCTCGGTTACTTTGTTTAATCCAATTTTGCTTGATTTCTGTGAATTTAGCTAACATTTAAATTAACATAAGAGGGACTCCTTAAGAAAGCTATATAGATAGTTCCTAAACTGATGTAGGCTCAGGAGGAAAAACAGAAGTCTGCTCATTTGAAAGGATTATAGTCCAGAGCCTGTTGTTTCAGTAAGAGGTGTTGGCTGCGTCCAAATTGTTGATGATACTGTTCAAGGAAATTTTGCAACAAACCTGCTTGGTTTCTGGGCTTTTGTTTGTTCACTTTTGATAAAACAAGGTTAAAAAAAGTCCATCTTTATCAGCACCATCTAGAGCATAAGATCTACTTCTCCAGAGTAGTATTTGGCTGGATTAACCCATGTTGATTCTGCTGAGCCTACCTACATCCACCTGATCCTAATAAACTACCAGCTGGGAGCACTTTCCTGCACTGACTAGGAAACTTCTATGGAGGGAGTTACTAGCGACCTTCCTTTTTCTGCTACCCCACTAGAAGGCAAAAAAACCCCTGCATTGCAAAAATATTTTAACTCAATAGGCTCTCCTTCTCAGAGACATTAATTGTCATAAGATTAAACAAAACTGATGGTTTCTAGCCAAAATATGCAAGGCTATGACTTTCTGGAATTTGCCTGGGGTGTTGATCATTCATTTTAAAATTCAGTGTATTGTATCTCCTGATATTTACCCAAGAAACACAGCCAGAGCATGAAATATGTGAAAATCACCTGTTTTGTTCAACCCAGCAGAGTGTATTTCAGTTCGCAGAGAAGTTTCATGATCTCTCTAGTTTCTGCTCTGGAATTATCATCACAATATTGTTGAGAACATGTATTAATCTACAGTTACTTTTTAAAAAAATTATCCATGTTTGAGTCAAAATGTGAAAAAAAAATGAGAGGAAAAAAGAAATCTGGGATCTGGCTATTGTTTTCTTAAGGCATGACAAACTACAGCAATTTATTTCACCATATCCAGTTGTAATGCTAAACCACAGATAAACATTACTAATGTAGCAAGAATGTGTTTCTTCCTTCTGATGGAGGGTCAAGATTGCCCTCTGGAGTATGCCAAACAGCATGGGGTACTTCACTTACCATGTGATTGGCACACACTTAAGTTTTGAATCAGTTTGGAGATGAAATTGTTGGCTAAAGCTCTGGAAATTCTGACTCTAGAGTTGTCAGGCAGGCTGTCTTTACTTTTAGAAAAAATAATTCTTTCTAATAACACTATGTTACTTGGATTTTTTCTGTTTTTACATTGTTCAATGATGTTTTGCATTTCTGCATATTGTGCAGCACCCCCAGAACTTTACTAGGGGGAAATTAATTTAAAAAGTGTTTATTGTTTCAGCATACGTTAATAAAATTACCATACATTTGCGGAAATATTCTAATATAATCTATTTTGATGGCACACAAAAAGGTCACCCATTGCATGCTGATACAAAATGATGTCTTAACAAATCTCATTTTCAAAACATCTCTTATAACACAGGGAATTCTAAGAGTTGAGGGTTTATTTTTCTTTTCATCTTGTAAACAAAGGACATTATCCCATAAACTTATGCTTTAATATTTTTAGTTGACATTATTTTGCACAGCAATAAGCTTATTTCTAGTATATTTTAAGACACGTGTCCTTAGGGACATAAAACTATAAAATCACGAGTTCTTTTCTGATCCAGTCCACCTCACACTCAAACCTTCATGCAGCCTTCTGTTCTCTGCCTGAGCTTTTCTTCCCCTCACTGCCATGAATGATACATCCATGCACACACTCACATTTTCTAAGTGCACACACTGGCGTGCAAACAGTGATCATAAAAACCTTTGTTTCTCTACTTAAGCAACTGCTGTGTTATAACCAAACCCTACAGTCATTTTGCAAAGCAATCTAATGTGCAGCTTTATTTACTTTCTCAAATGGCTAGTAACCTGCCTTCATACCCAAGAAACCTTACATAAAGGTTTTGCTATTACCTGAACAGGCAGTTTTGGTTCCCTATTGTGGTTAATCCTCAAGGATCCAGTTCTGTATATATTTCTGTCAGCACAGATGCCGTCAGCTGCTTGAGGTACAGTCACATGAGGAAATAGACCCAAGTTGTGCCAGAGGAGGTTTAGATTGGATATTAGGAAAAAAATCTTTACTGTAGGAATGGTGAAGCACTGGAACAAGGGAAGCAGTGGAGGGACCATCTCTGGAGGTGTTAAAAAGACATGTAGACATGACACTTTGGAACATGGTTTAGTAGCCACGGCAGTGCTGGGCCGACAGTTCAACTTGATGATCTTAGAGGTCTTTTCCAACCCTAATGATTCTATACCACCGATGCTGAAATTGAAGGAGCTTTTGTATCAAGATGAGGGTCAGCTAGTATCAAAAACCACAAGCACAGTCACTACTTCTGTTATCCAAGTAGAGGTATTTCTAAAAATATGTACAAACATGCCTTTCTTTATAATGCCTTCTTCATTAAAATGTTTGCAGCAACATATATCTTCAGAGTAACATGGTTATTGATTTCAATGAACTCTCAACTGTACTACTGCATTCGCTTTACACATAGGTTTATTTCATCATCCATTTGAGTAACAAGGAGTTCAGATCTTGAGAAAATGCTCTGATGATTATAAGTTAGGGTTACAAAGATGTTTTTATGACTGAGGTGACTTGTTTGGCTGAGGTTTTTCTTCATTCTCAGGAACAGGTTTGTCAGCACTGTATTTTTCTAAATGGTGTTTTGGGTATCGCCTACAAAATGGGCTCTCAGTTTTTTGATCTTTCAGAAATGACGTCTGATAAATGGTTAAGCCATCGTTACTGCTAGAAACTGGCTCACGAGCCCATAGGAAGAAGTTCTGTGAGTTCTGTTGCCGTCTCTCTGGTTCCACCTTCTTCCGGCCCAGGCCCTAAAAAATAGAAAGAAAAATTCATGTAAACATATGACTTACAATCACAGTTTCACAGATGAATCTTGTTATGTTCACTACCCCACTGGGAAGTTAACGAAGCTGTTACCACAGTGATTTCAAGAACTCATGGTTGAGCTTTAGCAAGTTAAAAATAATATTGTCAGACTTGCTTGTATGAACATTTCTGGTTGCATGTAAATGGGAAATCTGTTTACCTTCCATCTCTTAGTACTAATAAACCACTTCTAATTTGCATTTCTGTAGCATATTGTATACTCAAAGCTATTTAGCTATACTCAAGTAAATTATTCTTCAGAGTAACACAAAGAAATGTGTTAATAATTTTAAGTTTGTACTTCAGTAAAGAAAATGAGACAGACCGTGAAATCTGATCTTCAAAACTATCCCAAATGCAGAGATGGAGCATGATTTGCACGCTTCATAGCTTGCAGGAAATTTCTTTGAAACTATGGTTGAACACTATCTCTAAAACTATGAGACACTGCACAAAGTGAACAGAAGTGGAAGTTACTCTGAATAATGAATACCAAAAAAATCTAGGTCTAAGAGAGCCCAAAGTCAGACAAACTTTCATTATCACAATTCGCTGCTTTCTCTCCTGCTCATTAACTTGTGAACTGTGCTATTTCTTTTGCTGCCTAGAAAGATGCCAACAATCTAATAAAATTGGAAAAACATGAAACTGCTGCATGAACCAAACACAATTCAATCCTATCCAAAGTTGTAGCTTCTGCAACATACGCTTAGCAGATATATTATAAAGAGATGTGGATTGGAAAGTAGTACATACTGGAGATATATTGTGTGCCCCCTATGGATTTTGGTTAAACTTATGATAAAGATGAGTCTGAATCAAAGATGTGGGACTGTGAATTATAGGTAGCTGAGATCCCTACAAAAGTTCACCACAAGCCCACTCCCTTTCAACAGACTAGTAGGAAATATAACTGGTACAAAATCATATTAAGATATAAAACCCAGGACCACTAGAAATCACCTATCAGAGGCCTAAATCATAGGGGGTTTGTTTCCTTTGAATTCATTCTGCCCCTCTCAATGACCCCTCATGATGCTGTATACCTGTGTCAGACCCAGATGTGTCCCATCCCTATGTTATTAATAATAAAAAATGTGATTTTTTTTTCCTGGTTACACTTTTCTCACAATTTTTACCATCTATAACTTTTGCTGAGAAGAGAAAAGATACTGTGTTTAATCTCTGGCAGACTGAAAAATGAATTTGCTTGATTTTTCTTAGTGCTGGATACTTACAAAATCAAAATACTCTCCTGTATTCTGCAGAGAGTGTCTGTTGTCATGAGCAGAAAATGGGAAATTGTTGCTTGCTGCACTCTGAAAAAAAGAAATTACAGACAAAAAAAAAAAAAAAAAGAATTTTCATATGTCGTTTCAAATAACTCTACTAGCCTTAGTTCATATATTCTGACAGATGTTAAAAATACAGCTATTCTGTCATAGTATAGTCATATTCATATGTTAAATCTTCAACTGTACATAATTCTATAGAGGCAATGTGGACCTTCTGTATTTCATTTTAATTTTTGGTTTTTACAAAAACATAAGGATTTGTGTTCCCTTTATTTGCTGAATATAGACATGGTTAATATAAAAGTGTAAATTTTCTAATGAGAAATGCTACATTCTGTCTGCAAGCAGGAAAATACTTGGTATATGTTAGGATTGCCTTGTTTGATTCACTTGTAATCCTAAAGCTAATTAAAATGAACTACAAAAGGGACCTCCAAACTGACTTAATCTATGATTTATGTACTGAATGTCATGTACACTGCTGGTTGCAGGGGAAGTGGAGGAGGTATTAATTGCATAACAAATCCATAATTTCATTCTTTAACATAATGTTTACCCAGTCTCTACAATGAAACTAGAGTTTTAGAAGTAAACAGGACAACTGCAAAAGAATTATTTTTAAAGTAATTTAACATATTTATTTTTTAAAATCTTGTTTATTATATATCATTGCAATATTATTAAAATAGCTCAAAATAGAAAAACTGAAAACACTTTTGGACTATGAGATTGCCTCTGTTCTTTCCCAAGCAGTACTTTCCTGCTTCACATAGAGAACTTTACATTTTTTTCTGTATATGCTCTAGCAATTTTTACTTTTAACATCGTGGAACACATTTTTCACCTTCCAACTATGATATTCACTTCCAAACAGAAGAGCAAGTTTTAATTTGACACAATTTAAAAAACATGTTTCAAGAGTAAGTGAATCTGAACCAGTTCTAAAGATAAATTTAACTGGCAGCCTGATCCAGCAAGAAGAATCACCAAGAAGAAAATCTGCATGCATGGAGTCTGCTGCATGATCACATCTTGGTGTATCTAGTATTCCAGACAGATTCTCTACCTTTTTTAGGTACATTTCACATGTTCACTTGTTTTCTCATGCAGACTCAACTAAACTGTAGTTCAATGAACAAGTAAATTCAATAGATATATGTGTTTAAAACCAAAAACTTCTAAGTCAGTAAAATGTAAAATTTACTAAAATATCCTACTGCAAT
This sequence comes from Clamator glandarius, assembly GCA_033459285.1. Taxonomy (NCBI): domain Eukaryota; kingdom Metazoa; phylum Chordata; class Aves; order Cuculiformes; family Cuculidae; genus Clamator; species Clamator glandarius. The sequence goes on along the minus strand of JAUNZM010000128.1, from coordinate 53,874 downwards.
TACATGTTAACCAACATTTTAAGAACAGTGTTTATTCCTAGTGCCTTTATGCTGCAGGAAAATTGAAAGCCAAGATAGTAAATATTGAATATCATCTCTTGGAAGGATTCCTCATATAACTAATGGTTAAAAAAGATGTATTACAGAATAGTTATAGGACTATCGTGAAGAGGTAATATAAGCTTAAAGAGTACTGTATTTCTGAGAAAATTAATTAACCTCACAGCCCGTGAGTTCCCTCATACAAAGAGATTAGAGATATCCAGCTACAGATGCAGTGAGCTTCCAACACTCTACCAGCACTTTCGGAACACGTAACAAACTTCCTCAGGTTGTTCCTGTGACAATACATTTTAGACTTCAATACCTCACCGCTGCACTCATTTTTATTCTTGATTTCTGACACGTAAGAATTCCACTAATTTTTTTAACAGTGAAGGACTGGTTAAGTACAAGGCATAAAATGTCCAGTGCACAGTCATATGAGTGTTCATAAATGGTCCATGTAACTTGGTTCTCCTTTTCAGACAGTAGCTAAGAGAAGATGCTCCACAGAAATGTATAAATAATACCAACATGATGTTATACTCATGTCATGGTATAATATTCTCCTTTTCTTTTCACTATCCCTAAGCTTCCCTTTTAAATATTCCTTCCTAGCCCAATTCTGTTCTTCATTATAGCAAAAACTGTGAAATGGACTCCATGTAATCGCTGTGCTTCTAAAATGAAAATAGAAAATATTCTGTGCACAAAGTGGGTGGGTAAAGCGAAGCTTAGTATGATAATAAAATAAGGACATAAAAACATGCTTATGAAACTGTAATACTTTAAATACTCGTAATTTTAAAATACTGCATTTTGCTTGTTTCCAAAACTGTCCCAAATCTCCTCATTTTTAAGCAAGCCCTAAAAATGTTCCAAATAGGAAGCTTCTAACTTTTTAATGATAAAAAACCCCAATCCACACACATTTTGGATCGAGATCGATCATAACATATTCTGGCACACAAAAATGTCTCCAACAGCCAGAGCAGCTAATAAACGGGGAAAGTAACTGATGCTGGAAATCATCAACAACTAGACTAGGACTTTGAGCATCTAAAATTACAACTGAGTAACAGCAAAATGTTTCCTCTTCAGCACAGCTAGCAGTCATTTTACTCCCTGAGGCACAAAGTCTGCCAGTCCCCTGTGACTGCATCACTAACTACTGTTAAGTGCTATTCTTATTCATAACTTAGTACATGATATTTTGCAAAAGGGAGCTCTGGAAATTGACTGGTTTTGTCACAGTAACTCACCTGTTCCCGAGCTCTGTGAGTGAGAGGCAAACTATCCTTAGTATGCTGAACTGCTCTTGAGTTCTGGACCTGTTTTAGGGCAGCGCTTGTAGTTGACTCATGTTGACTCTCACTCGCTTCAGCATGAACGAACTAGAAAATAATGAAAATTGTGACCCATGTGAAAAAAAAAAAAAGCCAACAGCAAAAACCCAAATAAATGTGATCAGAAATGTGGGAAAATGGGATTTTTACATGTTTCTTTTATAGTTTGGATTATAGCAGCACCTAGCGGCCTCTGAGAAAAAAAAAAAGAGCCTCCCCACAAAACACAAATCCCTACCACAAATACCTTATGATGTAGATCTGTAAAACAGATCTACAGGAAAGCTGGGTAGAGGCTCTTTATCAGGGAGTGCAGGGACAGAATGAAGGGGAATGGTTTTGAGCTGAAAGAGAGGAAATGTAGAGTAGATATCAGGAAGACATTTTTTACTGTGAGGGAGGTGAGGCACTGGCACAGGTTGCTCAGAGAAGTTGTGGCTGCCCCATCCCTGGAGGTGTTCAAGACCAGGTTGGATGGGGCTTTGAGCAACCTGATCCGGTGGGAGGTGTTGCTGCCCACGGCATAGGAGTTGGAACCGGATGATCTTTAAACTCTCTTCCAACCCAAAGCATTCTATGAATCTGTATTTCTATGACTGCTTCTCCAGGAACTTTATTTATATGGCAATAGTACATCTAGAAAAACCACTTATGCAATAACGTCTCCCTCTCTCCTCCTGCTGCTGTATGATTGTAGGTTTGAGAGCACAAAACTCTTGGAGAACTGCTGAGCCAAACACCAAGCCCATGGGTTCAGAGCCTGGGGAAGACTTGCAGATGTGCCTCACTGTGCCCAGGGATGCTGAGAGATCCCAGCCCAGGTCAACTGCTGGGGGCTGTGGCACTTTTGGGAGCAAGGGTTGAGGCAAACATTGGCTGGCATTTTCCAGAGATAAAGAAAATTGGCTAGGGCTAAATATGAAATAAGACACCTCCAGGTCTGCTGCTTTAGGTTGCTCCCTCTGAATCCCCCATAACATCATGGGATGGCCAGACCAAAAGAGTTGTGGTAAATGGAGTTAAATCCGATTGGAGGCCAGTCACAAGTGGTGTTCCCAGGGATCAGTGCAGGTCCAGCCCTGTTCAATATCATTCAATGACCTGGATGAAGGCATTGAGGGCACCCTTAGCAAGTTTGCAGACGACACTGGGAGGAAGTGTTAATCTGCTTGAGGGTCAGGAGGCTCTCCAAAAGGATGTAAACAGGCTGGACCAATGGGATGAGGTTTAACAAGGACAAGTGCCAGGTCCTGCACTTGGGGCACAACAACCCTGTGCAGCTACAGACTAGGAGAAGAGTGGCTAGAAGGCTGCCTGGAGACAGACCTGGGGGTGTTGGTTGACAGCGACTGAACATGAGCCAGCAGTGGCCCAGGTGGCCAAGAAGGCCAATGGCATCTTGGCCTGTATCAGGAACGGCGTGACCAGCAGGTTCCAGGAGGTTATTCTCCCTCTGTACTCGGCCCTGGTGAGACCGCACCTCGAATCCTGTGTTCAGTTCTGGGCCCCTCACCACAAGAAGGATGTTGTGGCTCTGGAGCGAGTCCAGAGAAGAGCAACGAAGCTGGTGAAGGGGCTGGAGAACAGGCCTTATGAGGAGCGGCTGAGAGAACCTGGGTGGCTTAGCCTGGAGAAGAGGAGGCTGAGGGGAGACCTCATTGCTCTCTACAACTACCTGAAAGGAGGTTGTGGAGAGGAGGGAGCTGGGCTCTTCTCCCAAGTGGCAGGGGACAGGATGAGAGGGAATGGCCTCAAGCTCCACCAGGGGAGGTTTAGCCTGGACATCAGAAAAAAAAAAAAATCACAGAAAGGGTCATTGGGCACTGTCAGAGGCTGCCCAGGGAGGCGGCCGAGTCCCCATCCCTGGAGGTGTTCAAAAGACAGGCAGACGTGGTGCTTAAGGATATGGTTTAGTGGCAGCCAGGTACGTTGGGCTCAATGATCTCATAAGTCTTTTCCAATCAGGAAGAGAGAACCGCGCCCCCAGCTACCAGACGGTGCCCCTCTATTTCCCCCCCTCCCCGAGTTCCGGGGCGCGGGAGCCCCGCGGGGGCGCTGCCTCCCGGCTCTCACCCAGGCTCCAGCGCGCCGCTCGCCGGGTGCCGACCGCCTGCTCATGGCTGGGCCGCGCTCTGCCCGCGGCTCCGCCCCGCTCGCCCGGGGCTGCTGGCCCCGCGCCCGGGTCACTGAGCCTTTGTGGCGTCTCAGAGAGCCCCGGCAACGCGGGTCGCGCGCGTGTGTGTGTTGTTCACAATAACTTAGCAATCTGAATGGCAATACAATAAAGGAGGGCCGTTTTTAAGGAAAGAAACAAGGACGTTATGTGTATTATGTTTAAGATGTCACTTCATGCTCGTTTTACAGTTGCTTACAGACATCTTGATGGCACCCAGAATCACGGAATCACCAGGTTGGAAAAGACCCCCAGAATCATCGAGTCCAACCATTCCTATCAAACACTAAACCATGTCCCTCAGCACCTCATCCACCCGTGCCTTAAACACCTCCAGGGAAGGTGACACAACCACCTCCCTGGGCAGCCTCTGACAGTGTCCAATGACCCTTTCTTTGAGAAATTCTTTTCTGATGTCAAGCCTGAACCTTCCCTGGCGGAGTTTGAGACCATTCCCTCTCGTCCTGTCCCCTGTCACTTGGGAGAAGAGGCCAGCTCCCTCCTCTCTACAAACTCCCCTCAGGTAGTTGTAGAGAGTAATAAGGTCTCCCCTCAGCCTCCTCTTCTCCAGGCTAAACACCCCCAGCTCTCTCAGCCGCTCCTCATAAGGCCTGTTCTCCAGCCCCTTCAGCAGCTTCGTTGCTCTTCTCTGGACTCGCTCCAGAGCCTCAACATCCTTCTTGTGGTGAGGGGCCCAGAACTGAACACAGGATTCAAGGAGCGGTCTCACCAGTGCCGCGTACAGAGGGAGAATAACCTCCCTGGACCTGCTGGTCACGTCATTTCTGACACAAGCCAGGATGCCATTGGCCTTTTTGGCCACCTGGGCCACTGCTGGCTCATGTTCAGTCGCTGTCAACCAGCACCCCCAGGTCCTTCTCCTCCGGGCAGCTTTCTAGACAGGCTTCTCCTAGTCTGTAGCTGCACAGGGTTGTTGTGCCCCAAGTGCAGGACCTGGCACTTGTCCTTGTTAAACCTCATCCCATTAGTCTCAGCCCAGTGGTCACACGCAAACGGGATTTGTTTAAAGAACCCTGACAGCACCTTAAGGGCATTTTTTCCTTTGAGGATGGACTTGCAAAGGTTGTTACTGTATAAAAAGGATATAAAGCTACTGGAGAGAGTTCAGAGAAAGGACACAAATTTGAGAAGGGTTTGGAGGGGAAGCCACATGAGGAGTAGTTAAAGTCACTCGGTCTGTTCATCCTGGAGAAGAGAAAACTGAGGGGAGACCTAATCACGTTCTAATAGCTTCCTCCCAAGGAAGGAGGAAGAGCAGGCGCTGATCTCTTGTCTCTGGTGACTGATGATAGGACCTGAGCGAATGGCAGGAAGATGCGCCAGGGCAGGGTTAGATTGGATATTAGGAAAAGATTCCTCACTCAGAGAGTGTGGGAACACTGGAGCAGCTCCCCAGGGAAGCAGTCACAGCGCCAAGCCTGACAGTATTAAAGAAGCATTTGGACAACACCCTCAGTCACACGATGTGAATGTCTGAGTTGTCTTGTGCAGGGACAGGAGCTCAATGATCCTTGTGGGTCCCTTCCCACTCAGGACATTCTATGATGTGTCCACACACTCTGACAGCAAGAACTGCCCAGGAAGGAGAGGGACTGCATCTCTCAAGGAATTTGGGGTGGCTGCCCTGCCGGCTGGCGGACAGGGATAGAGTGTGGATGCCGTTTGCACCCTGCCACTTGTCCTCTGGCCAGAAAAGTCCCAAGTTCATTCATTTGTATTACAACATAGTTCCTAAGATGGATGTAACAGACTTTTTTTTTTTATATACAGAACATTTTGTAACATGTTTTTTATGGAGAGGGAAGTGGAGAACCAACTGGAATTTAAGGCTTATTTCACAGAAATTAAAACAGAGGCACAGAGGCCTTGCTTAGGGTGAAATAAGCCTGTGGCTGAGCAGAACTTCTCTCTAAACCAAGCACAAACCAAGACTTTGCCTCTCAGGCCTTGACAGCCTATAAACAACATGACACTCATTTGGGAAGTGGCCTGTTTTCCAGTGTGTTGATATTCAAGGCTAACTTGCGCGGGAATCGGATACCATGGCTGGCAAATGCACCAAGAAAAAATATGGCACTTGTATTAGTTAAGTATGAATGATTCAGACTGTCATAGCGATTTATTTTGAAGGCAGTTACAAAGTTTCCCATTTTACTGTCAGACATTGGCAAGGATATTTGGGAATATCAGCTGCCATCACAGTGTTTTTCAAGGCTTTCTTCTGAATGAGCTACTTTGTTTCCTTAAGTGTCTATGGAGGTTTTGATAAAACAGACAAGAGCAATTATTTGGATGTTACTATTAATGATGCCATGCTGCGAGTTACTTTTCAGTTCAACACTAGATAAATCACTTTTATAATGATTTACAGGGACAAATGTAAACATTGCTTATGAAAAATAAGCTATTTTAGATAATGCAATTTTGGTTAAGGAGAAAAGAAAATAAACAATTTTAAACAAGCTGTAAGAACAACCTGTTTTGAAGCACTTTCATGATTGCCTTGGTGTCTCAGCCTTGACTGCAATGAACTGTATTGATGTGTGCTGTGCATGGATCAGATCAGAAGGCTGTGGAGATATCTCATCCAATTTTAAGACTGAGTAAACCAGTGATAGAAACAACTAGAGAAGGATAAAGAGCATGACCTCCAGAGGAACCTACATTTGTTTTCATTTCATTCCATTCCACTCCACCCATTTTCAGATTCGGTGCCTTGCAGCCCATTATTGCAAACTCAAACAAACAGCACTTTGGCCTTTAAACTATTATTCCACATGCCACTAGAATCTCTTTTTTTTTCCTGAAGGACTGCAACTGTTTGGTATTTACTCATGCTTTCCAGGAAGATATGGGTAAAGCTGAAGAAGTTTAAGGATGAAACTTAAAAAGATCCCTTCCTAACACCATAAAAGGATTTCAAAGGAACATAAGGAATAAATAATTAAATCAAGGAAGAGTTATGCCAGTCTGCAGTGGCAGTAGACTTAGATCTAATATAACAAAAGTCTGACTAAATATGCTTTAAAATATTATCTTAAATACTTATATTTCTTAAATAGTTTCTATATGTGAATTTTCATAATGAAGTCTATTGTTGTGTTTATAATATTGCCATTACTGCTAAAAGACATGCTTTGTATTAGTAAAAATATGCAAAATTAGAGCATTTTAGCTTGGCTTATGAAGGAAACAAGGCTTACACAACTGCACTTTCTCAGACTTCATACTAATTTTCAAATCTTCAGGCAATTTTCAATCAACTTTGAGAGAAAAAGAACTTCAAAGATGACTAGGGTCAGCTAAGCTCCATGGGGAACGGTGTCAGGACAGAAAAGCGCTGCAGCAAGCAAAGGCAGGCATTGGCCCATTTGCGAAATATGTGTATTGCCTAGGAGAAAGATGCCAGGCAACCAGTATTTGTACTTCCTGACCACTCACACACTGTAATGCCTCTTCTGGCATGGAGAATAAAGAATATAACCTAAGTAGAAAGTAGGAACTATTAAAAATCCTCTGGGCACTGTTCAAGGCACCATTTGCTTGTTTGTGCCAACACCATGGAGCCTTCCTCAAAATCAGTGAATGGGCCTCTCTCTCTCTTTATTTCTTTCTTCCTTCCTTTCTTTCTTTCCTTCTTTCTTTCTTGGTCAATAGATTTGACTTGGATAAGCATCTGGGAACTCAAAACTACACTTCGCCTTTGGATGCAAGAATAAAACCTTATACATAATTTTGCTGGTTTCTTCTCTAAATAATTGTTTCCATAGTTTTGGCTTCCTTAGAAAGTAGTGTCAAATTATTTTGATCATTAGCTGATGAAAACTAGCTTGTGATGAATTAGCTCATGGGGTTTAACAAGGTCAAGTGCAAGGTTCTACACCTGGGTCAGGGCAACCTATGGTTTCAATACTGGATAGGGGATAGTGATTGAGAGCAGCCCTGTAGAGAAGGACTTGGAGGTGCTGGTTGATGAGAAGCTTAACATGAGCCAGTAATGTGCATTCACAGTTTAGAAGGCCAGCTGAATCCTGGGCCGCATCAAAAGAAGCACAGCCAGCAGGTCAAGGGAGGGGATTCTGCCCCTCTGCTCTCCTCTGGTGAGGCCACACCTGGAGTATCATGTACAGTGTTTATAGGGGGGTTGGAACTGGATGATCTTCCAATCCAAACCACTTGATGTTTCTATGACTCTATGAAAATGAGAAGACTTTCTTTCTGTTACACTGCCATACACAACTAATTCAAATTATCTGCTTTCACATTATACCTCATGAGTGCTGTTTAGCTGCTTCATTGAAGAAATACGTTTCCTTTCTTTATTTGCTACATTCTCAGGGTTATAAAGAGCCTCAGAACTTCCAGACACTGTGCTCACGAATATATGCGGAGTCTCACAATCACAGAAGCGTGCAAGTGTTTCAAGAGTTGGAAAAGCAAAGCAGCAGATACCCCCTTATGCTTCAAACTTATACAAGAAGTATTTACTATTACGAAAAATGGAATATTTTGATTTAAGGTAGAATTAAGTTTCATCTAAGTAATCTTATTTGTTTAAAGATAGACTGAATATCCCTCTGCTAGCATGTACTCTTCTGGTGTTTTTTCAGACACTGTTCGTTCTTTGAAGATAGTAACACCTTGTGTGAAGTATGATGATCTGTGCTGAACAGATGTGTCTTCTTGTGTGATCCCCTCAAATGGGAGTTTCTTCCTATCCCAAAGGCAAGGTCAAGCGGAGAGCTGGAGCCAGCTCCAAATGAGCAAGAGTTTTGACTGTTGTGAAGTTCATAATGACATTAAAATTAGACCTTGGTAAGTAGTAGAATATGCATAAGATTTCTAGGAAAATTTATACATATGCATGTTAGTGGGAAATGGGCGTGACCAGCAGGTCCAGGGAGGTTATTCTCCCTCTGTACTCAGCACTGGTGAGACCGCACCTGGAATCCTGTGTTAAGTTCTGGGCCCCTCACCACAAGAAGGATGTTGAGGCTCTGGAGCGAGTCCAGAGAAGAGCAACGAAGCTGGTGAAGGGGCTGGAGAACAGGCCTTATGAGCAGCGGCTGAGAGAGCTGGGGGTGTTTAGCCTGGAGAAGAGGAGGCTGAGAGGAGACCTCATTGCTCTCTACCACTACCCGAAAGGAGGTTGTGGAGAGGAGGGTGCTGGCCTCTTCTCCCAAGTGACAGGGGACAGGGCAAGAGGGAATGGCCTCAAGCTCCGCCAGGGGAGATTTACGCTGGACATTAGGAAAAAAATTTTCACGGAAAGGGTCATTGGGCACTGTCAGAGGCTGCCCAGGGAGGTGGTTGATTCACCTTCCCTGGAGGTGTTTAAGGGACGGGTGGACGAGGTGCTGAGGGACATGGGTTAGTGTTTGATTGGAATGGCTGGACTCGATCTGGTGGGTCCTTTCCAACCTGGTGATTCTATGACTCTATGAAATATCTTCCGCAACAGCCTTTGTCTTGCTGCACACGATCCATGGAGATCATTCCCGCATGCTGCCCAGCCCTGATAAAAGATGCTCGATTCTAAAACTCCAAAACGAGTCGCAGAGAGTTTTACTTAACAACGTTTTCGGTATCCGCTTGCCCATGCCCCCTAGCACGGCGGTCTCCACCTGCCCCTCTTCCCTCTCCTATTGGTTAGGGCTCCATTGCCCCGCCCTCCTCGCTCTCCTATTGGTCAGAGCCCTCCAGCCCCGCCCTCCTCACTCTTCTATTGGTTGGTTCTCGCTTTCCCTGCCCTCCTCTCGCTCCAATTGGTCGGAGCCCGCTCTCTTCGCTCTCCCATTGGCCGGAGCCCACCCGCCCCGCCCCTAGTGCCCCCTGGGAGTTCCCGGGAAGCCGCGCGAGAGGCTGGTGTTCCTGCTGGGACTCTTCCCACCTCCCCCCCGGTGTCCCAGCCGGCAGCGGGCGCTGACAGTGACCTGCGACTCCTCCGGCGGAGGGACGATGGAGGAACTCTGCGCGGTGGGGGACGCCACCCCCTCTCAGCCGGGAGACGCGGAGGAGCCCAAGAGGGTAATGGAGAGAGGGGGCTGTGGGAGAGGGGGGCTGCGGGAGACGGTATGGAGAGGGGGGCTGTGGGAGAGGGGGGCTGTGGGAGAGGGTATGGAGAGGGGGGCTGTGGGAGAGGGGGGCTGTGGGAGAGGGTATGGGGAGGGGGGCTGTAGGAGGGGATATGGGGAGGGGGGCTGTAGGAGGGGATATGGGGAGGGGGGCTGTGGGAGGGGATATGGGGAGGGGGGCTGTGGGAGGGGGTATGGGGAGGGGGGCTGTGGGAGGGGGTATGGGGAGGGGGGCTGTGGGAGGGGGTATGGGGAGGGGGGCTGTGGGAGGGGGTATGGGGAGGGGGGCTGTGGGAGGGGATATGGGGAGGGGGGCTGTGGGAGGGGGTATGGGGAAGGGGGCTGTGGGAGGGGATATGGGGAGGGGGGCTGTGGGAGGGGGTATGGGGAAGGGGGCTGTGGGAGGGGGTATGGGGAGGGGGGCTGTGGGAGGGGGTATGGGGAAGGGGGCTGTGGGAGGGGATATGGGGAGGGGGGCTGTGGGAGAGGGGGGCTGTGGGAGAGGGATATGGGGGTGCTGTGGGAGGGGGGCTGTGGGAAAGGGTTGTGGAGGTGGAAGGGGGTTAATTCGCTTCTCTCGGGTCCCGCTAAACCACGGGACAGCCTGGGCACAGCCCACAGGGATGTTTTCAGCAGCCGCCTTCTGGTCCGGCAAGTAAGGGAGTGCCGTTGTCAGGGCAGGAATACAGTACGGAACGTGCTAATTATGATTAAGCTGTAATTGGAAGCGGTGTTTTTGTCATTATGCGTAAGCGCAGTGTTCTGTTCTGTTTATGTAAATAGTATCTGGTGGAGCTGTTTTTCCATGAACATACATCCCCCGAAGCTCTTAATGTGTGTGACAGCTGCATGTTTTTGTTCTATTTGAAATTAAATATGCAGTCATAAAGTTTACCTATAAAGGCAGAAGCGTGTTTAGTTTTAACATGGGTGTTTGTTATGAAAGTAAGCGTTTGCAGTGTTACATAGAATCATAGAGTAGTTTACATTGGAAGGGACCTTAAAGATCATGCGGTTCCAACTCACTTATGTTGGGCAGGGGCAGATCCCACCAGACCAGGCTGCCCTAGGCCCCATCCAACCTGGCCTTGAACACGTCCAGGGATGGGGCAGCCGCAACTTCCCTGGACTACTTGTGCCAGTGTCTCCCCACTGTCATGATGAAGATATTCCTTATGTCAAGTCTAAATCTGCCCCTCTCTAGTTTATAGCCATTGTCCCTAGTCCTGTCACTACAAGCCTTTGTAAAAAGTCCCTCCCCAGTTTTCTTGTAGGTCAATTTCAGGTAGTAGAAGGTCACTATAAGGTCTTGGAGTTCGAAGGGAGTTTAAAGATCATCCAGTTCCACCCCCCTGCCATGGTCAGGAACGCTTTCCATTGGATCAGGTTGTTCAGAGCCTCATCCAACCTGGTCTTGAACACCTCCAGGGATGGGGCAGCCATGGCTTCTCTGGGCAACCTATGCCAGTGCCTCATCACCCTAGTGAGACACTTATTTTAAAAACATCTACTATGGTTTCAGCCCTTCTGAGTAATTTCACATTCCATGAGGAGCTGATCTTAGTATCACCTTAGCCTTAAAACTCGCAAAAGGGAACACATGTGTGACTCAAGTGTTGGAATTGGGGTGACTAATAAAACACTTGTGAGCATATGCAAAAGTTATCAGTAAATGCAGGACTGAGCTTTGATCACTTTACCATTAAAAACAGCTTGTCATAGAGCAAGTTGATCGTTTTACTTGCACTTATTTTATAACGTAAAGACTAATTTCTCTTTGAAAACTAGGCATCAGTGTTGTTTCTGGGAGGCAATGAAGTGAAGAGTAGCGCTGTGGTCAAATACTCGTCAGCCCCACCGCAAGCAGCATTTGCTCGTCTTCAGGAGAAAACTGACTTGAAACTTCCACCTGCCAACTGGTTACGTGAAAGTGCGAAGCTGGGACCAGCAGGCACAACTATTCTTGGCAACAACAAAAAAAGTAAACCATTTTCAAGGTAAATAACATCAGGCTCTATACAGGCTTCATCATAGCAGCTACCTATTGCTTTTTCTTAACCGTTCTCCCTCTAGTTTTTCATCCTTAGTTCTTGCCTGTATGTTACAGTCTTGTCTTTTTGGTAAATGATTAATCATGCTGGTGATGATGTTGTCGCCTGACCTGGGACAGTTGAGCTGACTTCATGTTATTCTCTGGTTGACTGTTGTCACTTGGCCAAAATCAAACTTGATTCATTGAGCTGGCCTTTCTGCTATTAGTAGCAGGTGAAAAAGAAACAAATGAGGTTCCCCTTGAAAGTTACAGAGCCAATTTATAGCGCTTCTGCATCTTTAGAAACTGGATCTGGCTAACACATGCCAAAAGAAGTTTCATAATGATGTCAAGAGTGAATGCAGAAGGTGAAATAAGGGGCAAACCCAAAAAGTGGTGTTACCTTGCAGTATGGATATTTGTTAAATAGTTGGAGGATTTGAGTTCAGAGTGTTTATAAATAAGAGACTCAAATCCTCTGCTCAACAAGCAAATTCACAGGAAGTCAACTATTTAGTGAAATTTAAATTTGTGGTGGTCTGTGCTTAAATCTTCATAATCTGTTTTAGCAGATGTACATTTTTGAGCAGAATAACATGTTTCCTGAGGCTTTATAACTTTTTCCTGTTTATTTTAGATATCGTGTTTGTTAACAAATAGGGGCTAGCGGTTTAATCTTCTTCTTTAGTTCAGTATTCCACTATTCCTCTTCTGCTATTGGCTTTTAAACTTTGGACGCTTGCACATCATATATGTTTGGGTTATAGTAATATCTGGTTTAATTCTAAAGAATGACCTGTACATTGAAATATTATACCTTAAATAGCTTGTAATTTAGAGAGGCCTTAATGAGTGTGGATGAAGATACAAGGATGTGTCTGTTACATCGTGTAGGTCAGTTTTAGAAAACGTAAATATGAGGTAAAATGAAATGACAGCTGCTAAAATGAAAGTATTTAATATGCTCAATTCCTTAAAGAGAAACTCTTCAAAAAACTATTCTTCTTTAGTCTTCTCTAATTTCTCGTAGCTGTCTTAACATTTTCTGATTTCCTTGATTTCAGTGAAACTTAAGCTACATCTCAGAATGTTTTGAAATTCCATCTAAGCACTTCGAATATATCTTTGAAAAACCTGTAATATATAAATGAAATTGTTCGGTTTATTAACTTTAGCAAGCATAAGGAGATCTAATGATTATCTTAATGCTTTTTTTTAAGAAGAAAAAAACTTTTGAAGATTTAATAAGCTTAAAAATCGGATCTCTAATGTCACACTGCATTTGTCTTGACTTGTAATATTTTTTGAATAGCTTCGGGATGGCGTATGACTTCATTGATTCCGTTGGAAATGATGTGGATGTTGTGTCTGATTCAGAGGTATGTATAGTCCTATCATTCAAAATATTATGTTGTATAAGCCATATATTAATATACTCTCATGGTTTCTGTAATCTTTCTGTCCTTTGAGGAAAAGTAAAGATCCTCAAGTGAAACACAAGCAGATCACCTACCTTTTCTGTCATTCAAGGGAGTTGTGTCACTGAATCAGAAATGTACAGATGAAGTCATCTTTGCTGTGTATTTCTACAAATAATCTTTGGCTAAAATATGTGGTTTAGTGAATGTAGCACATCAGTCTTGCAATGTAGTTATCTTGTGTGTTTGGATTTTTTTTCTATTCTTATCCACCAAATATAGTCCCCCTCCAACCTTCTTTTTTCATCTGATTTTTGTCTGCTTTTTTTGGTGCTGGCTATATCTGTAGAATTAAGGTGAGGGTATTCAGAAGAGGAAATGTGCATACTCGTTTAGTGTCTCAGTGTTGATATTTGACAGCTTCTTATTCAGACTTGGATCTCCATCCAGATTCCTCTGGATGCCTGACAAAGTGTTGGTGTTCCTGTGGTGAAAATAAAGCTTTTGAAATACAAACTATCCATTTGTGCTTTTTTGTCACTTTTGATGATACCTCGCTGTGACCATCCAAAGGGAGATAGTGTTTAAACCATGTGCATGGTTTATACTGACTACTTGGTCTCTTTATTACTGTCACTAATGTTCTCTGGCCTCAACAAACGCAACTTCTTGTGGAATGACATTCTTAAAATTACTGGCACTCTAAGGTTTTATTTGCCTACCTGTGCCTCTTCAGTGTTAATGGTGTATTCCAATGCAGTATAAGTTATATTGAATGTTATCTCTGTTCTCTTTTCTCCTCCAAGAATATTAAAAAACTTCTGAAGATTCCTTATAGCAAGTCACACGTGAGCATGGCAGTTCATCGCATTGGGCGGACGCTTTTGTTGGATGAGCTAGATATTCAAGAGCTCTTCATGAGATCATCTCAGGTTAAATGTTTATTTTTTATTAAGTATGTCACAAGGTTAAAATGCATTATTTCGAGAATAGTACAGCCAACGAGAAAGTACTTAAGTATCAAAATCCCCAAGAATAGTATGTGAGTACAAAAGGTGCTGTATTTTGCAGCGGTTATTTACCCATGAACTGCACCTGATGTTTTATATTTATGATATTGTAGGATTAAAATTCCGTGTCCCGCTTTCCTGTAACTACTTCAGTTTTGTTTTACTGCTTTAATAATTTTATTATTAATCAGTATTTCTTGCTGTTTCACCTCTTACTGTGTATCTGGCTTTCTAATAAGTAGCTTTTCAATTAAGAGCTTTGCCAGGAGACACATTCAAGATGTTAGCTGTGAAGTTACTTTCTGGATTTCTTTTGTTGTGGATGAATATTCATAATTTAATAAGGCACTAGATTTATTTTGCAGATGCTTCTTGTTATTAATTTCATGGTTTTGATATTGCCTTAGACAGGGGACTGGACATGGTTGAAAGAGTTTTACCAAAGGCTAATTGATCAGAAATGGCAACGAAAAAAGAAGAGTAAAGAACATTGGTACCAGAAGGCTATACTCTCTAAATTTTTGTATTACAGGTAACTTTGTCTGCGTGAATCTGAAATTCTGCACCACTTGGTTTTACCTGTTCCTTGTCTTGAAGTAAACATTAAAATTCCATTCTGGTCTGTCTTATTTACCAATTTATCCTTATACAGATGAGATCGAGGTATACAATCAGGAAATGACATGTAAATATTTTACCAGAAGTTGAAGTATTTAAAGTAAAATTGAACTATTAAAGAGTGTAATAAATAGCATGACTTAACTGCATATCTCAATATTTCTGGATTTGAGGGAAGAACAACTTAAAACACACAAGGTAGATTGTGACACCTGCTGTAATTTTGTAGGTTTGAGCAATGGACAACTTGTAAATATAGCAATCTTTTAGAATATTAGCAGAGTTGTTCTTTGAGAATAGTGCATAAATTCTAACAGTTCTACAATACATTCATTTGCATATTGTCAACTGATCCTTTTAATGTTGTTTTGTCAGCATTAATGGTGATGGAGCTGCTCAGCCTGTTCCTTCAACTTCAAAACAGCACCAGGAGGATCCTGTTTCAGGTGAGAGTGATGAAGCAGGAAGGGCCTCCTGGCCAGCTCCTTTTGAAATGCCTTCTTCGTTATCTGAAGATCCAGGTGCCTCTAACCAGGTTAGTGTGTATAATGTTCTAAATGGCACCTTAGTTTTTGTGGAGGCCTGTATATTGAAAGGTCTTCAAGGGTACTGCAGCAATGTTCTTTGCTGAATAAAATGAACTAAGGCATTAGAAACCTGGCAGTACATGCAGTTCAGCTCTCACCAGTGTTTCAGAGCTCCAAATTTCAGAAATTATTTTTTTCTGTCACTCTAACACTAAATACATATTCATCTCTGAATTTTTGAGAAACAAAAGATTTAGCTAGGAGTGGTCATCCAAGACTTTACCTAAAACTAGGAAAATCTGGTATTCAAAGTGTATATGGAAGTGGAAGCTTTTGATCTTTTTAAGTCAGCCATTAAAATGAATCTGTTTTGGCCCTGAATTTATTGGGTGAAGAGGAAAATGAAGATCTATGAAAATGTTTGTGTAATGTTTTAGCAACATTTACAAATACTTGCAATGAGGTTACACAAGTGAACAGGGGAGATGTTTATAGTAATTATGCAATGAGCTGTGATTAGTATTAGGCCCTAATTTAGGGTTTCAGCCTGTGGTTAATTTTAGTTACGAAAACGATTGATTCCTATGTTTGTCTGAGTAATATAATACAGGAGCTTATTACATTTTTGAAAGGTTGAAAGATCTGTTGTATTCAGCCTATGTTAATATAATAATGATGTTATAGTTATACTTGAACAGTATTACCAACTGATACACCAGATGACATGGTCAGCTAAATTTTGAAGGCTCTAACCTATGTTATCCATAAAATTGTAACTGTATGTTCTGGCATGGTAATATTTTGAAGCGGAAAAATATTTTACTACCGGAAAGCTTTAAGAGAAAGGAATACTTCTTGCTTTCACCTTCATGAGGGACTGTTGCCTAATACAGCAGATGGATTATCATGAAGAGCCGTTGTGCTTTTGTACCGTGCCATTTTCTTTAACTTACAAGTAAGACACCAGGATAGAGATTTTACTTCTGGAGACTGATAATCTGGTGCTGAGCCTGGGGTAATAAAGAAGTTTTTATAAAAAAACTTCTGATTTCACCAATTTATTTCCAAAGCCTCCTGGAATATAAATAAAATATATAGAAAAGGATTCTGGTCACTGACTGGATGATTTTTCTAGCTTAATATGTATTTATTTAAAGAATTTGGAGGTAAAGGCTTTTCCCTTGTATGCTTCTGTTGTTTGGATATTTTTTAATGGCCTAATTTTACCTCAGCAGCAGAATCACTCCTTATCCTTGTGCTTTTCACAGGGCAATGTGCCTCTTGAACCCTCATATATAGTGGGGCATGTGGCCTCAGCCCCCAAAGAACAAAACCTGACTACTTTATTCAATGACGGGGAAAACAGTCAGGTATGCTATATGTGAAATCTGAGCTCAGACATGGAACCCTCAGTTTAATCAAACATCTTAAAATTTGGTCTAAATTGGAACAAAGAGAAAAACTAAGTTCCCTGTAGAAGTAGCTTCTGTGGCATCTGTGATCTCAGTCTTTTAAGTTAATGCGAATGTGTAGCATAGTTCATTGTGTGCTGTCTCTTAGTTGCTGCTGCTTTTGCTCATTGCTTTCTCATCGTTCTAGAGAATGTCACGGAGAACAAGTTTTATACTAGTGATTTATAGACCAACTTTTTTTCTCTTAATGTAGGGACTTAAAAATGACTTTGTTCGTAATATCTTGTGGACCTTTGAAGATATCCACATGTTAGTAGGATCAAATATGCCTATATTTGGAGGTGGGAGATACCCAGCTGTGAGCTTGCGTCTCAGGTGAGTTTAGAAGTTGGTGAGTTTAGAAGTTAGTGAGATATATGTGCCAGCCTTGAATGACTTAGAATCATAGAATAACCAGGTTAGAAGAGACCCACTGGATAATTGAGTCCAACCATTCCTATCAAACACTAAACCATGCCCCTTAGCACCTTGTCCCCCCGTCCCTTAAACATCTCCAGGGAAGGTGACTCAACCACCTCCCTGGGCAGCCTCTGCCAGTGCCCAATGACCCCTTCCGTGAAAAATTTTTTCCTAATGTCCAGCCTAAATCTCCCCTGGTGGTGCTTGAGACCATTCCCTCTTGTCCTGACCCCTGTCACTTGGGAGAAGAGGTCAGCTCCCTCCTCTCCACAACCTCCTTTTGGGTAGTTGTGGAGAGCAATGAGGTCTCCTCTCAGCCTCCTCTTCTCCAGGCTAAACACCCCCAGCTCTCTCAGCTGCTGCTCATAAGGCCTGTTCTCCAGCCCCTTCACCAGCTTCGTTGCTCTTCTCTGCACTCGCTCCAGAGCCTCAACATCCTTCTTGTGGTGAGGGGCCCAGAACTGAACACAGTACTCGAGGTGCGGTCTCACCAGTGCCGAGTACAGGGGGAGAATAACCTCCCTGGACCTGCTGGTCACGCCGTTCCTGATACAGGCCAAGATGCCATTGGCCTTCTTGGCCACCTGGGCCACTGCTGGCTCACATTCAGTCGCTGTCAACCAACACCCCCAGGTCCTTCTCTTCCAGGCAGCTTTCCAGCCAGGTCTCTCCTAGTCTGTAGCTCTGCATGGGGTTGTTGTGCCCCAAGTGCAGGACCCGGCATTTGGCCTGGTTTAACCTCCTGCCGTTGGTCTCAGCCCAGCAGTCCAGCCTGTTCAGATCCCTTTGCAGAGCCTCCCTACCCTACAGCAGATCGACACTTCCACCCACCTTAGTGTCATCTGCAAACTTGCTAAGGGTTTGTTGCTTTGCTTTCTGTTTAGTGATGTTTTGTTTGGTTGACTCTTAATTTTTATGAGCATTTTAAAGAATAAAATTGATACTTGAAAGGTGATGGCATCGTGAAGTGTAAGAAAACGGAAACGGTCCCAATGCTATGCCACTGCACTGGGACTTGAGATGCTCTGTTGTTTTTTCTGGCCTGTAACTAAATCTTTGTTTGACATTACTGGTGGTTTGAAATCTTTCCTGACTTCAGTGTGAATGTTGAGTGTTAAAACACTTCTGTAAATCTAGGCCTTAATTTCATTCTATTGCTGTTTTTACGGAAGAGACCAGTAATATTTCCTCTACTGTGATTCTGACTTTCAATAATGGTTAGTACTTAAAACTTGTGACTGTAGTAGTGTTAAGTTCTGACTGTCTTGCTGTTCACTAGTACTTTATGTTGACCACTTTATTACCAGTCTATATGTTCCTGCCTATCCATAGGCAAAGAAGGCGCAAAAACTTGAAACCGTTTAGTGTATGTTGTCTTTTTAAGAGACATCCTGGAATTAACAAAACCTTGCTTTTCCAGGAAGTTTGGAAGGTGTGGGAGAAGACTTGTGCTATAATTAGTTGTAGCTAATACTGCTATTCCATTGGGACTTCTTAAGTACTTATTATCTTGGTAATAGTGTGACATCTGAAGCTTGTTAAAATTTCAGTATAAGTGTGGCCAGAAATGTTGATCAGCTAAAGGAATATGAATATATTTCATTGGAGAGATCAGTACATCTGCTTCATTTGATTATAAAAAGGCAACATTGTTTGCCTTTTTATAACAATTCACAAATAGTTGCTTTAGTATTCATCCACTCTCAGGTGACTTAAATCTAAATCCTATTAGTAAACATCCATGTTCTGGAGAATAAATAAAGACTGAAATAACACTAGAAATATTTGATTTTAGGGATAACAACAAGCCAATAAATGTGCTAACTGGAATTGACTATTGGTTGGACAACTTAATATGCAATGTACCAGAGCTTGTGATGTGCTTTCATGTTAATGGAATTGTTCAGGTAAGTCTCTGGCTTTTTGCATTATGCCTAGTTAATCTGTTCTTCAGTTTCTGATGTTGCTCCAGTTGCAGTAGGTCTTTCTAATCTTACTGTTCTGACAAAAAAGGTCACAAAAGTCCTTTATTGCAGAATGAGAAACATCTGCACAACTTGTAGCAGTCATCCAAAAACTTATTTTCCCTTCCAGGCATGCAGGTTTTCTTCTTCCCCTGATGTATGAGTGAAAGCAAAAACAGAAAGTGTAGCGCTAAACGTACTTCAGTATCTTGCATCTTGAAATCTGTAGTGGTCACTTGGCAGGATAGATGCATGCTTTTTAAATTTTTGTTTGTTTTTACTGTTTTACAGTAGGCCACACCTACCAGCTGAGTTTCTGCTATACCTCGAGCATCTGGTTGCTTACTGGGCTGACTAGGTTTCATTGAAGTAATAGTTAGGTGTTGGACCTTCACTGCTTTTTTCACCTTTTTATCTCCGTAAACTGTTTGTCACAGAAGTGAATCCTCTTCAAGCTTTTACTGAGTAGTGTAATCAAGATGTGTTTACTTCTAAAATAAATTATAGAAATTAACTCAATTTACAATTACGCTGTATCATAATAGTAGACTTTGTTACTTTCAACAGTTGGTAGAGGCACTGATCTATAGATTTGTGGGAATTACATTAATCTTACATTTTAACATATATTCCTTGCAGAAATATGAAATGATCAAGACTGAAGATATTCCCAACTTGGAAAACTCTAATTTTTCTACCAAAGTTATAAAAGACATTGCTCAAAATATATTATCTTTTCTGAAATCAAATTGCACCAAAGAAGGACATACTTACTGGTTGTTTAAAGGTAAGCAGATCTAGATCAATTTGAAAAGGTTTATGATAATGTCATGTTGATTAATGAAAGGTCTTACCTTTCAGCAAGTGGCAGTGATATAGTGAAGCTCTATGACCTAACCACCCTTTGTGAAGAGACAGAAGACAAATACCAAAACCCTTTTACAATGCCAGTGGCAATTCTTCTATACAAGTGAGTTTTTATAAATTTTCTTGTATTAATTCTTGCTGCAGTTGTAATTGTTAAAAATACAGAACAAAATTATGATGAAATGAAAAGGCATGAAATTAAAATAATCTTTTCCACATAAACTTGGCAAGGCTCAGTCCCAAAAAATCAGAACGGGCTTTCTTCATTTTACCACTTCTCCTTGTAAATAGAGTATGTTTTGTAGACCTGTCAAAGTTTGGCAAATCTGCCTTTGCAGTGGTATTGTTCAAAGGTTTTTTTTTTTTCTTCTAGCATAAAGAAATTATCCAGGGATTTACTGTTTTGTACAACTTTTATTTTAGAGTTGCTTGCAATATGATGCTGAAGAAAAATCAGAACAAGAAACACTATGGCACTATCAGAACATTGCTCCTTAATTGTCTTAAGTTGCTGGACAATGGCAGACATCCTCAAGTAAGAATTATGTGTTTTCTTGTAGCTTTGTGTAGATATAATGGGAATGTTGTCATCCTAATACCCCTGGTTGTATCTTGTGCAGTGCTTTCTCCTTTCTCCTCCCTCTACAAGGAAGAGAATCTAAATTTATAAATAAACTTGGAAGTTGATTTGTGATTAGAGAAATCCTGGGCTATTTTTTTTTTAATTAGTAGCTTTCACTGACACTTATTGCTGCGCAAGTCTTCTGTTCTGCTCTAAAAGGAACTTTTGTTCTCAGTCCCAAAGAGCCCTCTTCTATTTGGAAGCTGTACAGACGCTGAAGCAGATTGTAGCTCGACACTGTCAAATGTGAATATAAGAGTAAACTTTTCTTCACTCTGGAAGTGTCTGAGTATTGGAACAGATCATCTAGAGAGGCTTGTAAAGGCTCCATCCTTTGAGGTAGACAAAACTTGACTGGACATGGTGCTGAGCAACCTACTTTGAGCGAGGAGGTTGGGCTAGACAGCCTCCAGAGGTGCCTTTGAGCCTCTGCTATTCTGCGATTGGCAGGAGAATTAGAAGAACCACCTCAAACTCTTAATCTCTTCATTAGAGCATTGTATCAGCCATCAGTACTTTCAGATGCTCAGCGCTTTCAGAACCAGGAAGAAAACTAATGGAAATGCCATAGATAAAACTGTATTGACTTTCTTTATTCCAGATACTTGATTTTGGTTATTTTTTTAAGCAAAACAGGAATCTAATTGCTCTCAAAACCAAGTAGTTGATGAAAATTTGGGGAGATAAAAAGGTATTTGTCTTAAGTTTTTAAGTATTACTGCTACCAGATATGCCAGCTTCCATTTGAGTTGCAGAAGATAATGGAGTGTGCTGCTTCCTCATTGGGATTTTGACCAGGTCTTCTCACAGTCTCTTCCGTGTCTTAAACTGAGAAATTTGTAGGTTCAGAATGGTAAAAGGGAACTGAAAGAAAAATATAACTTGAGAATAAATCATTATTTTTTTTCTCTTCTTTAAAAAGATTATTGCTTCAGCAAACTACATGTTATCAGAGCTCTTTCAGTTGGATGAACCTAAAAAAGAAGACAGTACAGACTTCCCTATAAATGGAAATTCTGATGAAAGTTATAGTGAGGAAGAGGAAGAAATGCCTGACAGTGATGAAAATGGTTCTTACAGTAACAGTTCTGATCCACCAGATGACAATAAAGCAGTAGCTATAATAAAATCTGTTGGAGAGTTATCAGTACCAGAAAAATACAAGTCCGTTCATCGAATACGTGTAAGTGAAACTGGGAATTTAAAGGTTTTCTTGAAAGAGTCAGTTCATGTAGCAAAATTTGTTACCGCAATTTTGTTACCTGTTAGGTCTATCTTCACCTTAACTGAAGCATGAGGCAGTGAGGAAAGAAAGTTTTCGTGAGCTGGTCATAAAATGTGAGACCTTCCAATTTTACAGCGTAGCAAGCTTGACATAAATTTTTCCGCTATCATCTTGCATCTTAGTTTCTAACACTTCGAACACTTTCTAACTGCCTCCACTCCCCCTCTACCTTCCCCTCCCCAAAAAGAAAACAAGACCCCAGTGGTGGTGAAAGTACAACTTTGATGTATAGACTGAGGAAATTATTTCTGTATAATTTTGAATCTGCTGATCTTCCCAGGCGTGCATGGTTTGTAATTACTGTTGTGGAATAGAATTATCTCATCTCTTCTTTTTTCATTGTTTTTGGGATTCCCAGGGGAGACTGAGTGTAGATGACCAGGCATATGAATTCCTCACTGAGATTAAGGGGGGAAATACTGTGACACTTTATAGTGCAAGAGAGTTCAAGGTTTTCTTAATGCTGTCTTTTATTTGCATCTTCTAGCCAGTAATTTATTATAATATGTATTCTCTTCCTGTTCCTTTCCTGCTGCTGCTTTAATGAAGCCTAGTTGTGCATTCCCTGTCTGCCATGGCACTGAGGAGCGCTGCAGGCTAGTGCTCAACCATGTCCTGGAGGTAAGTTTACTGTCAGCTTTCTAATAGTTTCACCTGGTACCTAATTCTTTATGCATTCTTCTTTGCAAAATGTTGCCTTCAAGGTGAATTAAGTGATTTCTTCTTTCAGGGCTTGAAGTCTGTTGACAGCAGTGTTAAAAAAGAGGGTGACCTTCCTGCAGCTGACCCCAGCACGCCAATCCCATTGAAATATGAAGATGAATCCACCAGTGGTGGTTCTGGATGTCTGGAAAAACAGATGGCCTTGTTTTTAGACAAAAGTAAGTTGTATTGTTGAGCAAATAAGATGTTTCCGTTGCCACCAGAAACTGCTGCTCCTTTATGTTGACTGTCAAAACAGTTTACTTACAAGTCACTAATTGTGCTACTGCATAAGCAGAAGTAGTGTACTCGAATTGGAGAACAGTGTTCCTTCTTAAATAAGAAAATGATAGGTTATTTGGGATATTTTGCGTATCGAAGCATCTTTTATTAATAAACACATAATTTACTAAATGCTCTTTAGATGTGTCTTTAAGATAACTTCCAAAAGGACTTAGTATTTTTTGGGTTTGCAATGTAGAGAGCTAAGTTGTGTGGGTTGTTTTAAAATCAGCCTTTTTTTTTTTGTGACTTGGAAGTTTTGTGAAGGCACTTAACTTCTGGCAGGTTTCTCTCCTACATTATACCTGCTCCGAATTGAATTTAAAATGTTAATTAGGATTTTGTTTTCTTGTACCTCTACAATTGTGAAAGGAAGCAGTAAAGAAAAGATATTTTGCTTGCTTAAATACTGAGATACCAGAATTTTCAGGCTGTGGTCCATTTTACTTTTCTGGAGTGCCATGAAAGGATGTAGGAAAGACTCCTTTTCTGAAAGGAGTAGAGTTCTCTCAAGGGTGAGAAGACCTTTAAGTGTAACCGAGAAAGAAATTTAAGTCTTGTAGTTTTACAAGTCTTTATTCATTTTCTTCCCTTCCCTTTTTGAAAATCTGTAAATAATAAGCAAGTTCAGTTTTGTGGTATTCATTTAAGTAGTCTTGTGTTTCTCTCCCAATTTTATGGTTGTCTCTTAAAGGTCCATGACCTGTAGATGCATGCATACTTTTTGAGTTTTTATTAGATCTATAACCACAGAATTTTTAACATCTCCATCAAAGTTATGTTCTGTCGAGCTGGCATAAATTCTGCACATTTCTGTTAATAAGAACCAGTCTCGCAGTTCATATTAAGATTTACTGTGAAATTTTACCTAGGGTCAACTCAGCAAGAGCAGTGTGCTTGTTTCGGCTCTCCTGCAGCCAGGCTCTTTTCTTCTGCCTTTGCAATTTGGAACTGATGACACACTGCAGCTGCTTGCCAGCTGGCAAGAAGAATGTCCATGTGTTAAATTTTCTGTTTAGAAACAAGTGTTTCCTGGGGGATGTGGGAGACAAATATTGCACAGATCAGAAAAAAATATTTTAGTTGATTTCTGTAGCTATGCTGGAGTTCTTCCCTAAAGTAGCAGTGGTTCCACTTGCTTATGTTATAAAGTTTGAACTCAGCCTAGGGAAACTGTAGTTTCTCTACTAAGTGTGTATATTTACATCTGTATAGAATGAGTATGTACTCTTAATTCTTGCATTCAGAAGTATTTCTCCTCTATCTAGATGTAGTATATGTCCTTTGGTATGCCTGAAGTCAGTGGCCTCTTCTTTCTGGTTCCATAACCACTGTGGCATCAAAGAAGGAACCCTCAATCTTATACTGTGGATGTATTGAAACTAGCACGAGAAAAATATTAGTGTTCTTGCAGTAAGGACCAGATGATCCTGCTCCTTCTGTGATGGAGGCTAACCCCACAAATGTAGGCTTTCTCACTTTGAGATTCTTCATACAGAAGTGGAGCATATAGCCCAAGGATTTGGTGGAGAACATGACAAATTATGCTAGTGACATTTCTGTTCTTTTCTACTGCTACGAGGATAGTCTTGGCTGCCACTGCGCCTGTGTTTCAAAAGCTGTTTGAAGTATGAGAGGTTAGCTGCACTGTCAGTGTGCTCACTGTATTCAAGCATCCCACTGTCAGAGTACGTAGAAAAGTTCCAAGTATTGGGTCCATTTTACAGATGAAAAATGTAGTGGCAGACAAGTTGGCATAACTCTACTTGTGCAGAGCTGTAATAAGGCAATTTACATTCTATCTGTATACTGATAAAGTTACTTCCAACCTCTGGCATATATTATAGTGATGAGATTTACTGCTGAGGTTCTGTTCCTGTTACAGTGGGCTCATTTCAGAAGGGTAAGCATTCCAGTCAGTCAGGAATGATTCCTGGATCGTGGCAATATAAAATGAAACTCCAGCTCATCCTGAAATCATCAAAGGCTTATTATGTCCTGTCTGATGCTGCTATGCTTCTACAGAAATATGGGAGAGCATTACGATACATCAAGCTGGCTTTACAGTGCCATGGTAAGTTGCTAGAATGTTTGTCACCTGTAGCATTGCCCATATATACCTTTAACGACGTCAGATGCTTTTCTTGTGCATGATTTACCCTAGTGGCATTCAGTGGCAACTGTGACAACTGTGTGTTTAGTTAAATCAACTGTCTAGCTTGTTATTCAGGAGGGAAGTCTGTTTTAAGAATAACTCTTCTCTGGTAGAAAGGTGCTCCCATTTTGACAGACTGGGAAAGCATAGAGTGAAGGTTTGGAGCTTCAGAGCACTTGAAGTTGGGAGAGTCAGTCTTGGTGCCAAGACCAAGATAGTATTCTGCAGTCTGAGTGCTATTGCTGCAAGCCTGTGGGTTTTTTCCCTGGAAGTGCCTGGTGGTTCCTGTTTCATTTAAAAATATTTCTGACTCTCAGAAATACCCAACTTGTTTATCCGCTGAATTGAATGCTTTTCTAAAATGAAATACATCCTCAGGTATTACTGAGGAAAATGAAGGAAGTAAAATCAGGCTGTTTAGAATATAACTACAATAATGAGAATAACTAATTGGAAAATGCCATTAGCTTAGTATTGCAATACTGCTATTTTGCTTCCATATTTGTAGGGCTTGGGGCAGAGGAAGGTTTATGAAGCAGGAGCACTTGATCTTAAAGCATCAACATGCATATCAATAACTCAAAGCATCTTGAAGTTTTTGGTCTTTTAAAGACTTGAGAGTCAAGCTGAAACTGTACCTTTTGGAAATGAGTTTTTTAGGGCAATAGCTCACTTGAGTTCATCTGTAAAAAGTGAGTTTTCCTTTAGTCAAATCTGAGTATCATGGTTTAGCCCTGGTCTGTCTGATTTTGGCACCTAAAACTATGGAGTTAGGCTCAAAAATCCCTTCCCTTCCACCCAAAGGAGGATGGGAGGAAAAAGACTTGTGGGTTGAAGACTAAAACTACAGCTTTAATGAAATTATAATAATACTAATAATAGTGATGAAAATAATTAGAAAGTAATAAAATGTATACAAATATGGGATCATGCCCCCATACCTTGATGACTATATGTCACCACAAATACTGCAGAGCAGACAGGAGGGAATGGGTTCATGGCTAGGAGAGAGCTTATCTCGGGAACTGGATTTGGGAATGCACAAATCCAGGATCGTGAGCAATCAGACAGACGAGGTCCTCATTGGACGTTGGCCATCACAGAAGAGAGATGAGACCCTTGTGGTCTCTCAATTTTATACAGTCCGTGACATACATAAGATTAAATACTCTGGTCAGTTTAGGGTCACCTGTCCTGTCTGCCCCTCCTTGAAAGTGCAGCCTTTTTCTGCAAGCTTGAGGCTGGCCTTGGTTGCTCTAGGGAAGTATTAGCATTGGCCTTGCTGCATACCAATGCCCTGTGTTATCACTTTTAGCAGGAACACTGTCTCAAAAACATGCAGTTGGCTTTCAGAGAATGAAGTTACTTAGAGCAATTGACTTAGTCACAAAACTGACTCAATTTTAGCTCAAACCACAATATTGAGATAAGTATTTGTAATTACCAGATTCACTGCTCATCTTGAACAACACAGTTGCTATTTTGAAACGGTCAGCTGTGTAGAGCAACTATGACTTCCAAATAGGTTAGATCTTAGAAGAACATGTGTTGTTTGCACAGAGACTAAGTGTGGCAGGTAACATGAAAACCAATTATATTGTCAGTCTACGTCAAGCCCTCTCACATTTAATTCTTGTCTTCCCCCTCCCTCATCCATGATATTTTTTTTCCTAATAGATACGTACTGTTGTCTCTGCGGCAGCATGCTTCCTGAAGTATTAGTATTCCTTTGTCAGTGTTTAACCCTTTGTGGAGATATCCAGTTAATGCTTGCTCAAAATGCAAACAACAGAGCAGCATATCTTGAAGAATATAATTACCAGACAAAAGAAGATCAGGAAATATTACACAGCCTTCACAGAGAATCCAGGTGCCAAGGTATGATACTAATACAACCTAAGTGCTCTAATTCCATTACAGGACAGACATAAGTCATTTCAATTTGCTTCCTCAAAACTGTGCACCAGTGTAATTTCTGGAGGAGGGTTTATTATGCTTCAGTTCTGTTTTCTTTGGAGAAAGCTTACCATGCCAGACAAATGTAAGGAGGCTGTCAAGATATTGAATGACATGTCTGAAGCTGTAAAATAACTAAAGATTGTGATTATTTAAGTAACAGGTAAATTGTGCTTATCGATAGAAATTATCAGTTTGATGATCTCCACTAAATCTAGTGGAGAATGTCCAGAACAGTGACCATCAGATTTAAGTTTGTTGGAAAATACTTTGACATACAGCCTTTGTGTTTTGTTTTCTAGTGTTTGCCTGGGCTACAGACTTGTCTACAGACTTGGAATGCCAGCTTTCTGTCAGCTGTAAATGTTATGAAGCAGCTTATGAAATTTTGCTTTTCAGTAATATAAAAAACCAACATCCAGAGCAGCGTATACAGGTACTGAAGAGGATGGGTAATATCAGGAACGAGATTGGAGTGTTCTACATGAACCAGGCTGCTGCAGTGCAGACTGAACGAGTGGGCAAGTATTCTTTTTTTCTCTTCTTACTGTTTTAGACCTACAACAGTGATCATTTTAACTAGGAGTGCAAGATATCTTGAGTATTACTGATTATAAAGGAGATATTGAAAGAAATTCATAGTAAATCCTTTTCTGTTATTGGTGTTATGTAATTTTAATGGTCCTTGTAAATATTTGGCTGCTGTGGCTTGTACATGAGCCTAAACTGAAATGGAATCTATAGCTTCACTGAAATTATTTTAAAGTGTGTAGAAAGACATTAAAAATATGATGGGATCTTTAAACTAATTCTGTTACATAACAAGGGATATGTTGCATTCTAGATGTGTTCAGTGTAGCCCAGTATGAATGAATCTAAGCTTAAATTTAAGCATAAGAATAGTTTCAGTAAAGTCAGTCTATGAATTTTTGGTTAAGGAAATCCTTGGAGGCTTTGCTTCTGGCATTTTTGTGGGTTTTTTTTGTTGTCGGTAGTTATTTTTCAGAGTAAATGGAGGTTACCTAGGCTTCCTTGTAATGTGTTGGATAGGTTTTTGCTTTTGAAAGCAAACTGAATGATGTCTTATCTACTAGTAAAAGTTACATAAGCTGGACTGAATCAGATACTGGTGGTTCAGTGTAAACAGCTCCGGTATTCCAAATACTGGCTGTTTTCTGTGACCTTTGTCCAACTGATGTTTAAAGGATTTGAGGTTGGACTTTTAATTTGTAATTGTTCATAAATTTGTTATTCTTGCAGAACTGCTATTTAGCTGAAGTCAAAGCTCAAACACTGAATTCATTTGTCCTTAAAAGTCACGTTTTATTGTTTCATACTGTAAGTTTATAGGAGCAACTGCAATACCCTGAATACCTATGGAAAAAAAGTGGGGCTTTTTTAGTTAATTTCCCCTGGTGTTTTTTTATGTCATGTTATTACAATTCTTCTGAAAATATATTGTGTGTAATAGTGCACTTTAGGTATGAAGAATTTCAAACGTTTGAAGTTTTCTGAAGAGTATTTTTCATTAATTGGAACCTCAGAATCACCACCCTTAAAATCTAAGGAGTCGTTTATGAGAAAAAACATAATGAGAATGTTTGTTCAGCATCTTTCAAGAATTTGAATGAGCTGGTAAACCTTTTGTCTTAACCCTAGTGAGTAAAACTGTATCGACAACGGAGCAGCAACTTTGGAAGAAAAGCTTCTCTTGCTTTGAAAAAGGAATTCAGAATTTTGAGTCAATTGATGATGCAACCAATGCTGCTCTTCTGCTGTGCAATACGGGGAGGCTGATGCGAATTTGTGCTCAAGCGCACTGTGCAGCTGAAGGCGACTTCAAAAGAGAGTTTTCCCCAGAAGAGGCCCTTTATTATAATAAGGTAACGTACTGTTTTTAGAATGGCCCATACCTTCATATGACTTTTACTGCAGAATATTTTTAAGAGTCTTTGTAAATATCTAAGGCTTGATGTAATAACTTGGGGTACCTCTCCTGCTTCCATATTATCCTAATCCTCGCTGTATAGGCTTCAGTACTTGTTTTGAGATTTGGTTCCATTGCTCTGACATAGGAAGTGCTGTGGCACTGAGGTCCTGGTGTTCTACAGACAGCAGTGTCGCACACAGGAGAGAGAGAGATGCGTGATCAGGAGTAACATGACCAAAAAAGATGTAAAGAAAATACTGAAGAAGGCTCAGATATTTTGAATGCTTCCTTGAGAATCATTAAAAAGTTATTAATTTCTAGTTTCTATAAATACAAGATTTATTCATGTATATTTTGTCATCTCTAGGCTATTGATTACTATCTGAAGGCATTAAGGTCGCTTGGTAAGAGAGACGTGCATGCAGCTGTTTGGGATTCTGTGAACTGGGAGCTGTCGACTACTTATTTCACTATGGCAACTCTACAGCAGGATTATGCTCCGCTATCTAGAAAGGCTCAGGAACAGGTAATAAAGAGTGTTTGTGACAATTAATAAGCTAATTTCTTTCTGAAAAACTGAATGTTGGAATCATTTCTAAGCCTTTATTAGTTTGAAAGACATTTCTCAAGTAGTTCTTGCAAGCCATAAAATTAATAATTTTGAAGGTTTTGCTAAATAAAAAGATGGTTCCACAGAGATTTTATCCTTACACTTGCATATAGTGGTGTTTTAATTTCAGAATAACCACACTATATCTCTTTGTTTTATCTTGTAGATAGAGAAGGAAGTTAGTGAAGCCATGATGAAGTCATTGAAATATTGTGATGTTGATACGGTGTCTGCACGACAGCCTCTTTGCCAGTACCGAGCTGCAACCATCCACCACAGGCTTGCTTCAATGTACCACAGCTGCCTGAGAAACCAGGTATTAATAAAAACTGTTTTGGTTTTCTGTGTAGGTTCCATATGTCCAGCGTGTGTGGAGATTGATAGTTATCCTACCTGTAGTTGGGAAATGTGTATTTAAATTAAACCAGATAAATTTATTTAACCAGGTAAATGTGAGGTGGTTTATTTGCAAATCCATGTCAAATACAATGTTACTTTTAAGTGTAGTTTGTCAGTTGTAATGTGTATTGAGCTTTATGGTTCTGTGTATTCTAAATAGTTCCATGCTTACATAATAGAAGCCTTTGATAAATATTTCTTTTGTTTTGGTTTTGTGTCCAAGCCACCCTTCTGATGCTTAAGCGGCCAGCCTAATACTAGGATACTATCAGATGATTTATTAAGGCCTTCATGTAAACTTGCATGTTGCTTCCTGATATTTTTCTTTTTTACCAAATTATTATTCTTTACGATTAAGTTTAGTTTTACTTGGTGTGAATTTGCTAGCATTAAATATGAAGTTACGGTAGCTTTAAAGCTGGCAAACTGGTGATATATTTGAGAAATGTGTGGACGTTTAGATGAGCCACTATGAAATCAGCAAGGGAATGATTGTTGGTACCTCAGGTATCAATAGGCAGGTTTTTTCCTGATGGTTACCTCATAGCAAATCTCAGACTATTGTATGATTCCACGTACCCTACTTTGAGTGCAGGTTGGTGATGAACATCTGAGGAAACAACACCGTGTACTTGCTGATCTTCATTACAGTAAAGCAGTACGACTATTCCAGCTCTTGAAGGATGCACCCTGTGAGTTCCTTCGTGTGCAACTGGAAAGGGTGGCATTTGCAGAATTCCAGATGGCGAGTAAGTCTTGCTTTGTCTTACTACAGCAGCTTTCCAAACTGCCTATTTTATTTCATTTTTAGCTAACTTTGTAGGTGAGAACTGGAGTAATCTGCTTCTCAGAATCGCATTTTCTTTGAGAGAAGACACATTTTTATCCTTGTGGTTTTCAGTTGGCTGGACAGCATGCACTTTTTCCCACGAGAACTCTTGAAATGTTTGGATAGAATAAAAAGTATAATCCATAAACAAGTTGTGTCCTTGATTTTCACCTTTATTTTAGGTCAGAACAGCAGTGCTGCAAAATTAAAGACTTTGTCTGGGGCCCTCGATATAATGGTGAAAACCCAGAGTGTGTTCCAGCTCATCAAAAAGGAGCTTGTGGCGGAAAGTGAACAGGTGAACAAAAGTCATGTGGTGTGATCATCTGATCACCTTTTATCACCTAAAACTGGCCATTTAGCAGATAAGATATTACTTTTCACCAGAGTTGGTTGCTTAAATAGTATGGAGTGGGACTGAACCTATTGCAGTCCTCTTCAAGCTTTTAAGTGCAAAAGGATAAAAAAACTTGTTCTCAAACAATCCTTTCATCTGGACATGGATTAATACATGTTTGTATATGGACATATGCTGACTGAGTCAATGGAGTTCTGTGCAAATCTGTTATCTCTTAAAAATTATCTGAAAGAACTTAGGAATGTATGTACCATATAAATTGGATTTCTCTCTATATAGTATATTTAACATTGAAATATTAAAACGTAGAAGGTCATCTGTAGCTTCCTAATGAGCTGATACCTTCTTAGTGTCTATATAAATAATTATTTGCAATATGTGCTGATGTGTTCATCCCTTGCTGGCATGAACAGCTTGAGTAGTCCATACTTTCTGATATTTTTATAACTAAAAATTATGTACACCATAGGCAGCTGTCGTAACTTGTATGCAGTGTGGATGTGAGCTAATGACTGAAGCCTCATAAACGATGTTGTAGCAATTGCAATATTGGTTCCGCTTCTGTAGAGAATAAGCTGACTTGCAAGTGGGGTTGTCTGACTTAACTGAATGCCATTTAAATGGAGTTCAATGAAATGTGGGTTTGCTTTTTCTCTCATAGATAAGCAGGGATAAAAGTAGTGCTGAGAATATGTCGCGTAATGAGTCCTCCACTGGCCTTAACAAAGAAGAAGTATTGAAACTGCTTGGTATTTTTGAGTCCAGAATGTCATTCCTTCTCCTCCAATCCATTAAATTGTTAACCTCAACCAAGAGAAAAATGGGGTAAGTTAAACCTTGATATGCATCTGTAGATGTGACTCTCACCCATAAATCCCTACAAACTCTAGTCTTAAGCATGCAAGAAAGTGTGATATTTATTCCTGCATGGAGGTGACTCTCCTGTGTGGAGAAGGAGCCAAGATACGCCCTGGTCATCTAAATTTTGCATGTTTTCTGTGGCTTTTTGTGTGATTTGAGAGTGACCAATAAAAGTCTTTACTTAATGTATCTAGGCAGCTTTTTTCTCTCCCCTTTCCTGATAGCAGTCCAGGACTGAGAGGGAACAAAAAAGTCAGACTTGTATGGCTATAATTAAATAGGAAAATACTAGTTTGTAATCATCATCTGAAATACAGTTACAAATAACTGATGCTTTATCCTGGTTTGTGATACCTGACATACCCTTTAGGGGCTATAAATCCTTTGTCCTTCCTAGGTACAAATTCACACACAAAGCAGTTTAACAGTAAGTGTCTCTGTAGGAGACTGGTAAATAGAAAAAACATAGAGACCAGAAGAAAGCCTGTTTGCTTTTTTTGCAGTAGTTTAGGTGCATTATTTGGCACTTCCACTCTTTAGAACAGAGCTTCCACAAGGTGGCAATCAAAATACGTGAATTGCAGAGGATCGAAGTACAACTTGTATATGACCACATAAATGTCAAAGTAACCAAGTAAATTGTTTCAGTTCTGTTGCCTTATATGATGAGTAAGGGTTGTAAACAATAAACTTCTCTGGGTTTTGTTTTATGGGTTTTTCTCCCCCTCCCCGATTTACTTTCTCATCACTTTCTTGAGGGGGTTTTGTGCTGAAGATTCCATTGAGGGAATGCATTACAGTTTTAATTTGAATACTATGAAGTAGGAGTGTTCCTGTAACATACAAAGCTTCTTTTAACAACAGTGGATCAAGGCTAAACTTTAACTTTTGCTTAACCTTTCTAGCAACTTGCATGTGTCTTGTGTATGTTTCCTCAGTTCTGCTTTGTAGAAGATAACGTCTGCTCTCTCTTTTCATAACAGACTGAAAAGGGAGGAAAGTGGAGCTTGTAAATGGTATTTCAGGGTCTCAGGTGCAGTTTGGCAGACAAGAGGAGAACATGTGGTAAAATTAATGTTTGATAGCAAAACTCGCAGACTAGGAATAAAACTAGATGAAGTCAGTTTTACTTTCAAAATGAAATGCAGAAGCGTAACTGAACTTGGCTATGATAATCGGGAGAAAGAAGTTATTGGAACTAATACTTGATTTTGGGAATTCTTGTAACTTATGCTGGAAATGCTTTGTATTTCAGTGGGTTTTTTATTGACTCCCTCTTCTGTTTAATAAATAAACCTGTCTGATTTCTGCCAAGTGTTATGAATTTAATTTGCTTCAGGAATTACCAAGAAATGGTGAAGCATTTGCATCTAAACTGACTGCTGCTTGCACATATATGTGCTTAATTTATTCTATCAATGGCAGCATTCATGTTTTTCTAGTTTAAAACACTTATTAGCCTTGGACATTAAATGTAGTAAAGCAAGGTTGTTGGAAAGAGGAAGGGTAACAGCACTGAAGCAGAAGACAGCACATGTGTGATAAGTGATGTACTATATTTGTCAAATGGAGCTTAGACTGCAGACTGACAGAAGAGGAAAATCTGTTTTGTGTAGAGGTACTGAGCATGGAACAGTCTCTGTTGTAGGGAAATAGCTTGGATGTGTGGACCTTGAGAGAAAGAGGCCAGATCGCAGGCTTCAGACTGGAACGGGGAAACGATGCCCATAGAGGCTTAGAGAGCAGAGCCAATGGCAGCAGTGGCATGGGGGTCGGGAGACTCTCTGGAGTTTTTGGGTGTCTATTTGCATTTGGCATGGAGACTTAGCATCAGGGAGTTTATAATGTGTCTTGGGATTATGAGTTAATAAAGTGGCCAGACTGGAGCTAAATAAAAATTAAACACGTTATCCCTGCTGCCATATAGACAGAGGCACCGACTGCAATCCTTTTGAAAAGGTAGGAAATGGGAACTAAGAAAAGCAGAGACTCAAATCAGAACACCAGCCGTGTGATTTCAGAGGTAGTCATCCATGTTGCGTTTAGTAATTGCTTTGGTAATTTGCAGAGTAAAATATTGTGGTCGATAGTTTGTATTATCTGCTTTTCTTTTTAGGGGCATCAATGAAGAAGAAGTTGTTCTTAAAACAAACAAGCAAGTTTACTCCCTGCTGTTGCGTGCAACTGCAAACAAAAGCGTGACTCTGCTAGAGCGAACAGAGGTAATCCTAAACTTACTGGACCAGCTGGCGCAAAGTAGCGAAGCCAGTAAGGGAGGAATCCAGTGACTTAAAGGCTGCAGAGCAGCAGAAACAGTGCCTTGCTATGTGGGGGGAGCAGTGGTATTTTTTTTTTTTCCCCCATGTGATATTTGTATTTATTGAAGGTGATAACATTGCCTACGTTGTTACATTGTACATTTGGAAGAGAACAGGAATTCTTTTTTATCCTGCGGTAACTCTGGAATGGCTCAGTACTAGCATTTCTTTGTTTGAAATGCCAAAGTGGGGAGCTGGAGATAAACTTAATTTTTTATGTTGGAGAAATTAATGATTTTTCTCTTACAGGTAATGGGTTTTGCAGTGATAATGTTTTGCATAGAAATGTAATCTCAGAGTTATTCTGGTTTGATATTTAATGCAGTGTACTTTGTAAGCAAGGCTTCACTGGAACACTTTAACCAGTAACGTGAACTGAAGTTGTACAAAGAAATTTCTGTTGAATACATGGACACACTACTTCTATTACTGTTACCGTCCTGCACAAAACTGTGTGCCTTTCTAACTTTGGTGCAAGACTCTTGCAGATATCGGCCATCACTGGAACTTCATTTACTCCAGACAGTAAAAATGGGTTTAGCTGTGTTTGAATTGATCAAGAATAGTATTATCTTTTCCAGACTTGAAACTGTGAATAAATGAGAGCATATTTTTGAATAAAAATTTATTTATTAAGTATAAACTCATGAATTGGTCTGCTTTGTTTTATTGGCTACCACTGTTACAAGCCTTATGAGAGAAGCAAACTGTTCAACAGAATTAAAACGATTTGAAAGGCAGTGGGAGCTGGAAAATCAGGCCTGACAAATGAGTGTAGTCTTAGTCTTAGCATCTGAGGACCTTGGTTTTCAGAAATGTATTACTTAAGGGTAGTTTTAAAAAAAAATGTAACATTCGATGTCGTTCATTTTATAAAAACAGTGTAAAACACTTTATAAAAAGGTATCAACAGTTTTTCTATGTCTGTATGTGTCTCTTTTAATTGCTCTATACTTAATACACAAGTAGTGAATTAACTCTCTTAAGCCGCTTGTTTTGAGGAGCTGATTCTTACTCTCATGGTGAGATACACAGAACGATGGGTTTCTGTATAAGGCATGTTTTCACCTAGAAACCTCTGGTTTGTGGAAATTTCTATTCTGACAATTTAAGTGTGATTTTTTTAAAAGAGCATCCTTAGATCTGTCTTCAGAAGAAACATGATCTTTCTGATACAACACCGAGCACAAACGCACCTGGAGAAGAAAAAGCACCTTGTGAAAGGATGAAGGATGACAGGCACAGTATGTATCTGTGTTTCTTCTGATTTGGAAAGACTGATTTGAAAAAGGCAGCAGGCTTTGGTTTAGGTTTCTGTCTTTTCCTGCCTCCTACCTCATGGCTGGCTCCATGCAACTCCCCTTGCACGCCCCTGGCTTTCGGAGAGGTCAAAACTGCAGTGGTTTCTGAAGTAAGGTGGCTAAAAGCTTGGAATTGTTATTGTCAGGAAGCCTGGGAATAGCAAGGGGTAGGAAATTGTTTCAGTTTACATTATCATAATTGGGTTCAGGTTAACTCTTACTCTAGGTAAAGAGCATCCTACCTCATCGGAAATTCAGCTCATTCTCAGAATTAAGCAAATAGAAACTTGCTGCAAATGCGGATAGCTCTGTTAACCAATAAAACTCATGACTTTCATGAAGATTATAAATGAGTGTATTATGATTTAAATTTATTATGAATTTCATAGCATTAGTACTAAATAGGATTACTTTTTCTCCTTTCACAAGTAAACAATTAAAGCATAGAGTACCTCCAAAACAGACAACTCTACCACCATTATTAATGATAAGCCTGTTTATTTCTCTGTTAATAAATCCTCCTTCTTTACAGGAATAGAAACCAAATCTAATTTTTAAGACCCTGCAACTGCAAGAACTGTTGTATTCTAGTGAGAATCTAGTGTCATTTCAATTTAAGTATTTGAAAAGCAGAACAATGAACAAGTAAAATTTACAACAGGAACTACTTCCTTGTAAGTCAGCTTTTATTTTACAAAAGAAAAATATATGCATCTAAAACTGACTGTACAGAAAAATGAAAACCTTACCTGTGTTCTAGGAGATACCTGAGGTGATAGGCTGAGCTTATTTCAATACTCTGCTCCAACAGAGACTGGCTTCTCACACCTACTTTTCAAGGAACGCTCACATAGAATATTTACACTGCACACATGAGAAAAAGGCAATAGCTGGATGCTTTAAAATATGCTGTACAAATTCCAGATTTCTTTGATATTTAGATGCAAGCTTCTCCCACCAGGCCCTGACAAGGACAACGTTGCATATTCCTGCAAAGTAATTCCTTGCAGGACAAGCGTGCAAAATGGAAAAGACGCCTACAGCAACATCTTTGCCTTCAAGTGCACGCTGTGCCTTTATTTAGATAGACAGCAGTTCTGTAGCTGAAGTGCTTTTTGCATCCCAGCGGCGAGGTCTTGGGGAGTTGGGCTCTGTGCAGTGCAGCTAACTTGGATTCCGGCTGCTTCCATGGCTTCAGCAGTGGTTGGACCAATAGCAGCAAACTGAAATGACATCGTTCACAGTTACCACAGCGCAGTCAGGTGGGGTACCAGCTCCTAACTCTGTAGTTAGGTACACGCACTTCCTTCTTTGCTGGTGTTGTACCAACCTGCAGGGCTGAGACTCGTAACTTGTAATAACCATCTCAGGTTGGAGATTTTCAGTATTAAAACCCAACTATCAGTTAGGGTCCTTAGAAATAACTTGGCAAGATAAATAATAATCTCTCCTATTACAGACAGTTAAAGCTCTTTGTCCCACCAAACAGGAACAGTGAAAAATTTTATATCCCTGAGCCTGCTGTTGCTGATTCAAACAAGAACTACTCGTGCTTTCACATCACTAAGAGAAAGTAAAGCCCATGCCCAGTGGAGACTGAGTAAGTTAGCTGTGGGGGAAAAAAAAATCTAAGAGAAAATAATTATTTTTCTTTTAAAAAAAATATGTAATAACATTTGTATTTGCTATAACCTGTCTTTTCAGCAAAATAAAACACAAACAAAAGAGAAATTTAAGGTTTGTAATGGGTATAAGAGTTTTCCTATCATTCGCCCATCCCAAATTTACTCCCTATAGTATTTCACCACGTTTTAAGAGAAGATACCTTGATGTAGTTGATAAAATCCCCTGAAAGCTTCCGAATGTGCTCCAGGCAAAATTTCACACCAGAGGGACTGAAGAACACGATACTTGCTGGAATTCCCTGAGTAGAAGTAACCAGAGGTTGGCACAGGTTGCTTGCTCTTCCAGCAGTACATCAGTACCCTTTAACATAAACCCCTTCAGCTATCTCTACATGGACATGAAGTGACTTTAGTGCTGAGAAACAGCAGTTACAAACAGCAATGGTTTTCTGCAGAGAAGACAGCCTGCCCAAACCCCATTCTACCACAGAATATCTAAATTCTGATGTGATTTCAACCAAATACTTTGTCATGCAAGTGCTGGATGATAAATGTACTGAAAGTGTTCTGGAGCTGCACTCATTTTTCTACTTAGTAAGAAAACCCACAACTTATTTCCCTCAATCCATTCTCATCTATCTCAGTTCTGCACGTGCTGTTTCCCAGCTCGTGTGGTTCTCCCTAAGTTCTGTCCTCTCTGAGATGCCCTGGCAAAGATGAGGTGATGCCTTAAAACTGCAGACCTTCGGAAGGGCTTTCTCTTTCAGAATAAGGCTGCCTTACGACAGCAGCGACAACCTTCTTCAGACAAAAGAAAACCCTGTAAGATTCTATCTGAAGTGAAGGTCCCAAGCTCTTGAGCTGCAGCCCCAAAGCACACCCCTCGTTTACAGTGATTTTCTGTCTGACCAGAATGATAGACTAGCTCTGCTCAATCTACATCTGTTGTTATTTTATAGCGCACGGTGAAGGCGCTGGCTTAGCTCACTGGGGCCAGTTGTTGTCTCCCCAAGTGCTAAACACTTGTCACTTCATGTCAGGTCTCCATGCACTAAATATATAACCACTCTATCATCAGTTAAGAACAACAGTTATAAAAAGCACGAGAAAAGAATTTTAACAGCTTTACGCTGCAAGTAACATCTAATTGCAGCAAGTGAGGAGTTTTATAAAAAGAGTTGAGAAAGTTACAAAAGGTATATGTACTATCAACTCACTTCTATATCTGCTATAAATTAAATACCATGGGGATCAGACCTGCAAAGCCCACCTATAGACACCAGGAAACTACAAAGCATCAGTTAGACTGCCCATGCCACAGCCTTTTAGGACCTCTTGAAAAGGAACTTTAAAATCAATATGAAATTTAACAAGACATTAATGCAAAGATTTTAAAAAGAGATGCAACACGCTCACGCAGACCATGTTTCTGTAGGAAGGAAATATTTTGAATAAAAGCAATCCTAGATACCACGTAGACTCCTACAAATGGAAAATTCAGAAAGCTAATCTTGAAAAAACAAAAGCAGTTATTAGTACCTTCAAATCTTTTACCATGCACTGATCCTTACTATGCTTATCCTATGCTTATCATATACCTCAAAAATTCTCCAATTACATCAACATCCAATACCTGTTGTGAGAGATAACTGCTCAAAGATTCCTGCAGGTCAGCATGTTGGGTTGTTTGATAAACAGTAAGGCTTTCCAATGGTATACCTGGAATCAGGACATATATTCATAATTAAACAGGGTTTCAGTAATTTCTGTGATTTCAGTAAAATACTCTTAACATACTAACTGCACTGAAGTTTTCTATTTTAGGCTAAAAAGGTCCAAACAAAATTCTGTGAAGGGTTTGTAGGTATTTCTAGAGTTGCAAGGCATCATAGCAAAGGATCTGTGTTCAAAGGGTTTCGAGGCACGCTGGAAAACTGCCAAGTCTTGTGATGTTCCTGTGAATAAGGTATCTTCCAGCTCAAAGATGAAAATACGAGGGAAGAACAAGGCAAATAACCTTGCTACCATCACACTACAACTTAGTCCCAGAGCTGTGAGCAGCAATCCAGTGTCACAGTTTTTGCTCTCACGCTCTTAACTTCTAGCCAGCAGAACTGCAAATTCCATTTTTACTTAGTGAAATTTGGTTACAAGCTTTAGAGACAACTTCTCTAGTAACTGACTAATTAAAATGAGGCTCCAAGGGAAATTCAACCTCTTTCTCTAAGTACTGTAGGAAGTACTTCTCTTTTCAGGGCTCCAGAAGGAAAAAGAAGAGCTGAGGAATTGGGTTTCTCTCCTGTAAACACAAAACCAAGAACTTTAATTAACTTATGTTTTTATCAAAGAGCAAACGTGATATATTTAATTAATTTTAAAGGTATCAAATGTTGAGCACTGTGGGAAATGCTGTATGCTTCATGACAGACACAGCCCTTCAAAGATAACTGAAAACATTTGCAGTGCAACTGCATCCACAATTCGGAGGACAGAAGCTACTTAGCATGTAAATTAAAAAAAAATTCCACAACTATAATATGAATACATTGGCTAAAAAGATCTTGTGCAAGATAGACTGTATTTCTATTCCACTCACTGTTCTATAAAGCAAAATGAGTACTGAGCAAGTTATTTCCTCCTCCTCCTCAGAAACACAATCTTCCTCAATTTTATATTTAACATCTTAGTCCCAGACAATACATGATAGTGCTCTCCATATGAAAGAATGTTCTGGCAGACAATGAAGGAGGACAGAAATACACCGCTGAGAAGTTTTAATCTATGTAAAGGTCTTATTTTCTTACTTCCCCCAAGGAAAAACGATTCCACTTCCACTGCTAGGGTGGAAGTGAACATCTTCCCTTGCTCTTGCGCTTTAAAATGGAAGACACCTCCAATCTTAATTATTGCTACGTTGCCAACACGTGAAAGCCCCTTGGAGATTTTGGAGGGACCTTTCTGATACGTGGCTGTTCAGAACTTAACTCTTGTAGGACATGATACACCTGGGATGTGATTTCCATAGGTTCTGTATGTTTCTAATACATTAAACAAATTCTGCTTGAAAAATACCACCACGTCGCAGTATTGACATTGCCATCTCTTGGGCTACACCCACTGGAAACAGCAAAGTGCAAATACTGACAACAACCATCACGCTGTGAATGCAAACGTGGCTCAGGAAGAATGGAACAGAACTGTCTATAAGCAATTCTCAATAATTTCCTGGGTTTAGGGCTTAAACAAATGTTGTGGAAAGTCTTTAAGTACAAGATTTTATCTAATAAAAGTGAATATTGACACTTTGCAAGAGAAGAGATGCATTTTAATCGAGGAAGAATTTGACTTTTGGATAAAAATTTAACAGGAGGCTTTTTTAGCATAGTTTTCCTTTTCTACAAACAACTACAGTGAAAATTTCAAAACCGAATTCTACATAGTGGCACACGACTTTGCATTCATCTTTCAAAATAAATGAGAGTTCCTCAACACCTTATTACTAATTCAGATATATGTGTTTAAGAGGTGACTACTAGAAAAATGAATGCTTAAGTGATGGAAATAGAATCATAGAATAGTTTGGGTTGGAAGAGACCTTAAAGATCATCCAGTTCCAATCCCCCTGCGATGGGCAGGGACACCTCCCACTAGATTAGGCTGCCCGTAGATAGATTCTTAGTAAGCATCAGAGATGCCTCGGGACGGGGGCACAAATCAAGACAGCAGAGTAAAAATTAGCTGGAAGGGCCCTAGTAGGAGTCAAGGCAGATATAGCCAACTGCCCTAAATGCACACTGAAGTTTAATTAGAAGCCATAGGTAAGCTTGGAATAAATTACAGAAAGGAAGACTCAACTTGGGACTGAATGTAAAAAGAGATTTTTAAATATTAAGACAAAACCCAAGTATTCCAGCATTGATTCTCCTGCAGCTCATGAGAGCGAAGTGAAATGTCAATGTGGTATCTGTAAAAGAACACTAATCCTTTTTGACTTGTGGTTACAAAACACAGAGCAATTCCTTAGTAGTCCCAGTCACTTAAGCTTAAGTGGGTTCCAAAGTGAGTAACAAAAGCAATATTGCTTCAGAATTTTTTATTCTCACAATAAATTCTAATTACATGGAAAATATAGAGCCATTCTTCTCATTTACTTAAATAAATATATACGTAATAAGGAACATAATGTAATTTAATCTGTACTTCAGAGGCTGTTATAAAGCACTTGATAAACAGAGAGTGCATAAGTATGCACAATCCAATACATCACAGAATATGATTTTATATATCAACAACAAGCAGTCTCCAGTTATCAAAACTGAAGGGTATTCCATGTCTGTCATTTTAGTAGGGATAATGGAAGCACCTCAGCATTGTGTTAATTTAAATGGCCTGCTGCTATTCTGCTACAGAACTGCCCCCAGGACACTATGTAAAAGGCAGTAGAGCACACAGATCTCTCTTCCCCTGCAGGGGCTGTCAAAAGCCACTGCTGGATCTGGACTGAACTTCTCTGCTGTCACCAGAAAGTGCTGTTCCACATCGTGCCCCCTCTGCCACTGCCAGCTCCAAACTGCCGGACTGTGCAGGCAAAGCGAGGAAACGGCCGTGGGACAAAGACAGTCAAAAGGAACAGGATCAGAGGGCTGCAGCACCTCCCATTCGAGCACAGGCGGAGAGAGTTGGGCTTGTTCAGCCTGGAGAAGGGAAGGCTCCAAGCACACTTTACAGACTTGCCAGTATCTCAAGGTGGTCTACACGAAAACTGAGGAGGGACTGTTCACAAAGCCTTGTAGTGATAGGACGAGGGGGAACAGGTATAAACTGGAGCGGGGCAGGTTTAGACTAGACATAAGGAAGAATTTCTTCATGATGGGAGTGGTGAGGCCCTGGCCCAGGTTTCCCAGGGAGGCTGTGGCTGCCCCATCCCTGGAGGGGTTCAAGGCCAGGATGGATAGAGCCTTGGGCAGCCTGATCCGGTGGGAGGTGTCCCTGCCCATGGCAGGGGGGTTGGAACTGGATGATCTTTAAGGTCCTTTCCAACCCAAACTATTCTGTGATTCTACGAGTTTAAGTAACCAGGTCTGTGAACCACACAGCTCCCAAGGGAGGAGGAAGAGCCAAGATGATCCTCCACTGGACTGAGAAAATAACCAGGAGGAGGTGACGATACAGTGACTGTGACAGTCATAGACTCCCCAGTGAGGAATTTTTCCACTCCTGATACTACACGCACTGTTTTCTTTAGACCTGATCCTATGTTTTTTCACATTCATACAACACAAGAGACAAGTATTTCCTTTTCAAAGAAACCCTCCATCTGCAAACTGGCAAACATCAATTCATTACCAGAAGTCGATTTCCTAGCATTAAAAAATCAGCTAAAACCTTTCTTAGTTTTAAAATACCTTTTGAAGACTCATTATTGGTTATTCTTTACTTACTACATTTTTGTGTTGAAAATGTAATTTTTGATTTTCAGAATTTAATTGATCTTGTGTTGGCAACTATCATTTTTATCATGAAATACTCCTTTTGCCAGCGAATTACATAGCACTCTGCTCATAAAAAACAATACCCGTCAGCTTCAGTCATGTTTTTCTTTTACCAATTAATGTCTGTTACTATGCAAACTTTGCTAATCAGCACCCTTGTTTCACATCTAATGTTATGCCTAACTGCCAAAAATAACGTGTCAGGGTTCTTGACATCATTTCCACTACCGAAGCACCTAGCACCTTATTCAGCAAGTTCATAAAGAGAGGTCAGCGTTACGGCTTTCAACTCAGCAGATAAAACAACTCATCTGACATCTAGAACAAGTGCACTGCTGGTTGTTCTTTCTCTGGCTAGGGTTACCCGAAGGCAGACTATTTACCTTGACTGGCTGAATAACGCGGTTTTGCAAATCACTGCTTACTGTCTGTTCAATTAGTGGATGCTGCATGAGCCTCCAGATGAGGGTTTCTGTTCCCCTTTGCAAATTTGGGGCAAAAAGTCAATTCAGTGAAGGCCATAACTTTGTACCACACTGCAAACTATCCTCTAAATTCCCTCTGAGGCTCCACTATAGAGCTCCTGTGTGCTCACGTGGACAGAATCCGTGTCGTGTATTACAAAAGTACAGAAGGATCTGCCAGCTAGCAGGTGGCTGCTGAGATTCTGAACCTTAGGAGTGATTTTCATGTGGCACAGAGATTATTTTAGCTCCGAGATTCAGAGTGCCTTGGGACTAATTCTGCTGAGTTTGATAACTTTGCCTCCTTGGTGATGCCCTCACAGACACCTGGAAGGCAGGTTGCACTTCAGTTGTGGATCCCCTGAAAACCACCACGTGCGGCAGAAGCTTGGAGGTCAAACTCATTGCGCTGGCAGCTCCCATTTATGACATTTTCACCCAACTTCTATAAGCCAGTCTGCACAGTCTTTTTTCACAGCTTTTAATGATCCACACACTCAAAAAATAATTGGACCCTAAGCCTAATTTTGTTTTTCTTTTTTGCTAGTGGAAATTTTAACAAAGAAAAAGACTAACTGGACTGGGCCCCTCACCACAAGAAGGATGTTGAGGCTCTGGAGCGAGTCCAGAGAAGAGCAACAAAGCTGGTGAAGGGGCTGGAGAACAAATCTTATGAGGAGTGGCTGAGAGAGCTGGGGGTGTTTAGCCTGGAGAAGAGGAGGCTGAGGGGAGACCTCATTGCTCTCTACAACTACCTGAAGGGAGGTTGTGGAGAGGAGGGAGCTGGGCTCTTCTCCCAAGTGACAGGGGACAGGACGAGAGGGAATGGCCTCAAGCTCTGCCAGGGGAGGTTTAGGCTTGAGATTAGGAAAAAGTTCTTCACGGAGAGGGTGGTTAGGCATTGGAACGGTCTGCCAAGGGAGGTGGTTGAGTCACCATCCCTGGAGGTGTTTAAGGTTAGGGTAGATGAGGTGCTTAGGAGCATGATTTAGGGATTGGTG
Organism: Clamator glandarius; assembly: GCA_033459285.1. Lineage (NCBI taxonomy): Eukaryota > Metazoa > Chordata > Aves > Cuculiformes > Cuculidae > Clamator > Clamator glandarius. The sequence continues at coordinate 9,721 of JAUNZM010000128.1, read as the reverse complement.
GGAATGGTTGGACTCGACGATCCGGTGGGTCTCTTCCAACCTGGTTATTATGTGATTCTGTGACTTTTAAAATTACCCAACAATCTGGCAATACATTTAGAAGCAGCGAACAGATTAGCAATACAGCTTTAACCATAACAAAATGGCTAAACAAAACATAAGCCATCATTTTAACTAACCCTTTCTGTAACTTCTTCAAAACTAATCTCCTTCAGTGCCAAAAAATAGATTCCGCTTGAAGGCACATGTTCATTCTGAGGAAAAGTTCCCCTTATCTGCTTTAAACTACGGCACAGTGAAAAATCATCTTCAAATAAAAGATGACTTTGTTTACTGGGTCCTATAGTGTTATTAATCAACTATACAGTCCAAGATTTCATGTAAATTAATATTTTGTACAGGTATTTCAAATTATTTTTGTCTTTTAGAAATAGCACCCACATTCCCAGAAGATGAATTTACGGGTTATACGTGGAAGAGATGTATATCAGCACGTACATCTCTGCTTCAGCATACACTCAATTTTATTTATAGAAAAATCTGAAACAATGGGAAGTACTTTAGCTTAATTTAAGTAGACTGTTTAAATACTTACTGGAGCAAATATACTCAGCTAATTTTTCAGCATTTCCAGACTTTTCTCCCTGTGGAGTAAGGCCGATTTCTTCCACTGCAACCAAAAGTAGCCAAGAAAAATGTTGAAATCAATGGAAACAATTCAGATTTACTGTCACAGAAACATGGGCTGAAAAGAGAGACACAACTTGATCCACGCACACAAATAATTCTTCAAAAAGCAAAAAAAAAAAGAGAGCACCTGAAGTAGTAACGAGCTATGAAAAATTCCATTTTGCCTCTAGACATACATGAAAAAAAGTACGGTGGAGAACTCCAGGGACAGCTAAGCTAGTTTGGAGAATTTTTAAGCTCTTGTGCCTGAAGCAGTGCAACTGAAATCAGCATCTGTCTGCGCTGAAAGGGCTACAGTTCCTGTCACAGTTTGGTTGCAGCCAGCTTCCCAATGAGTGTATCACTCACTGTTCTTTCACGTGAAGGCTGAAATCCTACTGGAAAATCTGCATGTAACACTGCTCTTATTTAAGCAAACAGGTAGGGAAAAGATGAATCCCTGAGAAATAAACTCATTTAGGATTTTATTGGTTCAAGATGCTTGTTAGGTGTCACCACCTGTTGGTGATCCAGCGTTGTTACCAGCCTGCCTGAAAAAATATGCTTTTTATAGAGTTATAGAGGCTGACAGTACTTACTCAAACTATTATTGGACTAGAAGCAGCAGAAAAACATCAAGACTTAAAAAAAAATCTCTAATATTTGTCTTTTCATAATGTTTCCCATGTGGTTCAGTGGAAGCTAAAGCTATAGTGCAATTTTACAATAAAAAAGGCTTTCGTAAACTGAAATCTACATTGGATTCTTGTTAAGCACATAAAACACGTAAGGCACCAGATTCAAACCAGTCTTGAGACAAATAAATTCGCTGACCCACTGAAGACAATGGGATGTATACAGCTGACTTCTGTTTTGGAAATTCCTCACAGGAAGACTGCATACAGTCTCAGCCTATCGTGTCAGAATCCCCTTCAACTGATTTAATTTCCAAAGCAAATGGAGAAAAACACAAGCAAATTAACAAAAGTGGGACTTTTTTTCAGCTGAGTTTTTAAAGTAGTTACCATCACATTACAATAAGAGTAATGAATAAACAGGAGCAAGATCCTTAGATGAATTAAGCCCATACAGCTCTAACATGTATAACTTCCTTTTTTTACAATTATCCATCTATAAAACTTACCTTATTTTTTCCTAAGCACTCTTGAACAGCAGCTAATACCCCCAAAACTGCACTTAAAAACCAGATTTATCTACATTTTCTTTTTTTTAAGCCCCACTTACCTAGAGAAGCTGTAGCTTTTCCAACCACGTATGCTGGTTTGTTATTCCATCTTTGTTTAAGAGATTTTGACCAGGCTGAAAACATTAAATTAAATTTAAGCATGTGGCAACAAAACATGAATGCTAAATGAGTATTTTGACTTGTTTAATCTACAAATACAGAAACATAATAATAACAATAACAAGTACTCTACTATGTATTGCAGTGAATGTAAAAAAATGATTTTTTAATGTATTTTTTTCATTGTATAAATAGGAGATTACAATGTGTTTCTAAAGGCCTAATTTGAGTAAACAGTTCTTAGCTGCTTTTGTTAAGTAAAAGTTTTAATGCACACTTGCCCTGTGCCAGATCGCATTCAACGTGCAATGTTAATTTATATTTTGACACTAAAAATTCAAAACAGCATCAAAAGTCACAGGAAAAACCATCACACACTATAAAGGGGTATTTACAATATATGCAAACTGGTGCCTTAAAACCATTGGCTTAGGCAAAACCCAAATATAAACTTCTACAACAAATAAAGGGGTAAAAATCTATATTCATGCACTACAGTACTCTATTAAATACACAACTCTCTTAGGCAGGAAAAGTATAGAAACTGGGTCTGTTTTAAATGTACACCAAAAATAAGTTAACAGCTCCAAAATAAAATGTACCAGAGATCACATTACTAGGAAGTTCTCCTCCTTCAGGAAGTGAGCAGGTTATCGACTACACATCTGACCACTATACCTGAAATCCAAATGAGTCAAAACCAGAAGCAAAAATAGGGTTTTCCTTTCTTGTGTGAAAATAATACAGCACAGGGCATTGAGTTCTCTCCAAGTAATTGTAGGGGGCAAAATAAAAATCAAAAATACAAACAACAGTAAAAAACACACTCAAAACCAGAGGAAACTATTGTAAAGAAGAAAAAATAGAAGGTTTTACCATCTTTGAAAGGAACCCAAAGAGGAACTAAAGACTCATTTTATTGATTAAAATATATATTTCAGCAGCTCCCAAAATTCCTAACCAAGATTAGGGATGAACTCTAGATAAGAGAATACATCTGACCAAAAATTCTAAAATATACTCCTCTGCTGCTGGAAACGCTACAATAAGCTAACAGTCTCAGTGTATTTACTGCTCCTCAAGAGCACAGCCTTAGTCACTGTAGGCTGATTAGTATGACTACAGCCCAAATAGAGAGTAGATAAAGTAATAAAACAATTCAATTGTACACAGAAACTCAAAACCAGAAGCTATGACTTTCTTCTAAGAATTTAGAAGGGTTTACAAAGATTTGATAGATCCCTGGTAAGGTAATTTCTATTTATCACTCTGCAAGATTCTTACTCACAAATAATCTATTGACTTTTATATATCACCATTCCTTCACTGCTTTTTAGCTAATAGATACTTCACTTGAGAAATTTTATATTCAAGACAGAAAAATCTTTTTCTGTAAGAATTCATATGAGTTTTATAGCATTTTTTTTTATGCTACAGAAGTAGCAGTGGCCAGTTTCTATAACATGCTCCTTTCTTTAAGGCAGAAAAGTAGTTAGCAAGCATTACTAGGCACTGCAGCAAAATATTCTTAAAGTATGAGACAACCACAATGAAAAAGCTCATACTAATTAGTAATTTGCACCAAAAGCTCTTTCCATTCATTTTTAACAGAATAATTGCAGAAGCCTAAACCTTTAAAATTTCAGTTTCACATGATGCCTTTAAGACGCTACAAGAAATACAAGATGTGTTTTAAAAAAGACATGCTCCAAAAACCTACTGGTGGGTGAAATAAAATTACAAACTTCACAAAATACTGAAAGAGAAGGATCAAGGAATATAAATATGCACGTACCTTCATTTTTACTCTTCTCTTTTAAACATATCTTGATGGCTTCTAATGCTCTTGGACTAGTAAAAACTAGGCCTCCATAAGCTTCTGGATGAGAGAGCTATTTAGAAACAGTAAATTTAAGAAGTAAATAGAAGAATTAGCAAATAAATTGAAAAAAGTATGTTGATAAATTCTTCATAATCTTGTGAAGAACGGAACAGCTTCAATAAACATCTGAAACTAAAACAGTAAATATATTAGGACTAACAATAGCCAGAATATTTGTAAGATAAATTAATAACATTTTTATAGGTAAGTGTATAACAAATGTCTTAAACTTGGACAGAATACATTAATTCTACGTATCTGCAGGAACAGACAAGGATTCCTGTCACTGAAATGAGCTGGAATGATAGGTGAATGACATGAGGTACATACAGATTCATACAAGAAAACAAAGTAGTAACACAGAGGGTACTACCCAGATATCTCCTTGCCTCCTGGCCCTTCAAAGAACATTTCAGATTACTATTGCGCTCTCAAAGAGCAGCACAAAAGAACAGAAAAGTGTTCTTGGATCATTTGTAAATGCAGATCACAATACATTCAAACATCTAACAAAGTTCAGTGCTGTTGGAGATTGCCAGTAAAGGGAACCGTCCATGGGAAACCTTTTCAACATTTTAAAATTATATGTATATATTGAAGAAAGATCAGAAAGAGAACATTGATGATGCGATTTTATTTCATGTAACTAGGAGATGCAGTACACAATTTCAGAACAATGCAAGGGTGAACCCCAGGTAACCCTTAGTTGTCACTAGTGTCTTCTAGTTTTCTGTTGCCCCGACACCTGTGGCTATCCATGGTCCATCAACCTAAGTGTGAATTGTACTTGACCAACTTCACTCTTTAACAAGTACGGGTAACACACCTGATGTTGTTTACAATGTGGTAACACGCACACCCCTGTGTGTGGAAATGCAGAAAGAGGTACCACACAGGGCATTATTAAATCAAGGTAAGACACAGCATCTTGGTAACCTAAATTCTGTTGGAAATAAGACAACCAAAATAATTCAAATATTACCTTTTCAAATAAGCTTCCAAGTGATACAAATTCAAATGACAAAACAGGAATCAAAGTTGCTTCAAATCCGTGTAACCCTAATTCCTATAAAAGAAGTTTTAAAATTCTTGAAATAAATTTCAAACAGTAGTTTTTTTCTTCTAGGAAATGACTAAGTCAACACAAATGTTCCTTTTAACTAAATTAAAATACAAACGCATATTTGCTTTTACTAGTGAATCTAGTTTGGTTTTGCTGTTGAGTATTACAACATAACATTAAACAAACCGTTGTGGCACCGAAGCCTCCCACACAGCTATTGAATAGTTACTGTATACACCAGCACAAAAGTTAGAGCTCCCCAAACACAATCACTTAGGCCTGGAAATGTTCTTGTATATGTCTGTAATTCTTTAAAGTCAATAGAACTGCTCTTTATAAGTAAGACCTACTCACGCGAATAAGGCAATAGCAGAAAGGACCAAAACAAAGGCGACCTTTTTCACATTACAGGTCCAGTAAGATTACTGACTTTTTTTTGTAATCTTAATTCTACTCATATTAATATGATCAATATTAGTTAATTGAAATTATATTATTTTAATATCAGCAGTTTGCCGAGAGCTTTAACATAGAATTCAGCATGCAGTCCTAACTTTAATTGAGCCTGTTTTACAGCTGAAACAGTTAAATTCATCTATCTTGCTGAACGTATGATATCATTATTCAATAGTGAAGTGACACCACTGTTCAGTTTTTTAAAAGTTTACTCACTTTAATATATGGATCTGGTCCTGAACCTTTGTCTGTGGGATCCTTCAGCAACAGAACTTTCATTGTTTACCAAATAACGTTTGTCTGAAAGACAATAACAAAATTTATCTAAATCAGATCTAGAGGACTTTCTACTGAACAATTACTTTAATACCTCAGCTTTAAAGAATGTGAGTTGCTAACAGCTGCGCTGCTCTCTATACAGTGAGTAAGCAGCTAACGTACATTCTCTGGGCATGAGTCTCCACCCTGATAAGACCAACAAATAACATGCTGCCTTTTAGATAATACTGCTTAAGGGAGAAACTATTATGAAAGTCATCGAGAAGAAATAAGAATCCCTACAATGCAGTCACATTCAGCAACATAATAAGCTCCTATCTCTAAAAACTTATTCTATTTTATCCTCTTCATTATCATGCTGGTTTCCACCCTATGGTCATCATGATGAGTCTGCAAGGGCTTGAATATCAGGTGATTTAATTTGATGCATTTGGAGTGTCACATTTTCATGGGGAAAACACGTGCAGGGCAGTGTTTCAAAACTTTTGTTAAACGTACAAACATGCATATATATATACACACATTTATACATCTGAATATAATATATAATATTCATAAGCCTTCTTTTATGTATCTATAGTAAACATGTCAAGGCTGGAAAAAAAATATATTCTGCCATGAAAATGGCAGATGCTAGTTGTCAGTTCCTTAAAAGTTGACTTTGGTGCTGAATTCAAAGCCTGTTACATAAGCAAATAGGTGAAACATCAAAGTAAATATATGCAATAATACAGAAAACCCTATTTTCTAACTGCACGTTTATCTTAATTATCAATGTGTTACTTTCCTGACAGATTACATACTAGCAAATTCTCTCTAAAATGAATAATTATGAATATTCAAATGTGCAGAACATCTTAAATTTTATTCATTTTTATCACATGCATTGAAATCCTTAAGAATTCATCGAAGACAAAACCCCCTATTCAGACAAAAATGAAAAGAGGCAAAACAAAGGGCAGCTTTAAACAACAGTGGACAACACAGGACCTGGTAGAAGTAACCAGAGGTCAGCACCACGCATTCCTCTACAGACCAAAGCACAGCAAAAAGGCAGGTGACCAAAAGGGCACCCCCAAAGCACCACTCCCAGGAACATGAGGAGATCCCATCCATGGCTTTCAAGAGTCAGACTTCCAAACATTGCACAGTAAGAGCTGCTTAAAGGAGCTAAGGCACAGTGATTTTTCTCATTTACTTTAAAACTGCAACCACCTTTACTTTAAAAATCCAATATTCTTGTAAGAATCTAGTTTGCAGACAGTGTTTTGTAGTATAGATTGTTCTGATACTTTACTGTAACTCCACCCTTAGTGCTTATGCTCGAAGTATGATATACTTACATGCTACTCATACTCGTGAAGTCTAACAGCACCAAGAAAAATGTTAGCTTTAACCTACCATACCTTCCTTTTTCCAGAATTATTATAAAGTTTAATTACATTATGAAGTCATCAAAATGTAAGGAAAAAAAACAAGTCCTTCCAAACTGTATAATAAAAGATACTTTCTGGAAAAAGCAATTTCCAAAAGTATTGTAATAAACCCCCCAGATGCCATGAAAGAGTTAATTAAGGTACACTCAGCAAAAGCAGATTTCTAATTAATTACTTTAGGTAGTTAGAAATGAGTTAACTTCCTATCCTATGCCTTATTACTATCAAACAATGAATAAAAAATGGGTAAACATGCACGACTAACAAGGTGACTTACAATAATCGAATTAATTATTTTGTTTAGATCCTGCATACAAAATATATACTGCAACCAAGGAATAACTACAGAGCCATAAAAGATGAGCTGCTGCAGGATGTCATCTGGCTCACTTGTAAAAAAGATCAAGACTGCTCAGTCCTGGTGCTCCTAGAAGCCACCGGCTTATTTTCAGTTCTGCCAGCAGGCAGCTCTATCAACCCCAAAAAGGGGCTACAAGTGTCCAACAGAAGACAAATTTGACCTAGGGAGTCTGTTGGTTTGTGCATTCATGAATATTTTGACCTGCAACTACCCTCTCACTGCTTTTGGTTTTACTGCTGAAAAAAAGTATCTCCCCTTCTGCAGCCATAAACCTCTCAGGCCATTCCGTTCTTTCCAGCCATGCAGTTCAGGCAGGTTCACACAGAGCTGAAGATCTGTGATCAAACACAAACACCCATTTCCGAATGCCAGGTCATCACTCCCAACGCTACGGGTGCAGCCCACCCAAACTCCCTGTTTCATCAAGCATGATGAGAGTGCTGAGGCCCTGGCCCAGGCTGCCCAGGGGAGCTGTGGTGCCCCACGCCTGGGGGTGTCCAAGGCCAGGCTGGACGCGGCCCTGGGCAGCCTGGGCTGGTGGGAGGTGTCCCTGCCCATGGCAGCGGGGTGGAACTGGGTGGGCTTTAAGGTCCTTTCTAACCCAAACCATTCTATTATTCTTTCAAAAACCACAACTGCTTAGATGAAACTTAACTCTCCTTTAGCCCAAATCAAAATACTCCACTTTGATTCTAAGGACAGAGCTTCCAAACCCCTTTGCGTTCTAGCACTCCTCACGGAAGCAGGAGGCGAGGTGCGGATGGGTAAAGATTCCAAGATAATGGCTCAGTAACAACTGGATGGTCATTATTAAGCAGCTATTCTTTATTTCCAGCGCTGGGTGCTCCAGACACACACAGTAAGCAAGAAAGCCACATGTCTTTTTAAGTTACCGATCTCTGCATGTTCATTTCATCTCCCGAACATGTTTTACACATTCATTTTTATCAAGACATCCTCAACACATCTCCATGCTTCGTTCGCATGCCCAGGTGGGCCTTTGAGTGGTCAGAGGACCCTCCTGGGGGGCCCAAAGACAAAGGCTCAAAGTTTTCCTCATTCCTTTAACCTTAAGGGGGGGGGGGGGGTAACCTTAAGGCCCAAACTTGTACAAAACCCGATCCCGTTCTGTCTGCAGCGACGGGGCTTCCCTGGTTCCTTATCTTATCTCACAGGACGCCTGTTCTTTGGTAAAACCCACCCTCTTTCAGCTAAACAGCTGCTTTAGCTCAGAGCGCGTATCGCTAGAACATACACCAGCTTGTACAGCTGCCACTCATCAACTTTTTACCACAGTAAATCGCATATCACACCCGCCACGGTGCTAGGGGTGATGCTCACCTGCGCGCAGCGCTCCCTGCGCTCCCTCCTCTTCCTCCTCCTCTTCCTCCTCCTCCCCCTCCTCCTCTTCATCCCACCCCTTCCCCTTCCCCACTTCGTCCACCTCCTCTTCCTCCCCTCCTACATCCCTCCCCTTTCTCTCCTTTCTCCTTACTCTTCCCCCTCCTCTTCCTCTCCCCCCTCTTTCTTCTCCTCCTTCTCCTCTTCGACCCCTCCCACTTCGTCCACTCCCTCCTCTTTCTCCTCCCTTCCTCTTCCTCCCCTTTCTCTCCCTCCTTCTTTCTGTCTCTCCTCCTCCCCTTCCTCTCCCTATTTCCCTCCTCTTCCTCCTCCTTTTCCTCCTCCCCTTCCGCCCGCGCCTGCGCCCCTCACCATGGCCTCGCGGCCCAAGCGCCGGGTCCTGCCCGTGGAGAGCGGCTCAGACTCGGGGTCAGAGTCAGGGTCGGGGTCGGAATCCGAGGAGGTTGATGAGGTGAGTGCGGAGCGCTGGGGCACCCCCTTCTCCGCTCTCCCCGTCACCCCCCCCAAGCTCTCCCCGTCACCCCCCCCCCAAGCTCTCCCCGTCACCCCCCCCCCAAGCTCTCCCCGTCACCCCCCCCCAAGCTCTCCCCGTCACCCCACCCCCAAGCTCTCCCCGTCACCCCCCCCCCAAGCTCTCCCCGTCACCCCCCCCAAGCTCTCCCCGTCACCCCCCCCCCAAGCTCTCCCCGTCTCCCCCCCCCAAGCTCTCCCCGTCACCCCCCCCCAAGCTCTCCCCGTCACCCCCCCCCCCAAGCTCTCCCCGTCACCCCCCCCCCCCAAGCTCTCCCCGTCACCCCCCCCCCCCAAGCTCTCCCGTCACCCCCCCCCCCAAGCTCTCCCCGTCACCCCCCCCCAAGCTCTCCCCGTCACCCCCCCCCAAGCTCTCCCCGTCACCCCCCCCCCAAGC